>CM041783.1:22265496-22978488 GCA_023374045.1 Limonium bicolor | reverse complement strand
TATTCTCACTGCCATAGTTGTTCTTGGGAACATATGTATGTTTAGATTTTCTAGAATGGTGAACAAAAGTAGGTGATATGTATTTTTTGTAAGTAGGATCTTGATTATAGACCTCTTAGTGAATTCTGAAGCCAACAATACGGATAGCGTGCTGCATAGAAGTTCCTCAACTGTTGGTAACGATTAAGTGATAGTGATTTTACTTTTCTCAGGCATGAGCACTCATTTTAAACAGGTGTAATTATTTTTAAAACTATTAGTCATAGTTTTAGGCTTTGAGCTTTCAGTTTATAAATTATGTCTAACCTTAGAAGATTTGTCTTTAATTAGTATATTTCTAATGCATAATGAAGATTTTAATTTTCGTTCCCTCTTTATTAAGGGCACTAGGATCATGTGCATATCTAGATAGGATTCCTCCCCAACAGTGGTAGAGCTTTATGCTCAGATTGATAAATATAAACTTATGAAAAAAGTACGTGTTATTCTATTCATTTGAAATTGGTGTAGTACTTTTACATTCTTTGCATAACATGAAATTCGTTTAAAGTTGGGTCGATCAAGCAAGATTACTTCTCTTCCTTTTGTTTCATCCTAATTAGTTAGCACTGGATGTTTTTGGATTTTTTTATTAAAGTCTACTCCTAATCCGTCTAAATTATTGTATGCTTAAAAAACGGGTTGGGTGGGTTGGGTTAGGGTTGAAGGATTTTAAACGGGTTGGGTTAGGGTCATGACTTTCTGACCCATCCATTTTTGGGTTGGGCATGGGTTGATGATATTTTAAATGGGTTGGGTTAGGGTTGATATCAACCCGACCCAGCGACCCAAATTGCCAGGTCTACGTTCAGTACGTCTGTTTATGCGTGTGTGCACCACTCGTTGGCTTGGAGCGTGGGAACTAGCACTGCCATGTAACAAGAAAGAACTCTCTCCACCAAAACTTGTTTATTTATTCCCTTGGAAACTTGGCCACTTGCCATCCACACACGAGCTGCTGCAGCCGCGCCTGCTTCCAAATCCAATTCCAATCCTCTTCTGCTTCCGATAAACCCAAATCACAATATTCCTCAGAAGGGATAGAGTCAGACAGAGAGAGACTCCAGCTATGTCATTGGCAACAACCACAATCCCCCGCATCAAACTGCCGCCTAACTCATCATCCACATCTTGCTCCACTTCTTCCTCCTCCACTTTCCGATTCTCTTCAATCCCTAGCAGATGCGCTTCTTCGGCCACACCCTATTATATCCCATTCACGGTCCGGAACTCACAAGCTGATGGACCGCTGAGAAGACCTGTAGCTCCTTCCCCGCCTTCTCTTAAACCTCCCACACCTCCCTCCTCCATGACTCCACCTTCTCCAACGCCAACGCCAACGCCACCGCCGCCGTCGTCATCTTCACCGCCGGTGACGGTGGAGGAGATGAGGGCAAAAGGGGTCGTGACGCTCGAGTTCCAGAGACAGAAGGCCAAAGAGCTTCAGGAGTATTACAAGACGAAGAAACTCGAAGCGGCTGCTCAGGGCCCCGCGTTTGGGTTCGTTGGCAAGAATGAGATCAACAATGGGAGGTACGTGGGTGTTCATCTTTCTTATCTTATCAGATTGGATTGTTTGGTTCGGGATTGAGTGATTTAAATTTCTGGGTTTGGTGGTCAATTGTATCTGTATATACTCGTTTTAGAGATATAAGTTGCAGAACTTGGCAGGCCCTCTGGGTTATATTGATTGATTGATTGATTGTGAGCAATATGGTAGCCGAGGAGTTCATAACGCAATAATATTTGTCTTATGGCTAGGGAAATGGAATCCTTTCCTTTGGAGTGTTCAGACATTGAATTATTTTTGTTTCCTTTTGTTCGAGGGAAAGAGATTTTGGGGAATTGCTAAGACATGATAACATTAACATGTAATAAGCTGGGTGGTCAATGATACAAAGCTTAAGAACCTCAGATTTGCTCCATGCCCTTTGCTCTTGTATGATTCTTTGCAGGAAATTACTAAAGCAAGATGGATAAAAATTTTAATTACAATTGAATGAATTTTTTTTTTTAAATCACTTGTTACTGGGATCATTGGCTAATAACCATCTACAAACTCTAGGTTTCTGCTTATGTACTATTTCTTCAAAGTTAGTTCCCTTTCAGAATCGAAGTCGTATATGTAATTCTCAAGTTTGATCTACTGAGGGATACGGCCAGTTGGGCCGATTAGCTGTTGTTTTATAAGTCATGCCCATTTATTGTATAAGTTCATTGCATTGTTGAACCTGCAATTTATGGAGGATAACTCACTAACCTTTCTCCCTCATTTATGTATGTATATTAAATCATAAAGGGCAACAGGATATTACTGTACGAGCACATCTTAATAATCTATCTGCCACATGACCTCCACCAAGAAGGCTTGAAGTAATAGCTTATACTAAACGCTATATTTGTCTTATATATATGTAACCCTCCTCCTAACCCACATGCCACTCGGCCAACAAGGGCTGAGCTGATCAGGTCAATGTCAATCCACATTCTGTCTTGTGTATGGGGGATTTAAAAAAACTTGTTTTTGCCAGATGACATTTGTGATTGTCCACTGTTGCTGTCATCTGACCATTGATCGTTATGGAGTTGCTATAACACTGATCTCTCTGTCCTTGCTATGTTTTATGCTCTTTCTCATGTCTTGTGTATGGGCACAATGAAACAGATGGGCGATGTTTGGCTTCTCAGTTGGGTTGTTGACTGAGTTCGCGACAGGCTCTGACTTTGTTGATCAAGTTAAGATACTTCTTTCAAATTTCGGAATAGTAGACTTGGAATGAAACGAAACCAGATTCGTACCGAGAGCCATCATCCCCAATGATCTATGTTCGCTAGATGGCACTCAATACGCCTCAGGATTCGTTTGACTCGTTCTATATAATCACACCCTCCCAACCCAAAACAAGGATCACGTATCCCTTTTACTTCTTCTCCTCTCCCCTGCTCTCGATTGTTCATTCTGTAAGTTCTTTTTATCTGAGTGTAATTTACTTTGGCAACTTGAAACCACACCCTTTTTATCTGTCTTTGGTTGTTTGTATGTAATTAGATTTTCAGACTCTTGTCTTGAGATAAGTAAGTAATCCCAATTCTCATTATGGATATTGAGCAGTATGTTCTACAGTCCTCACTCCTCACTGCTGCCTGCGGATTATATTGGGTTTTATGAACTTTGATTCTAGTTCACGCTTCAGGATCATTCAGCCGACTCACTAAAATCTTAATCAGCTTCATAAATCCATTATTGTTCTCCAAATTAGCTGTATTGGTAGCTGAAGTTATGAAGGGTTAAAAGAATAAAAGTGTGTTAAAAGTAAAAGTAGATAACTGATATAATTAATAGTAGTGAATTTGTATTAACTGATATAATAGTAGATATGTGTAATATACAGAGAGAAAAATCTGCCTAGAAGTTGAAGTTGGATTTTAACCTCAACATGAGGAGTCTCTTTTCATATTTGGTTTGCCAGAGATTTGACTTGCACGATTCTCTTGCCATATTTGGTTTGCGGTTCTCTTAGTTTTGCTCAACAAGTTGAACCTCTTGATTTGTTTTCTTTTCTCTTTAGCAATAACTTCTGTTGATTTATTTCATTTTATAGTATCATCTTTTTCTTATTTCACTGATTTTTATACAAACACATAGAGCGACAGGGTTGTACACATCATATTCTTCACACAATTCAATCAAGAAAGCTTTTTTCTCTTTTCTCGCATTCAAACTCTCTCGCATGCTCCTCTACTTCCAGTAGTTCTATTGTATCTTTTCTCGTATTCAAAAGGGGGAGAGAGCACAATTTTGGGAATGAAACGACAATCGCTCTCCCTGTCGTGAGTCAGTGTATTGTTTTTTGTGAAATCATAGGTGGTGGTGTTAGAATAAGAAGAATAGGCGCGAAAGTTTGAATATGAGAAAAGATAAAAAAAAAAAAACTGTTGGAAGTAGAAGAGAAGGCACAAGAAGAATTTTCTTGATTGTATTGTGAAAGATACTAGGGAATTACCTTGAAGCAGCTACCTCTTAGTCTTCAAGTGAGGCCACCATTCAGATTATTATTCACCGTATCCCTACCGTTCTTTACTCACTTATATATATACTACAATCAACCCACGATTGCCTCATACTCCTAACCAACTTTTATTCTTGTCAACTCACCACCTAGCAACTAGCAGTAACAAGTTGTTGCACGATCAACCGTAACAAACTTTTATTCTTTCTTC
This sequence comes from Limonium bicolor, assembly GCA_023374045.1. Taxonomy (NCBI): domain Eukaryota; kingdom Viridiplantae; phylum Streptophyta; class Magnoliopsida; order Caryophyllales; family Plumbaginaceae; genus Limonium; species Limonium bicolor. The sequence goes on along the minus strand of CM041783.1, from coordinate 22,974,228 downwards.
TTCTCTCTCCTCTTATACATCTTTCAAATATACTTATTAATAATTCTAGACTCATCAAATTATGTGATGAAGACGATGTGTACAACCCTATTGCTCTATGTTTTTATTGATTAATGAAGTGAGAAAAAGATGATAATAGAGATAAATGGAAATAAATAAAGAGAGGTTATTGCTAAAGAGAAAAAGAAAAACAATCAAGAGATTCAACTTGTTGAGCAAAACTAGCAAAAGAATCACAAACCAATAAATATGGCAAGAGAATCGCGCAAGTCAAATCTCTTGCAAACGAAATCTGAAAAGAGAATTACGTAAGTCAAGCTTGTCTTTTTCTTACTACACTGATTAGTATATAAACACATAGAGCGATAGAGTTGCACACATCATATTCTTCACACAATTCAATCAAGAAAGCTTTTTTCTATCTTTTCTTGTATTCAAAGTCTCTCTCGTTCTCCTCTACTTCCAATAGTTCTATTCTATTACGTAAGTCAAGCTTGTCTTTTCCGTCGTGAGCTAGTGTATGGCCATTTGTGAAAGCATAGGTGGTGTAACATCCTTTGTCTCTAATTCATTAAATCTCGTACGGTTCATGTAACTTACACTAATTAAGCTAATATTAATTAGCAGCGGAAATTAATCCTACGGGATGTCACTGTCATTGCGCATCTGATGTGCAACAAGACTATCATTAACTGCACAAAACGTTGTGCATGATTAGATATAATTACAACAACATTTACAGTGTTTGATCCTATATTACAACTGTAACAACATACATCTATATCCTAAGATACTTACATAATCCAAATAGAGACATTTTTCAAAATTACCCACCAAACCTACCTAAACCCGCTCTCCGGCTAAGTGTTTTTATGTACACACCTGAAAAACATTGATTGGAAGGATCAGCCCAACTGCTGAGTATGTTATTATGCAACCCTAGTACCTCTTCGGTGTACACTTAGATTACTTGGTCGAAGTTAACATGCAATCCAATTATTTCATTCAAGCTTCCAACCTAAGACATGCATGTACATAAGAATAATAAAACCAAGTAGTAATCATCAATCACATCATGAACTCAGATTGCATCAATCATAGATGAGCTCAAATATTAATAAGCATATGAAGATTGCACACAGATAATAATAAGCATACACAGACTACTCACACCATTCATAGATAAACTCAAATCATATTAAACATATAAATGTTAGCATTTGATCAATCTTGAGCTTAAGTTAATGTTTAAGCTCTCATGGCACCTGTATCATCAATGGTGGAGTTTATGAGTTCGTTTCGTTATTCATCCCATAATCCTAATGTGTCATCATAGTTGGGATGACACATCGCCCTATTATAAGGCGGGGCATCTACGGGCAATGACCCGCACCAGTCGGGGTGACCGGCCAACGTCCCATTAGGACTATTTGGACTTCCAACATGTAGATGAGCATATTATATCTACTAGTGTACCCAACGCGCGACCAAGTCGTACCTGAATTTCTCACATAAAATACCCAAACCCACCATTTAATAATGGTAACCATCTTGGTTACCAAAGAATTGTGCTTTGGTAACTTATCTCTTGTATACTTGATTCATTAACCTTTGTCGTTGAATAAGGACCTTCATATCATTGCCTAAGTAAATATACTTAGGTATTGAACACAGTGGATATCAAATCCAACATTTAACTTATTTCCTTGATCATCATTTCACAAGTTTTCTTTATACCATATAGTATATAGTATTACTTCTTTTATGTAAGTTTACATAAATGTTCGTGACACAACAATAACATAGCATTCCAACATTGTAACACATCACATGCGAGTACCATCATATTGTTAAATTACCATGCATATCTTCTTACCAATCATACGAACAATCAAACAAACCCAAGACAATCCTCGGGGCATTCAGGTGTCATGATAACATACATAGAATATGCAGCTTGATATATAACGTTATAGCCATGTGCATTCAATCATCCAATCTAGCTATGTACATACAATCATCCAAATCTAACCATATGCATCCCATTATTCAAATCCTAGATTGGAAATGTGAGATAAATAATAAATCTTTCATTTATCTCTATATTTAAAGTATATCATCTTTTTAATTATTCCTTCGAGTAAATTGAGCTTATAAATTTATTATTCACCCCTGATGAAATACATACAAGTTATAGCATTTGTTTGGTTACTTCAGAGATGCACCACACATTCTTAATTAACTAAGAATCCTTGACTTATTTATAATAAATCCATATACGTTAACCTTTTATTAGGTTTCATATTAGATATTTAAAAACTTTACAATCATTCATTTAAAACCTTGGAACAAAGTTCGGTTAAACTTCTAATCAGGCTAAATCACAAGGACCCAACTCATATCCCGATATTTTTAGTCCATCACTTATCTCGTGGACTTCAATCCTGTATCCTCATGTTTATTTCTGAATGAGTCTACACCAACTCATTATTCTAACCCATCACTAACAACCTTTAAATCACCCGTGCCCTATCTCTTAGCGCAATTTGTACAAATCTACAATTCTTTATTTAATAGTCCAATTCCTTCTTCATCCATTTTGATTATGTCATCCCACAATCTGCTAAGATAGGTCTTTATAATTGGCCACATCTCTTAAAACTGTATGGTTTACCAGGTCCAAATATTCAAATAAATGCATGATCAACTACCTCTATTAGGTCTGGTCAATATATAGGACCTTTTTGGGTTTAGTCAACAATAAGGTCAAGAAGCATGGTACAATTCAATGGCCAAGCTAGAGGATTTAGCTATTTTAGAGTGGTCTAGTTAGAAGTGAGACTAACCCAAACCCAATAATCTGTTAAACCGACATATGAAAGATAGACTAGTTTATATTACATATCGAAACATATTGCAATAGCACCTCCATTAGATAATATATACATATAAACCAATATTTCCATTCTTATCTTTCAACTTTAATCTTAATAACTACTCAATCTACTTATTTCAAAAAAAAAAAAAATTAAGTACTCAATCTATAACCTATTCAAACATATGCTCACCAGCTGAGAAGGATAAGAAAATAATGTTAAAATATGCTAATCACCACCTATTCAATAAAGTAACTAAATACTTACGTATAAAAACGAAAGCTCTACAAACTTGTACTATAAACTAGGGTTGTCAATCTTGACACGAACCCGAAATCCGACTCAAAACCGACACGCTAAACACGAGTTTGGATTGCAATTTTCAGTCCAAAAACATTTTTGGGTCGGTTTTGGGTTTGATGGTTTTATATGTTATGTTATATTGTCTTGGTGATTTTGTGTAAAATTTGTATTGATAGTACAATATTTTTAATTTTGGGTTGATTTCGGGTCAATTTTGGGTTGATTTTAGGTCAATTTCAGGTTGATTTTGGGTCGATTTCGGGTTGATTTTGGGTATCGGGTCAATTTTGGGTTGATTTTGGGTCATGTGGTCGGTTCCAGGTTGACATAACATAACCTGTTCAGGTTCGGGTCGATTTCAGATTGAGGTGAAACATGAGCAGGTCGGGTTCGGGTTGAAGTCAACCCGACCCGAAACCCGAAATTGACAACCCTATTTTAAACAGCAAGTTCACTATGTTTCAAATCAATTAATCCCATACTGTCAACCAACTAATTAAACCTTAAACAACAATTCTTATCAAATTAATACCTAAGCACCAAATATACAAATAGTCACAGTTCCCATCGGTTGTATTTTATATTTAATAGTTTGTTTCGCTTATAGTTTTCTGTTAAACAAAACACTACTAAATATAAGGTTATTCATTCACCCAAAACAGTCATTATTCCGCAATTGGCTTTACTCAACAACCAGATTTTTTTTACCAACTTATTCTTTAGTCTCTTCCAATTTTTTATACGTAATCAATCTAAAATATCATTTTTATCAAACTAACACCGTAAACTCATTTTGGCACCAATTTCTAAATTACCAACATACGTACATAGTTTCCAAAATTCTTCGATACTGAGTTCCTTTAACATTAATTACCTATACACTTGAACTTCAATACCATCATATCTTTATTACCAAACTTATATTAATAACCTCAGTTTGTATACCCCCCCCCCCCCCCCCCCCCCCCCCCCCCTCATATTGCTGCTTACTTCTCTACTTTAGCGTATATGGTTTACCCATTGTCAAGTTATCTATGAGAAAGTAAAAAATTTTGAGTGGGGATGGTTTCAAGCTACAACTATTGGAAATGGAATGAATTTCCAAACTTTGTACAAACTATTTGCTTTTAATAATAGCCTTTAGTTCTTTTTTTTTTAAAAAAAAAACTTATCTTTAATAACCCATCTCATCTTATTATACCTTCTAACTATCTCTTTTATCATATTTATTTTATTAGACCATGGTTTTAATTAAGACTTCTAAGCCAAACATGTCTTAATTCACTAATGAATTATTTCTACTTACTAATTTATGACATACGTTCAAACTCCTAGTTCCAACTTGTATCTTTAACCATAACTAATTAACTTCACAATTAATTAACTCTCTTTAACATTTTACATCCAATTAATTCTAACTTTGATACCTACCGATTTCCTAGAAAAATTCCTTAATTATTTCAATCCATCACTTAATCAACTTACTAAAAAAATATTAATCCCATTTATCTCTATTACCCGTTAACCTAACCAACTTATATTTGTTTCGGGTTCTATTGACGCTTGTTCACTAAGTAAGCACCACACCAGTTTATCAATTCACACACATAACTATGAAAACTTTTAATCCAGAAAGTCATTACCTTAGCACTTTAAACTTCACACTTAATCACCAAAAATGTACCCTAGTGATTATTATTAACGTAAGAAGGTTTAACTTCTACTAATCCCTTCCTGGTTGCAATCGATGTTAAGCTAAGAAATCGCATAAACTAAACTACCCTCACTGCAATTGGAGACTATCAACTTTTAAATTCGTATGATCCTCAATTGTATTAAAAATAGCGCACTTACAAAACCAAGAAACAATCTCAATTCATCTAACCTCATTCTCAAGTCTCGACACTAACTACACCTTAAGTCTTAATCCCCACTCCGATCCGATTCAACATCTCAACAACTTCACTCGACCACGGCCTTTCCTCCGCCTTCTCCTTTGTACAAACATCAGCCACCATCAACACCTCCCTAACCTCCTCCTCTTCTTCCTTCCTCATCTCTTCCTTAATCTTCCCATCAACAATCTCTATCTCTTTCCTTTCACCAATCTTTCTCTTCACCCACTCAACCAAGCTCACTTCTCTCCCACCACCCTCCTCCCTCACCGGCCAACTAGGTCTCCTCCCAGTCACAACCTCAAAAACCAACACCCCAAAACTATATACATCCGCTTTCACTGTCGCCTTCGTATATCCAGCCCTATACTCCGGCGGCATGTACCCATTCGTTCCCGCTGCTTGTGTCGATACATGCGAATCCGCCCCTGCTATCCTTCGTGCTAGCCCAAAATCCGCTATGTGGGCCTCAAATCCCATGTCCAACAACACATTCCCAGCCTTTATATCCCTATGTATTATGGGCCTATCTAGCCCATGCATATGGGCTAAGCCCATAGCTACTCCTTTCACAATCCTTAACCTCGTCCTCCAACTCAACGGCCCCTCGGAATCCGCTGTAGTAGTCTCGGTTACCGACGGCGGCGTCGTTTCGTGTAACCAATCGTCGAGGCTGCCACGCTCCACGAACTCGTAGATTAGGATCCTGTCTGGTCCTGAGACGCAGAACCCTAGGATACGGACTATGTTTGGGTGGCGAATGCTAGCTAGTGTCTCCATTTCGGCACGGAATTCGCGTAGTCCTTGGAATGCGTCGAGGCTGAGTTTTTTTACAGCTACTGTTATACTGGAGGATGGAAGGATAGCGCGGTAAACGAGTCCGAATCCTCCGTCACCGATTATTCCTGCTGAATCAAAGTTGTTTGTTGCTGTGATGAGTTCTGAAATTGAAACTTCCCGGATTGACGGATCGAATGTAGCGCTGGTGCCGCCGTTGGATTCGATGTCGTTATTGGGACTAGAGGATTTGTTGGAGGTTCGGGTGTTGTTGTTGGTTCTGTTGAAGATGGAGAGGGCGATACACATGAATATGGTATTTATGGCGATGAGGACTAGTATGGCTACAGCGATACCAATTCGGAACCAGAGATCCATTGTCTCTGTTCTTATTTGACCGCCCGGACGAATAGTGAAGAGTAAAGAAAGGCTGGAATCTGAAGTGTTTGAGATTAAACTCGCATGGAAAAAATATACTCTGTTTTCATTCTCTTATTCTTGTTCGTTTGCTGTTTAAGGTGTTGTTTTGCGGGTGATACAACTTGAGACGCCATTGTTAGGATTGGAAAGAAAAAAGAGAGAAACAGTCTATTGGAAGTTGTTACGTTGAAGTGTTGGCTTTGAGGGTGGACCCAGGCGTTGACGGACAGTTTACTTCGATTTTGAAACGCATGTAGGTCTTTGGAATAAGCTGTGTGTGCGAAACTTCCTCACAAGAAAAGGCCATCAATTCCAGAATTTTAATGGCAGACTTGGCGGTGGTTTTGCGGATTTCTATGGGCTTGACCTCAATTATATGATAATGAATAGTCAACGTGTCGTTTTCTGTTCTTGGTGGTTGCCAGGATATGGGGGAGTTTTTACCTATCCGACTATCATGTTAAGTTGATCGATTATCATATAAACTTGAACAACTTTCACAATAACATATGGAGCTTTTTACATCAATATGAACAATCAATACAAAAATTTGAACAACGTTTGAATTTAAAATGAACGATGCTCACCGTACAACCGATGTAAAATAGAAATCGCCAGTTTTTTCATATTCATCGAAGAGTACTTGTTCATGGAGCTAAGCCACTAGGACACGACACTCTTAGCTTATCTCGACTTAGATTTACCTGTACCATTGAAGCTTATTAGACGACGTGACACGTAACTCTCAAAAAACTCGTAGCTCAAAATCAACTGGGAGTAAAGACTAAAGAGCACTTTTTTTTTTTCCTTGATAACACGAGAAACTCCAGCTACACAAAAGCAAGGTTACACACTGGGATCAATATGTGGACAACTTAAATCTACCGAGTGGATCTATATGGGGTTTTGGACTCTATAGGTTTTTTAATAATAAAAAAAATAAAACCTTATCTAGTGTAATATAAATAATTAAATTTGGTTAAATACTAAAAGTACCTGATTGTACATGAGGTTGCAAGTTTAATTTTTGGCAAGTGCAACTTCGTTTTAAAAAACCAATTTCCACACATTATTTAATTTAAAATTTACAACATTTTATATATATATATGTGTGTGTTTATGTTAAAACAAAACTGGATCTTAGTTCGACACTACCTTCAATACATGTGATGGAAAAACAAATCTTTTGTACATACGTTGTTTCCAGAAATAAAAATAAAGTATCTAATCAAACGTAAACGGTAAACAACATAAATATTACTTCTATACGACACTAACCAGACAAATCTCTAAAATGATAATCTACTTGTACTAGTTAGGATAGGAAATACGGTTGGACATGTCCAGACCCTAACCTCAAGCCAACCGAAAAAATGATAGGTTAACTATCTCAACCTAAAAATTTAATTTGGTTCCCAAAAACTTGATCCAAAATAAATTCAATTCTTTTTGGTCTTTCCGACTCGGCTAATTTTTTACATGTGTATAGCATGTTAGGTTAGGGGTCAATTCAAAGTATATAGTGTTTGGACTTGGTTCATTCAATGAATAGCTCTGATAAAACCGACCCAAAATTAACAATTGAACACGAACTTAACCTAGAATTAAAGAGTATAACCCAAACCCACCAACTAAAAAAGTCACAAATCTTTATTTAATCCCTTGTTAGGATATGAACTAAAAGTTATTATCTCTAATTGATTTGTTGTCTTTAACATGAAAAACTCTCTAACCTAGGTGTTGCTATGACAAGAAGATTGTTGGGTCTAGCAAAGTAAAGTGAACAACTAAAGTAATGTTAGGCCAATAAGTATCAATGCTAGCTCACTCTATGAATGAGAATTTGAACAAAACATAGACACCATAAATAATTTGATTTGAAGCTGTAATTGGTTTAGTTTTGTAAACAAAGATGAGGCTTTGATGCCCTAGACGAGAAGAAGTTTTGAAACGCTTGTGTACTTCAATATCAATATACAAAACTGAGCACTACTATCTACCGATAGATATATACTGCTGAAAGTAACAGATTAATCTATGTAAATCTAGATTTACTATCTACAATATCTCAGAGTATCTAGGATATAACTGAACAGAATAATAACAAACTACAAGATTATCCTAGATACAAACTAAACATATTTATTAATACCAGAATTAACAAACATGGGCTGGGCTTATAGGCCAGCCCCAACACATATCCTACTATCTTGTAGTAAATAAAACCTTATTACCCAACATTATTACAAGAAGAACACCCCAAAGTTTCATCCCTGATAAGTGACAACCAACCCACTAAGGTAGCTCTCTTAAAAGTATATGGTATCATATTGCTAGTGCTAAGTTGTGGAACCTTTGGTTAAAGTAGTGGGGGAGACGAAGATGGTTATTAAAATTGATGAACAACATCATTTTCGGTGGATAACTGAGTTAGTGGGGCTTTGTCAAAGGAATAAGCCCCAATGCTATAAGTTGATTGCTTACAAGTTTCATGCAATAGGGGCATTTGTTTTGCACAAAGGAAATGGAGTGAAAACATAAAAGGAAATGAAGTGAAATAGAATCGAATTCTCTTTGATTATCTAGATTATTTGTTTGTGCGTAGATAAAGGAAATGATAGTCACTAGTCCCGGTCAAAGGTCAACAAATGCTAGCCACTGGTCAACACCCATTAATGGTCGGCTAACATCCACCAATCACAATCAAATTGGGTTGGGGGAAGAAAATCTCATTCCTTAGTGGGAGGTGAGAAATCAAGTTAGAGGAGTTTGGATTTGGGTACTTCCCCTTCCCTTTACTGAAAATTAAAAAATGCTCAAACAAATAGCAGGAAATTGAATCATTCTGATTCCTTTCTTGATTCCCTCAAAACAAACGCTCCTGCTTTAGGCTGCAGTATGGGATGATGTTCATTAGAAATGGATCATTCTTTAGTGTTGTCGTTTTATTACAGGTTGATGAGCACTACTTGTCAATTAGAGAAAGTGCTTATAGGAGCATCATGTGGTGAGGCGTTACAAATAAGTTTGATGGATCATTTTTATGTCATGGTGTTTTGTGGTCTAGGCATCATTATAATGGGGCTACATATTTCCTTTTACCAATTGTCAACTAAATTAATCAACTGTCAGCTACGTACAGTCAAATGCAAACTAGTTGTAGTCAGCTAAAGCTATAAACATGACTTTATTGGAACTTGTAAAATACCCTAACACCAAATTTTCACAATCAACTTCCAACTTAAAACCAGATTATCATTTAAAAAAAGAGTATATCAAAGGTGTGCTTAATGAAATATAACAAAAACCAAGTTGAGTTGTTCCATACTAGGATCATGTTGGATCACTCACCAAAACTAAATCAAGCATTGTAGAGGGAAATTAGGCTTCCAACAAGATTTCTATAAAGCAATGGGTCTTGCAACTATTCATCCCTATCTTTAGTGATATCTTGAGTTCTAGGACTAAAATGTCAAAATCAAAAAATAAGTCAAATAAACCTATGTTGACTCAAGACAAGCCTTTTCCATTTTTGAAAAGCACGGTACAAAACAAGTAATGAACAACTCCTAGCCTTTCATTTTGAAAGCAATTCTACATGTATCATATTATTAGGGAAGATAACATCATCTATGTAAACAACTAAAAAAAGGTTTCATATTTTTCTTTACCCTTTAAGCAACATTTAGTTTTACATTAAGTACCTATGGTCCGTTTAATTCATAAAAGGACTTCATAATCATGGATTCTTTGTTAGTATTTTTTTTGTCAAATACCATTGGGAAGGTAATCTCTTCATGTAAGTCTAGATCAAGGGGCATTATTATTGACAACTATTTGATAAAATTCATTGTTTTTCTTAGTGGTAACAACAAAACAGTTCAAATAGTATTGATCTTTACAATACAGAAAGTTTCAGTATAATGTATACCCTCACTTTTGAGCATAGCCTTTACATCTAATGTAGCTTTCAACCTTTATAGACTCTCATAAAATCTAAGGTTGTATAGTGTAATACAAAAGTCTTAATAGAATAAAAGAATAATGTGATTAATTTATGAGAAAATATCTTGTTGGATACGACCTAAGGTCTTCAATATCGGGCTTAAAAAGTTTGGTTTTCTTTCCGTCCAAGCATCAAGAGCTATGTTGGATAGTTGCTTTTCTGGATGTATAAGGTCGGTTAAACTAGTCTTACAAAAACTTCATGTGTAAAATACTATAAAAATATTTTCTAACTAATGGGCAATCCCAGTCATTGTAGTCCCACAAGGTTGTATCCATAGGGACTTTGCAACTATCTAACTAATTAGAAGTGCATAAATGTAAATTGTTTTGAGTTTTTGGGGTTTTGGTTTGATAAACAGAGAATAAAGAAAAGCAATAAAATTACACTAATTAATTAATCAATCTAGAATAGGTGTACCTCGGGATGGATCTTTGAACCTTCACCCTGTTACTACCAATTTTTTACTTTGAACTTATAGTTAAACAACAAAACACTTAATTAATTAGTAACCTAATATGAGCCTACTAATCCTAACCAATTTAACCAGGACTTCTCTCAGCTATCGAGTCAATCGATAGCACTAAGCTCAAGTTCCCCTCAGTTACAATGTAGTCTAATCTTAAAATAATTAAAATTCGAGTACATTAGTTTAGTCCCCATGCTATAGGTTTCTATATCAAAGTCACTTATTGATAGAATCCACATTAGTGCTAGACTAATCGATAACCTAGAATCCATCTCAAGACCTAATATCGATAGATTTAGAGCAAACTAACCAATACCAACACATAAAAACCAATTTGGGTAACACTCTAAACAAATCCCCAAATCATGAATAACAAGTTTAAGAGTCACAAATACCCAATAATTATCTTCATTAAGCTCAAGGACTAAAATAAAGCATTAAAGTAAGTTCAAGATTCAACAATGGGTTTTGGAGAAAAATACCCATCCCAAAGTAAAAGGGAGGTTAAACCTCCATTAGAGCATAAACAGATAGAGAGGATAATAATTAGCAATGGAAAAGGTTGAAGAAGAGCTTCAATGGTGAGAATACTTCTTCTTTTTCTTCGTTGTAGGTTGCGGCTCTGAATATCTGTTTTCTTTCTCTTCTTTTCCTCTTTAAATCTCATGAATATGCTCCATTACCAGTCTATCTGGACTTGTATCCTTACTTGTATGTCCAGACATCTGTCAAATATTTTTTGGCATGAGTCGAGAAATACAAGGTCGGATGCATGTCTGGAGACAACTTGGACATGCCTCAAATTCTTCATGCTATTTTCATGTACTTTGCTCATAGAGAAAGTGGAGCATGTGAAATGAGCATGATTAACACACTGATAAGAATATGAATTAACCCTTAGAACTTGCTCATTTAGATACTCATCACACCCCCACCCACTTACCTTTTTTATTGTCCTCAAGCAAAACCAAGAACCCAAGCAAGTAGGAAATGCTCAAAACTATAACAAATACTATCATGAAGTGTAGGATAGGAGAAGGAGTAGAAAGTGATTAAAACCTTTGAGGAGTGTGAACCATCACTTACTGGTGGCATGGTGTGCTTAGGGTAAAATAAAATCTAGAGTTTCAGGGTATGATCTAAAGTGCTTCAAAGCTTTAGAATTTGGTAACTTGAAGAACTTTTATTATGGCCAACTTCTCTCAAGAATGGGCATTGAGAAGAAAACAAAACAAAAAAAATAGATTTATGCATTTGTTTCACTTTTTGCATAAGAGAAGAGGAGTTAAAATTGGGGCATGTAGGCTTTGCATTGAAGAACACTCACTCTTATTGTTGGTTATCAATGGCGTCTCACAAGTCCCTTAAATAATTTTCATAAAGAAGTACCTCTTAGCAATCCCTAAAGAGAATACAAAAGGAACCCCTAAGCGAAACAAATCCAACTATTCCAGATTACTGGTCACACTGCATGAAAAATACTCCTCAAAAGCAATCAAAGAAAATTGTAAGCAGTTTATCCCACAATTAATAAGAGTATTTGTTCTTAATAAGAACAACCCACATCACAAGAATTCAAGTTTTGTTTTGGACAAACACAAATAAGCAGAGGGATTAAACATTTAAGCAACACATATTCACTGAAAGGTCACTCTCCACTCACTACTTAGTTTGAACAATGTCCCAATTGCTCACCAGACAACCGGGGGTTTTAGAAGACATTTTGAGGAAGGAGACACAAAACAAAATACAAGGGACACACACCAAGAAATTCAGCACATAAGTTTTCCATAGTGGCAGAGTCAGATAGATGCATAATGAAAGAAAATAAATGAGAGACCAAAATGAAGAAAGAAACTCTATATCCTTTATATTGTTGTTGCTTGCGTTGATGAAACTCCTTCACACTTGAACTTTAGCCTCAATTAGCGTAGCTTAGTTACGGTATGAACTTTAAGTTGCACCTGCATAAAATACTAGAAGCAACCAAACTACAAACGAGGTTAAGACTTAGCAAAAATAAATCAAATGAGAACTTAAAATTAAAAAAACTAAAAATGAAAGAAAGTTCATCTAGGTTGCCTACCAGGAAGCTACAATTTTTAAGCTCTTTGTCTAGACCATACCACCTTGAAGTCCTTTAGGATCAAAATTTAAATGTAGAAGTGGGGTTCAACAGGTGGGTTGGGCGGGCGTCATTTATCTTTGAAGAATGGCCCGGATGTTGAGGTTAATGACCCTTGTTGTGAGGTTCATCTATGGGTGGAGACTCCTCTTCGAACTTAAGGATGAAGACATCCTTATCTTAATTGAGCACTATAGGGAGAACTTCGAGGCAGAATTCGTCTTCAAACTCTGGTCCTAGATCAAAAGGGAATGTGGCCTTTACACATAGTGGGGGGAACTTTGAGCTACACCTACTTCGTTGGGTGCGTAGATGGGGAAGGCCTTGATCCTCCATATGATGATCAAAGTTTGATAGCTCCTCCTCCTCAATTTTAAGGATGTAGACATCTTCATCTTCTTGGACATGCTCATTGGAAGAGCCCTGATGGACATCAACTTTAGAGGGAGGTGGCTCTTTGAAGTTGATGGTGACACTTTCCTCTAATGACTCGGAGGCGGTGAATCCTCTTTCTCAAAGTGGGGATGTAATCCTCATTATCTTGATGAAAAAAAGGGGGAGACATAATGGTAGTTTATTTCGGGAGAGGAAACTCCAAGAGGTCAAAGTGGAAACTCTCCTCTAATGGCTTGTCATCCATCTCAAGCAGGTGGTTGACTGGTGGTGTACTCTCTTGCTCAAATAGGTTAAGTCCTTAGCAGCTGCTCCTCATGAACCATTTCTCTCTCAAGTGTTACGTTATATGTTCTATCTAGCTTTGCTTAATTCTTGCATTGAATTACAGTTGGTTCATGTTGATGACTTCTTGTTCAGCATTGAATTTTAGCCATTTGGCAGTCTCTACATAGGTCACTGGGATGAACTCTACCATGAGACCCTCAAATCTAAAGATTGCAACATTGAGACTACTAATAGGTTTCCTTCCTTGGGCACAAAATCCATTGATTATAGTTTTTTGTGCAATAGGAGTAGCCATATCAACCTCCTGCTTTATTGTATTGACCCTTCATCAGATTTAAGTTTGTTTCTACAAGAAAAGAAGCAAAAATTTTACATCAAAGGGGCTAATCAAAGAAAATGAAAAATGAACACAAACTAAACCGATAATAAGTAAGATAGTTGAACCAAAGTCCCCAGCAACGGCGCCAAAACTTTTTAACAAAATCTATATAAATGAATATAAAAATATATGCATAGAGTAGGTAAGTGCACCACCTAATCGATGCAGTACAATAAGTTTCGTATCCACAAGGAATTGGTAACTATCACCCTAGTCTCTGTATCTAGTAATTGAATTAAAATAGTGGTAAATGAGGGGTTTGGCCAGAGGCAAGGTTGTTGTTTGGTTGACACAATAAAAGTAATAAACTAGTAATCTAAAGTGGTTTTAGATGGAATGGATAAGAAGTACCTTAGGATAGTGGGAATCACCTAAAATACCCAATTAAACTCATAAATGTATCTCATTTTCTCATTGTCTGTAGAGATAATATAAGACAAACCTTTTCACTCAAGAAGGCTAAAGTCACTATTAACATTAAACACTAGCTCTTCAACAATAGCCCTTAGGTTTTACCCCCTAATTAAGAGTGCAAAGCTAGGTTTATATCCCTTCTTGGTCACAACCCCAATCTCAAGACCTAATGTATAAAGGATTCACTATAAATGCAATAGATGGTCAATTAAAGCATTAATTAAGCATTGAAGGATATAAAACAACTTTCATATATGAGGTAGGTATCAATGAGAATTTTTATGGTCAAACCCCATCCTAGGATACAAATAAGTTTTCCAACCATTAAGAAGTGAAAAAGAAGAGAATAGTACGAATAGCCATGTGAGGAGCTTGAGAGCTTCAATGGAGGTGGATATTTCTCACTTTTTTTCTCCTCTTTTTCTCTTCTTTTCTCCTCTATTTTTTTCCCTTCGTTCATGGTTTAGGGCTAGAGTCGAGTGGTGGAATAATCAGAGAAGTGTCCTCAAATTTCTTTTTTCAAATGTAGATCTGGGAAAATTATTTCCTTAAACACCCCCATGGTGGCGGATTCCCATGGGGCAGTCCTTCTGAGGACGACTGTAACACCCGGTGGATTTCCTTAAATGAAAGCTTATGAAAATACGAGTCTAACGGTGCAAACGGATTCAAAAATGGACTTTGGATGAGTTCTAAACTACAAAACAATCTTTGTCTGAACTTGTGTCCGGACATTGAAGTTCGGACACAAGCCAAGAAGAAAACATATTGTGAAAACCCAAGTGTTCAAACATTGTCCGAACTTGTAAGTTTGGACATGAGTCGAGACTTACAAGTTGATTCGTCCTCACATGTTTCCGAACTTGAAGTTCGGACAGATGTTCAGACACAGCTAAAGATAGAAAAATAAAATGTGTTTCGGGATCTGTCCGTACATGTATGTCTGGGCGGACGTTCGGACATGTTCATACTTACGAGAATTAGTTCGAAAACAGAGTTAGAAAGACATGAAATAATCACAAACACAAGTTGTTAACAAATGATAGAAATGTTTCAATAAACATATATAGCAAAAGATAATAAGAAACACAACAGAAACAACATTAAAATCAATGTATGATAAACAATTTATAAATGTCAAGAACAATGTTCTTGAACGTATAAATTATAGTTTAACTTGAACAGCAGCGGAAATAAATTGTCAGGGCGTTACCGCCACACTCATACCCATTGAGTGCTCCGGCTTTAATCAATCAAAATAATTTCCAAAACATTGTAATTCAAAAGAATTCATTACTAATCATTGTATCTCACTTTAACATTCAGAACAACTTCAAATGCCTAAACTATGTGATAGTGTATCCCGGTTCCCAACTTCAGCAACCATTACCTGTGATCATAAAACAATATACAAAACATGAAGGAACCACGCAAATCAGTGAAACTGAGTAAACACTCTGCCTCATTGTGTAAAATACATTTGAAACTCATTTGTATTTGCAAACCAACAACACATAAAACACACTTCCCGTCAAAGCCAGACACACACACAACATAAACACACACTTCCCAGTCAAAGCCATTTCCAATCTCACATTCACCAAAATATTTCAGGGGAGAACTTTCACCAGGATTTCAATCAACAGTATACACGGAAGGACACCCAAAATGGGGCCTCAATACGAACCACACAAGAAAACAATTATGAGCACAGATGTTTACCTGGAAACCATGTCCAGTCGAGAGAGATACCACTCACAACCAATAGCATCCACCATTAATGAACTCGATATCTAGGATTTAATATATACACTTTCAACAATCTTCCATTAAATATAATTTAATCATAACCTTTGTAATCCCAACTACTATAATTATACTTACCCTTCGAACGACTCTAATTTGCACCAGGGACGAGATTCGACAACAGTAAAAGAAAACGTGAATTGGGAGTTTAGAAGAGAAGAACAAGAATATGTAGTTGTAGAATGTCATGACGAGGAAGAAGGGAGTGGGGAAGTCATGGTTTAAATAGAAAATTACTAGTAAATTATTAAGGAGAGATATTTAGTAAATCAGTTTTGTAAGTTATCTAAGAAGAGAGAAAATAATTAGATTAACATTGTAAATAATTCAAGAGTGTAAATAAATCATTTAGAAGATATTTAGTTGAAAGAAATAAATAACAATTCAAATATTAGTTGAAGTAGATGAGAATTAGGGGATTGCGTAAGATAAGGATGAACACAAAATATCTAAAAAGAGAAATTTAAATTATTATTTTACAATGAGAGGAAGTAAATAGAAAAAGATCATTACTCAAACATAAGGAATATTGTTATGTTAGAAAGAGCTAGAATAACAAGACTAATAAATCGGAGAGAAATAAGGGTTTACCAATATCTAATTAATTTGGAAGAAGTAAAACTATAATTGATCTCTTAGAGTCAGGAAGATGTTGTAAGTGATTTAAGAGGTAAAATAATCAGTGTTGCAAATTACACAACAGAAGAATATTTAGCGTTGCGAATAATAGAAGATAAAACAGTAATTAATGCTATTAGTAATTCGAAGGGAAATTAGATTTTGCTATGTAACTAACTAGGAGATGAGGAATGCCTTACTAATATAAATAAAGACAACAATTCAGCCACGGTAACATGATTAGAGATTTTGTAATTATCTTATAGGGGAAAAGGATTTATTTAAGGAACTAAGTAGTTTAAATACATACCAATAATAAATAATTTCGGAGAGCTAAGGGAGGTGTTTAATATAGCATAATTTGATATTATATTAATTTAGAGAAAGAATAAAGATCAGATAATTATTAACTTCACTGGGCCTCTAATATTCATTCCCATATATTACTAACTCACTTGTTTTGACTATATTTATATGTATCCTAATTCGAAATTTTGGGTATTTCATGACGTCACGTGCGTGAACTTAAGTCCAACCAACCCACATGGAGCAGTCCCTGGGTCGGTTCGTTCCAGTAGCTTTAGGGTGACTCTGAGCGATCCACATGGGGCAGTCGCCCTGGGTCGATTCGTTCCATTAGCTTCAGGGTGACTCTAACCGACCCACATGGGGCGGTCACCCTAGGTCAGTCCATTCAAGAAGCTTTAGGGAAAGTTTGACCGACCCATATAGGGTGGTTGCCCTGAGTTGGTCCATTCCAGTGGTTGCGGAGACATCCTGACCGACCCACATGGGGTAACGGCTCTATAATGTCTTGGTTTGCATTAAAAATCATCCCAAAACTTCCCGTTAAAATTGGCATACTTCCCAAAGTGTTAAATCTTTTCAACAACCTTTCTTTTGACTAATAATCACAAAATGCTCTATAAAGTGGTGAAATAAGTCCTCAACCAATGAAGGTGAATAAAGACCCTAATATGACATTTTCCCCACTTATCATTACTCATAAAGGGATGTAAAGAAATTTCTAAAAACTTTCTGGGACTATGCCAAGATAGGCGTTCTAATATGTTTTTAGCCTCATTGGCAAGTCTAATGGGCCAATGTTTTATTGTCATCTAATCAGGTTTACATGATTTATACCCAACACATACTAAAGATGGTTAATAGGACCCCAAATTTTTGCCTAATGGTGATCATATCACATTCTTTGAGAGAAATAGTACATGATACTATAAAGTCTTAACAAAACATTAAAGACATTATGATCAGTCCTCAACTAAGCATTTGAGTTGACTACAATGATAATTTCATTCACTTTGAAGCCCAAGTGAGAACAACAGCCTTAATGGGCTAGTCTCTAGGACAAAAAGGGAAAAGAACAAGATCGTTAAATTAGGTTGTTCTGAAGGCATTCATCTACTTGGTGCTACAAGCTAGGTCGATCAACTATTAACTTTTGTCCCTGTCAACCAATCTTGAAAACAATATGATAGTCACTACTTTACAAATCACCCATATGTATGATAAGTACTTACAATAAATTGAAATTTATGACATAAAATATTTTTAATGTGTCTTCCATGTTCCAATTATTGCACTTTCATTGTTTTGCTTTGAATATTTGTCATATTTGAAATACCCCAACCTAAGTATGGTAAGTAAACATCAACTTATGATGTATTAAGGCTAAAAAATGCCTTAGAAACATTGGTAGACAATGTAACCAAAGAAACCACAGAAAACACCATAAGTCAATTAAGCAAACACTTGCTCAGACTTGGTGTAACCTTGATTGGACCAAAGGTCATTCCTAGACCTTTAATAACATGATAATGAACATGTTAAACCAATTACCAAGAAAACCAAGCTCAAAAACAAGTTTTAAAAAGCACAATTGTGGCTTTAGTGGCTCCATTTAAGCACATTTTTGAAAAATTGTCTTGGAAATGAGTTTTGAGTGGCTAGTTGACCATGACTACACCTTAATCAACATGTGTACTACTTATTATCACATTAGGAAGCCTAAATCAACGAGAGACCAAAAATTCCACAAATTTTACACTAATTATGAATAGTGCCCAAATAGTGCTTAATTTAGACTTTAGTCAAATTTGCTTAAGTAATTGGTCAACAAAGACCATAAATATCCTAAATAAAGGGGGGGCAGTTTTTGAAGGTGATGAGTCACCATAACATGCCAGCCAAGTTAGAAAAGAAGAGGGAAAAATAAAGTAAGGTACTATTTGCTTTTAAGGAAAATATCTCACCTAAGACTTACCTCTCTCCTCTCTTCTTCTTTATTTATTCTTCCACCGGTTTTCTCTTCATTCTCTCTTCTTCATTCACGCAAGAACATCACTCTATCCTTCTCCATTTTGACTTGCTCACTAAATCCACAATATTGCTCCAAATCAAAAACTAAGTTTAGATTAGTGTTAGTTGAGCAAGCCCTTCAATCCTATCTTTTCAAAACTTCAAAAGCTCAAGTTTGGTGCCATGGAAAAACTCCATTGACGAGGGAAAATTCAGTTTTAAGAGCTTCTTTGCATCTCCTTTCATTCAAGGTGTGAAAAGTCAAAGAAAAATCGAGTTTCCTTCACTTTTGTGCATTACCGAAAATTGTCTTCTCATGGAGTCTTGTTTTTACTCCTTGAACTAGCTTGTTTTAATCTCCAAGGACTAGTGGAGGTCCTCATTGATTCATTACCAAAGTCTATTTTGAGACTTCAAAGGTAATAATCCATTTGTAAGGCTTAAAGCACTCTTTTTAACCTAAGAGTAAATTCTATGAGTTTAGGCATGTTCATTAGTACTCATTAGATTATGTTAATGTTGATTAGAATATTGGAAAGAGAACTAAGGTCCTTGGCTGAGAATCAATCAAGAAAACCAAGGGGGAAAGTGAGAAACACTTGAGAAAAACAGGGTAAATTACTTACCTTAAGGTGGTTTAATGCTTTAAAGGATGGGATTTAGATGGAAACTAAATGTAGCTTAGAGCTTACATTAAGTAATGGGCTACAAAACCTAGGAGAAACAACATGATCATATTTATGAACATGTAATTAAGGAGCAAATGAGAATTGAGTTAGTAAAACAATCATACGGTGAGTTATAAGAACACTTATATTGCTATGGGAGCAATGATGTGTGTAATTGCAGATTGAAAGATTTTATATGTGGGAAATTCAGTGTTTAAGTTTAAGTCATTTAAGGGCCTAAGAGCCATGTCATTTAAGAGCCTTAGTACTATGCAATTTAAGATTATTGCACTATATTGAGTTTGTAATGAATGGTTTGATTTGGGTGAGAAATATCATGAGAAAGGGGTTTGTTGAGTGTAAGATGATTGAATGAGAAAAACTATGCTTTTGATTGAATGAGAAAAACTATCCTTTTGGTGTAATAACATAGCAAGGAAACTATGTCAAAATTTGGTTGAGAAAATAGATGCTTTAAGTGTCTTGAAAAGGTGTGATGTGTAACACCCCATCTCTAAATACAATGATCGTCGCCCTAAGTCCATCTCGTACATTAACAACGCAGCGGAAAAGTTCTACTAAATTGGTGTTACCGCCGTTAGTCACCCACGTGACTTACTAGGCCTATTCTCTTAACAAGTCACGGTCTGACTAACCGGATAATTACTCGAGCATCTAAACATTACAATCCAAAAACCACAACTTATACCGAGTATCTCATATCCTTATACATCATACTAACATCTCATCAATATACAAAACGAGTGTACATGCACAACTCGTGTAACAAATGTAAAAGCAACCTGAAGTACTCTACCCGCTCCTACTCTCAGGTTTAGTCTTTGTCTGGTACCTACCTGCAAAGTTTAAATCACAGGCCCCAAGGGGCTCAGCACATGGCTGGTACGGAAAACGTGCAGCCCACAAGCTAGCAGGGTTACACACGACTACTTTGTCGTATACATGCAATTGTTTATTCATACAAATAATAATAAGAAGTACGATAACAAACAACATATTTATGTGAAACATTCACAGCTCAAATAAATCGAACGTCGTAATGGACGCCCATTAATGAGTAAATTAGATTGCTAACTCCTGAGGCCTGAGAATTGTTTAGTTCTCGTGTTTGACCATTCCTTATAAGTGTCAACTGTTCTCTTAATAGAACTGGTTGTTCTCTAGCTGAAATGTTTATTTTTGTCGGGTCAAGGTAACCCTAGCCAATGAGTTATTAGCTCCATTGGGTTAATAAACATTAATTCTTAAGTTATGAGGGGTGTAGGCTTGACCCTCCCGCGCCTCCTGAAATTGCCTCTCACCTCGAACTGTTCACTCGAGCTGGTCGGGTCAGTTTGTCGACCCTAGGCGGAAGACAGATCTGATACAGATGCCGACCTCCTATCCTAAACATGCATGACCGGAGTCAGTCCTGGATTCCTCTTCTCCCAAGTTCCAGTTAGCTGAAGTCTCATTGACAATTTGTTAGTTAAACCTCTCTCGGTATTAACCAACTAATAACAGGGAGTATTTATAACCTTATACAATTGTTTACTAAACACAGTTAATGAACAAGCTCTGAATCAATTCGTGTTAGTGTGCAATGGACACACAATAACAGTACAATAAATTGGTTTCATGCTTAATCTTGCTTGGTCGTATCACAATAACACATAGCACACAAACCGAGGTAGACCTCGTTAGCAAACAAGCTACAAGAATCCCATACCGTACACCGGAGACTGGCTAGCTCTTAATCCCTCATTCGCCTAATCCGCCGAACGCCTCTGACTTATCTAGATCTGTAACCAGAACTAGTATTAGTATCCTGTGTCTTAGAAATAATTTGGTTCTCTTTCAACTTAAACCTCTTCCTAGGTTAACCCAAGTATAATAGTATACCGTTAAACGGGTTCGTTCATTTAGGAGCGTTTTCGAGCTCAATTCCCATTCATTAACACACTAACGTCGTTAGCAGTTATTTAGTTGCTAAGACTCATACAAACCTTGTATTAGGTTTTCGTATTTTTCACTATTCATCCATATTTCACTATTCATTTATACGGTCTCGTATTTAACTATTCATATATACCTATTTACTATTCATATATATGTATTTACTATTCATGTATACGTATTTACTATTCATGTATACGTATACTATTCATGTACACTAAAATTTCCGTATACGTCGGTATGATACTCCGTATCATACGTATTTATTTCTTTTTCCAATATAACTTGTACTTTCATTAAAAATACTCTAAGTACTGATTTCTCCTATACTTAATAAATTACGGGTATACCCCTCGTATACCTTAAGTTATAAAAGGGTCTCGTTTAACCCTGTCTTAACTCTGTTTCTCTTACAACTTGTTTCTAAATTCTTTATTTAATTTCCTTAACCTTCTAAACACATAAAAATGTGTTATTTACATTACTTACCCATAGTTTCCCCTTAATTTCTATTTTTCTTAATAATAAGTTCTAAACTTGCTATTTTTATTTCTAATTTCTTCCAAAGTCTTATTTAATTAATTTCTTTTATACTTTTGGTCAATTATCAAAATATACCCAAGTTTGACCAGCCTTTTATGGTCAAACCCCCTAACTTTCCATTATTTACCATATTACCCCTAAAGTTAATTTAGCTTAACTTTTTATTCCTTTATCCTTTTAATATCTAATCTTTTGCTATAAATTTTATTTTAGCTTCTCTAAACATTTTACAAACTGTCATTGACCAAGTTTGACCACGTTTGACCAATTTTGACCACGTTTGACCAAGTTTGACCAGGGAAATTACCATTTTACCCTTGTGGTCTTTTCTTTTATCCTAACTCATTTATTAACCAAATTAACTCTAATTAATTTCTAATTTTGGTAACTAATTTTCCTACAGATTTTTGAACATCAAAAATCATTTTAAACATCTCTAAATCACCAGATTTAATTATCTAATGTTGTAGTATATATATACTATCTTGGGAAAATTTACAATATACCCCTGTTTTCTTTCGTAATTCACAATATATCCCGTTTTTGAAACTTTGTCACAAGATACCCCTGTTTTCTTTGTTAATTCACAAAATACCTCTTTTTAAAAACGGCGTCAAATATTCCTTTAACCACCCCTGAAAAATGACTATTTTGCCCCTAACCCGTTTTTTCTTTTTTAAAAAAATTCGCAGTTTTTTTTGGCTACTTTTTTTTGAAATTTTTTAAATTTTATAATATACCCCTATTTAAGTTTGTTGTTCACGAAATACCCCTGATTATGTTTTGAAGTTCACAAGATACCCCTGTTTATGTTTTGTAGTTCACGAAATACCCTTATCACCCTGATGCCCTGATAAAGCATCGCCTAGTTTTCTCTTGTTTTTCAAGTGCCTTTAACCTCTTCATAATCCCAGGACAAATGTTGTTTGCATTCCAGTTCTCTGAGGTTTCTTGTCTCTCGGAATGTCTCACCAATAGTTGAGTATGAATCCCTGTCATTCACAATTAGACACAATTATAATATATGACCAGAGACAAACATGTATAGCATGAATTATTTACATAGTTAGGTAAATACCTTCAAGTAAAGAGTAGATTGATTTAGTCCTGTGGACAAACAATAATGTCACAGGCATTGGGTTTAAAATGGCTACCTCTTGGTCGAACTCAGTAGGACAAAAACTTTTGTTTAGGGGGGAGGGGGCAAAAAAAAAATTGACACTATTGTTATGTAAAACATTATGTTATTTTGTATTTTTAAAAAATTTATAAGAGCATTTTGCAATTTTTCAAAAGTTTGGGGGGGGGGGGGGTGGCCATTAGGGAGATGGATTTTGGTGCATTCAAATATCTGAGCGATATCCCATTAGAGTGCTTGGCACAACACAAGTTTGACCAGGGGCAGACACAAAGGGGAGTAGGGCCGCCCGCCCCCTCCCCCCGGGAAACTTTTGAAAATTTGCAAAATGCTCTTATAAATTTTTGAAAAATATAAAATATCATATTGTTTTAAAGAACAATAGTGTCAAGATTTTTTTTGCCCCCCCTAAACAAAAGTTCTGGTCCGCTACTGAGTTCGACCAAGAGGTAGCCTTTTTAAATCCAATGCATGTGACATTATTGTTTGTCCATATGACTAAATAAATCTACTCTTTACTTGAAGGTATTTACCTAACTATGTAAATAATCCATGCTATACTAGTTTGTCTCTGGTCATATATTATAATTGTGTCTAATTGTGAATGACAGGGATTCGTACTCAGCTATTGATGAGACATTCCGAGAGACAAGAAACCTCAGAGAACTAGAATGCAAACAACATTTGTCCTGGGATTATGGAGAGGCTGAAGGCACTTGAAAAACAAGAGAAAACTAGGCGATGCTTTACCAGACATCAGGTGATAAGGTATTTCATGAACACAAACATAAACTGGGGTATCTTGTGAACTCAAAACATAAACAAGGGGATTTCGTGAACAAAATTAAATAGGGGTATATTATAAAATTTTAAATTAAAAAAAAAGTAGCCAAAAAGCTGCGAATTTTTCAAAAAAAAAAAAAAAAAAACGGGTCATGGGCAAAATAGTCATTTTCCAGGGGAGGTTAACGGAATATTTGACGCCGTTTTTAAAAAGGGGTATTTTGTGAATTAACAAAGAAAACAGGGGTATCTTATGACAAAGTTTAAAAAAAGGGGTATATTAGAATTACGAAAGAAAACAGGGTATATTGTGAATTTTCCCTACTATCTTTTATTAACTTTAAATATACCAAAAACCTTATAAATTCTAGTAATACTTATAAACTCTTTATAAATTGTAAACTTAATTCTACAATTATTTTCCCATCACCTAAACTTCATAAATTTCATAATAACTCATACATATTTTCAGCAATTATAATATATAGCTAAAACTTCTCAATTTTACATATTACTCTTAAATATACTAATTCCTTTAATTTAACTTAGTTATATAATTTTCCTAACTCACATAAGCTCTCTTAATTTTCGGCCACCCCATAAATTATAGTATATGAACTTTTCTTATATATTATGATAGCTTATATTAAAGCTTATATCATAAGGGTTATAAATCTAATTTTAGATTTACAAAATATTAACATTTTAGGTGCCAAAAATTAAATCAACACCTAACAAAATTGGCAATTATAAACAAGGTATACAATAGGTTAGATCATATATAGATCAACATTTAGAACCATGAAATAGGTAGTTGTAGGATTTACCTTGTATATTAACCTTTAACTTAATATTAAGCTTGTTTTCCTTAGGAATTTTGACAGCAATTTGCTAGAGTAATTGGCTCCAAATTCATATAATAAGATGAAGAATAATATAGGTTAGTATCCCATGCCAATCGGCTGTAACAAAAACCAAAGAACAAGAAGTTTTCAAGAAGGCAATGTTTTACCTCGAGAATCAAAGGCACTTCTTTGTGCTTTTTCCTGAGAATCTGGGGGCTCATGAGCTATGGTTGTAAATATCTTGAAAAGTGGATTCCAACGAGCTATCAAGCTTGTGATTTGAAGTTAGGACAAGAAAGTTATGATTTCTACAAGGCAAGGTGTTCTTTAAGGCTCAAATCTAAGAACATGGAGTTTTTTTTTTGTTTTTTCTTCAAAGAGAGGATGAGCTCCGAATTTGGGAGCTCTCATTTGCCAGGTAAGAGTCTGATTAATGATTCACTAAGGGGACAAGATGCTTTGGCAATAAATGAAAGTCTAAGTAGTTGGAATAGTGAATTTAAAAGTAAATCACACTTGGTGACTCACCCCTTGATGTCGGCAGCATAGGGTCTCATTTGACCAGATTCTTTTTTTGTTTTTCCTTGTATTTATGTAACATTTTATGTATTAAACTCGTTCATAGTGACTTATACCATGTGTTAGGTATGTTACATAGCCAAAAAGCCTTAAAACACATTTTATGTGCTTCCGGGTTCACATTGATTATGCAATTTGTTTTGGCTAGTTTAAATATGTTCTTAGTACCTTTACAACCTTTAGATACTTTGTTCGTGAAATAGCATGTTGCTCATTCCAATTTAAACCAAGTCGTTTAGTGGTTTCTCCTTGACTTTCGTTAGTTTAGTACCGGTTTTTGTGTGGACTTGTATACTTAATTTGTGTGTACACGTAATGGTTCCTATGACCATTTTATTGTTGGTCCATTATTTCTTAACGGTATTTAGGCTCATTAGCCTTTTTGTTCCATGTATACATGCTTAAAGCACATTTTCCTTTAAAGCACATTTTTCTTTAAACGCATTTTTGCTCTAAGGTGTGTTTTCGGTTTAAACGCTAATTCGCTTAATGCGTACCACTAATCTTAGAGGTATTTCACATTTTAAATCTCTTGGGGACTTATTGGTAGTTCCCTAATTTATTTGTACTCTTTAAAACACCTTTTTGCTCTAATTGTTCCTAAAGCATGTTTTGGTGTAAATTGTTGTTTAACCCTTCTTATAATGTTTCTAAGGCACGTTCTAGCCTTAGTATATCCTAATTAGATAGTTCATTAATATATTAAGGTTTGGGGTATTTCAATCTACCCCCTTAAAAGAACTTTGTCCCAAAGTTCCTTTGTATTTACATCTCTTAGGATACACCGGTAACTTCACACTAAAAGATCATATAGATCACTCAATATCTGTATAGGCATTCTGACTCATTAGGTATGCCATATATATATATAGATATATTTACCACACTTGTCACACAACATGTCTTTTACATGTTTTAGTCATCAAAATACTCCTTGTATATTCTTTGCTGTATACTCCTCATGTCACCGGTCCGAAGACAAAGGTTTACATGTCCTCGAGTTCATGAGCGAGTAATACAGAAAATACAGGTCAACTCCAATTCCACTTTATGCTACTGCATCTACTCTTAACGTGGTTAATTGTGACCACTTGTAGGGAGTTTCAGGAATCATCCGACCCTGATGTGATCAGCATCAGTGATTAACTATCCTTCACCCCAATTTGTGTTCAGTTTTCCTTGATCTGGCCAAGATCAAGTTCTACCCTCCCACGTCAACTTCAAACAACCAAATAATTATTCATGTAGCATTTTATATCTTTTAATCCTTCTAGTCATAATCATAAATCAATACATCTCCAAATTATGGAACTCAGTCCATCAGTCATTCTTATTCTACCTCTCAATTACTTAGAGAATTTAATTCCTACCAGGTTCTACATCGGTCTCATATCAATACATATCATAGGGATTTTAATTCCCCTGGAGTTTCTACTCCTTTTTTCCTGAATTCTCGCACCGAAGTTAATGAGGTCGTCCTCTAATACATCTGGTATTCGCATTTAATTGTGCGTAATAACCACAACCACATAAGAATGAATACATATGTTTATATAACATACGTATCAAACATCACAACTAATTGTATTGTTCTATGCACACTGTAGGTTACGTACTTAATACGTGAAATATAGGCTAAGCGATTGTACGCTCTACCCCCCTTAAAATGGATTACGCCCACGTAATCAACATTATATCATCCTTGGACATAGGTTCAAGATGTTTAGGTGTCATGGAGCATTCTAGCTTCCATATAGTCTATCTCACATTATAATTGGGTCAGAGGATCTTCACCATGGTAATGGCTTAGTCTCTGTATCAAGGATTCTTATTGGTGTTCATACCAATCTTACAACTATGTTCCAGTGTAGCCTCTAAGGCTCCAAAGTATTTGGTAGACAAGTCGTATATTTTATTCGACTGGAAGATGTGAGACACATCCTTCCTTTTTCTCTTTTGTTAGGCATATCAAACCTTTAAGATACGGTCCACTAGCTTCTGCTGCGTGACTCTGATAATCTTGGGGCTTAGTTTGCCCTTCCTATCCTCTTCAATATTTTACAACTCCTTTGTATCCTTATAACTTAGGAATAAAGATCTTTTAATGGACGCGTGGTATCTTTATCTACACACGGTCTCTATGAGTCATAGCTCGTCTATCCAGTTCTTGGGGATCTGATTGTCATGCTGTTATTACGCCTTTCAGCGTCTGAATTGTTTCCTACTAACTGACCCTCAGTCTGAGATTTTTGTATACTCTGGAGTTACTGTTCAGTGCTTATTGCTCTTTTCAGTTTCCTCAAAAATCTTGAAACATATGAACTGTTCATACTTACTAATTAGTGCTTCTCACACTTCATAACCCTTAATTGTTTCCTCATGGAATGAGTTCTCTGACTCTTTTAATTTCATTGGTTTAACTGAGTTCTTCATCCTCAATTGTTCACGGTAACTTGTTGTTTTGGTGTGAGTTTGCATTGCTGACTGTCGTACGGAGTCGACTATTTCTCGTGTTCCTTACACTACTCGTTTACATATATGGGGTACCTTACTGATACATTGCCACTTACCCGACTAACTTATAAAAGTCCATCAGGTCCACAAGCTCCTTTGGAGTGCGGTCGTCCCACATCTCATTTAAGTATACTCGTTGTGTTCGTCACACGCTTGGTTATAGCTAATTTGTGAAGTATTCTATTGTCGATCTCCTCTTTCATCATTCCATAATAACGCACATGTCGTTCTTCTTGAACTTAATCAAGGAATATCCATCTACTGGGTTCATAACTACATTATACCTTCTGTATTTAGTACGGACTCGATCCCTTAGTAATTTGAGGTCTCTTTCCTTAGAGCCTCTTATCTTATTTCTCAAGTCGATCCACTAGGAATGCACTTCCAGCTCCTTACGGAATGGACAGTGTGCTTCCTGTGCAACCTTTCATCACATGGCCCAGGCTACTGGCTTACTTACAGTCTGTCTCCCATTTCATCACCTTACTTACATCGGGTTTTAATTCATAAATCTGATTGCTTTCGTGTCAATATTTGATGGCTTATATATAGTGGTTGCTTTGCTGCGCACTGTAACTTAATCTACCTGACAGGTATTATTCTCACGGCCTCTACTACCGAAGTAGCCTTAGCTGTCTTGTATTGCCCATTGATGGCACAATTCTTCAATCGTTTTACTTCAACATCTTGTCTTATATTCAATCCCCTTCATGGTGTAAACAGACTAGAAGTTCTCTAATTTCGGTGTTTGGCGGTTGCCGTATCGTGTTGTAAAATGGTTATCTCTTAATATGAAGGTGTTCTGCTTCAATCTCAGGTTCGTAAGTAGGCTAATTTCTCTCACATTCTTTCATCCTTTATGATGTTATCTACCATGTAATTTAACCGGTTACTGAAGAAGTCATCTGCTGAATCACAAGCTCTTTTGAGCGTTGGTCACTTGACGTACCATACAGTGCACTCACAATGTTTATCTCTGACGATTGCTGATTCTTAAATCCTGGGTGTTGGATATGAGGTCTGTCTCTGCAGCCTTCCATATTATTTATGTGTAACTGGAATGTTCCAAGGTAATTTCAAGGTCTACGGTTCCGATTCACCAATAGAGAGTATTCAATCTCTAAGAAGTGAAATTCCTTTTTGAGGGGTTTATTCCCACTCATGGCCTCACAACTAGGAGAGGTATCCCTACCCTAAAAGGAATGGTTCGTTCTCCGCCCCTGCCAATAGCACTATCTCAACATTCTCATTGGTGCCTATTCCTGGCAATTCTTCCTCAATTTAGTATAGGTTTTCATAACCACTCGTATGTACGAGTTGTAGTTCATTCATGGCCTAGATAAGCCTTATATGCTTTCCTGTGCCTCGAGCTCTGATGTATTTAACATCCTTGGCTCGTAGGCCCTTATTGCTTGATTAGTCTCAAGTGATAGCCGGTGTTCGGTTCACTGTTGTATTCTTATTCATCTGTAGGTTATCCACGTGATTCTCTTGTTCTCTGTACTCTGTCAATGTTGGGTCACATCTTTGGATGTACTATTGGGTTTCGCAATAAATTGTTGTATCTCGCTTCCTGCTGTGGAAGTTCGGTTAGGTAATCCGATGTTAATCAGTGTCTGTGACAATACCTTCGCTTTCATAGACTTGCGCCTTTTAGCAATTAAGGACTAGTTTTCATTAGGCCTCTACCTTCAGGTGTCTAAGTCGGATATTTACCCTGGATATCATGTGCTGTCATGTCAATACTTTGTTCAACTTTCGTTGACTACGCCACCCGTTAATGACTAATCATACTTGGGTGTTAATGAGTTAGGCAAGCAATATTAACCATCGTTTGTGGGTCTTTTTCTGCTCAACTATACCAACTCTATGGTGTAGTCCTTTTGAGGTTCTCTATTTTGTGATTGCACGTCTTTGATCCTAGGTAGGTCATTGCTTAAATTTGTTTCCTCTGATTCTGTTTCTGGGTTTATCAATATCTTCAATGAAGAGTGCTTGTAATAGTATTATTCTGGGAATTCATCCCGTTTTTATTGAAAGTTTTATGTCCTCCATCTTCATTGTATGTCGTTATACCTTCCTTGTAGGTTATTACTTACATCCGGTTCTCTCACATTGTTGAGTAATCTCTTTGGTTCTTCCATTCAAGGTTAGGCTTGGTTGTGGGTTGTTATGTCCTTAGTAGTGTCGGTTGTCTGTTGCTGATGCTGACGTCGTTTAGTTTCCTGACCAAGTCCAGCTCCCTGCTAACTGGTGTATTGATTTAGTTGTCATGGTCAGTCGTCAGGCCCTCCCAATATTTCACTCTTCAGTCTTAAGGATTTGTAATCCGGTGTTATGTATTATATCCGTGGTTTTTACCATTTGGTCTTCATGGCTTCCCGTACAGCTTCATTGTGGCCGCACTTGCCAAGGCAAGTGCGCCATGCAAGATGGGCTATCAGTACTGTGTACGTCGGTAATGGTACATTCTCCTAACCTCCATGTAGGTGGTAGTCCATGGGACTCCTTCTTGCCCTTTTTGGCTTTGGTTAATTGATTATTTGGGCAGCTTCCTGACTGCTTTTGATTGTATAGTTACTTATCAGGGTATTCCTCTTTCTGAGGGAACCCCTATTTCTTTCACTTTAGCCTTAGTTCTCACTCTCATTTCCACGCCTTCATCGTGGTTATCGAGTATTGACTCTCTTTAGGCACTACGTCGTAGTCCTATCTTGGAGTATGACTTACATATGCATTCGTAGTCGTCTGAGCTATTGGTTAGGTCTTTTCAACCCCTTTTTTGTAGGTTCGGAGTTACCCGCTGCATAATTGACTTTTAGGTAGTCCCTATGCTCTTGCGCGGTATTATCCCGCTGTTATTGTTCCCTTGGACTGTTGTCCGGTGTTCCTATCACTTCTCTTGTCCTCTCATTGCACTTGTAGTACTTTCCTTCTTACTGTATGGCGGGGTTATATCGACTGCGTAGCATGTCGACCCAAGTTGCCGGTAATTATTATTCTCTCATTGGTAGGATTCCGCTGGTAGCGCCTGTTTCAACGTTGCACTCCAATTAGGACCTTCAAGTCTTGAAAGACTATTGCATAACGAGGTGTTTCTCGTATTTGCACCATGCTAAGTAATTGCCAGATCGGGTTTTCCCGAGTAAGAGAAAGTTTGTCATCTCTGTGGCGTTCATTTCTGGTATCTTAGAACCAGGGGCGCGGAGGGCGGGTTAGGTATTATAGATATCCGATAATCATCGGGGAAACCTAACTAACACACCTCTCGCACTAACACTCAACCCTTATCCCAAAGTCTAAAGTTCCTAACTCGGTAATTCTTAAGCTCGGTAATTTCCAGTCATCAGAGCGTAGTACGCTCTGATACCACTTTTTGTAACACCCCATCCCTAAATACAATGATCGTCGCCCTAAGTCCATCTCGTACATTAACAACGCAGCGGAAAAGTTCTACTAAATTGGTGTTACCGCCGTTAGTCACCCACGTGACTAACTAGGCCTATTCTCTTAACAAGTCACGGTCTGACTAACCGGATAATTGCTCGAGCACTAAACATTACAATCCAAAAACCACAACTTATACCGAGTATCTCATATCCTATACATCATACTAACATCTCATCAATATACAAAACGAGTGTACATGCACTACTCGTGTAACAAATGTAAAAGCAACCCGAAGTACTACTACCCCTACTCCCTCCTACTCTAGGTTGAGTCTTCGTCTGGTACCTACCTGCAAAGTTTAAATCACAGGCCCCAAGGGGCTCAGCACATGGCTGGTACGGAAAACGTGCAGCCCACAAGCTAGCAGGGCACACGACTACTTTGTCGTATACATGCAATTGTTTATTCATACAAATAATAATAAGAAGTACGATAATAAACAACACATTTATGTGAAACATTCACAGCTCAAATAAATCGAACATCGTAATGGACGCCCATTAATGAGTAACTTAGATTGCTAACTCCTGAGGCCTGAGAATTGTTTAGTTCTCGTGTTTGACCATTCCTTACAAGTGTCAACTGTTCTCTTAATAGAACTGGTTGTTCTCTAACTGAAATGTTTATTTTTGTCGGGTCAAGGTAACCCTAGCCAATGAGTTATTAGCTCCATTGGGTTAATAAACATTAATTCTTAAGTTATGAGGGGTGTAGGCTTGACCCTCCCGCCTCCTGAAATTGCCTCCACCTCGAACTGTTCACTCGAGCTGGTCGGGTCAGTTTTCGACCCTAGGCGGAAGACAGATCTGATACAGATGCCGACCTTTTTTAAAAAAAAAACTGATTGTTTGAATTATGACGGTTGTTAGACTGTTAATTGAAGTACTGTTATGTTTCAATTATGATGCGGTTGTTAGACTTTGACTTAAAGTATTGGACATTAAGTGTGTAATATTTATTAATACTTGTCTATCTATTAGTCTGTTTTAATTATAGGGAAATTTCATGAAATGTCACTATATTTTTTGGCTAATTCATGAAATGCCACTAAAAAAAAGAAAGTCACAAAATGCCACCATATTTTCTGAAAAGTCCATGAAATGCCACTATAGATGGAAAAAGACAAAAATACCCCTACTATTTAACAAAGTACTTTTAAAGTTCACAATATGCCCCTAAGTGTTAAAAATTAACAAAAATATCAAAATAAAATAAAAAGATAAAAAAATTATAAAAATTTATTAAAGTTAAAAAAAATTTAAAAAAATGTAAAAAATTTAAAAAATGAAAATATCATTAAATATTAAAAAAATATTTCCTTTTTAAAATGTATTCAATACCATAAAATAAATATTGAGTTCTAAACAAATAATTTATATCAATTTTTCTAACAATTTAGTACCATGATTTATATAAAATAAATACCATAATTTTAATCATACATTTTTTAATTATTATTTGCTATCAATTTAGATTATTTATTTCTTAAAGTAAATAATTTTTTTTATATTGCTGATATAATTGAAAAACTAAAATTCTAAAAATAATAATTTATTTTATTTGAGATAGAGCGACTGAAAATATATATAACATACAATATTAAATAGAAAAACTTGTTTGAAATGTAGAATGAAACGTTTTCAGAATAATAATATGCAACTTATTCTTTCTTTGGTTATCATTACTTGCTCCTGATAAGTTGCATATTATTATTCTGAAAATGTTTATTCTACATTTCAAACAAGTTTTACTATTTAATATTGTATGTTATATATATATATATATCTTATATATATATATATATATATATATATATATATATATATAATATATATTCTTACTCACTCTATTTACAATTAATATATTAATATTTTTAGCAATTTTTGTTTTCAAATTTATCAGCAATACAATAATTTATTTCCTTTGAAGAAATAAATAATCTAAATTGATAGAAAATAATAATTTAAAAATATGATAACAATTATGGTACTTATTGGTATAAATTATGGTACTATATTGGTAAAATATTGGTATAAATTATTTGTTTAGAACTCAATTGTCTTTTTATGGTAATTGATAAATTTTTATAAAGGAAATATTTATTTTTTAAATATTTTATGATATTTACATTTTTTTTAATTATATAATTTTTTTATTTTTTTTAATTTTGTACATTTTTATAAAAAATTTAATTTTTATAATTTTTTATGTTTTATTATATTTGATATTTTTTGTTAATTTTTAACACTTAGGGGCATATTGTGAACTTTAAAAGTACTTTTAACTAGTAGGGATATTATTTTTGCCTTTTTCCATCTATAGTGACATTTCATGGATTTTTTGAACAAATAATGACATTTCATGACTTTCTTTTTTTTGTGACATTTCATGATTAGCCAAAAATATAATGGCATTTCATGAAATTTCCCAATATACAATGAGAGGAAATCAATATAGTGAAAGATTGTTGTTTAAGTGCTACTGGGGAACTTAAATTAATGGTACGTATTTTTATATTTTGCATAATATTTTAGTCATAATCTAAATATTTGTTTTTTTCTTGTTTTGCGTACAGGTTATTGAATAAAGTGACGCTGAGAATATGGTCGGTTAAGATGACTATTATTACTTGCGGGAGGGTCTTCTCGGTGTTGCGATGATGCTTTTTAATAGTTACACAATACACATGCAGCGGGAACTCACAAGATTTAGACAAGGCTGCAATATATTAAAAAGTCTTAATTGTGGATATATTGAAACATGTTGTCAAGACGTGGACCATCAAATCCATACTCCTGATTTGTTATTTTCCTTCTTATTGTTGGTGGTAGGTGGCGATGGTATACCACCTGTTGGGGGTTGGGGCTATGGTACACCACTTGTTGATGGCCATGGTGTATCAATTAATGTCGGAGGGTAGAATCACGGTGCAAGGAAGTGGAACAATCTTTGAAAAATTAAAGTGTTACCAGCCCGTTGGTGGCTTCTTCGCAGGACCTGCTTTCTTTGACTTGTGCAGAATGTTTGCACTTGGTGGAGCGCATATACATTTTGTATCATCATCGTTGGTGTCCTTCCCCTTCTTTTTTATGCGGTGACATGGGCGAGGAACAAGGGGCTGTGGCGCAGCAAGTGAAAGCAGTGAATTGGCGCAAAAGAGAGTTAAACTCAAACTCATGATCACATAAAACATTTCCATTGTTTTTCTTCCCTGATTTTGATCGTTTACTTTTTAGGTGGAAGTTGGGGTATAAGTAAGCATATTTATAATATGAGGAAACCAGGTGCAAGTAACATGTGTCTTCACGTTTAATTTGTTAATAATTTTTATCATACCCTGTTAATTATTGTTTGTTATTTTTAGAATGAAGGTTTTGTGCCTAAACATATACTTGAGCATTTAACCAAAACCTAGAACCTAGGATAATTTGACATGTACATCACACTAACCATTGAAGGTGGTCCTAAAATTTATCTGGACTATTTAAGTTAAACATTAACAGCGTAGACTCTAATTTTTATTATAGTGATAATGATAAAGTTACATTTCTAATAAATATTTCCACAAATTTTAGCAATATTTTTTAACTGAAATTGAAATAAACAACTAATATTTGATTACATCTAGTTCTGAATACATAAAAGATAAAAGATTCTATAGTAAACTTTTTATAAAACTATTAAACTAGAAGTTAGACACAACTCCCTAATAAGGGTTGAATTTATTTAACATGAATATGTCACTTACTTTCATTTTGTCATCTCTAACTATTGAACCACTACTTCGTAATAAAATCAAATTCTTCCTTCTACGGTGTCTCATCGGCTTCATCGTTCTGGGCTTCTGATTCCCTAGCGTTTGAAAGCTTTTCCCGTGCTCTGTCACCCAGCGATGCTGTCCCTTCGTCTTCTTCTTCCTCAGGCTGTATCCCCACGCTTGTTGCCGCCTGGAAAGTTTGTTTTTCCTTACCATTGGCGCTTTGGGAAGCTTCACAATCTTGTGGTTGGATCCTGCACGCTTCCTCTTCTCGCCACCCACCCTTTGAACATTCTTCTGCCAACTTCACATCATGCATGCAATCATTCCCCTCGAACAGAAACCGCATTGGCCTGGTGCAGTTTATGGATTTTTTTCTTCCAAAAACTCTAACAGCTTGTTACGGTTTATTTGCCAATTTTTTTATAAAAATAATAGTTTTAATCGTGAAGTTACAATTTTTTTGCAAATTTGAGCATTTATCTTTGTGACTTCTGGACATCGAAACAATTTGACATTTTGCAGACGTGTGTAGTGTATGTAGAAGTGCTGATCTTCAAAATTTCAGCCTAATAGAAGAAAACTTACTTGTAACGATGTTACCCCGACGATGCACAAAACATTGAATTAGTGGAGTTATGATTTTTTGCAAGTTTGAACATCTATCTTAACGACTTCTAGACATCGAAACGCTTTTAAATTTTGCAGGTGTG
The DNA here is from genome assembly GCA_023374045.1 of Limonium bicolor. NCBI lineage: Eukaryota > Viridiplantae > Streptophyta > Magnoliopsida > Caryophyllales > Plumbaginaceae > Limonium > Limonium bicolor. Next base: position 22,938,197 of record CM041783.1, on the reverse strand, counting down.
TATTGTGTATCTAGAACTGCGGATCATAAAAATTTCAGCCCAATCGCTAACAATTTGCTTAAAAGGATGTCACCCCAAAGTTGCACAAAAATTTTGAATTATGGTGGAGTTGATTTTTTGCAAGTTTAAGCACTTATCTTAGCGAATTCTAGATGAAACTATTTGAAATTTTGTAACGTGTATTGTGTATGTAGAAGTGTTGATCTTTAACATTTCCGTCCAATCGGATCCAAATTGATTGTAAAGATGTCACCCTGAAGTTGCAAAAAAACATTAATTTAATGAGTGGTTTTGATTTTTTGCAAGTTTAAGCATTTATCTTAGCGACTTCTAGACATCAAAACGATTTGACATTTTACAGGCGTGTAGTGTGTATGTAGAAATGTTAGTCTTCAAAATTTCAGCTCAATCGAAGACACTTTACTAGTAAGGATGTCACCCCGATGATGCACAAAAACATTGAATTATAGTGGAGTTATGATTCTTTTGCAAGTTTGAGCATCTATCTTAACGACTTCTAGAGATCGAATGTTTTGAAATTATGCAGGTTATAGTGTGTATGTACGTAGATGTGCGGATCATAAAATTTTAGCCCAATCGCTGTTAATTTGCTTGTTAGGATGTCACCCCAAAGTGCACAAAATATTGAATTATACTAGAGCTGTGATTTTTCACAAATTTAAGTGTTGATCTTAGCGACTTCTAGATCGAAATTATTTGAAATTTTACACACGTGTATTTTGTATGTAGAAGTGATTATCTTCAAAATTTAAGCCCAATCGGAGCCAATTTGCTTGTAAAATTGTCACCCCCAAATTGCACAAAAATATTGAATTATAGTGGAGTTTGGATTTTTTTTTGCAAATTTGAGCATTTATCTTTGCGACTTCAGGACATCGAAACAATTTGACATTTTACAGGCGTGTAGTGTGTATGTAGAAGTGACGATCTTCAAAATTTCAGCCCAATCGAAGACAATTTACTTGTAAGGATGTTGTTGGAGATAAAAGTGTGTGACTACTTCTACCACTTAGCATGTACCTATCGTTTTGCAGAATAGTGGATATGTGGGTTGTCATACTCTTGGGGACCTCGCTGTGGATAACTGATAGTGTATTAAATTGACTGAGATTTCTATAAACAGATTTTATCATTTTTTTAGGGAAAGATTAACAGCTAACTCATAAGACTATAATAAAAACAATAAATCAAAACGAAAGAATAGAAATTGTAAATTCTTTGTGTTTTAAAGAAGCATCCCGGGTTGTTCTGCTCACCTATTTTATCCAATTATATCAATATAACTTTCCCACTTTAGCAATAAACTCAAGAATCTTAATTAGTTTATTGACCGTTCCCTGTAAAATAAACCCTTATTAATTTAAACAACAAGCGCAATCATTGCTCAAGTTATTAATAAATTAATCGCATTATTAACAATTCCTATTGGAGATTGGTTAACCTATACGGCGAGATACGCTTCTAGTCGTTAATCCATTTTGACTTCCTGTGTCTAGAACCTTGTCTCAGCACTGCATTTTAACAAAGAGCTACAAATATCACTTTAATAATTGTACAAGAAATTAAAGCGCATTAAGGACAAGAATCAAAATACTGCTTAGATAAATTATACTGGAAAGCTTACATAACACAATTTTATAAAATAGACTCGCTTCCTAACCGAGGAGGCTAGGTTTATTAATCACACATAATTATACAGTAAAACAAACATAAGAAATAAGAAAGTCAGAACCAACGAAGAAGAGCGAACGATTGGCCATTCGACTTCTTCGTTGGTTCTCTCAAAACTAACAGCGTAAGGCTAATGAACAAAGAACAATGAAACTCTGATGAAATTGGATTCAAGAAGGGGCGACTGAATGAGATTGAAGGAGTGTGGTTTTTATAGAAGAAAGGATTAGAAGAACAGGCTACGACAACGCGTGAGGGATTTAAGGAGTGGATTGGGGCGGCGCCTGATATTGCTGGTAGTAGATAGATGTGTGTGCAGGCGCCGCAAGAAAACTGGGGAAGCCGGTCAGGGCGTCAATTAATTGGATCTGGATCTGGGCATTTACACGTGTCCGCGTCTGTGTCCGTGTCTATTTCCCCGGACCTCTCACACATTGCTCCTTAGTTTTGTCCGGCCTTATTTCCGCGGACGTGACACGGACTCGTCTCTGTCCGGGTTATTTCCCCGGACCTCACTTAAGCATTGTCCTATCTCTTGTCTGTGTCTTGTCCGGCCTTAAATCCACGGACCGCTTAGTCTTGTCCGCTCCATGTCCGGCCTTGGATCCATGGACGTGGCTTCTCATGTCCGGCCTTTCTTATGCGGACATGGCACGAACGTGACACAGCAGCGTGGCCTGCGTGTGCATGTCATGTGACATATTTTAATCCCCTTTGATATATGTATTTATATGGCATTTTTCCTACATTTAACACATATAATACATCAGTTTATCACAACATAATTATAGGAAAAACCCAAGATAAGTGAGAAACATTACTTAAAATGCTGCAATTAAAGGTGATTAAACCTTAATAAGTCTATATGTTTTGCACTTATCAAACTTCCTCACACTTGGCTTTTGCTTGTCCTCAAGCAAAATAAGGAATGTAACTATCTCTAAGCCGTAGTATAAAACAAGATTAATTAAGTGTAGAAGGGAATTTAGACAAAGTGACAATTGAAAGAATAATTCTGCTTTCAGAAGTAGGTTTTTGCAAACAGTGAAGAGAGCAATTTTATAAAAGCATAGAAAAACTAGATTGCAGAAAATAAGTTAGATTAGCCTGGGATTTTCCTCCAATTTCAATTCTCTAACCCGGGATGAAAGGGGTGTGAAGTAATGCCTTATTCCGCAGTACCTTTCAACACCACGTACTCATGTTTATAAATAAAAACTGTAATTTATTACTTTCATTCATTTCTTTTTTTAATGCGATGATTGTATATAAAACAAACATTTTTTTATTGCATTATTTTTCTGTACCCCAGACTTTTCTCTCTATCCTTGTAGCGGTGTTGGGTCTTCTATCCCAGATCACGAGACCTTATGTAGATAGGTGTTAAAGCACCCCGAAGAACTTAATAACCGGATAGACGAGGCCTGTTTTTGGTTTAGAAAAATTTATAAACAGCGGAGTACCTTGTCTTTATCCTTTTCTTTCCTAACTTTCCAATCATTTCCGAAATCCCAAGCTAAACTAAATTGGTTTTTACAATTAGTAGATCTATCGTATTTTGAGTGAAATAGAGTATTTTGATTAAAATAATTTTATACAAACTCTTTACATAAAACGATGCTTTCAGTTGTCACTTGGCTTAATTTCAAACACTTCTACAATTATTTTATCTCATTTTTTTTAAATTGGGCAATTAGAGTAGCAAAAAGCGAGTGTGGCATTAACGAACAACTGGCATATTTTCAGGGAAATGTCTCTACTTCCTCACACTTGAGAGGAGCAATGTCCTCATGTTCAAAATAAATTCAAGAAAAAGGACCTTTCAAAATATCCCAGACTCATGAAGGATTAAATTAATAGAAAAGCTTTAACGTCAGATAGGTTGAACATTAATATAATAAAGAAAGAACTGAGACTCCCCTTGTATCGTAGATTGAGGAAGGTGCCCTTCCTCACACTTAAAGCTTTGGTAGAGGTGAAACGTTCCTCACACTTAAGTTCACGCAAGTGTCCAACCGGAGATATCAAAAGGCCAAAGCAACTGAGGTTGCTTTCCATATGCGAGTTCAGCTATATGTTTGAATATAGAATTCATTCTGAAAAGAAAACCTGTATAGCCAGCAGAACTCAAGTGGCACCAAAAATTTTAAGATGAAAAACATAAATAAAAATTCATTGCATAAAATAAAAACATTAGTAATAGAAAAAGAAGGTGAACTGTTACCTCATGAATACATAAATGTTAGACAAGATTAAAACAGTACGAGTTTACACAAAGTTAGAGAACAAGAAAGATATATAAAACAAAATAAAAAGGAAATAAATAAAATCACTGTGGTGGCTGTGGTGGCTGCTGGGATCCCTGGCCTATCTGAGTGAGGAGATGCTGAATGAGCTGAGCCGTCCACTCCGGCTGCTCATTCGACCGCTGAAGCTGCTGAGCTGTCTGTGCATGCAAATCGTCACTCCGGTCTAAGCGCTGAGTCATCTGTGTCTGGGCCTCACGGAGCGAAGTCTGCTCAGCCAACATCCTCTGCTGTGTCTGCTCAAAGCTCTCAAAACCGCTGATGCATCTGCTGCTGCATCTGATGGAAGGCCTGAAGCTGAGTCTGCAGATCTGACGTGATAGGAGGTATCGGTACAGGAGCTGGAATCTGCATCACGGCAGTCTCGGCACTAGGGCTCAGCTCCCTCTGCGTGTTGTCAGTGTGGCTCGGGATCAGCTGAAGGTGTAGCTCCCGTATAGGCCCTGCTGCAGTGGAGGATGCGGTGGAAGACTGGCCAATACGACCTCTAACCCACGTACCATCATCCAGGCGCATGAAGCCCCAACGCCTTACAGTCTGCAACGTGACTGCGTGCTCTCCCGTCCTGAGCTCTAATCCACGTGTGGCACCCTCTGGAAGGATAGAGAAAAGGTGGTGCTGGATGAAGAAGGGAAAAATAGGAGTGATCTTCTTCTTCTTCTTCGTCCTCAGATAGTACACCACCTTATGTAGCTGGCTTAACATGATGTGGAATAGAGACGCGCTGAGCGGGTGGAGTGAGAGAGAAGGAAGTAGTCCAATAAAGCACAATCCTCATCAGAAGCATCGATCGCGCAATGGGGGCGGATCTGATGACTGAGGATCTCTAGTAGCAGTCTCTGTAGTAGTGTAGGGAAACTCGTGTAAGGGAGGACATCTTTGTCCTCCTCCCCTCTACGTCGGGTCATCCGACCTACATCCTGAAGCCACCGCGCCTTCGATCTATGCAGATGATCCTCTGTGAATCCTCGGATATGGTCCGGGCTGACCGGAAACTGCAGTATAGTAGAGAATGTCTCTGGTGTGATCTCGATGGGGAGATGACGGACGAAAGAAGTGATCCTCAGGTTGCCCGCCTGGGCATTTGCATAGAACTCTCTAACCATAGCTGGAAGGAAGAGTCCCTCACCCATGTTTTAGGACCCATAAAGTCCAAAACTAGCTACAGGGTGTCCACCCCTGTGGCCTCCATCACCTCAGGCGCTATTCGCCTCTCCATGACAAAGTCCTTACCCAGATCATACCAGGCACGGGCCTCTGCTGAAATAAATCCATCCTCCCGAAGAGCCGGATGGGGAGGAGGTGCAGAAGAGGACGCACCGGGGCAGTTGCCCCTAGTAGCACCAGAGTGTCCACCTCGAGTACGAACCATACTAATAAATTTTGAAATTAAAATGTAAATAAACAATAACACATAAAAATTAAATTAATATACTACAATGCATCGGTAAACAATTTAGAATTTGTTTTCAATTTTTTTTATTTTTTTAATATATATACACGTCCGGCTCTATAGGGCCGGACGCAGGGCCGGACGCAAACCCGGACAGAACAAGAACCCTAAATCGACGGGCGTTGCGAACAGATTTCCAGATTCACCCAAATTCAACCAAATCCAACCAGACACTTGCAAATCTCACAGAATAAACCACGTTTTCGCATTGCAACAACAAATTAACACCAAAATCCACCTAATATCTACCTAATCTACTGCAGTTTGGCAAATACCGAAAACAAAAACTTAAAAACTAACCTGGTTTCGAATTGGGTTTTCGAATTGAGGAAGAGGGGCGACTGGGTGGCGGCGTCGGCGTGGTTGCGGCGGTGCGGCGTTGGTCGCTGCGCGTCGGTGGAGCTGATGGTGGTGGTGCAGATGATGGTAGCGAAGTGGAGGAGGAAGGAAAGAGCTCGTGTCGGTTTTGAGTGCGTCGGGAGGAAGAAGAAGAACTAAGCCCGGAAAAAAAAATTAAAACGCTGGGCGCGTCCGGCTTTGCGTCCGTGGAGAAAAGGGCGGTCGCGTTGTTTTTTGGTTGACGTCCGGTTTTCTGTCCGTCCAAATAAGGGCGGACGTGTTGATCTCCCTTCCGGCTTGCGTCCGGCCTTTTAAGGGCGGACGTAAGCCCGTTTCTCTTTTTTTTTTGTTTTTTTAATTTCGTAAGGCGTCCGTGTTTGTGTCCGGCTTTTTAAGGCCGAACACAACTTAACTTCATTTTTTTAATCGACCGAAAATAATGAAACAAAAACAAATAAAAAGCAAAAATTAATACAGTAAATAATTAAATAAGAAGGGCAGAATTTAATTGACAGAATTTAAATGACAAGAACTGGAATTTAAATGACAGAAATTTAAATGACAGAATTTAAATGTTAGGAATTAGATTACTGAATTTAAATGTTAGAAGTTAGATTGCTGAAATTAAATGACAGAAATTTAAATGACAGAAATTTAAATGTCAAAATTAGTTTACTGAAAAATAAATGACTGGAAAATAAATAACTGTAATTAATGCGATATTTAAATTGCTGGAATATTAAATGACAGAACAAAATAAAACTTAATTATGAAACAAAATTAATATATTAACAGAATACTTCACAATTAAAATATTAACAGAATATATAGAAACAAAATACATAAACAAAACAAAATAATAGAAACATAATATAATAGAAACAAAAATTAAAGATTAGCAAAATATATCACATATAAAGAGTAGCAAAATATATCACATATTTATAAACAGAAAACTCAATAAAATTAAAAACTATCAATTAACCTTGCCGGAGGTCCCGGCAACGGCGCCAAAAACTTGTTGGAGATAAAAGTGTGTGACTACTTCTACCACTTAGGCAGTGTACCTATCGTTTTGCGGAATAGTGGATATGTGGGTTGTCATACTCTTAGGGACCTCGCTGTGGATAACTGATAGTGTATTAAATTGACTGAGATTTCTATAAACAGATTTTATCATTTTTTTAGGGAAAGATTAACAGCTAACTCATAAGACTATAATAAAAACAATAAATCAAAACAGAATAGAAATAGAAATTGTAAATCTTTTTGTGTTTTTAAAGAAGCATCCCGGGTTGTTCTGCTCACCTATTTTATCCAATTATATCAATATAACTTTCCCACTTTAGCAATAAACTCAAGAATCTTAATTAGTTTATTCACCGTTCCCTGTACAATAAACCCTGATTAATTTAAACAACAAGCGCAATCCTTGCTCAAGTTATTAATAAATTAATCGCATTATTAACAATTCCTATTGGAGATTGGTTAACCTATACGGCGAGATACGTTTCTAGTCGTTAATCCATTTTGACCTCCTGTGTCTAGAACCTTGTCTCAGCACTGCATTTTAACAAAGAGCTACAAATATCACTTTAATGATTGTACAAGAGAATTAAAGCGCATTAAGGACAAGAATCAAAATACTGCTTAGATAAATTATACTGGAAAGCTTACATAACACAATTATATAAAATAGGCTTGCTTCCTAACCGGGAGGCTAAGTTTATTAATCACACATAATTATACAGTAAAACAAACATAAGAAACAAGATATTCGGAACCAACGAAGAAGAACGAACGATTGGCCATTCGACTTCTTCGTTGGTTCTCTGGAAACTAACAGCGTAAGGCTAATGAACAAAGAACTATGAAACTCTGATGAAATTGGATTCAAGAAGGGGCGACTGAAGAAGATTGAAGGAGCGTGGTTTTTATAGAAGAAAGGAGGAGGAAGAAGATAGGCTACGACAACGCGTGAGGGATTTAAGGAGTGGATTGGGGCGGCGCCTAATATTGCTGATAGTAGATAGATGTGTTTGCAGACGCCACAAGAAAACTGGGGAAGACGGTCGGGGCGTCAATTAATTGGATCTGGATCTGGGCATTTACACGCATCCGCGTCTGTGTCCGTGTCTATTTCCCCGGACCTCTCACACATTGCTCCTTAGTTTTGTCCAGCCTTATTTCCGCGGACGTGACACGGACTCGTCTCTGTCCGGCCTTTGTCCGGGTTTATTTCCCCGGACCTCACTTAAGCATTGTCCTATCTCTTGTCCGTGTCTTGTCCGGCCTTAAATCCACGGACGCGCCTTAGTCTTGTCCGCTCCATGTCCGGCCTTGGATCCACGACGTGGCTTCTCATGTCCGGCCTTTCTTATGCGGACATGGCACGGACGTGACACAGCAGCGTGGCCTGGCGCGTGCATGTCATGTGACATATTTTAATCCCCTTTGATATATGTATTTATATGGCATTTTTCCTACATTTAACACATATAATACATCAGTTTATCACAACATAATTATAGGAAAAACCCAAGATAAGTGAGAAACATTACTTAAAATGCTGCAAATTAAAAGGTGATTAAACCTTAATAAGTCTATATGTTTTGCACTTATCAGATGTCACCCCCAAAGTTGTACAAAAACATTGAATTATAGTGGAGTTATGATTTTTTTGCAAGTTTGAGCATCTATCTTATCGACTTCTAGACATCGAAATGCTTTGAAATTTTGCAGGTGTGTAGTGTGTATGTTGAAATGCGGATCATATAAATTTCAGCCCAATCTCTGTCAAATCGCTTGAAAGGATGTTATCCCAATGTTGTACAAAAACATTGAATTATAGTGGAGTGACGATTTTTTACAAGTTTAAGCATTTATCTTAACAACTTCTGGACATCAAAACTATTTCAAATTTTGCAGACGTGTAGTGTGTATGTAGAAGTGTCAATCTTCAAAATTTCTGCCCAATCGGCACCAATTTGCTTGTAAAGATGTCACCCCGAAGTTGCAAAAAAACATTGAATTATAGTAAAGTTTTGATTTTTTTACAAATTTGAGTCTTTATCTTAGCGGCTTTGGACATCGAAACGATTTGACAATTTGTAGGCCTGTAGTGTGTATGTGAAAGTGTTGATCTTCAAAATTTCAGCCCAATCGAACACAATTTACTTGTAAGGATGTTACCCCGAAGATGCATAAAAATATTGAATTATAGTGGAGTTATGATTATTTTTTTTTGCAAGTTTGGGCATCTATCTCAGCGGCTTCTGAGCATCGAAATGGTTTGAAATTTTGCAGGCGTGTAGTGTGTATGTAGAAGTGCTGATCTTCAAAATATCAGCCTAGTCGGAGACAATTTACTTGTAAGGATGTCACCCCAAAGTTGTACAAAACATTGAATTTTAGTGGAGTTATGATTTTTTTTTGCAAGTTTTAGCATCTATCTTAGTAGTTTTTGCATATTGAAACGATTGAAATTTCAAAGATCAACACTTTTACATACATACTTCATGCCTGTAAAATTTCAAATCGTTTTGATGTACAGCTCAAACTTACAAAAAAATCATAACTCCACCATAATTTAATGTTTTTGTGCAACTTTGGGGTGACATCATTACAAGTAAATTGTCTTTGATTGGGCTGAAAATTTAAAGATTAGTACTTCTACATACACATCACACGCTTGCAAAATTTTAAATCATTTAGATGTCCAGAAGCCGTTAATATAAATGCCCAAACTTGCAATAAATTCATAACTGCACTATAATTCAATGTTTTTGTGTCACTTCAGGGTGACATCCTTAGAAAAAAATTGGCTCCGATTGAGTTGAAATTTTGAAGATCCTCACTTCTACATACACTACACGCCCACAAAAATTCAAATCGTTTTGATGTCTAGAAACCGTTAAGATAAATGCTCAAACTTGCAAAAAAATCATAACTCCACTATAATTCAATGTTTTTGTGCAACTTCAGAGTGACATCTTTACAAGTAAATTGGCTTCAATTGAGGAGAAATTTTGAAGATCAACACTTCTACATACACACAACACGTCTGTAAAATTTCAAATAGTTTTGATGTCTAGAGTTCGCTATGATAAATGCTCATACTTGCAAAAAATCATAACTCCACAATAATTTTATATTTTTGTGCTACTTTGAGGTGACATCCTTACAAGCAAATTGATAGTGATTGAGCTGAAATTTTATGATCCGCACTTCTATATACACACTACATGCCTGTAAAATTTCAATGGTTTTCAATGTCTAGAAGTCGTTAAGATAAATGCTCAAACTTGCAAAAAATCATAACTTCATTATAATTCAATATTTATTTTCAACTTCAGGGTGACATCCTTACTAGCAAATTGGCTGCAATTGGGGCTGAAATTTAGAAACTCCGCACTTCTTCATACACACTATATGCTTGTAAAATTTCAAAGTGTTTCGATGTCTAGAAACCGTTAAGATAGATGCTCAAACATACAAAAAAATCATTTCACAATTAAAAACTAATCTTTTCATATTCCAACAATAAAAATTTAGAAGTTGGCAAAGAAACTGCATGAGTTCTAGAAAAAATCCAGAAACCACACCAGACCAATGCGGCTTCTGGTCAATCTCCGGAAAAAGCGCCGCTCTGACGCGGTTTCTTTATCACATTTTGGCACTTCCGCGTATTTTTTTTGAAAAAAACCACGACCAGTAATTTCTTTTCAAAACGTATTTTGGCGAAAATTTTCCCCAACAATGATACTACATGAGTATACGCTCCACCAAGTGCAAACATTCTGCAGAAGTCAAAGAAAGCGAGTTCTACGAAGAAGCCGCTAACGGCCTTGTAAGACTTTAATTTTTCAAAAATTGTTCTACTTCCTTTCACCCCAGTTACTCTCTGGTTCTGCCCACTGACATTAATTGATATATCATGGCCATCAACAAGTAGTACACCATCGCCCCAACTCCCAACAAAATGGTACACCATCGACACCTAGCACCAACAATAAGAAGCAAAAGAACAAATCAGAGTATGGGTTTGATGATCCACGTAACTAGACAACGTGTTGCACCTATTATGATGCAAACTAAATTATAGATTAATATGATTCACTACAATGTATAATTGACATTTTTGTGGTGGGAGATATAATAATATATTAACATATACTATATACTATATAAAAAGTCTTAATTGTGGATATATTGAAACAAGTTGTTTAGACGTGGACCATCAAATCCATACTCTGATTTGTTATTTTCCTTCTTATTGTTCGTGGTAGGTGGCGATGGTGTACCACCTGTTGGGGGTTGGGGCGATGGTACACCACTTGTTGATGGCCATGGTGTATCAATTAATGTCGGAGGGTAGAATCACGGTGCAAGGAAGTGAACAATCTTTGAAAAATTAAAGTGTTACCAGCCCGTTGGTGGCTTCTTCGCAGGACCTGCTTTCTTCGACTTGTGCGGAATGTTTGCACATGGTGGAGCGCATACACATTTTGTATCATCGTTGGTGTCCTTCCCCTTCTTTTTTATGCGGTGACATGGGCGAGGAACAAGGGGCTGTGGCGCAGCAAGTGAAAGCAGTGAATTGGCGCAAAAGAGAGTGAAACTCAAACTCATGATCACATAAACTTTCCATTGTTTTCTTCCTTGGTTTCGATCGTTACTTTTTAGGTGGAAGTTGGGGTATAAGTATGCATATTTATAATATGAGGAAACAGGTGCAAGTAACGTGTGTCTTCACGTTTTATTTGTTAATAATTTTTATCATACCCCTATTAATTATTGTTTGTTATTTTTAGAATGAAGGTTTGTGCCTAAACATATACTTGAGCATTTAACCAAAACCTAGAACCTAGGATTAATTTGACGTGTACATCACACTAACCATTGAAGGTGGTGCTTGTAACACCCCAACTACTACAATACATTTAACAACAAACCGCAGCGGAAAACATACATCATCACATTACTTAATTCGTTGGTGTTACACGCCATTAGCCACCCACGTGGCTAACAAGCTAACATGTATACAATGTATCGGTCTGATGGACTATATTCCCGAGAAACTACACATTACAAACACTTTCACTACCAACCTTCGTTATACAAAACATTCCAGCTGTACCGAGTGATCACAAACTAGTGCCGACAACAATTTCGGTCTTACTACACCTATAACACATGCTAAGTTAAAATGGCTAGCCATGAACAACAACTACCCCGCCCTACTCTCGAACGGCTTCCAGCTCCTTGTACCTGAAATAGAAAAGGAAGGAAAGGGTGGCCCCCCAGGGAGCTCAGCACCTTTGCTGGTATGGTAATCCCGCAGCCCGCATGCTACCGGGCCATGCACAACTATTTGCCGTCTTAGCATGCGGTTGATTTCATTTAATTCATGCATGTAAATCATAAACACACAACACATTACACTCCACATCAATGGGCTCAACAAAACAGACAACACATCTACACTTAATAAATCACTCATTGTGTTCTTTGACCCTAGAGTGTTCCTCCTCTAACGGAGTTATTTCCTTAATAGACGACACTTACCTACTATCGGGTTGACCTTAAACGTCTCTTATTATAAATGGGATTCATATCCATGATCCACTTACTTCACACACATATAACACCCATCTCAACAAGGACTGCGGCGTAACAATAACACATATCATAACGGTAACGGCCCTCTTTACGAACCGACCCGAACATAGTTAGTTAACTTGAAGCCTAGAGAATGAATACACCCTCATGATAAGCTTTTTACATCACTCATTATCGTCCTGTTAGTCGGACGAGTAACTTAACATAAAGATGGATCGGACATAGGGATCCAAACACACCGTACATAATCCCCAACAGACGTGAGTCAAAAGCCTTGATTAAGCTCAGGGGTGATTGAAGACCAACGAAGGAAAACAACCAACAGAGAGGAAGTTGAAGAAACTGTATACAACAACTCCCAAACAACGCGCGACCGGAACTACCAGATTCCTCACCCCCATAATAATAAATATTCAAGGATAAAGACTCCGCTGTGGAACCTACCACATCAACACGCTATACAGTATTACAACTGAGTTAAACAAACAAGGGAGGTTTGTACATTCACAACAAACATCACACACAAACATCACACAACTAACTCACACATAGCCGTGGTTAGAACGTCCCCATGGTTCGGGTCGTTGAATCCTATACCGATCTCTTATGTGATCCTAGACTCAGTTAACTAAGGTTTAACACTTTCGAGGTTAAACGGTATCGGAACTAGGCACGCCACATAAATGAATTACTATAAACTCATTACATGTTTTATCTTACAAGGTGGCAAACACACAGAAAACACATAGGCATACAAGCCGGTGTAATCCTGTAGGACACAGGTTGCAAGAAAACCATACCTGTCGCCGGGGTTCACTCTAACGTGCCATCACATGTTCCTCGAAAAATCTTTGAACAACTGATAACATTACATTTACTTTCGTTAACATCGGGGTAACTTGATTGTTTAAAGTTTAAATCTCATGACTTACTCTCGTTAACTAGTTACATAACTTCACTTTTTTAACTAGTTTTACTTCCACATTTTTATTACATCCCACCCACTCAATTGCCTTTAACTCACTTAACATGTCCTTAACAACCTTATAACATCATTACTTAACAATCCCCATCATTTTCTAACCTTAAACAAAGTTTTTGGTCAAAACAACACACCATGTCCGAACTTGTGTCCGAGCTTCCAAAGTTCGGACGCAAGTCGAGACTCAAAGGGTGAAAACTGACGAATGTCCGAACATGTGTCCGAGCTTCCGAAGTTCGGACACTGGTCGAGGCAAAATCAAAAGAAGAATTTCAAGTGTCCGAACATGTGTCCGAGCTTCCAAAGTTCGGACACAAGTCGAAGCAAAACCAGAGAGAAGAGATGGGTGTGTCCGAACTTCCAAGTTCGGACGGAAGTTCGGACGCAGCTTCAAAACTCAGGAAATTCACACGCAGCAGGGCATGTCCGAACGTCCAAGTTCGGATAGAAGTTCGGACGTGCCAGAAACCTCATTTAAAATACCCTTAAACACTTACTCATTTCTTGCCAAAATCCCTAGCACTTATAATGTTTCCCCCCTTAGGTTTATAACATGTTTCCACACTTTATTTAGCCCACCAAAATGCTTTATGTCATTCCTAGAATTTCTCCACAAGTTCACACCTCTTCCTTACAACACCTTACTCCTCATTGTTACCAAAACTTGCATAAGTCTTATCACAACTTCAAAATGGCTTTGGTGTATTCCAAAACACTCATTTGCATCCTAAATCCTTCAAGACAATGCCTAAGTCCTTTTTGCACTCTAAAAACACCTTAATTCACCTTCTTTCACCAAGTTAAACCTTAACCATTCCTAGTTCAACCTAGGTCACCAAACATCATTTAGACACCTAAAACTCCTTGTTCATTAACCAAATTTTGACATAGTTTCTCTTGTATCACCTTACACCAAAACACATAGTTGTTCACCTTAATACAACCCAAGAACACTTAATGTCTTAATACACTTCTTGCCCACAAATACATGGTTTTCCATTCTTTAACCATCAAAGACATACAACTTCACAAGACACATTCTTTACACACAACTAAACCTCAAATTACACTACATCACAATATAGTGCATAAACTTAAATGCTTGTCACTTAGGCCCTTAAATAACATGGCTCGTAGGCCCTTAAATTGCATAAACCTTAAACACTGAATTTCCCACATAATAATTGCCTTTAACCTGCAAATACACACAACAATACATATACCCTTAATAAACTCCTTGAGAGCATTTACTAGCTCATTTCCCATTGGCTCCTTAGGTTATTTATTAAGCATTCTCAAAGCTCAATTTCCTAAGACACATACTTACATTAAGATAGGTTATTACCTCTTCTCCTTCCAAACTTCTATCTTTTTTCCTTTGGATTGAAGATTAGCAAGGAACTTGATCACTTGTAGACCTTCTATCCACACACACATATAAGGGTAATGAGCTTAAGAATTTATACTTAAACTCATATACAAACCCTAGTTTAACATAAGTGTTTTAATACACTAACATGGAAGTTTACCTTGGAATTGAATGGGAACTTGATAAGTAGCAAGATAGGAATCCTCCTAGCCCTTTGAAGATTGAAATGGAGTATGGAAGAACAAGAGAAGACACCATTAATGGTGAATTTTCGGACATATACAAAAACAAGGGGAAATGTTGTTTTTCTTTGGTTTTCCTTACCTTGAAGCAAAGGAGAATGACAAGGCATGGAAATATGAGCTCAAGCTCCTTAAATGTGAATCTCCATGGCACCAAAATGAAGCTTTTGAGGATTTGAAAAGATAGAAGTGTAGAGCTTGCTCCAACTAGAAGAAGGGTGGTCTTGAAATTGAATTTGGACCATGGAGCTAGAAGTTACAAGAGTTTGAAGATGGAGAATGGTGTTTTGCTGTTGCAAAACCAATGGAGGCTTGGGAGAAGGTGAAGAAATAGGTGGAGGTAAGTGGGAAAGGAAAGAAGTGAGGTGAGAGATACTCTTGTTAAGATATTTTGGCATATAAAGGTAATTCTTCTTTTACTTACTTTTCCTTATTTTCTTTAACTAACCAATATATGGTGGTGAATCACCATATTGAAAACCGGCCCCCCTTTAGTTTAATGGGTGTTTATGGTCTTTGTTGACCAATTAATTGACTTATGTTGACTTATAACTTAAACTAGCACTATTTGAGCACTATTCACAAAACAAGGCACATAGTTGTGAAATTTTTGATTTCCCATTGATTTAGACTTCCTAATGTGATACTAAGTAGTACACATGTTAATTAAAGAGTAATGATGGACATTTAGCCACTCAAAACCCATTTACAAGACAATGTTTCAAAAATGTGCTTTAAGGCTCCTTAAAGCACATTTTGTGTTTTAGCTTGTTTTCAAGCCTGGTTTTCTTTGGTAATTGGTTTAACATGATCATTAACATATAAATAAGGTCTTGGTAAGCTCATTAGGTCTTAACCAAGATCATCCAAAGCTTAGAGCACATTTTGCCCATATTGGCTTTAAGGTATTTATTTGTGTTTCCTATGGATTAAATTGTTCACTGATGTTTCTAAGGCACTTTTTAGCCTTATATTACCATATTTTAATGTTTAAACAACATATAGGTTTGGGGTATTTCAATATACTCCCCTTAAAAGAACTTCGTCCCCGAAGTTCACACTTCCCACATATAATTGGATTAGAATACGGGGATTACTTGTAAAATAAAATTTCCATAACCCAACACACTTTACATCACAGCCCCGGACTTAACGGTCCGGGTAACATATCCACATCCATACATAACATAACATACTTACATAGTAACCTCGGACTTAATGGTCCGGGTACCTTAACAACATTGTACTTACATAACAACCCTTAGACTCTCAGGTCTGGGTAACATAACAACATTTAGATCCAAAGGTCTTGATAACATAACAGCATTTAGACTCATAGGTCTTGGTAACATAACACTTTCGGAATTCAACCACATTAGGACTCAAGGTCAAAATAATAATTTTTACACATACCACACAACATGTCTTAGCATGTATAGCAACTAAAAATTCCTTTTATATGAACTGTGATCCCGCAGGACCCGGTCGCGATGGACACCCTTTTGTCCCCGTTCCTTTGGGAGATCAAAACAATCACATACATTTTTAAAAGACAAACGCTCATACGTCATCGGCTCGTGAGTAAGTACTACAAAAATATTGTTGGTAAGGTTAAGTAGAAGAGAATCCTTTATTCAAAATATCAATCAAAAGTTTTGGGAAATACCAATTTAAAATCCTTTGAAAACGCAATAAAAATCCAAGTCCAATTTATGCCCTCTGCATCTTTCCTTAGCGTGGTTATTTGTGACCACTTATAGGGAGTTTCAAGAGTCATCCAACCCTGATGTGATCAGCATCAGTGTTGAACTATCCTTCCACTCCAATTTGTGTTCGGCTTCCATTGATCACATGCAAATCAAGTTCCACCCCCACTTCATTTTCAAGCATCAATTAATACACTCATTTCCAATTTTCTATCTTTTAGTCTTTCTAGTCATAACCATTACATCTCCAAAGGATAGAACTCCGTCTATCAGTTATATCCATTCACTTTAATTCAAGTTACCTAGGGAATTCAATTCCTACTAGGTTCTATATCGGTTTCATTCCTCTTCATAATCACAATACTGTATATATACATATATTTTCAAAATACAACACACAGTTTTACATTTAGTATCACATGAACATATACTGTCGGGGTTTTAGTTCCCCGGAGTTTCTTTACTCCCCACACTTGTACTCCCACACACAACTATTAACAAAATAAACACACTTTTCACACACACAACTGTTAACAAAATAAACACGCTTATCACAATGGTATTCGCATCTTCTGTGCACAATTACCACAATTAGACCATGAATGAATGCGTATGTTTATGTAACACACACACCCATCATCAAAACTAATTATTTTGTGCTATGCACACCACAGTTCACGTACACTTGTACGGTAAAATACACTAAGTGGTTTTGCGCTCTACCCCCCTTAAAAGGGATTACGCCCACGTAATCAATCACTTAACATTGGTTTAAAAATGTTCTACCGTCGTGAAGTGTTTTATCTTCCATGCGGTCTATTATACAATGAGTTCTGGTTCGAGGATCTTAACCATATTGGCGTTTAGTCCTTAAGCCAAGAATTCTCCTTAGAGTTTATTTAATTCATAACCGGTTTCGGTTCTGGCCTGTGAGGCTTCTAGGCGTTAGTAATTAGCCATTCGCTCATATTCACTACGCACATCCAACACTTGCATCGCTGGCTCACTAGTTTCTGCTGCGCGACTCTTGATAATTTTAAGAGCTTAGTTTACCCCATACGTTATTCGTACTGTATTGTACATCCCCTATTATTACCTTTATCTTGGTAATAACGGTTTCTCAACCGACGCGTGGTATCTCTTACCGTGAGCGAATTCGGTGAGTTACAAACTTCATGTCCACTTCCATTATAATTTACTGTGTATACTGCTATGTATTTCATAATGATTATCTTGATATCTTCCGACTTACTGTTGGTTGAGATTGAGCTACCACCTAATGGGTTGCTCTCTCGGTTATTTCCCACACTTGAGGTATATTCTATACTGGTATTTAGTATACTGTGTTACCGTAGTCACTTATTGCTAATCAAGTATCCTTTCATTGGTACGACCGTGCATTTCTTATGCATTGGTCATTATTTAACGTTTTTCCCTTTTCCTTGCTATCTCACTCGACGTAAACCCCTGGTAGTAATCTCTTCTGCGATAGCAATGGGAATTCACACTGAGTTCCTTATCACATGTATTAACTACTGGCTTATTGCCCAGACTGTTTATCATCACTACCTTGTATTTCCACTGAGTTTTAACTCATAACTGGTCTTATTTGCCATACAACTATTTAACATACTTATACAACGGTCGCTTACTGCGCGCCGTGCTCTTTCTCATTTATAACATCAACTTACACTGCATCTGTTGTTATGTTAGCTTCCGCAATTACACTGTGTTTCGCCACTTATTTGGCTGATTGCTCAATCTCTATTCTTCGAGTCTTTATGCTCCTCGAGCATTGTTCATACACATTTAGCATCACAGACCTATGGTGGTTGCTATTAGACTTATTATTCTTCTGGTCTCCACAACTGGTACAAACATTTCTTTCTTGAGACACTACTGCATCCTGGGTAATAACCATATGGTCAACCCTTAACATTCCCTAAACTTAGTTTCACATAATTACCGCTGCTGCGGTCTCACATTATCAAGAGGTATCCCCACTCTTAAAGCAGGGTTCGTTATCCGCTTTACTTACTTATATAACATAAACTCCTGTAATTGGTCAAATTTATATTAGCCTCCCTGCCTCAAGCTCTGTTCATAGTAGGCTGTTCACACCATTTACTTCTCTGTACAACCGTTGTTGTTCCAAACACCTTTTTAAGGACAGCTCCGGGTGTTACTAGGTTATGCCATTACATTTGGCTTGTACTTATGAGTACGTTTAATTAACTACCTCGCCTTGCGTTTTTTTCCTGGTTAAATATCCTTTCCAGTGAGGTTGATATCCCCGGATAGTTTAAGTGATCATTCTGGAGTCTCATCCCGATCATTGCACATTAACGTGTCCGTAGTAGGCATCTGCCTCACCATATATAGGCTGGGTACTTACTCCAGCTATTATGTTCATCCTTAAGGATTTTAAGACATAAGCGATGTCTTTACTTACTAACCAGTGCACTTCGCACCTCCTGACTCTTAAACATTTCCTGAAATAAGTTCACTAATTCCTTTAGTCTTCTTAACTTAACTGGGTTTCTTTACTTCAATCGTTCGATGGTAAACCGTTCTCTTGCTGACTTTTACTGTTGACCGTAGTATCGAGCCGACTACTTTCCGTTTCATGACTCTACTCGTATACATATGTGGGGTATCCTATTGATACATTGCTACTTACCCATTAACCAATTAGTAGTCTGTCAGGCCCACAAGCTCCTATCGGAGTGCGGTCATCCCACATTACAGTTGGTACACTCGTAGTGTCCGTCACACCCTTGGTGAAGTATTCTGTTGTCAACTCCCTTATATTATCTTGTGATAATATACATTCCTTGCTTCCCGAACTTAATCAGGGAAGGTTCATCCACTGTTGTGTTATATGAACTGCATCCATTCCCTCGGGTTACTACCCTTGGTTTACCGTTGCTCAAAAGTGAATTAGGTGTGACTTACCTACCATGTGGCGCTGAGGCCGGTGTAGGTCCCTTTGGTTTTGTTTAAAAGAAGGTTAGAAATAAAATGGGTTTGAAAGAAAATTTGTTTGAAAAAAGTTTGATTCTACAGAGGTTTAACATCGTGTACGTTCTCTTGGCTTTACCAAGTCTAGCTTCTTGCTGACTGGTGTGTTTCCAATTACAGAGGTCAGGCTGCTAAGCCTTCACGGTTATGATGATCTCACTTAACTTCAAGGTACTTGTAGTTTGTTAAAAATTTCCCGCACAGCCTTGTTATAGCAGCAACTTGCCATGGCAAGTGCGCCATGCAATCTGGCTATCGGTTCAAACTCACCCGGTTTCGGTTTGGTTTTCACCCATACTGACATCAGTGGGCCTTGTGGTGCCCTTCCCTTGATCTTACAGTCTTAACAATAAATCTTCTGGGTACTTCTCACTGCTCACATGATAACCATTAACTAGGGTGTTTCCCATTCTGGGAGACCCCCTTGTACATAGTATTTTTTCTGCTTCGTAGCCGTTCCACGCATTGTCGTGGTCCGAGACTTGTCTCTTGTTTGGTACTACTTGTAGTTCCTTAGTTGGTTGGTATTACCGTGGTGTTATTTAACATTTATGATCCGTAGAGCCCGTCTCGGGTTTCATATTTCACTTCTTGCCTGTTCACAGTTGGTGCATTGCAAATTGGTTGTTCTCGACTGCTCGGCATGTCGACCCAGGTTGCCGGAAATTCTATACCTCTATGCATAGGATTCTTCACTTTTGCTATTAAATGCGGTTAATATTGTTCAGGTGGAAACCGTCTTCGGGATTTCCACCTTCTGGAATCTACCGTATGACAGGTTCTCCGTACCTACAGAGATACTTAATAGCCAGATCGGGTATTCCCGAGTAAGAGAGGACTTTCATCTCTCTGGCATTCTTCCCAAGTTATAAAATAGGGTTTGTGGAGGGCGGGATGGATATTGTAGGTTTCCAGTATTCACTGGTAATTCCTAACTAGCGTATTTCTCACGCTATCACTCAACCCTTAACCCAGAGTACTAAACTCCTAACTCGGTACTTCCTAAGCTCGGTAATTCAGTCATCAGAGCGTTACTTCGCTCTGATACCACTTTTTGTAACACCCCAACTACTACAATACATTTAACAACAAACCGCAGCGGAAAACATACATCATCACATTACTTAATTCATTGGTGTTACACGCCGTTAGCCACCCACGTGGCTAACAAGGCTAACATGTATACAATGTATCGGTCTGATGGACTAGATTCCGAGCAACTACACATTACAAACTCTTTCACTACCAACATTTGTTATACAAAACATTCCAATTGTACCGAGTGATCACAAACTAGTGCCGACAACAATTTCGGTCTTACTACACCTATAACACATGCTAAGTTAAAATGGCTAGCCATGAACAACAACTACCCCGCCCTACTCTCGAACGGCTTCCAGCTCCTTGTACCTGAAATAGAAAAGGAAGGAAAGGGTGGCCCCCCAGGGGGCTCAGCACCTTTGCTGGTATGGTAATCCCGCAGCCCGCATGCTACCGGGCCACGCACAACTATTTGCCGTCTTAGCATGCGGTTGATTACATTTAAATCATGCATGTAAAATATAAACACACATCACATTACATTCCACATCAATGGGCTCAACAAACAGACAACACATCTACACTTAATAAATCACTCATTGTGCTCTTTGACCCTAGAGTGTTCCTCCTCCAACGGAGCTATTTCCTTAATAGACGACACTTACCCACTAGTTGGGTTACCCTTAAACGTCTCTTATTATAAACTGGGATTCATATCCATGATCCACATACTTCACATACATATAGCACCGCATCACAACAAGAACTGCGGCGTAACAATAACACATAACATAACGGTAACGGTCCTCTTTACGAACCGACCCGCACATAGTTAGTTAACTTGAAGCCTAGAGAATGAATACACCCTCATGATAAGCTTTTTACATCACTCATTATCGTCCTGTTAGTCGGACGAGTAACTTAACATAAAGATGGATCGGATATAGTGATCCGAACACACCGTACATAATCCCCAACAGACGTGAGTCAAAAACCTTGGTTAAGCTCAGGGGTGATTGAAGACCAACGAAGGAAAACAACCAACAGAGAGGAAGCTGAAGAAACTGTATACAACAACTCCCAAACAACGCGCAACCGGAACTACCGGATTCCTCACCCCCCATAATATATAAATATTCACAGATAAAGACTCCGCTGTGGAACCTACCACTTCAACACGCTATACAGTATTACAACTAAGTTAAACAAACAAGGGAGGTTCGTACATTCACAACAAACATCACACACAAACATCACGCAAATAACTCACGCATAGCCGTGGTTAGAACGCCCCCATGGTTCGGGTCGTTGAATCCGAATACCGATCTCTTATGTGTTCCTAGACTCAGTTAACTAAGGTTTAACACTTTCGAGGTTAAACGGTATCGGAACTAGGCACGCCACATAAATGAATTACTATAAACTCATTACATGTTTTATCTTACAAGGTGGCAAACACACAGAAAACACATAGGCATACAAGCCGGTGTAATCCGGTAGGACACAGGTTGCAAGAAAACCATACCTGTCGCGGGGTTCACTCTAACGTGCCATCACATGTTCCTCGAAAAATCTTTGAACAACTGATAACATTACATTTACTTTCGTTAACATCGGGGTAACTTGATTGTTTAAAGTTTAAATCTCATGACTTACTCTCGTTAACTAGTTACATAACTTCACATTTTTAACTGGTTTTACTTCCATATTTTTATTACAACTTCACACCCACTCAATTGCCATTTTAACTCACTTAACATGTCTTTAACAACCTTATAACATCATTACTTAACAATCCCCATCATTTTCTAACCTTAAACAAAGTTTTTGGTCAAAACAGCACCATGTCCGAACTTGTGTCCGAGCTTCCAAAGTTCGGACGCAAGTCGAGACTCAAAAGGGTGAAAACTGACGAATGTCCGAACATGTGTCCGAGCTTCCGAAGTTGGACACTGGTCGAGGCAAAATCAAAAGAAGAATTTCAAGTGTTCGAACATGTGTCCGAGCTTCCAAAGTTCGGACACAAGTCGAAGCAAAACCAGAGAGAAGAGATGGGTGTGTCCGAACTTCCAAGTTCGGACGGAAGTTCGGACGCAGCTTCAAAACTCAGGAAATTCACACGCAGCAGGGCATGTCCGAACGTCCAAGTTCGGATAGAAGTTCGGACGTGCCAGAAACCTCATTTTCTATACCCTTAAACACTTACTCATTTCTTGCCAAAATCCCTAGCACTTATAATGTTTCCCCCCTTAGGTTTATAACATGTTTCCACACTTTATTTAGCCCACCAAAATGCTTTATGGCATTCCTAGAATTTCTCCACAAGTTCACACCTCTTCCTTACAACACCTTACTCCTCATTGTTTCCAAAACTTGCACAAGTCTTATCACAACTCCAAAATGGCTTTGGTGTATTCCAAAACACTCATTTGCATCCTAAATCCTCCAAGACAATGCCTAAGTCCTTTTTGCACTCTAAAAACACCTTAATTCACCTTCTTTCACCAACTTAAACCTTAACCATTCCTAGTTCAACCTAGGTCACCAAACATCATTTAGACACCTAAAACTCCTTGTTCATTAACCAAATTTTGACATAGTTTCTCTTGTATCACCTTACACCAAAACACATAGTTGTTCACCTTAATACAACCCAAGAACACTTAATGTCTTAATACACATTCTTGCCCACAAATACATGGTTTTCCATTCTTTAACCATCAAAGACATACAACTTCACAAGACACATTCTTTACACACAACTAAACCTCAAATTACACTACATCACAATATAGTGCATAAACTTAAATTGCTTGTCACTTAGGCCCTTAAATAACATGGCTCGTAGGCCCTTAAATTGCATAAACCTTAAACACTGAATTTCCCACATAATAATTGCCTTTAACCTGCAAATACACACAACAATACATATACCCTTAATAAACTCCTTGAGAGCATTTACTAGCTCATTTCCCATTGGCTCCTTAGGTTATTTATTAAGCATTCTCAAAGCTCAATTTCCTAAGACACATACTTACATTAAGATAGGTTATTACCTCTTCTCCTTCCAAACTTCTATCTTGTTTCCTTTGGATTGAAGATTAGCAAGGAACTTGATCACTTGTAAACCTTCTATCCACAACACATATAAGGGTAATGAGCTTAAGAATTTATACTTAAACTCATATACAAACCCTAGTTTAACATAAGTGTTTTAATACACTAACATGGAAGTTTACCTTGGAATTGAATGGGAACTTGATTAAGTAGCAAGATAGGAATCCTCCTAGCCCTTTGAAGATTGAAATGGAGCTATGGAAGAACAAGAGAAGACACCATTAATGGTGAATTTTCGGACATATACAAAAACAAGGGGAAATGTTGTTTTTCTTTGGTTTTCCTTACCTTGAAGCAAAGGAGAATGACAAGGCATGGAAATATGAGCTCAAGCTCCTTCAATGGTGAATCGCCATGGCACCAAAATGAAGCTTTTGAGGATTTGAAAAGATAGAAGTGTAGAGCTTGCTCCAACTAGAAGAAGGGTGGTCTTGAAATTGAATTTGGACCATGGAGCTAGAAGTTACAAGAGTTTGAAGATGGAGAATGGTGTTTTGCTGTAGCAAAACCGATGGAGGCTTGGGAGAAGGTGAAGAAATAGGTGGAGGTAAGTGGGAAAGGAAAGAAGTGAGGTGAGAGAGTACTCTTGTTAAGATATTTTGGCATATAAAGGTAATTCTTCTTTTACTTACTTTTCCTTATTTTCTTTAACTAACCAATATATGGTGGTGACTCACCATATTGAAAACCGGCCCCCTTTAGTTTAATGGGGTGTTTATGGTCTTTGTTGACCAATTAATTGACTTATGTTGACTTATAACTTAAACTAGCACTATTTGAGCACTATTCACAAAACAAGGCACATAGTTGTGAAATTATTTATTTCCCATTGATTTAGACTTCCTAATGTGATACTAAGTAGTACACATGTTATTAAAGAGTAATGATGGACATTTAGCCACTCAAAACCCATTTACAAGACAATGTTTCAAAAATGTGCTTTAAGGCTCCTTAAAGCACATTTTGTGTTTTAGCTTGTTTTCAAGCTTGGTTTTCTTTGGTAATTGGTTTAACATGATCATTAACATATAAATAAGGTCTTGGTAAGCTCATTGGTCTTAACCAAGATCATCCAAAGCTTAGAGCACATTTTGCCCATATTGGCTTTAAGGTATTTATTTGTGTTTCCTATGGTTTAAATTGTTCACTGATGTTTCTAAGGCACTTTTTAGCCTTATATTACCATTTAATGTTTAAACAACATATAAGGGTTTGGGGTATTTCAATCTACTCCCCTTAAAAGAACTTCGTCCCCGAAGTTCACACTTCCCACATATCATTGGATTAGAATACGGGGATTACTTGTAAAATAAAATTTCCATAACCCAACACACTTTACATCACAGCCCCGGACTTAACGGTCCGGGTAACATATCCACATCCATACATAACATAACACACTTACATAGTAACCTCGGACTTAATGGTCCGGGTACCTTAACATCATTTGCACATACATAGCAACCCTTAGACTCTCAGGTCTGGGTAACATAACAACATTTAGACCCAAAGGTCTTGATAACATAACAGGATTTAGACTCATAGGTCTAGGTAACATAACACTTTCGGAATTCAACCACATTAGGACTCAAGGTCAAAATAATAATTTTTACACATACCACACAACATGTCTTAGCATGTGTAGCAACTAAAAATTCCTTTTATATGAACTATGATCCCGCAGACCCGGTCGCGATGGACACCCTTTTGTCCCCGTTCCTTTGGGAGATCAAAACAATCACATACATTTTTAAAAGACAAACGCTCATACGTCATCGGCTCGTGAGTAAGTACTACAAAAATATTGTTGGTAAGGTTAAGTAAAGAGAATCCTTTATTCAAAATATCAATCAAAAGTTTTGGGAAATACCAATTTAAAATCCTTTGAAAAACGCAATACAAATCCAAGTCCAATTTATGCCCTCTGCATCTTTCCTTAGAGTGGTTATTTGTGACCACTTATAGGGAGTTTCAAGAGTCATCCAACCCTGATGTGATCAGCATCAGTGTTGAACTATCCTTCCACTCCAATTTGTGTTCGGCTTCCTTGATCACATGCAAATCAAGTTCCACCCCCCACTTCATTTTCAAGCATCAATTATATACACTCATTTCCAATTTTCTATCTTTTAGTCTTTCTAGTCATAACCATTACATCTCCAAAGGATAGAACTCCGTCTATCAGTTATATCCATTCACTTTAATTCAAGTTACCTAGGGAATTCAATTCCTACTAGGTTCTATATCGGTTTCATTCCTCTTCATAATCACAATACTGTATATATACATATATTTTATCAAAATACAACACACAGTTTTACATTTAGTATCACATGAACATATACTGTCGGGGTTTTAGTTCCCCGGGAGTTTCTTTACTCCCCACACTTGTACTCCCACACACAACTATTAACAAAATAAACACACTTTTCACACACACAACTGTTAACAAAATAAACATGCTTATCACAATGGTATTCGCATCTCTGTGCGCAATTACCACAATTAGACCATGAATGAATGCGTATGTTTATGTAACACACACACCCATCATCAAAACTAATTATTTTGTGCTATGCACACCACAGTTCACGTACACTTGTACGGTAAAATACACTAAGCGGTTTTGCGCTCTACCCCCCTTAAAAGGGATTACGCCCACGTAATCAATCACTTAACATTGGTTTAAAAATGTTCTACCGTCGTGAAGTTTTATCTTCCATGCGGTCTATTATACAATGAGTTCTGGTTCGAGGATCTTAACCATATTGGCGGTTTAGTCCTTAAGCCAAGAATTCTCCTTAGAGTTTATTTAATTCATAACCGGTTTCGGTTCTGGCCTGTGAGGCTTCTAGGCGTTAGTAATTAGCCATTCGCTCATATTCACTACGCACATCCAACACTTGCATCGCTGGCTCACTAGTTTCTGCTGCGCGACTCTTGATAATTTTAAGAGCTTAGTTTACCCCATACGTTATTCGTACTGTATTGTACATCCCCTATTATTACCTTTATCTTGGTAATAACGGTTTCTCAACCGACGCGTGGTATCTCTTACCGTGAGTGAATTCGGTGAGTTACAAACTTCATGTCCACTTCCATTATAATTTACTGTGTATACTGCTAATCAAGTATCCTTTCATTGGTACGACCATGCATTTCTTATGCATTGGTCATTATTTAACGTTTTTCCCTTTTCCTTGCTATCTCACTCGATCATTACTGCGCAAGTGTAATACCAAAACACTCAGTCATACAGAGTGTAGAGGCGTAAACCCCTGGCAGTAAATCTCTTCTGCGATAGCAATGGGAATTCACACTGAGTTCCTTATCACACGGTATTAACTACTGGCTTATTGCCCAGTCTGTTTATCATCACTTACCTTGTATTTCCACTGAGTTTAACTCATAACTGGTCTTATTTGCCATACAACTATTTAACAATACTTATACAACGGTCGCTTACTGCGCGCCGTGCTCTTTCTCATTGTATAACATCAACTTACACTGCATCCGCTGTTATGTTAGCTTCTGCAATTACACAGTGTTTCGCCACTTATTTGGCTGATTGCTCAATACTCTATTCTTCGAGTCTTTATGCTGCTCGAGCATTGTTCATTACACATTTAGCATCACAGACCTATGGTGGTTGCTATTAGACTTATTATTCTTCTGGTTTCCACAACTGGTACAAACATTTCTTTTCTTGAGACACTACTGAAATCATTCCTGGGTAATAACCATATGGTCAACCCTTAACATATTCCCTAAACTTAGTTCACATAATTACCGTTGTTGCGGTCTCACAATATCAAGAGGTATCCCCACTCTTAAAGCAGTGGTTCGTTATCCGCTTTACTTACTTATATAACATAAACTCCTGTAATTGGTCAAATTTATATTAGCCTCCCTGCCTCAAGCTCTATTCATAGTAGGCTGTTCACACCCATTTACTTCTCTGTACAACCGTTGTTGATCCAAACACCTTTTTAAGGACAGCTCC
Organism: Limonium bicolor; assembly: GCA_023374045.1. Classification (NCBI taxonomy): domain Eukaryota; kingdom Viridiplantae; phylum Streptophyta; class Magnoliopsida; order Caryophyllales; family Plumbaginaceae; genus Limonium; species Limonium bicolor. Next base: position 22,910,305 of record CM041783.1, on the reverse strand, counting down.
TGGGTGTTACTAGGTTATGCCATTACATTTGGCTTGTACTTATGAGTACGTTTAATTAACTACCTCGCCTTGCGTTTTTTTCCTGGGTTAAATATCCTTTCCAGTGAGGTTGATATCCCCGGATAGTTTAAGTGATCATTCTGGGAGTCTCATCCCGATCATTGCACATTAACGTGTCCATAATAGGCATCTGCCTCACCATATATAGGTTGGGTACTTACTCCAGCTATTATGTTCATCCTTCAGGATTTTAAGACATACGCGATGTCTTTACTTACTAACCAGTGCACTTCGCACCTCCTGACTCTTAAACATTTCCTTGAAATAAGTTCACTAATTCCTTTAGTCTTCTTAACTTAACTGGGTTCTTTACTTCAACCGTTCGATGGTAAACCATTCTCTTGCTTGACTTTTACTGTTGACCGTAGTACAGAGCCGACTACTTCCCGTGTTCCTGACTCTACTCGTATACATATGTGGGGTATCCTACTGATACATTGCTACTTACCCGACTAACCAATTATTAGGTCTGTCAGGCCTACAAGCTCCTATCGGAGTGCGGTCATCCCACATTACAGTTGGTACACTCGTAGTGTCCGTCACACGCCTAGGTGAAGTATTCTGTTGTCAACTCCCTTATATTATCTTGTGATAATATACATTCCTTGCTTCCCGAACTTAATCAAGGGAAGGTTCATCCACTGTTGTGTTATTATGAACTGCATCCATTCCCTCGGGTTGCTACCCTTGGGTTTACCGGTTGCTCAAAAGTGAATTAGGTGTGACTTACCTACCATGTGGCGCTGAGGCCGGTGTAGGTCCTTTGGTTTGGTTTAAAAGAAGGTTAGAAATAAAATGGGTTTGAAAGAAAATTTGGTTTTGAAAAAATGTTTGAAAATAGATCTGAGTTTGAAAGAAAATTCTCGTGGTTTCACAACGTTCTCTTGTCTTTACCAAGTCTAGCTTCTTGCTGACTGGTGTGTTTCCAATCAAGTGTCCGAACATGTGTCCGAGCTTCCAAAGTTCGGACACAAGTCGAAGCAAAACCAGAGAGAAGAGATGGGTGTGTCCGAACTTCCAATTTCGGACGGAAGTTCGGACGTGCCAGAAACCTCATTTTCTATACCCTTAAACACTTACTCATTTCTTGCAAAAATCCCTAGCACTTATAATGTTTCCCCCCTTAGGTTTATAACATGTTTCCACACTTTATTTAGCCCACCAAAACGCTTTATGTCATTCCTAGAGTTTCTCCACAAGTTCACACCTCTTCCTTACAACACCTTACTCCTCATTGTTACCAAAACTTGCATAAGTCTTAACACAACTCCAAAATGGCTTTGGTGTATTCCAAAACACTCATTTGCATCCTAAATCCTCCAAGACAATGCCTAAGTCCTTTTTGCACTCAAAAAACACCTTAATTCACCTTCTTTCACTAACTTAAACCTTAACCATTCCTAGTTCAACCTAGGTCACCAAACATCATTTAGACACCTAAAACTCCTTGTTCATTAACCAAATTTTGACATAGTTTCTCTTGTATCACCTTACACCAAAACACATAGTTGTTCACCTTAATACAACCCAAGAACACTTAATGTCTTAATACACATTCTTGCCCACAAATACATTGTTTTTCATTCTTTAACCATCAAAGACATACACCTTCACAAGACACATTCTTTACAAACAACTAAACCTCAAATTACACTACATCACAATATAGTGCATAAACTTAAATTGCTTGGCACTTAGGCCTTTAAATAACATGGCTCTTAGGCCCTTAAATTGCATAAACCTTAAACACTGAATTTCCCACATAATAATTGCCTTTAACCTGCAAATACACACAACAATACATATGCCCTTAATAAACTCCTTGAGAGCATTTACTAGCTCATTTCCCATTGGCTCCTTAGCTTATTTATTAAGCATTCTCAAAGCTCAATTTCCTAAGACACGTACTTACATTAAGATAGGTTATTACCTCTTCTCCTTCCAAACTTCTTTCTTGTTTCCTTTGGATTGAAGATTAGCAAGGAACTTGATCACTTGTCAACCTTCTATCCACACACACATATAAGGGAAATGAGCTTAAGAATTCATACTTAAACTCATATACAAACCCTAGTTTAACATAAGTGTTTTAATACACTAACATGGAAGTTTACCTTGGAACTGAATGGGAACTTGATTAAGTAGCAAGATAGGAATCCTCCTAGCCCTTTGAAGATTGAAATGGAGCTATGGAAGAACAAGAGAAAACACCATTAATGGTGAATTTTCGGACATATACAAAAACAAGGGGAAATGTTGTTTTTCTTTGGGTTTCCTTACCTTGAAGCAAAGGAGAATGACAAGGCATGGAAATATGAGCTCAAGCTCCTTCAATGGTGAATCTCCATGGCACCAAAATGAATCTTTTGAGGATTTGAAAAGATAGAAGTGTAGAGCTTGCTCCAACTAGAAGAAGGGTGGTCTTGAAATTGAATTTGGACCATGAAGCTAGAAGTTACAAGAGTTTGAAGATGGAGAATGGTATTTTGCTATAGCAAAACCGATGGAGGCTTGGGAGAAGGTGAAGAAATCGGTGGAGGTAATTGGAAATGGAAAGAAGTGAGGTGAGAGAGTACTCTTGTTAAGATATTTGGCATATAAAGGTGATTCTTCTTTTACTTACTTTTCCTTCTTTTCTTTAACTAAACAATATATGGTGGTGACTCACCATATAGAAAACCGGCCCCCTTTAGTTTAATGGGGTGTTTATGGTCTTTGTTGACCAAGTAATTGACTTATGTTGACTTATAACTTAAACTAGCACTATTCACAAAACAAGGCACATAGTTGTGAAATTTTTGATTTCCCATTGATTTAGACTTCATAATGTGATACTAAGTAGTACACATGTTAATTAAAGAGTAATGATGGACATTTAGCCACTCAAAACCCATTTACAAGACAGTTTTTCAAAAATGTGCTTTAAGGCTCCTTAAAGCACATTTTGTGTTTTAGCTTGTTTTCAAGCTTGGTTTTCTTTGGTAATTGGTTTAAAATGATCATTAACATATAAATAAGGTCTTGGTAAGCTCATTAGATCTTAACCAAGATCATCCAAAGCTTAGAGCACATTTTGCCCATATTGGCTTTAAGGTATTTATTTGTGTTTCCTATGGTTTAAATTGTTCATTGATGTTTCTAAGGCACTTTTTAGCCTTATATTACCATATTTTAATGTTTAAACAACATATAAGGGTTTGGGGTATTTTAGTGCTAAAGTTTATCTGGACTATTTAAGTTAAACATTAACAGCGTAGACTCTAATTTTTATTATAGTGATAAAGTTACATTTCTAATAAATATTTCCACACATTTTAGCAATATTTTTTACCGAAATTGAAATAAACAACTAATATTTGATTACATCTAGTTCTGAATACATAAAAGATAAAAGATCTCATAGTAAACTTTTAATAAAACTATTAAACTAGAAGTTAGACACAACTCCCTAAAAATAAGGGTTGAATTTTTTTAACATGAATATGTCACTTACTTTCATTTTGTCATCTCTAACTATTGAACCACTACTTCGTAATAAAGTCAAAATTCTTCTTTCTACGGGTGTCTCATCGGCTTCATCGTTCTGGGCTTCTGAATCCCTAGTGTTTGAAAGCTTTTCCCGTGCTCTGTCACCCAGCGATGTCGTCCCTTCGTCTTCTTCTTCCTCAGGCCTGTATCCCCACGCTTGTTGCCGCCTGGAAAGTTAGTTTTTCCTTGCCATTGGCACTTTGGGAAGCTTCACAATCTTATGCATGGATCTTGCACGCTTCCTCTTCTCGCCACCCACCCTTTGAACATTCTACTGTCAACTTCACATCATGCATGCAATCATTCCCCTCGAATAGAAACCGCATTGGCCTGGTGCAGTTTATGGATTTTTTTCTTCCAAAAACCGTATCAGCTTGTTGCGGTTTATTTGTCAATTTTTTTTATAAAAATAATAGTTTTAATCGTGAAGTTACGATTTGTTTAGCAAATTTGAGCATTTATCTTTGCGACTTATGGACATCGAAACAATTTGACATTTTGCAGACGTGTAGTGTGTGTATGTAGAAGTGCTGATCTTCAAAATTTCAGCCTAATAGAAGAAAACTTACTTGTAACGATGTTACCCCGACGATGCAAAAAACATTGAATTATAGTGCAGTTATGATTTTTTGCAAGTTTGAACATCTATCTCAACGACTTCTAGACATCGACACATTTTTAAATTTTGCGGTGTGTAGTGTGTATCTAGAACTACGGATCACAAAAATTTCAGCCTAATCGCTATCAATTTGCTTGTAAGGATGTCACCCCAAAGTTGCACAAAAATATTGAATTATACTAGAGCTATGATTTTACACCAATTTAAGTGTTGATCTTAGCGACTTCTAGATCGAAATTATTTGAAATTTTACACATGTGTATTTGGTATGTAGAAGTGATTATCTTCAAAATTTAAGCCCAATCGGACCCAGTTTGCTTGTAAAAATGTCACCCCCAAATTGCACACAAATATTGAATTATAGTGGAGTTTGGATTTTTTTGCAAATTTGAGCATTTATCTTAGCGACTTCTGGACATCGAAACAATTTGACATTTTGCAGGGCGTGTAGTGTGTATGTAGAAGTGACGATCTTCAAAATTTCAGCCCAATCGAAGACAATTTACTTGTGAGGATGTCACCCCCAAAGTTGTACAAAAACATTGAATTATAGTGGAGTTATGATTTTTTTACAAGTTTGAGCATCTATCTTATCGACTTCTAGACATCAAAATGCTTTGTAATTTTACAGGTGTGTAGTGTGTATGTTGAAATGCGGATCATATAAATTTCAGCCCAATCTCTGTCAAATCGCTTGAAAGGATGTTATCCCAAAGTTGTACAAAAACATTGAATTATAGTGGAGTGACGATTTTTTGCAAGTTTAAGCATTTATCTTAATAACTTCTGGACATCAAAACTATTTGAAATTTTGCAGACGTGTAGTGTGTATGTAGAAGTGTCAATCTTCAAAAAATTTGCCCAATCGGCGCCAATTTGCTTGTATTGATGTCACCCCGAAGTTGCAAAAAACATTGAATTATAGTGAAGTTTTGATTTTTTTTACAAATTTGAGTCTTTATCTTAGCGGTTTCTGGACATCGAAACGATTTGACAATTTGCAGGTCTGTAGTGTGTATGTAAAAGTGTTGATCTTCATAATTTCAGCCCAATTGAACACAATTTACTTGTAAGGATGTTACCCCGAAGATGCACAAAAATATTGAATTATAGTGGAGTTATGATTTTTTTTTTTGCAAAGGGTATTTTTGTCTTTTTTTCCAACTACAGTGGCATTTCATGTATTTTTTTCGAAAAAATATAATGACATTTCATGACTTTCTTTTTTTGTGACATTTCATGAATTAGCCAAAAATATAATGGCATTTCATGAAATTTCCCAATATACAATGAAGAGGAAATCAATATAATGAAAGATCGTTGTTTGAGTGCTGCTCGGGAACTTAACTTAATGATACGTATTTTTATATTTTGCTACAATATTTTACTCATATTCTAAATATTTATTTTTTTCTTGTTTTGCGTACAGGTTATTGAAAAAAGTGAAGCTGGGAAGAATATGGTCGGTGAAGATGACTATTATTACATGCGGAAGGGTCTTCTCGGTGTTGCGATGATGCTTTTTAATAGTTACACAATACACATGCAGTGGGAACTCACAAGATTTAGACAAGGCTGCATAATATATTAAAATGTCAAACAAATATACAGATGACGGGGGAACTGTATAATCTTTCTTGTTTTCAAACCGTTTTCTATTCTTTTTTTTTATAAAAAAAAACTAACCCACTTTTATCTGATCAAACAGTATACGAATAGGATTTTTGACGGGAAGGGGTGGTGTAGAGGCGTTAGGCACAGTAGTGCTCTACAAACTCGGTGATCAAAACTACACACAATACCGACACAGATTTGTAAGGGTATGTTATAATTATTTTCTGTCTATATGTTACAATAATATATATTTTTTAAGTACTAAAATGTCTGATCTTGTTTTTTGTCCATCAACTTCAAGGTAATAACCGTAAGTCATCAGAGCTGGATGGAGGTTGGGCCGGTTATCTACTGGTCGGACTCTTCATCAACCGTCATACAAGTCCACCCTTAGTTAATTATAATCTCATCCTGCAAAAAGCAAAACAAATAATTACTATCGGGATGGCCACTCCTGAAAAAGGCTAATGGCCAATGGCATTTGAGTCTCTTTATAAACAAAATATATTGGTGCAATGAATGGGATAGCAGGCGTTATCAGAATTCTCGAGTTCACAGAGGATTTTACATAGCAAGAAAATAATATTATTAAACACAGACATTACAGTATCTTATTAGGGCGAGGTTGGCCACCGGAAACTACCCAATCAGTATTGAATTAGGTAGTATTGACAATATCCTCTTTCTGGTCATATGGTGCTCCCGGAATAGCTTACACTTTCATAAGAGCTTATACCGTAAGTATTTGAATATTTTCAATTATCTACAAAGTTCAACCATTATCTATGTCTATTATATTAATTTGTTATTTTACTTTTTAGGCTTATGGTTCGGCTGAATATCGTGAAGCTGCCATTAATGCAGCTAATTTTGTTCTGAGTAATGGACTTGCTGGGGGACAGGGTATTGGTTAGGGAACAACAGGCAACACATTTTGATTCCGAATGGTTGCTGATTTTCCTGCGCCAACAATGATGCAAATTTTTTTTTTTGGATGAGCCGTTTCTATGATGCTGTCATCTACTCACTGAACAATGATCAATGTAACTTCTTTACTTCTTTATTCAGTGGAGCCACTGGGCTGGTGTATGTGTATGAACAGGTCATTAATCAAGATTTAAATTTTACTAGAGACATCTGAAGCTAGTTTTCTAAAAAAGCTTAGTTTTTTTTTGTTCAGATTTTTATTTTTGTTCAGTTTTTTTTATTTTACATTGTTCAGGAAAATCTCATATTACTATTGGATGGGTTGCGGTTGCTTGTTGTTAGATGGAGCTTGTTGTTACTATGGTGCTATTGTTGTTACTCTTTTTATTTTTTAAAACTGATTGTTTGAATTATGACGGTTGTTAGACTGTTAATTGAAATACTGTTATGTTTTAATTATGATGCGGTTGTTAGACTTTGACTTAAAGTATTGGACATTAAGTGTGTAATATTTATTAATACTTGTCTATCTATTAGTCTATTTTTAAATAGTGAAATGAATCATGAAATGCCACAATATTTTTTGGCTAATTAATCAAATGCCACTAAAAAAAAACAGAAGTCACAAAATGCAACCAATTTTTTCTGAAAAGTCCATGAAATGCCACTATAGATGGAAAAAGACAAAATATACCCCTACTATTTAACATAGTACTTTTAAAGTTCACAATATGCCCCTAAGTGTTTTAAAATTAACAAAAATATCAAATACAATAAAAGTTTAAAAAATTTAAAAAATTATAAAGTTTAAAAAAAATTAAAAACATTAAAAAGTTAAAAATATAAAATATCATTAAAATTAAAAATATATTCCTTTTTTAAAATTTATTCAATACCATAAATAAATATTGAGTTCTAAACAAATTTTATAACAAATTTTTCTACCAATTTACATTATAATTTTTATATAATAATAGTACCATAATTTTAAATATATTTTTAACATACTTTTTTAATTATTATTTGCTATCAATTTAAATTATTTATTTCTTAAAGTAAATAATTTTTTTATATTGCTGATAAAATTAAACTAAATATCTAAAGATAATAATTTATTTTATTTGAGATAGAGCGACTGAGAATATATATAACATACAATATTAAATAGTAAAACTTGTTTGAAATGTAGAATAAAACGTTTTCAGAATAATAATATGCAACTTATTTACAATTAATATATTAATATTTTTAGAAATTTTTGTTTTTCAAATTTATCAGCAATACAAAAAAATTATTTCCTTCGAAGAAATAATAATCTAAATTGATAGAAAACAATAATTAAAAAATGTGATAACAATTATGGTACTTATTTGATATTAATTATGGTACTATATTGGTAGAAAAATTGGTATAAATTATTTGTTTAGAACTCAATAGTCTTTTTATGGTATTGGATAAATTTAAAAAAAAGAAAAATATTTATTTATTAAATATTTTTTGTAAATTTTTAACACTTATACACATCACACGCTTGCAAAATTTTAAATCATTTAGATGTCCAGAAGCCGTTAATATAAATGCCCAAACTGCAACAATTCATAACTGCACTATAATTAAATGTTTTTGTGTCACTTCAGGGTGACATCCTTAAAAAAATTGGCTCCGATGAGTTGAAATTTTGAAATCCTCACTTCTACATACACACTACACTCTACACACAAATACACAAAAATAATCAAATCGTTTCATGTCTAGAAGCTGTTAAGATAAATGCTCAAACTTGCAAAAAAATCATAACTCCACTATAATTCAATGTTTTTGTGCAACTTCGGAGTGACATCTTTACAAGTAAATTGGCTTCGATTGAGGAGAAATTTTGAAGATCAACACTTCTACATACACACTACACGTCTGTAAAATTTCAAATAGTTTTGATGTCTAGAGTTCGCTATGATAAATGCTCATACTTGCAAAAAATCATAACTTCACTATAATTTTATATTTTTTGTGCAATTTGAGGTGACATCCTTACAAGCAAATTGATAGCGATTGAGCTGAAATTTTTATGATCCGCACTTCTATATACACACTACATGCCTGTAAATTTCAAAGGTTTTCAATGTCTAGAAGTCGTTAAGATAAATGCTCAAACTTGCAAAAAAAATCATAACTTCATTATAATTCAATATTTATTTTCAACTTCGGGGTGACATCCTTACTTGCAAATTGGCTGCAATTGGGGCTGAAATTTAGAAAATCCGCACTTCTTCATACACACTATATGCTAATTTCAAAGTGTTTCGATGTCTAGAAACCGTTAAGATAGATGCTCAACACAACAAAAAATCATTTCACAATTAAAAACTAATCTTTCATATTCCAACAAAAAAAATTAGAAGTTGGCAAAGAAACTGCATGAGTTCAAGAAAAATAATCCGGAAACCGCACCAGACCAATGCGGCTTCTGGTCAATCTCCGGAAAAAGCGCCACTCTAATGCGGCTTCTTTATCACATTTTGGCACTTCCGCGTATTTTTTTGAAAGAAACCACGACAAGTAATTTCTTTTCAAAAACGGTATTTTGGCAAAAATTTTCCCCAACAATGATACTACATGGGTATACGCTCCACCAAGTGCAAACATTCTGCAGAAGTCAAAGAAAGCGAGTTCTGCGAAGAAGCCGCTAACGGCCTGGTAAGACTTTAATTGTTCAAAAATTGTTCTATTTCCTTTCACCCCAGTTACTCTCTGGTTCTGCCCACCGACATTAATTGATATATCATGGCCATCAACAAGTAGTACACACACCATCGCCCCAACTCCCAACAAAATGGAACACCATCGACACCTAGCACCAATAATAAGAAGCAAAAGAACAAATCAGAGTATGGGTTTGATGATCCACGTAACTAGACAATGTGTTGCACCTATTACGATGCAAACTAAATTATAGATTAATATGATTCACTACAATGTATAATTGACATTATTGTGGGGGGAGATGTAATAATATATTAACATATATACTATAGATACTATATAAAAAGTCTTAATTGTGGATATATTGAAACATGTTGTCTAGACGTGGACCATCAAATCCATACTCTGATTTGTTCATTTTCCTTCTTATTGTTGGTGGTAGGTGGCGATGGTGTACCACCTGTTGGGGGTGGGGCGATGGTACACCCACTTGTTGATCGCCATGGTGTATCAATTAATGTCGGAGGGTAGAATCACGGTGCAAGGAAGTGGAACAATCTTTGAAAAATTAAAGTGTTACCAGCCCGTTAGTGGCTTCTTCGCAGGACCTGCTTTCTTCGACTTGTGCAGAATGTTTGAACTTGGTGGAGCGCATACACATTTTGTATCATCGTTGGTGTCCTTCCCCTTCTTTTTTATGCGGTGACATGGGCGAGGAACAAGGGGCTGTGGCGCAGCAAGTGAAAGCAGTGAATTGACGCAAAAGAGAGTGAAACTCAAACTCATGATCACATAAAACATTTCCAATGTTTTTCATCCTTGGTTCGATCGTTTACTTTTTAGGTGGAAGTTGGGCTATAAGTATGCATATTTATAATATGAGGAAACCAGGTGCAAGTAACGTGTGTCTTCACGTTTTATTTGTTAATAATTTTATCATACCCCTATTAATTATTGTTTGTTATTTTTAGACTGAAGGTTTTGTGCCTAAACCTATACTTGAGCATTTAACCAAAACCTAGAACCTATGATTAATTTGACGTGTACATCACACTAACCATTGAAGGTGGTGCTAAAATTTATCTGGACTATTTAAGTAAAACATTAACATCGTAGACTCTAATTTTTATTATAGTGATAATGATAAAGTTACATTTCTAAAAAATATTTCCACAAATTTTAGCAATATTTTTTAAACCGAAATTGAAATAAACACTAATATTTGATTACATCTAGTTCTGAATACATAAAAGATAAAAGATCTCATAGTAAACTTTTTACAAAACTATTAAACTAGAAGTTAGACACAACTCCCTAAAAATAAGGGTTGAATTTATTTAACATGAATATGTCACTTACTTTCATTTTTTCATCTCTAACTATTGAACCACTACTTCGTATTAAAGTCAAAATTCTTCCTTCTACGGGTGTCTCATCAGCTTCATTGTTCTGGGCTTCTGATTCGCTAGTGTTTGAAAGCTTTTCCCGTGCTCTGTCACCCAGTGATGCCGTCCCTTCGTCTTCTTCTTCCTCAGGCCTGTATCCACACGCTTGTTGTCGCCTGGAAAGTTTGTTTTTCTTTTCCATTGGCGCTTTGAGAAGCTTCACAATCTTGTGGTTGGATCCTGCACGCTTCCTCTTCTCGTCACCCACCCTTTGAACATTCTTCTGCCAACTTCACATCATGCATGCAATCATTCCCCTCGAACAGAAACTGGATTGGCCTGGTGCAGTTTATGGATTTTTTTCTTCCAAAAACCGTATCAGCTTGTTGCGGTTTATTGCCAATTTGTTTATAAAACTAATAGTTTTAATCGTGAAGTTACGATTTTTTTTTTGCAAATTTGAGCATTTATCTTTGCGACTTCTGGACATTGAAACAATTTGACATTTTGCATGCGTGTAGTGTGTATGTAGAAGTGACGATCTTTAAAATTTCAGCCCAATCGAAGACAATTTACTTGTAAGGATGTCACCCCGAAAGTTGTACAAAAACATTGAATTATAGTGGAGGTATGATTTTTTTGCAAGTTTTAGCATCTATCTTATCGACTTCTAGACATCAAAATGCTTTGAAATTTTGCAGGTGTATAGTGTGTATGTTGAAAATGCGGATCATATAAATTTCAGCCCAATCTCTGTCAAATCGCTTGAAAGGATGTTATCCCAAAGTTATACAAAAACATTGAATTATAGTGGAGTGACGATTTTTTTGCAAGTTTAAGCATTTATCTTAACAACTTCTGGACATCAAAACTATTTGAAATTTTGCAGACGTGTAGTGTGTATGTATAAGTGTCAATCTTCAAAATTTCTGCCCAATCGGCACCAATTGCTTGTAAAGATGTCACCCCGAAGTTGCAAAAAACATTGAATTATAGTGAAGTTTTGATTTTTTTACAAATTTGAGTCTTTATCTTACCGGCTTCTGGACATCGAAACGATTTGACAATTTGTAGGCCTGTATTGTGTATGTAAAAGTGTTGATCTTCAAAATTTCAGCCCAATCGAACACAATTTACTTGTAAGGATGTTACCCCAAAAAAATGCACAAAAATATTGAATTATAGTGGAGTTATGATTTTTTTTTTGCAAGTTTGGGCATCTATCTCAGCGGCCTCTGAACATCGAAATGGTTTGAAATTTTGCAGGCGTGTAGTGTGTTTGTAGAAGTTCTGATCTTCAAAATATCAGCCTAGTCGAAATTTACTTGTAAGGATGTCACCCCAAAGTTGTACAAAACATTGAATATTAGTGGAGTTATAATTTTTTTTTGCAAGTTTGAGCATCTATCTTAGCAGTTTTTACATATTGAAACGATTGAAATTTCAAAGATCAACACTTTTACTTACATACTTCATTCCTGTAAAATTTCAAAACGTTTCGATGTACAGAAGTCGTTAAGATAAATGCTCAAACTTGCAAAAAATCATAACTCCACCATAATTTAATGTTTTTGTGCAACTTTGGGGTGACATCATTACAAGTAAATTGTCTTCGATTGGGCTGAAAATTTAAAGATCAGTACTTCTACATACACATCACACGCTTGCAAAATTTTAAATCATTTAGATGTCCAGAAGCCGTTAATATAAATGCCCAAACTTGCAACAAATTCATAACAGCACTATAATTCAATGTCTTTGTGTCACTTCAGGGTGACATCCTTAGAAGAAAATTGGCTCCGATTGAGTTGAAATTTTGAAGATCCTCACTTCTACATACACACTACACCCCCACAAAATTTCAAATCGTTTCAATGTCTAGAAGCTGTTAACATAAATGCTCAAATTTGCAAAAAAATCATAACTCCACTATAATTCAATGTTTTTGTGCAACTTCGGAGTGACATCTTTACAAGTAAATTGGCTTCGATTGAGGAGATATTTTGAAGATCAACACTTCTACATACACGCTACACGTCTGTAAAATTTCAAATAGTTTTGATGTCTAGAGTTCGCTATGATAAATGCTCATACTTGCAAAAAATCATAACTCCACTATAATTTTATATTTTTGTGCAATTTGAGGTGACATCCTTACAAGCAAATTGATAGCGATTGAGCTGAAATTTTTATAATCCGCACTTCTATATACACACTACATGCCTGTAAATTTCAAGGGTTTTCAATGTCTAGAAGTCGTTAAGATAAATGCTCAAACTTGCAAAAAAATCATAACTTCATTATAATTCAATATTATTTTCAACTTCGGGGTGACATCCTTACTAGAAAATTGGCTGCAATTGGGCAGAAATTTAGAAAATCCGCACTTCTTCATACATACTATGCTTGTAAATTTCAAAGTGCTTCGATGTCTAGAAACCGTTAAGATAGATGCTCAAACATACAAAAAAATCATTTCACAATTAAAAACTAATCTTTTCATATTCCAACAAAAAAAATTAGAAGTTGGCAAAGAAACTGCATGAGTTCGAGAAAAAAAAATCTGGAAACCGCACCAGACCATACGGCTTCTGGTCAATCTCCGGAAAAGCGCCGCTCTGATGCGGTTTCTTTATCACATTTTGGCACTTCCGCGTATTTTTTTTAAAAAAAAACCACGACAAGTAATTTCTTTTCAAAAATGGTATTTTGGCGAAATTTTCCCCAACAATGATACTACATGGGTATACGCTCCACCAAGTGCAAACATTCTGCAGAAGTCAAAGAATGCGAGTTCTGCGAAGAAACCGCTAACGGCCTGGTAAGACTTTAATTTTTCAAAAATTGTTCTACTTCCTTTCACCCAGTTACTCTCTGGTTCTGCCCACCGACATTAATTGATATATCATGGCCATCAACAAGTAGTACATCATCGCCCCAACTCCCAACAAAATGGTACACCATCGACACCTAGCACCAACAATAAGAAGTAAAAGAACAAATCAGAGTATGGGTTTGGATCCACGCTAACTAGACAACGTGTTGCACCTATTATGATGCAAACTAAATTATAGATTAATATGATTCACTACAATGTATAATTGACATTATTGTGGTGGGAGATGTAATAATATATTAACATATACTATAGATACTATACTATAGTACTATATGTGAAATGTATGGTGGATATATTGAAACATGTTGTCTAGACGTGGACCATCAAATCCATACTCTGATTTGTTATTTTCCTTCCGATTGTTGGTGGTAGGTGGTGATGGTGTACCACCTGTTGGGGGTTGGGACGATGGTACACCACTTGTTGATGGCCATGGTGTATCAATTAATGTCGGAGGGTAGAATCACGGTGCAAGGAAGTGGAACAATCTTTGAAAAATTAAAGTGTTACCAGCCCGTTGGTGGCTTCTTCTTCGCAGGACCTGCTTTCTTCGACTTGTGCAGAATGTTTGCACTTGGTGGAGCGCATACACATTTGTATCATCATTGGTGTCCTTCCCCTTCTTTTTTATTGGGTGACATGGGCGAGGAACAAGGGGCTGTGGCGCAGCAAGTGAAAGCAGTGAATTGGCGCAAAAGAGAGTAAAACTCAAACTCATGATCACATAAAACATTTCCATTGTTTTTCTTCCCTGGTTTCGATCGTTTACTTTTTAGGTGGAAGTTGGGCTATAAGTATGCATATTTATAATATGAGGAAACCAGGTGCAAGTAATGTGTGTCTTCACGTTTTATTTGTTAATAATTTTTATCATACCCATATTAATTATTGTTTGTTATTTTTAGACTGAAGGTTTTGTGCCTAAACATATACTTAAGCATTTAACCAAAACCTAGAACCTAGGATTAATTTGACGTGTACATCACACTAACCATTGAAGGTGGTGCTAAAATTTATCTAGACTATTTAAGTTAAACATTAACGTAGACTCTAATTTTTATTATAGTGATAATGATAAAGTTACATTTCTAATAAATATTTCCACAAATTTTAGCAATATTTTTTAACCGAAATTGAAATAAACAACTAATATTTGATTACATCTAGTTCTGAATACATAAAAGATAAAAGATCCAATAGTAATCTTTTTATAAAACTATTAAACTAGAAGTTAGACACAACTCCCTAAAAATAAGGGTTGAATTTATTTAACATGAATATGTCACTTACTTTCATTTTGACATCTCTAACTATTGAACCACTACTTCGTAATAAAGTCAAAATTTTTCCTTCTACGGGTGTCTCATCGGCTTCATCGTTCTGGGCTTCTGATTCCCTAGTGTTTGAAAGCTTTTCCAGTGCTCTATCACCCAGCGATGACGTCCCTTCATCTTCTCTTGCTCAGGCCTGTCTCCCCACGCATGTTGCCGCCTAGAAAGTTTGTTTTTCCTTACCATTGGCACCACGTTGGGAACGCTTCACAATCTTGGGTTGGATCCTGCACGCTTCCTGTTCTCGCCACCCACCCTTTGAACATTCTTCTGCCAACTTCACATCATGCATGCAATCATTCCCCTCGAACAGAAACCGCATTGGCCTGGTGCAGTTTATAGATTTTTTCCTTCCAAAAACCGAATCAGCTTGTTGCGGTTTATTTGCCAATTTTTTTATAAAATAATAGTTTAAATCGTGAAGTTACGATTTTTTTTGCAAATTTGAGCATTTATCTTTGCGACTTCTGGACATCGAAACAATTTGACATTTTGCAGACGTGTAGTGTGTATGTAGTAGTGCTGATCTTCAAAATTTCAGCCTAATAGAAGAAAACTTACTTGTAACGATGTTACCCCGACGATGCACAAAAACATTGAATTATAGTGCAGTTATGATTTTTTTGCAAGTTTGAACATCTATCTTAACGACTTCTAGACATCGAAATGCTTTTAAATTTTGCAGGTGTGTGTGTGTGTATCTACAACTGTGGATCATAAAAATTTCAGCCCATCGCTATCAATTTTCTTGTAAGGATGTCACCCCAAAGTTGCACAAAAATATTGAATTATACTAGAGCTATGATTTTTCACAATTTAAGTGTTGATCTTAGCGACTTCTAGATCGAAATTATTTGAAATTTTACACACGTGTATTTTGTATGTAGAAGTGATTATATTCAAAATTTAAGCCCAATCGGAGCCAATTTGCTTGTAAAAATGTCACCCCAAATTGCACAAAAATATTGAATTATAGTGGAGTTTGGATTTTTTTGCAAATTTGAGCATTTATCTTAGCGACTTCTGGACATCGAAACAATTTGAAATTTTGCTGGCGTGTGTGTGTATGTAGAAGTGACGATCTTCAAAATTTCATCCCAATCGAAGGCAATTTACTTGTAAGGATGTCACCCCCAAAGTTGTACAAAAACATTGAATTATAATGGAGTTATGATTTTTTTGTAAGTTTGAGCATCTATCTTATCGACTTCTAGACATCGAAATGCTTTGAAATTTTGCAGGTGGGTAGTGTGTATGTTGAAATGCGGATCATATAAATTTCAGCCCAATCTCTGTCAAATCGCTTGAAAGGATGTTATCCCAAAGTTGTACAAAACATTGAATTATAGTGGGGTGACGATTTTTTGCAAGTTTAAGCATTTATCTTAACAACTTCGACATCAAAACTATTTGAAATTTTGCAGACGTGTAGTGTGTATGTAGAAGTGTCAATCTTCAAAATTTCTGCCCAATCGGCGCCAATTTTCTTGTAAAGATGTCACCCCGAAGTTGCAAAAAACATTGAATTATAGTGAAGTTTTGATTTTTTTTACAAATTTGAGTCTTTATCTTAGCGGCTTCTGGACATCGAAACGATTTGAAAATTTGCAGGCCTGTAGTATGTATGTAAAAGTGTTGATCTTCAAATTTCAGCCCAATCGAACACAATTTACTTGTAAGGATGTTACCCCGAAGATGCACAAAAATATTGAATTATAGTGGAGTTATGATTTTTTTTTTTTGCAAAGGGGTATTTTGTCTTTTTTCCATCTACAGTGACATTTCATGGATTTTTCGAAAAAATATAATGACATTTCATGACCTTCTTTTTTTTGTGACATTTCATGAATTAGCCAAAATATAATGGCATTTCATGAAATTTCCCAATATACAATGAAGAGGAAATCAATATAATGAAAGATCGTTGTTTGAGTGCTGCTCGGGAACTTAAATTAATGGTACGTATTTTTATATTTTGCTACAATATTTTACTCATATTCTAAATATTTAATTTTTTCTTGTTTTGCATACAGGTTTTTCAAAAAAGTGAAGCTGGGAAGAATATGGTCGGTGAAGATGCTATTAGTACAGGCGGAAGGGTCTTCTCGGTGTTGCGATGATGCTTTTTAATAGTTACACAATACACATGCAGTGGGAACTCACAAGATTTAGACAGGCTGTAGAATATATTAAAATATGTCAAACAAATATATAGACGACGGGGTAACTGTATAATCTTTCTTGTTTTCAAACCGTTTTCTATTCTTTTTTTCATAAAAAAGCTAACCCACTTTTATCTGATCAACAGTATACGAATAGGATTTTTGACTGGAAGGGGTGGTGTAGAGGCGTTAGGCACCGTAGTGCTCTACAAACTCGGTGATCAAAACTACACACACTACCTAAACAGATTTGTAAGGGTATGTTATTATTATTTTCTGTCTATATGTTACAATAATATAAATTTTTTAAAGTACTAAAATGTCTGATCTTGTTTTTGTCCATCAACTTCAAGGTAATAACCGTAAGTCATCAGAGCTGGATGGAGGTTGGGCCGGTTATCTACTGGTCGGACTCTTCATCAACCGTCATACAAGTCCACCTTAGTTAATTATAATCTCATCCTGCAAAAAGCAAAACAAATAATTACTATCGGAATGGCCACCCCTGAAAAAGGCTAATGGCCAATGGCATTTGAGTCTCATGATAAACAAAATATATTGGTGCAATGAATGGGATATCAGGCGTTATCAGAATTCTCTTAGAGTTCACAGAGGATTTTAGAGAGCAAGAAAATAATATTATTAAACAGATATTACAGTATCTTATTAGGGCGAGGTTCGACACCGGAAACTACCCAAACAGTATTGAATTAGGTAGTACTGACAATATCTCTTTCTGGTCATATGATGCTCGCGGAATAGCTTACACTTTCATAAGAGTTTATACCGTAAGTATTTGAATATTTTAAATTGTCTACCAAGTTCAACCATTTTCTATGTCTATTATATTAATTTTTTAGTTTACTTTTAGGCTTATGGTTCGGCTGAATATCGTGAAGCTGCCATTAATGCAGCTAATTTTGTTCTGAGTAATGGACTTGTTGGGGGACAGGTTATTGGTTGGGGAACAACAGGCAACACATTTTGATTCCGAAAGGTTGCTGATTTTCCTGCGCCAACAATGATGCAATTTTTTTTGGAAGAGCCATTTCAACGATGCTGTCATCTACCCACTGAACAATGATCAAAGTAACTAGGGTACTTCTTTATTCAGTGGAGCCACTGGGCTGGTGTATCTTTATGAATAAGTCATTAATCAAGATGTAAAATTTCCTGGAGACATCTGAAGTTAGTTTTCCAAAAAGCTTAGTTTTTTTTGTTAAGATTTTTATTTTATTTTTCTGATTTTTTTCTTTTACATTGTTCAGGAAAATCTCATATTACTATTGGATGGGGTTGGGGTTGCTTGCTTTTAGATGGAGATGCTATTGTTGTTACTCTTTTTAATTTTATAAAATTGATTGTTTGAATTATGACGGTTGTTAGACTGTTAATTGAAGTACTGATATGTTTTAATTATGATGCGGTTGTTAGACTTTGACTTAAAGTATTGGACATTAACTGTGTAATATTTATTAATACTTGTCTATATATTATTCTGTTTTAATTATAGGGAAATTTCATGAAATGCCACTATATTTTTTGGCTAATTCATGAAATGCCACTAACAAAAGATAGTCACAAAATGCCACCATATTTTCTGAAAAGTCTACGAAATGCCACTATAGATGGAAAAAGACAAAAATATCCATACTATTTAACAAAGTACTTTTAAAGTTCACACCCTAAGTGTTAAAAATTAACAAAAATATCAAAATACAATAAAAAAGATAAAAAATTAAAAAATTTATAAAGTAAAAAATTAAAAAAATAAAAGTCCACCCTTAGTTAATTATAATCTCCTCCTGCAAAAAGCAAAACAAATAATTACTATGGGATGGCCGCCCCTGGAAAAGGCCAATAGCCAATGGCATTTGAGTCTCATGATAAACAAAAATTATTGGTGCAATGAATGGGATATCAGGCGTTATCAGAATTCTCTTAGAGTTCATAGAGGATTTTACAGAGCAAGAAAATAATATTATTAAACAGATACTACAGTATCTTATTAGGGCGAAGTTCGACACCGGAAACTACCCAAACAGTATGAATTAGGTAGTACTGACAATATCTCTTTCTGGTCATATGGTGCTCGCGGAATAGCTTACACTTTCATAAGAGTTTATACCGTAAGTATTTGAATATTTTAAATTATCTACCAAGTTCAACCATTTTCTATGTCTTATATTAATTTTTTATTTTACTTTTAGGCTTATGGTTCGGCTGAATATCGTGAAGCTGCCATTAATGCAGCTAATTTTGTTCGGAGTAATGGACTTGCTGGGGACAGGTTATTGGTTGGGGAACAACAGGCAACACATTTTGATTCCGGAAGGTTGCTGATTTTGCTGCGCCAACAATGATGCAAATTTTTTTTTGGAAGAGCCATTTCAACGATGCTGTCATCTACTCACTGAACAATGATCAAAGCAACTAGGGTACTTCTATATTCAGTGGAGCCACTGGCCTGGTGTATCTGTATGAATAAGTCATTAATCAAGATGTAAAATTTCCTGGAGACATCTGAAGTTAGTTTTCTAAAAAGCTTAGTTTTTTTTTCAGATTTTTATTTTATTTTTCAGATTTTTTTATTTTACGTTGTTCAGGAAAATCTCATATTACTATCGGATGGGGTTGCGGTTGCTTGCTGTTAGATGGAGATGCTATTGTTGTTACTCTTTTTATATTTTTTAAAATTGATTGTTTGAATTATGACGGTTGTTAGACTGTTAATTGAAGTACTGATATGTTTTAATTATGATGCGGTTGTTAGACTTTGACTTAAAGTATTGGACATTAAGTGTGTAATATTTATTAATACTTGTCTATCTATTAGTTTTTTTTAATTATAGGGAAATTTCATGAAATGCCACAATATTTTTTTGGCTAATTAATCAAATGCCACTAAAAAACAGAAAGTCACAAAATGCAACCATATTTTCTGAAAAGTCCATGAAATGCCACTATAGATGGAAAAAGACAAAAATACACCTACTATTTAACATAGTACTTTTAAAGTTCACAATATGCCCCTAAGTGTTTAAAAATTAACAAAATATATAAAAAATTATAAAAGTTTAAAAAAATTAAAAATTAAAAAAACAAAAAAATAAAAACATAAAAAATTAAAAATTTGAAAATATCAGTAAATATTAAGAATATATGTCCTTTTTTAAAATTTATTCAATACCATATAATAAATATTGAGTTCTAAACAAATAATTTATAACAATTTTCTACCAATTTGTACCATAATTTATATAAATAAGTACCATAATTTTTAACATACATTTTTTAATTATTATTTGCTATCAATTTAGATTATTTATTTCTTAAAGTAATAATTTTTTTATATTGCTGATAAAATTAAAACTAAATATCTAAACATAATAATTTATTTTATTTGAGATAGAGCGACTGAGAATATATATATATATATATATATATATATATATATATATATATATATATAACATACAATATTAAATAGTAAGACTTGTTTGAAATGTAGAATAAAAAGTTTTCAGAATAATAATATGCAACTTATTCTTTCTTTGGTTATCATTACTTGCTCCTCATAAGTTGCATATTATTATTCTGAAAATGTTTTATTCTACATTTCAAACAAGTTTTACTATTTAATATTGTATGTTATATATATATATATTCTTAGTCACTCTATTTACAATTAATATATTAATATTTTTAGAATTTTTGTTTTTCAAATTTATCAGCAATACAAAAAAAATATTTCCTTTGAAGAAATAAATAATCTAAATTGATAGAAAATAATAATTAAAAAATGTGATAACAATTATGGTACTTATTTGGTATTAATTATGGTACTATATTGGTAGAAAAATTGGTATAAATTATTTGTTTAGAACTCAATAGTCTTTTTATGGTATTGGATAAATTTTAAAAAAGAGAAATATTTATTTATTAAATATTTAATGATATTTACATTTTTTAATTTTATAAATTTTTTAATTTTTTTATATTATAATTTTTTTTATTTTTAATAATTTTGTACATTTTATAAAAAAATTTAAATTTTATATTTTTATTATATCTTTGATATTTTTGTAAATTTTAACACTTTACTACACATCACACGCTTGCAAAATTTAAATCATTTAGATGTCCAGAAGCCGTTAATATAAATGCCCAAACTTGCAACAAATTCATAAGTGCACTATAATTAAATGTTTTTGTGTCACTTCAGGTTGACATCCTTAGGAGAAAATTGGCTCCGAATGAGTTGAAATTTTGAAGATCCTCACTTCTACATACACACTACACGCCACAAAAATTCAATCGTTTCGATGTCTAGAAGCCGTTAAGATAAATGCTCAAACTTGCAAAAAAATCATAACTCCACTATATTTAATGTTTTTGTGCAACTTCGGAGTGACATCTTTACAAGTAAATTGGCTTCGATTGAGGATAAATTTTGAAGATCAACACTTCTACATACACACTACACGTCTGTAAAATTTTAAATAGTTTTGATGTCTAGAGTTCGCTATGATAAATGCTCATACTTGCAAAAAAGCATAACTTCACTATAATTTTATATTTTTGTGCAACTTTGAGGTGACATCCTTACAAGCAAATTGATAGCGATTGAGCTGAAATTTTTATGATCCGTACTTCTATATACACACTACATGCCTGTAAAATTTCAAAGGTTTTCAATGTCTAGAAGTCGTTAAGATAAATGCTCAAACTTGCAAAAAAAATCATAACTTCATTGTAATTCAATATTTATTTTACTTCGGGGTGACATCCTTACTAGCAAATTGGCTGCAATTGGGGCTGAAATTTAGAAAATCCGCATTTCTTCATACACACTATATGCTAATTTCAAAGTGTTTCGATGTCTAGAAACCGTTAAGATAGATGCTCAAACATACATAAAATCATTTCACATTAAAAACTAATCTTTTCATATTCCAACAAAAAAATTAGAAGTTGGCAAAGAAACTGCATGAGTTCTAGAAAAAAAATCCGGAAACCGCACCAGACCAATGCGGCTTCTGGTCAATCTCCGGAAAAAGCGCCGCTCTGATGCGGTTTCTTTATCACATTTTGGCACTTCCGCGTATTTTTTTTTTGAAAGAAACCACGACAAGTAATTTCTTTCAAAAACGGTATTTTGGCGAAATTTTCCCCAACAATGATACTACATGGGTATACGCTCCACCAAGTTCAAACATTCTACAGAAGTCAAAGAAAGCGAGTTCTGTGAAGAAGCCGCTAACGGCCTGGTAAGACTTTAATTGTTCTACTTCCTTTCACCCCAGTTACTCTCTGGTTCTGCCCCACACATTAATTGATATATCATGGCCATCAACAAGTAGTACACCTCGCCCCAACTCCCAACAAAATGGTACACCATCGACACCTAGCACCAACAATAAGAAGCAAAAGAACAAATCAGAGTATGGGTTTGATGATCCACATAACTAGACAATGTGTTGCACCTATTACGATGCAAACTAAATTATAGATTAATATGATTCACTACAATATATAATTGACATTATTGTGGTGGAGATGTAATATTATATTAACATATACTATAGATACTGTAACACCCTCTCCATAATCACATAATAATCTCTCTCGTAACAATAAATAAAACGTCTTACAGCGGAAGAATAAATTACAATAACAATACTCACTCGGTGTCACCGGCCATTACTCGCCCATGCGAGCAACGAAGCCAACCTACATCCAACTTCCAACATAAACAAACTGCTAACCGCCGTGATAACGAGAAACTCCTATACATCATACTAAGTCCATAATCATAAACATCGACAATTGAGCGTCTACCCAATCCTGAATATACATAACCGTACCATAATACAATTTACCATCTTCATTGCTATATAAACAAACTTCCTGTGCAGTAATCGAAGTAAACTCTAATTACCCTGTTCCTGCACTTCGGCTTCGACAATAACAACAACCTGCACAATGAGTATGAGTGTAGTATCAGCGCTATGCGCTGTGTATGCCGGGCCTGGACCCTAATGGTCACTTAGTCATTTTAACCATCTTTTTATTAGATTGGTTTCATGCTTTACCATTTTACATTTATAATCAACACTGTAATGAACCTGTATAATATACATAATCCTCCATCCAATATTCATAAATATTCACCATCCATCCAATCCAAACAATCATTTAATTTCACAAACCAACAATTATATATCGAACGTATCGAATAATCACAGTATAATGTACAATGTACAATCGACGTAGCGTACAGTTTATAATGTACAATGTACAATCGCCGTAGCGTACAGTTTCTTTAGTTAATTTACCTTGGCCTTTAAGGCCCCATCCAACCATGTTTAATTAATACCAGTTGGGCGTCATGTTAAAACAACCCTATAACCTCACCATGGACAGTAGTCCTCCCGTACACACGAAGGTGCTCATTTCGCCAGAGGTCCGGAGGCCCCTGACTATTCTCTTATGTCTCGTAAGACGTCCATAGAAAAGGCCGTAGCCACCTGACCCACGATCCAAACAGGGCTCGTTAGGTATACCTGGAGCGGAATCCAATAGGAAACCCCTTACTGATCACAACTGCGCAACCAAGTAGTTCGTGAACTATCGGGATTCCTCACCTCAACTCATACCCTCTCTCTCTCATAATGTTTAAGATCTGCTCTTAGTCTTATGGAAAATATAATTATTATTTAGCTGCCCAATGGGTCTCACGCATACCTAGAAAGAATCTAGGTTATATTCATGTTCGAGATCCATGCTCTAGAGACCGACAATGTCGTGACTCGTTTCCTAAGTGTTTTACTTAGGTTGCCATATACTTAATATTAATATCACTGTATTATATCAAGTAACCGTCATGTCATCACAACGCATATGTATGTTTATATAAGTCGATCTATAGTCGACGTAGTGTTAGTCCCGTAGGACGCACGTGCATATATAATTAATGCAATAGCACATAATCACATACACGTATCCAAAAAAAACTTAACACACAAGTAAAAAACCTCCGAGCCAAGGAGTTTCCTTAGGACAACTCGGATCAAACCCCTTTACATACCGTTCACCAAGACCGGATGCGCAGTGTAGACCACTAGCTCGTCAAGCGCCTCAGTCTGTAGTATGATCTAAACGGTAATAAACTATAAGTCAGTCTCCATGACTAACTACATCCGGTATTTCCGAATAACAAGTACCCCGACAGTTCATCCCTGTTTTCTACTTATTTGTTACAGGTTTCTCTAAATCGGTCGGCTTTGTTACTTAAAACTCGTACGTCATAATATTTCAACTGTTAAGTTTAATTCGTTATTTTGCTTTAATCTTATCCACCATTAAATTTAGGTACGTAACCCATAGTTGCATGTATATGCATTATTATTTTATATTGTATTATTTTCCCACCATCCATTATAATACATTGTATTAATATACTCCATTATCTTTAGCAAATAATATTGCATACAAAACTCATACTTATAGTTCGTAACTATTTTTTTTTAATAACCACCACCATTTATTATATGGTTTCCAACCATAATATATATCCACCTATATACATTATTCTTGTGTATGTATATATTTACCACGTAGGTAAGTTCCATGAGTTTAATAAACTCTTATATCATATGTTACATTTTATCATCTTATATTAGATGATATTCCCATTAGTTGTAATTATTCATACAACTTATATTAAGATTATTATCCTAATATTATGTAACATTTTTATGTTGTAATAATTACAACTCCTAAGGTTTATTCAATAAATACCTTAGTTTAATAAATCCTATTTATTTATAGTTTGTCACATTATTTAATGGTTAATATCCTTACTTATATTAATTCCACCTAAACATATAATTGTTTATAACATTTATAACATTGTAGCCTTAGTCCTAAAATTCGTATTTTCTAACCTTAATATGTCGGTACAGCAATTGAATTTATTTAAATTCTATTTTGACCACATACATTATGTAATGTTATACCAAATACTAATATCATATCATATATATTGTTATCTCCTTTAATTTATAACCTATAGTTTTTTATATAAAACTATTATTATTTTTGCGGTAACACCCCTACTACGCGCCTAACAATAAATACAGTCGCAGCGGAAATGACCAACTAAACAACAACTAACAAATTGGTGTTACAACGCCGTTAACCACCCACGTGGTTAACTAGGCAGAATAAATAACAACGTATCGGTCTGATGATCAGACTCCCGAGCAATAGGACCCAACATCCAAACATAACCATAACCATTAAAACCGAGTTTAATTTACATACCGTCTACAACATAACATCCTCCACCGTCAACTAACAGTACCAAAATATAACGCCACGGGAGCACAGGCGCATCCCGGGCCAACATCCAAAATAAACAAAAGTATCATGGTCTAAAACTACAACCATTCCGCCTCTTCGAGTCTCATCCTGCAATGAAAAAGAAAATGGAGCCCCCGAGGGGGTCAGCACCTTTGCTGGTATGGCTAACGCGCAGCCCATCGGCTACCGGGATACGCGCAAACCACTTGTCATGATAACATGGAGTTCTTTTAAAACAACCAACATCATATACATGTATTTATTCACCATAACATAGCACATTAACAATCCATAACACCACAAGGTCGGTTCTCACAAGGAACATTCCATCATGGTTAGAATACCAAGTGAGCCTAGGATTTTCATTAATCCCATGTTAAGCTCGTTACATACCTCGTTACCATCCCGTTATTTGAATGGTTAACTTAATCCCAAGGTGTGTCGGATATAGTGATCCCAAGCACACCGAAATAATATACGTATGCCCCTGTGGCCCGACGTGAGTCAGTAACTAGCTTTGGATAAGCTAAGGGAAGGTTGAAAACCAAATTGGAGAACAACCTATACATACACCAAGAGAGTCGAACCGGATATGATATCGACCCCCGTCCTCACACGCGTGGCCGGAACAGACCGGACTCCTCACTCCCCCGGTTAGCACTTGTTAGTGATCATACAAGTGATCTTGTTAAGTCACACACAAGCAAGCATATAGGTCTTGTTAGACACACCAAGGGATAGGAGTCACAATAATACATCATCATAATATAAACAACCGTAAACTCTTTTCATGCCTTAATCTTGTAAGGTCGTAAACACACAGAAAAACAAACAGCACACAGGCCGGTGTAAACCGGTAGGCAACAGACTGCAAGAAAACCATACCTTGGCCCTTGCCTTGTTTCGTTCCCACCTTGAGAGAATCCTATACACATTAGTAAGGTCGGTTAATTAATTATTTAACTTCACACTTACTATGTATTCAACATGCTTGTATGACATGTTTTAATGCCTATCTTACCCTAGGTTACCTTCATTAAAACACCCTAGGGTTAACTACATAAGTCACATTCTTTTCTGTTTTTTTTTACAAGTTTTGGTCCGACCGACCCACCGTCCGACCCACAACTGGGTCGGACCCTCCCAGTGGTTTTCGGGTCTGAAGAACCTTACCTTGACCGACCCATGTCCGACCCACCTTCTGGGTCGGTCCATGTGCGAACATTTCCTTCCTTGAAACTTGCCCGACCGACCCATGTCCGACCCAACCTTCTGGGTCGGTCCATTACCGAACATTTTCCTAACATTTTACAGAGGCTCGACCGACCCAAAACTGGGTCGGCCCTGGGTCGGTCGCCCTCTAAACTTACCCAAACCTGCCAATTCTTCACCAAACTTCTCCTAAGGCCTCTTAATGCTTCCTAAACACAATTTGGTAACCTTACATCCACATACAACATCCATGAAACTCATTTTCTAATTCCTTAATCATTTACTTATTTCCTTGTAAAATTCCTTAACACTTATGTTATTTTATACTAGGTTCCTAGATGGTGTTTCTCACCTATGGTAACTACTATCCCAAAATGCTTTCTCACCACTACAACATCATCTCTAAAGCATTATTTCTCACCAACCTAAACTCTAGTTAATGTCTAAGTCCTTTTGTTTACCTAGAACACTCTAAGACATAGTTTCTCCTCTAGTAACACCTAGTCATTTTCTAACATCTCTAGTTCACCAAACCTTACATTAATACCTAGAACTCCTTAGATATTTCCTAAATTCAACTCCTTAGATTATTCTAAATTTGACATGGGTCTCCTAGACCATTGATAAGCCTAAAAACACTTTGTTCTCACAAAAACACACAAAAACACCTAAAATCACCAAGAACACTCTCATACACAAAACTTCTCTAAAATCACATTATATTACAACATTATGCACAACTTAAATTGCATGGCACTTAGGCCCTTAAAATGCATGGCTCTTAGGCCCTAAATTGCTTAAATCTAAACACTGATTTCCTCATATACGTGCCTTTAACCTGCAAATACACTCAACACACATATGCCTTTTACTAATCTCATTGAGAACCTTTACTAGGTCATTCACCTTTTGCTCTTTAGGTAGTTTTAATAAGCATTTATAAGCTCATTTCTCCTAAGGCATTAAACAACATTTGGTTAGTATTTTTACCTCTTTTCCAACCAAACTTCTTTCTTGTTTCCTTTAGAAAACCGATAGAGTACTTGATTCTTTGACAAGCTCTAAACAATATACAAACATTATAATGAGTATTCAAGCTATAAGCTCCATCTCATTGTAAACCCTAGTTTCACATTATTTCAAAAACATCAATGTGGTGTTTTACCTTGATCTTTGAAGAGAGTTTGAATGTCTATGAAGAGAGGACTCCACCTAGTCCAAGAAGGGTTGAAATGAAGCTAGAACAAGGTCACATAAAGAGCTCCTTCAATATGTATTTTCGGTTATGGCAAAAACAAGGAGGAAACTTGATTTTTATTTGAGATTCCTTACCTAGAAGCCAAGGAGAGTAATAATATGTAGAAGAACAAGCTCAAGCTCCTTCAATGGTGGAACTCCATGGCACCGAAATGGTTGTCTTGAAGTTTTAAGAAGATAGAAATGAAGAGCTTGATGCAAGGAAGAGAATGGTGGTGTTTGTTCTTATTTGGACAAGTGAGGAAGATTTGGCAAGAGCTTGAAGTTGTGTTTTAATGGTGGTGTGTGTGTTACCGTGAGAGAGAGCAAGAAGGAAGGGAGAAGAAGCTTGCAACCGTGTGAAAGAAGAAGGCAAAGAAGAGAATGAAGATTGAATTTACTTTTTGAAGATATTTAAGCCTTAAAGCAAATAGTACCTATGAGTCACATTTATTTACTTAACAAGTTAACATACTTGGTGACTCCTCACTACAAAAACCGGCCCCCTATATAGTATGAGGGTATTTTAGTCTTTGTTTGTCAATTTAATTACTTATAACAACATATGTTATAAACTAGCTTGTAAAAATTACTATTCACCTATACAAGGCACATAGAAGTGAAATTTTTGATTTCCACTAATATAGCCACCCAAATGTGATACTATATAGTACACATATATATTTAAGAGTAATGATGGACATTTAGCCATTCAAAACTCATTTACAAAACAATTTTTCAAAAATGTGCTCTAAGACTCCTTAAAGCACATTTTGTGTTTTAACTTGTTTTCAAGCTTGGTTTTCTTTGGTAATTGATTTAATATGTTCATTAATATATGAATGAAGTCTTGGTAAGCTTATCAAGCCTTAACCAAGCTTATCCCAAGCTTAGAGCATTTTTCGCCCTAAATAACCTTTAAGGTAATTACTTGTATTTTCTATGTTTTAAATGTTTGCTAATGTTTCTAAGACTCTTTTTAGTCTTAATAAATCATGTTTTAATGTTTAAATAACATTTTAAGGTTTGGGGTATTTCAATCTACCCCCTTAAAAGAACTTTGTCCCCAAAGTTCACAATTCCCACATATCCTAATGTTAGAACGCCGGGAATAACTTATGAAGCAATGCTTCCCAATACCACATTACCAACATCAACAATATGTTCAATAACGACGGACTCAAGGTCCAACCATACAATACCATTCAGACACAATGGTCTGTACATAACCTAGACAATGTATGCAAATACATGTCGTACATATCCAAAACCGAAACGGCTCTACCCCCCTTAAAAGGGGTACGCCCCGTACCCTATACATATAAACACTAAGAAGTAAACAATGACGGGTACTTCGCCTTCATCTTGTCTTCCAGCTCCCAGGTGGCCTCCTCGACGTCCTGGTTAGACCAGAGAACCTTCACCAGTCTCACGGACTTATGGCGAGTGTCTCGAGTCTTAGTGTCCAGAATCTGTACGGGAGTCTCCACTGATCGCATGGTCGGCTCTAGGGTTAGCCTCTCAGGCTGAAGCACATGAGACGGATGAGATATATACTTCTTCAACTGGGACACATGAAATACATCATGTACCTTGCCCAGCTCGGCGGGTCAGGTAAGCCCGGTTTGGGTACTTTTCACTAACCGGGCCCGTTTCCGGATTTTTCTCGTTCTTTATTTTTATTGGTTATTAAGCTTTCATAAATGCTTAGTAATATTTATTTAATGACTTATACTTTTAACGGGTTTGTTTGACCACTTAAAATCACGTTTTTGGTCTTCTCTCGAAAAACGTGCGTTACAGTTCTATTAGCGTTTTAATACATTATTTGGATCCGTTTTCTTCGGGAGTTGTTTCCCATATATTATTTAGGTCTTATTAAACCTTTGGGATCCATATAATCTCTAACCGAGGTCTCGCACATCTTATGGTATATTTAACGCTTACTTAGCGTTTTTTTCGCTTTTTAAGCGTTTCTTTATTTCTTTTGGATTTATTTTTCCTTACAATATTACTTACGCATTATTAGGCTCTTAATAGAGGATTGAATTATCTTAATCACTATATTTAAGTTTGGGGTATTTCAAAAAGTCCAGAAATATATTTATATAGATTTTTAGCATAGGGTTGACTAATAAACCCTTGAAGATGATCTTTGAAGATTATTAAATGATCTGGAATATTATTTTAAACTACTCAAATACATTACACCTGATTTATAGCTTGTTAATATGATTGATATGGATAAAATGAGCATATAATAGACATTAGTTTGTTATCAGTCATAAAATGAATGGATAATAATCATAAGATAAGATTTTATAACAGTTAAGAAAATACAAATACAAAACAATCAAGAGATACAGCTATATGTACGATCATGAGATAAAATCAACGGTGCAATGAAATTTTAAACAACAAACATTAAATAAGGTGTTGAATTCTTTGAATGTGTCGTTAGTAGCGGTACGAGGGCGTACCTTAGCTAGTTTTAAGGGGGATATATGGCTATACTCTTCCTTCGTCCCTCATCCAGATTATGCCAATGTTTGCCCTTATTAGCAGAATGGAGGTGTTTGTATGCGCTTGGTTTTTACATTATGAAACAGTATGTGACTATTTGATTTTCATCATCTATGTTTTGGTATATCTTGGTTCGTTTTGATTTTGAGTAATCTCGAGTGGAATGTTTTTATGGAAATGGATGGAAATAAGGATTGGTTGGTATGGAATTTCATTGGAATTATTATTGTCTCAGCACACCCGAAGCGGTGTGAGTGCCTATTAGTTGATTTTTTAACTTCGAGGCGAAGTTTCTTTTAAGGGGATTATACTGAAATACCCCTAAATTAATTTAAATTAATTTAGGGATTTCTTTTATTAACCTTTAATAATACTATTAAGTATTAAATTATTATATGGAATTATGAGTATTAAATTAGTACAAGGAATTATGAATATTAATTATTGTTTGGAATTATGAGTATTAATATTATATGGAATTATGGAAATTAATTTAGGGGATTCCTCCTATTTAACTCTAAGGAATACAATTTAATATTTTAATTATTATTATTATTATATATATTATGAAATTTAATAACAAGATTTATAAGTCAATAAATCTTGGAAAATTCCTAGACACTCTAACTATATTATAAAGATTTTAGAAATATTGGGAGCATTGATTTGGAACATAAAAGTCAATATAAAAATCCTAGGAACCTTAAAGCTTATTAAGCCTTGCTAGGGTTGACTTTTGAGAATGGTCAAACTAGCACATGAAACCTATACCAATAAATAGGTTATGAAAACCATGAAGATCGATAAAAGAACGTCAAAAACGGATCATCCTAGCCAAAGTTATGCTAGATTGAAGTTTAGAGTCAAAACTTTGAGATCTGCCACGTGTCAGTCAATCACACCGCCCAATACTTAGTCGATTTCTCCTTGTTTTCCGCCAACAGAAATCAGTTTGTTCCCCTATCTTGTGTACCTCCATAACTTCCTCCTCGTTTGGAATTTTTGAGTGTCGTCTTTTGCATTCTCTTCTCCTTAATCCACCTATTTCCAACCATAACTCATACATCTTCTAACTCATCCTACATCGACGGGAATATAGATCCAAAGTTGCCACCTTGCGAATTCGTAACCCAGAATTCTAGTTTTCTCTGAAATCAGGTAAACTTCGTCTTGCCATAACTTCATTCGTTTCTCAGCCAAAATTTCGTGTTATTTAGCTCGTTTTGAAGAGCTCTAATCCCTCTACAACTTTCATGTTGATGACTAAGACTGATTCGTAATAGTTTGGAAGCGCTAGTCGTCTAAAGTTCCCTACTCGATCACGTCGGTTGTTGCCCAGAATTCTTCCAGAAACGACATGGAACCTCAGATCTTTGTGGATCTGTAACTTTCTCCCTATTTTCGTTTTTCCATGATTCTTCCACCAATGTTTAGAGCTACATGTCTACTTTAAAATTACGTAGGTTTATGGATTGAATCTCGATCTCAATAGCACGAGTTGATCCGTGAAGTAGGCTACTTGAACTGCTCATAAAATAATGACTTTTCTGGAAATCGAATTCGATTTTGCTTGCCGGCGCTTCTCTAGTAAGTTTCTGATCAATTCCTCCAACAATGTTTGTTCGATTTGTCATTCTCGAACTAACCCCCCAACCAATTTAACCTATAGTGCATCATACAGAGAGAATTTGTGGAAATTCGAATTTCTAAACCGTATGAACCCTAACCTCGAAATCGAATTCGAAAACCATCGTATACTGCCATTATAATTGGGGAATATGGCTCATTAGAACCGTAATTTAATTTCGAAACTATAGAAACAAGAATCACTCGATTTCGTTCTGTAGATTGGGAGATATTGTCGATTTAGTACTCGACTTCGATTTTGGATTTGATGAAGAACTGGGGCTTCAGCGTCCGTCCAATCTGGACTTAAGGAATGGACGGCCAAGATTAGATCTTGGATAATAAGATGTTTTTAGTTTATAATGTTTCAGAATTTAACTCTATTGTTGAATTATTTAAATACTTCCCGAAGGTATTTTGGCTTGAATTTTAACCATAGATTCCTTATTAAATCTAGTTTATTTTGATGTAAATTAATAAGGTTTTGGAGGTTTAAACATAAGTTATGATTTTTGCAAGTTACAGGTTTTCTGGAATTATTTGGATAAATTAAAAGGATTTTTTATGAAATAAAATTTTATAATATGTCTAAAATGTTATAGTTATTGTATATTAAATTTGGGAATTTTTGGGCAATGGTAAAAGGTTTTAAAAATTGTGTTTATGAGTTTTTCATTAGAATAACTTTAATATATGGTTTTTAATGTAACCAAAAATTAAAAAGTATGGTTTGTTAATAAACTTTTAAGTTGGGAAAAATATGGAACACTAAATTTACATTTTATAACATTAAGTTTATAAATGTTTGGGTATTAGTTTTTATGAGAAGTGAAATTATTTACATATATGTATATATATATACTTATATGGTAGATTTAAAAAATAGGAACTTATGTTAAAACAGGAATTTAATTATTTTTATTTATGTTTTATTTATTATATTATATGGGGTTAACATTTTTATTTAAACTAAGGAAAATAATATATATTTATTTCTATACATATATATATATATAAGGAATAAAATAGTAACTTAGGTTAAATCAAGGAACTAAATTAATCTACATTTATATTAGTTATATAATATGGTAGTTAATATACTTAATTGAAACTAAGGAAAATTCTTTATTTTATAAACATATTTCGGATGTAGATATGTGTAAAAGTTATATAAATAATTAAATGCAATAAAACTACATAAAGAATGTCTTGAATACATCCTATATACATATACTATAAATAGATAAATATAGATAATAAATAATAAAAGACATAACACACCTTATAGCAAATAGAATATGAAGGGATTAATAAGTTAAACTAAACCTTACATATTGCTAATAAAAGAATATTATATGAGGTGGTATTAATAATTTATGGTTATGAAATTGAGTTTTGAGTTACCTTTGAATTTCTAAGTTTTTATAAACAGTACTAAAATACATGTATATATTTAGTCATGACCGCAATATAAATCTATATTGGGTTAGAAATTAATAAGTTAAAATTTAGGAATATTTATAATTAGATTTTTCACAAATAGAACTTACTATATAATTAATAAATAATTGTAATACTTTTACATCTAAATGTTCTTAATAAATATATACGATAATAAAATAAATAAATTCTTTTACATCTAAATGTGAGGTGGATTAGTAAGTCTAGATTTAATCATTTCCTAACATTTATGGTATTGAAATATAACTTAATGTTTAAAGATAAAATCATTAAAAGGATTATGATATAAAACTATATTAAACTATGATTAGAAATTTATCTAAATAATAATCCTTAAGTTTCATGGCATTAGATAAGCCATATGAAATCATTTATAACATTATTATTACATCTTAGGATGTGGGTTTTACAATTGAGTGAGGTATTTAGTAGTTAGAATTTATAGAAGGTTTGTAAATAGGAATTTGATACTTAAAACCTTGAACCTTTTATTAGATAAAACTAGTTACATAAGATATTATATTGATTACTTACGGTAATGAGAAATAATGATGTTTTTAAATATAAAGTATGAGGATTTTCATAATAGATGATCCTATTAAATAATTGGCAATTTCACTTATGAATGGGGATTTAATTCTAGATAATTTTTTTTACCTTATGTAAGATATAATGTTTAATCCTAGAACATAATAAGGGGAAATAAATTTTATTACGTTACTCCTTTGAACCTTAGGTTTTGTAAATATATTTAAATGTATTTAAGGCTTAAGTTTATTGAAGTTTAGTACAAAAGGATAATACATAGTCTATAGAGTGTATGTGTGTAAAAGTAAAAATTTAGGAGATTAAAGGTAAGTAAGGACATAAAGGTTTATTTAAACCCTTATTATATAGGTAATAATTAAGCAAATAATGTACCTTGTGAATACTAAATGTAAGAGTTCGATAAGTCTAAGTTAACTAAATAATAAGTTTGTTTCAATATGAGAGGTAATTCAACCTCTTATGACAAGATTTAGACGGTTATGATATTCTGAACTAGGATAGGTAATCGGTTTAGTGGCTCAATTAAGTTATAATAAAATGTATCTACAACATTATGATTCCAATATACAATGTAGATCTTAATTAAGTTAAGGGAAAGACTTAATCATAATGGGTTTATCTAGTAATTATGTTTAACTTACATAATCTTTACATTGTGGAGATACTAGTTAGTATTTGAATGAGTCCATCATAGGTCATAATACAATGTTTATTCTAAATAAGAATAAAGTATCAGCTTAGATTATATTGAATTCTTAGATTTAATTATATATATAAACACATTTATGATATAAAGGTCTCAAAAGTCTTGAATGGAGGATGTGTTAAATATGAATAAAGTGGATAGAGTTGTCAGTTAGCGGTGTTAATAAAACATTCCTTGATCCTACAACCTTGGCTATACAACCTTCTAAAATGAGTCCAAGGTATACATAACTTTTAAGCGAGGCTTATTACTCTAATTGAGATTTGGAAAAGAAAACCGAATTATTTTAGTTTACTTAGACAGGTATTGATAGTAAGTTATCTTCAATGTTTCCTCAGAGAATTGTGAATGTTTGCAACGAGTTTACTTAGAACTGCTACAACAACGTGACCATAGATACGATTGCTTCTTGTACTCCGATATTTTTTGCTGATTGACTTGTGATGTTTTGTGGAAACGCTAACTGACTTTAAGAGGATTTTCTAAAAGGAAATGGTTTTTGGTTACTTAACTCAGCCTGTATACTAACTGAGCCTTGGATGTGAAACTCCACTTGGGTATTGGTTCCTTCTGTTTGGTGCCCCCGTTAGACATTGGCGCTTAGGGTTATGCTTTCTGCACTCTGATAGACTGGATGTGGTTGGTATTGCTCTGGGGAGTTAGTGATCTAGGGGAATTTTATGGAAAAAGGTCCATCTGGAACTTCTTCTTTGACTCTGGATAATCGTTCATCCTGAGCAGTTTGGTTCTTGAGTTTTCGATTGCGCGCGTCTTCCAATGGTAACTGAAATACACCCAAACCTTAAATGTTATTTAAACATTAAAACATGATTTATTAAGACTAAAAAGAGTCTTAGAAACATTAGCAAACAATTTAAACATAGAAAATACAAGTAATTACCTTAAAGGTTATTTAGGGCGAAAATGCTCTAAGCTTGGGATAAGCTTGGTTAAGGCTTGATAAGCTTACCAAGACTTCATTCATATATTAATGAACATATTAAATCAATTACCAAAGAAAACCAAGCTTGAAAACAAGTTAAAACACAAAATGTGCTTTAAGGAGTCTTAAAGCACATTTTTGAAAAATTGTCTTGTAAATGAGTTTTGAATGGCTAAATGTCCATCATTACTCTTAAATATATATGTGTACTATATAGTATCACATTTGGGTGGCTATATTAGTGGGAAATCAAAATTTCACTTCTATGTGCCTTGTATAGGTGAATAGTAATTTTTACAAGCTAGTTTATAACATATGTGTTATAAGTAATTAAATTGACAAACAAAGACTAAAATACCCTCATACTAATATAGGGGGCCGGTTTTTGTAGTGAGGAGTCACCAAGTATGTTAACTTGTTAAGTAAATAAATGTGACTCATAGGTACTATTTGCTTTAAGGCTTAAATATCTTCAAAAAGTAAATTCAATCTTCATTCTCTTCTTTGCCTTCTTCTTTCACACACAGTTGCAAGCTTCTTCTCCCTTCCTTCTTGCTCTCTCTCACGGTAACACACCACACCATTAAAACACAACTTCAAGCTCTTGCCAAATCTTCCTCACTTGTCCAAATCAAGAACAAACACCACCATTCTCTTCCTTGCATCAAGCTCTTCATTTCTATCTTCTTAAAACTTCAAGACAACCATTTCGGTGCCATGGAGTTCCACCATTGAAGGAGCTTGAGCTTGTTCTTCTACATATTATTACTCTCCTTGGCTTCTAGGTAAGGAATCTCAAATAAAAATCAAGTTTCCTCCTTTGTTTTTGCCATAACCGAAAATACATATTGAAGGAGCTCTTTTATGTGACCTTGTTCTAGCTTCATTTCAACCCTTCTTGGACTAGGTGGAGTCCTCTCTTCATAGACATTCAAACTCTCTTCAAAGATCAAGGTAAAACAACCAC
Organism: Limonium bicolor; assembly: GCA_023374045.1. Classification (NCBI taxonomy): domain Eukaryota; kingdom Viridiplantae; phylum Streptophyta; class Magnoliopsida; order Caryophyllales; family Plumbaginaceae; genus Limonium; species Limonium bicolor. The sequence goes on along the minus strand of CM041783.1, from coordinate 22,873,490 downwards.
ATTGATGTTTTTGAAATAATGTGAAACTAGGGTTTACAATGAGATGGAGCTTATAGCTTGAATACTCATTATAATGTTTGTATATTGTTTAGAGCTTGTCAAAGAATCAAGTACTCTATCGGTTTTCTAAAGGAAACAAGAAAGAAGTTTGGTTGGAAAAGAGGTAAAAATACTAACCAAATGTTGTTTAATGCCTTAGGAGAAATGAGCTTATAAATGCTTATTAAAACTACCTAAAGAGCAAAAGGTGAATGACCTAGTAAAGGTTCTCAATGAGATTAGTAAAAGGCATATGTGTGTTGAGTGTATTTGCAGGTTAAAGGCACGTATATTGAGGAAATTCAGTGTTTATGATTTAAGCAATTTAAGGGCCTAAGAGCCATGCATTTTAAGGGCCTAAGTGCCATGCATTTAAGTTGTGCATAATGTTGTATATAATGTGATTTTAGAGAAGTTTTGTGTATGAGAGTGTTCTTGGTGATTTTAGGTGTTTTTGTGTGTTTTGAAGAAAACAAAGTGTTTAGGCTTAGTAATGTTCTAGGAGAACCCATGTCAAAATTTAGGAAATATCTAAGGAGTTCTAGGTATTAATGTAAGGTTTGGTGAACTAGAGATGTTAGAAAATGACTAGGTGTTACTAGAGGAGAAACTATGTCTTAGAGTGTTCTAGGTAAACAAAAGGACTTAGACATTAACTAGAGTTTAGGTTGGTGAGAAATAATGCTTTAGAGATGATGTTGTAGTGGTGAGAAAGCATTTTGGGATAGTAGTTACCATAGGTGAGAAACACCATCTAGGAACCTAGTATAAAAATACATAAGTGTTAAGAATTTTACAAGGAAATAAGTAAATTACAAGGAATTAGAAAATGAGTTTCATGATGTTGTATGTGGATGTAAGGTTACCAAATGTTGTTAGGAAGCATTAAGAGGCCTTAGGAGAAGTTTGGTGAAGAATTGGCAAGTTTGGGTAAGTTTAGAGGCGACCGACCCAGGGGCCGACCCAGTTTTTGGGTCGGTCGAGCCTCTGTAAATGTTAGGAAAATGTTCGGTAATGGACCGACCCAGAAGTTTGGGTCGGACATGGGTCGGTCGGGCAAGTTTCAAAGGAAGGAAAATGTTCGCACATGGACCGACCCAGAATGGTGGGTCGGACATGGGTCGGTCAAGGTAGGTTCTTCAGACCCGAAAACCACTGGGAGGGTCCGACCCAGTTGTGGGTCGGACGGTGGGTGGGTCGGTCGGACCAAAACTTGTAAAAAAAAAAACAGAAAAGAATGTGACTTATGTAGTTAACCCTAGGGTGTTTAATGAAGGTAACCAAGGGTAAGATAGGCATTAAAACATGTCATACAAGCATGTTGAATACATAGTAAGTGTGAAGTTAAATAATTAATTAACCGACCTTACTAATGTGTATAGGATTCTCTCAAGGTGGGAACGAAACGGCAAGGGCCAAGTATGGTTTTCTTGCAGTCTGTTGCCCACCGGCCTACCGTTTACACCGGCCTGTGTGCTGTTTTTCTCTGTGTGTTTACGACCTTACAAGATTAAGGCATGAAAAGAGTTTACGGTTGTTTATATTATGATGATGTATTATTGTGACTCCTATCCCTTGGTGTGTCTAACAAGACCTATATGCTTGCTTGTGTGTGACTTAACAAGATCACTTGTATGATCACTAACAAGTGCTAACCGGGGGAGTGAGGAGTCCGGTCTGTTCCGGCCACGCGTGTGAGGACGGGGGTCGATATCATATCCGGTTCGACTCTCTTGGTGTATGTATAGGTTGTTCTCCAATTTGGTTTTCAACCTTCCCTTAGCTTATCCAAAGCTAGTTACTGACTCACGTCGGGCCACAGGGGCATACGTATATTATTTCGGTGTGCTTGGGATCACTATATCCGACACACCTTGGGATTAAGTTAACCATTCAAATAACGGGATGGTAACGAGGTATGTAACGAGCTTAACATGGGGTTAATGAAAATCCCTAGGCTCACTTGGTATTCTAACCATGATGGAATGTTCCTTGTGAGAACCGACCTTGTGGTGTTATGGATTGTTAATGTGCGCTATGTTATGGTGAATAAATACATGTATATGATGTTGGTTGTTTTAAAAGAAACTCCATGTTATCATGACAAGTGGTTTGCGCGTATCCCGGTAGCCGATGGGCTGCGCGTTAGCCATACCAGCAAAGGTGCTGACCCCCTCGGGGGCTCCATTTTCTTTTTCATTGCAGGATGAGACTCGAAGAGGCGGAATGGTTGTAGGTTTTAGACCATGATACTTTTGTTTATTTTGGATGTTGGCCCGGGATGCGCCTGTGCTCCCGTGGCGTTATATTTTGGTACTGTTAGTTGACGGTGGAGGATGTTATGTTGTAGACGGTATGTAAATTAAATACTCGGTTTTAATGGTTATGGTTATGTTTGGATGTTGGGTCCTATTGCTCGGGAGTCTGATCATCAGACCGATACGTTGTTATTTATTCTGCCTAGTTAACCACGTGGGTGGTTAACGGCGTTGTAACACCAATTGTTAGTTGTTGTTTAGTTGGTCATTTCCGCTGCGACTGTATTTATTGTTAGGCGCGTAGTAGGGGTGTTACAAAAAGTGGTATCAGAGCGAAGTATCGCTCTGATGACTAGAATACCGAGCATAGGAGTAAACCGAGTTAGGAATCTAACTAACTATACTTATGGAGTGAGCAGTTATGGATGGGTTAACCACTAACTAAGTGTGGGAATACCTTATAATCGGGAGACGTTACTACCGTTGGACCGATAAGTGTGCAAGCGTGTTGCTAATGAATGTTCATATGAATTCAGATGTCAGGTAGACCGCGAGGTCGAGGCCGCGGACGCGGTACTGGAGATATGGGTGACCAGGGCGAGAACCCCACGGCACAGACTATGGCTGAGGCAGTTGCAGCCGCCGTAGCCCAGATGGTCCCCCAGATTGTAGCTGCGGTGCAGCAGGGGCATCAGCCCGGAGTTCAGCCACCACCACCACCGCCGAGAGACCAACTGGGTCAAGGCGTTGGCTGACTTGAGGCCGCCATCATTCCATGGGGAGACCGATCCCCGTAAGCTAGAGGCGTACATCTCCGAGTTGGAGACCGCCTACGAGACTTTGGCCGTACCTGCTGAGGCTAAGGTCCGACTTGCCGCCTACTACTTGAAGGGGTCGGCACAGAGTTGGTGGAAACTGGTGAGGGAGGACAGGATGACTGATCCTGAGTTTGGATGGAGGGAGTACACGGCTCTGCTGCGAGCCAAGTATTACCCGGTGCATGTGCAGGAGGCCAAGCGCCTCGAGCTTGACAGTCTGAAGCAGGGGGATAAGATGTCGGTTGATGACTACACACACAGCTTCACCGGCCTTATCCACCTGTTGCCAGACCTTGGATATTCGAACCGAGTGTTGGTGAACCGGTTCTACAATGGTCTCAACTACCGTCTTCGCTACGGGATGGGACCAGCTGAGTATACTACCTTGCAGGTAATTAAAATACCGTGATATGAATCAGTTAATACTGATAGTGAATGTTAATGTGAGTTGGTGAGTTTTGTTTTGCGGGGCATGACTGACGTCCTAAAATTCAGGAGTGCTATCATGCCGCTGCTAAGGTGGAAATTACCGTCCGTCTGAGGGACGAGGAAAATGCGCACAAGCGCAAGGCCACAAACGAGGGCCAGGTCCAGCAAGGTACGGGGGAGGAAAGAAGAAGCACTACCCTCAGCCCCAGAAGAATCAGCATCAGGGTGATAAGGGCCAAGCCCAGACCACCACAGCTGAGGAGCCTCTGAAGCTTACGTACGCGTATGCGGCGAAGCCTTTACGCTCTCACCCGCCTAAGGGTAATTACCTAAACATGTGTGATAAATTGAGATATAAGTTCTTGAGTTGGAAGTGAGTATTGATGATGTATTGTGAACGCAGCTAGCAGCGGGGTTCTGGACCGGAGCGCCACTTTTACTGCAATGGTGCAACGGTGACCACCCCGGCAAAGACTGCAAGGGGGATGACGTGAAGTGTCATTACTGCCAGAAGATGGGGCACCGTGAGTTTGAGTGCTGCACACACCCCAACAGTAGAACTACAGGCCAAAGGGTCAGTGGAAGGGTAAGACTACCGCGACCACTGATAGCCCGAAGGCGATCACCCAGCAGCCCTCTGACAGGAAGTACACGGATGCCCAGAAGGGGAAGGGTACGGGGTCCGGCAAGGCCGCCCTGAACGTGGTGGACCGGTCTGAGGCGCCAGGCTCCTCTTCTAGACCAGGTACCGCCTAAACCGTTAATGAGAAAGTGATTGCTTACCGCATTTCATGCATGAGTGTATTAGAGAGTCTAAATGTACGCCCACCTAACTAATGAGTTAGGAATAATATAAGAGACACCTAAACTAGACAATGTTGAAAACCTTAGAACTTCAATATCTGTTATCCAATCCCGCCCACACCAAACCCTGAAGAAACCACCATCAGCATCACCGACTTTCCAATGGAGCAATGTCAGGTTATCCAACCAGGTATGGTACTCTTAAATGGATACCTGACACCCGAAGCGCAAATCCACATCATCAGGCGATGCAATGAACTTGGAGCAGCACTAGGAGGATTCTATACACCCGAATACGCAAGCGGATCGAAGATGAAGCTGAAGATGATGTGCATGGGTAAGGACTGGAATCCTTACACCAAGTCATATCAAGACGTGCGAGCTGAAGATGGAGCAACTGTACCAGGTATACCTGAGGAGTTCCTTGCGGTTGTTAACCACACCGTAGGAATTGCTCAGCAAGCTGAAAAAGATTCAATTCCAAGTGTTTAAGCGGACCTATGTATTGTGAACTTCTACCAGAAAGGTGGAAGACTAGGATTGCACCAAGATAAGGACGAGTCACCCGAGTCTCTAAGTAAGGGAGTACCCGTGGTGTCTTGGTCCATTGGCGACACAGCAGTATTTATCTATGGCGAGCAGAAGCGCGGTGATCTCGCGAAGAAGCTAGTGTTGAAATCAGGTGATGTGTTAATATGGGAGGACAATCAAGGATGTTATACCACGGTATCAAGAAGATCAAACTGAATACTGCACCATCGGCAGTGATCAATGCTACACATATGAAACCCGGACGTTTGAATTTGACTTTCAGGCAGTTTTAAGCCCTATGTAATCTTGTAATCTATTAATCCAGTTATGTGTTAAGGATGCTATACGTAGCAATATCCACAATGTAACCAACTTATGGTGTAAGGAAGTATGTTAATAAATAAAGGGATGTGTTTTTGGAGTATATCAATCGTGTTACTACCGTATGCTTATACGTTTGCCAATTAACTAGGCTGTGCACTCGGAACGGGAGGTACATGAGTGTCTGCAATGAGGCAGAAGCCGGCAAGAGCGGCACAATCCTCACCGGTACCTTTCCAGTGAATGGCGTGGACGCCTCGATTTTGTTCGACTCCGGAGCCTCGCACACATTTATTTCGCTATCTTTTGCGAAGAGGCTGGGTTAGACGGTGAAGAGATGCCAGACTTTTTAGTCACTCTCCCGTCGAGAGAGCGGATCAGGTGTACCCGCTATCACCGAGGTGTTGTTGTGCGAATCAGAGAGGAGGAGTTTCCGATCGACTTGATAGAGTTCGACGGACTTGGTTTTGATGTGATTATCGGGATGAACTGGTTGGAGCGGTACAAGGGTAGAATCCTATGTGCCGAGCATCGACTGCTTCTTAGGAGTCCATCTGGGGTTACTATATCATACCGCCAGAGGCCCAGGGAGCCTTCGACTCAGATCATCACCGCCATGGCCATGTATCGTGAGATACGACGAGGAATGATGTGTACCTCTGCTATGTCCAGGACATAGAGAGAGATCCAGAGTTTAGCACCGATGTGCCGGTAGTCTCGGAGTTTCCTGATGTATTTCCTAAGGAACTGCCGGGCATGCCGCCACCACGAGAGGTTGAATTTGAGATCGACTTGGTTCCGGGCACCGGACCAATTGCGAAAGCACCATATCGTATGGCTCCAGCAGAAATGACAGAGCTCAAGGAGCAGCTGAGAGACCTACGGACAAGGGCTTCATCCGCCCTAGTGTTTCACCATGGGGAGCGCCGGTCCTCTTCGTGAAGAAGAAGGACGGTAGCCTCCGCCTATGTATTGATTATCGGGAGCTGAATGCTGTTACGGTGAAGAACCGTTACCCCTTACCACGCATCGACGATCTATTTGATCAGCTTAGGGGAGCATCAGTATTCTCTAAGATAGACCTACGGTCAGGATATCATCAGATTGCCATCCGTGACAGTGACATTGAGAAAACAGCATTCAGAACTAGGTATGGGCATTATGAGTTCACAGTTATGCCGTTTGGCTTGTCAAATGCACCAGCCAAGTTTATGGACTTAATGAACCGTTTGTTCCAAGATCAGTTGGACAAATCAGTGGTAGTCTTCATCGACGACATACTTATATATTCGAAATCGAGAGGTGAGCATGAAAGCCCCTGAGAGATGTGCTACAGATATTGAGAAAGAATCAGCTGTATGCAAAATTTTCAAAGTGTGAGTTTTGGTTGAATCAAGTGTCCTTCCTTGGACATGTCATTTCTGAGGCCGGGATCGCTGTGGATCCGGCAAAGATAGATGCTGTGCGCACCTGGCCAGGCCGAAGACAGTTACCGATATCAGGAGCTTCCTCGGTCTGGCAGGTTACTACAGGAGATTTGTGAAGGACTTCTCCAGTGTCTCGAAGCCGATGACTTCCTTGATGAAGAAGGATGCACCATTCGAGTGGACAGACGACTGTGAGAGTTCTTTTCAGAGACTCAAGGATGCTCTAACATCTGCACCGGTCCTGACTATACCAGACGGTCCAGATGGTTTTGAGGTCTATTGCGACGCATCAGGCAGAGGTATGGGTTGTGTGTTGATGCAACACGGGAAGGTCGTAGCATACGCCTCCCGACAGCTGAAGAAGCACGAGGAGAACTATCCTACCCACGACTTGGAATTGGGTGCCATCGTCTTCGCATTGAAGATGTGGCGACATTATTTGTATGGGGTAAGTGTGACGATCTATTCTGACCACAAGAGTTTGAAATACTTGTTCACTCAGAAAGAGTTGAACATGAGGCAGAGAAGGTGGGTTGAATTCTTAATGATTATGATATTAACTTACAGTACAAGGAGGGGAAAGCAAATGTGGTAGCTGACGCACTGAGTCGCCGAGCTCACTCTCTCCATTCGCTAGTCTCTCATACTAGCTTGGTTGAAGAGGTGCGGAGTGCTCAGATGGCAGATCAGTATATGGTGGAGATTAGACAGAAGCTTATTGATGGCACATTCGAGGGTCAGAAGTACGACTTCAGACTCCACGATGATGACCTGATTAGGCTTAATGGCCGGTTGTGTATACCGAGGAGTAGCGCTGAGCTGAAGGAGCGCATACTCAGTGAATCGCATAGTTCTACGACTTCGATTCACCCTGGAGCTTCAAAGATGTATAAGGGTATGAAACGTTATTTTTGGTGGACTGGTATGAAAAAGGATTTAATGACTATGTGTTAAGGTGTCTCACTTGTCAGAAGGTCAAGTTTGAGCACCGACGGCCTGGTGGTATGGTGCAGCCAATGCCAGTGCCGGAGTGGAAATTTCATGACATATCTATGGATTTTGTAGTAGGGCTTCCGCCTACAAGGGGAGGTCTGAATATGATTTGGGTGATTGTAGACCGACTGACCAAGGTGGCCCGATTCATTCCGATGAAGGACACCTGGAAAGTGGCTAAGCTTGCAGAGCTCTTTGACAGAGAGATAGTAAGACATCACGGGGTACCCAAGACGATTGTATCCGACAGAGATACCAGATTCTTATCCAGATATTGGAGATCTACCCGAGAGGCATTGGGTACTGAGCTGAAATGAGTACGGCGTTGCCACCCACAGACAGATGGTCAGAGTGAGCGCACTATACAGACACTCGAGGATATGCTACGTGCATGTGCACTTGACTTCCAGACCACTGGATTGATAAGTTACATCTGATCGAGTTTAGTTACACAACAGTTATCACGCTTCGATCAAGATGTCTCCCTTCCAGGCATTGTACGGTAGACCATGCCGCACGCCTTTATGCTGGGATGATCGAGTGAGACGGTCATTATAGGACCAGAGTACCTGAGCAAGTTCAGGCAGAGGTTCGCCAGATCAGGGCTAATATGAAAGCAGCTCAGGATAGACAGAAGTCGTACGCTGATGTACGCAGACGTGACCTGGAGTTCGCTGTAGGCGATCAGGTATTTTTGAGGGTATCCCCCATGAAGGGAGTATTTCGTTTTGGCCAGAAGGGCAAATTGAGCCCGAAGTATGTAGGTCCTTATGTTGTGACGGAGCGGATCGGCCCGGTAGCTTATAGACTTGACCTACCCGCCGAGCTGGGCAAGGTACATGATGTATTTCATGTGTCCCAGTTGAAGAAGTATATATCTCATCCGTCTCATGTGCTTCAGCCTGAGAGGCTAACCCTAGAGCCGACCATGCGATCAGTGGAGACTCCCGTACAGATTCTGGACACTAAGACTCGAGACACTCGCCATAAGTCCGTGAGACTGGTGAAGGTTTCTGGTCTAACCAGGACGTCGAGGAGGCCACCTGGGAGCTGGAAGACAAATGAAGGCGAAGTACCCGTCATTGTTTACTTCTTAGTGTTTATATGTATAGGGTACGGGGCGTACCCCTTTTAAGGGGGTAGAGCCGTTTCGGTTTTGGATATGTACGACATGTATTTGCATACATTGTCTAGGTTATGTACAGACCATTGTGTCTGAATGGTATTGTATGGTTGGACCTTGAGTCCGTCGTTATGTGAACATATTGTTGATGTTGGTAATGTGGTATTGGGAAGCATTGCTTCATAAGTTATTCCCGGCGTTCTAACATTAGGATATGTGGGAATTGTGAACTTTGGGGACAAAGTTCTTTTAAGGGGGTAGATTGAAATACCCCAAACCTTAAAATGTTATTTAAACATTAAAACATGATTTATTAAGACTAAAAAGAGTCTTAGAAACATTAGCAAACAATTAAAACATAGAAAATACAAGTAATTACCTTAAAGGTTATTTAGGGCGAAAAATGCTCTAAGCTTGGGATAAGCTTGGTTAAGGCTTGATAAGCTTACCAAGACTTCATTCATATATTAATGAACATATTAAATCAATTACCAAAGAAAACCAAGCTTGAAAACAAGTTAAAACACAAAATGTGCTTTAAGAGTCTTAGAGCACATTTTTGAAAAATTGTTTTGTAAATGAGTTTTGAATGGCTAAATGTCCATCATTACTCTTAAATATATATGTGTACTATATAGTATCACATTTGGGTGGCTATATTAGTGGGAAATCAAAAATTTCACTTCTATGTGCCTTGTATAGGTGAATAGTAATTTTTACAAGCTAGTTTATAACATATGTTGTTATAAGTAATTAAATTGACAAACAAAGACTAAAATACCCTCATACTAATATAGGGGGCCGGTTTTTGTAGTGAGGAGTCACCAAGTATGTTAACTTGTTAAGTAAATAAATGTGACTCATAGGTACTATTTGCTTTAAGGCTTAAATATCTTCAAAAAGTAAATTCAATCTTCATTCTCTTCTTTGCCTTCTTCTTTCACACGGTTGCAAGCTTCTTCTCCCTTCCTTCTTGCTCTCTCTCACGGTAACACACACACCACCATTAAAACACAACTTCAAGCTCTTGCCAAATCTTCCTCACTTGTCCAAATTAAGAACAAACACCACCATTCTCTTCCTTGCATCAAGCTCTTCATTTCTATCTTCTTAAAACTTCAAGACAACCATTTCGGTGCCATGGAGTCCACCATTGAAGGAGCTTGAGCTTGTTCTTCTACATATTATTACTCTCCTTGGCTTCTAGGTAAGGAATCTCAAATAAAAATCAAGTTTCCTCCTTGTTTTTGCCATAACCGAAAATACATATTGAAGGAGCTCTTTATGTGACCTTGTTCTAGCTTCATTTCAACCCTTCTTGGACTAGGTGGAGTCCTCTCTTCATAGACATTCAAACTCTCTTCAAAGATCAAGGTAAAACAACCACATTGATGTTTTTGAAATAATGTGAAACTAGGGTTTACAATGAGATGGAGCTTATAGCTTGAATACTCATTATAATGTTTGTATTTGTTTAGAGCTTGTCAAAGAATCAAGTACTCTATCGGTTTTCTAAAGGAAACAAGAAAGAAGTTTGGTTGGAAAAGAGGTAAAAATACTAACCAATGTTGTTTAATGCCTTAGGAGAAATGAGCTTATAAATGCTTATTAAAACTACCTAAAGAGCAAAAGGTGAATGACCTAGTAAAGGTTCTCAATGAGATTAGTAAAAGGCATATGTGTGTTGAGTGTATTTGCAGGTTAAAGGCACGTATTGAGGAAATTCAGTGTTTATGATTTAAGCAATTTAAGGGCCTAAGAGCCATGCATTTTAAGGGCCTAAGTGCCATGCAATTTAAGTTGTGCATAATGTTGTAATATAATGTGATTTTAGAGAAGTTTTGTGTATGAGAGTGTTCTTGGTGATTTTAGGTGTTTTTTGTGTGTTTGTGAGAAAACAAAGTGTTTAGGCTTAGTAATGTTCTAGGAGAACCCATGTCAAAATTTAGGAAATATCTAAGGAGTTCTAGGTATTAATGTAAGGTTTGGTGAACTAGAGATGTTAGAAAATGACTAGGTGTTACTAGAGGAGAAACTATGTCTTAGAGTGTCCTAGGTAAACAAAAGGACCTAGACATTAACTAGAGTTTAGGTTGGTGAGAAATAATGCTTTAGAGATGATGTTGTAGTGGTGAGGAAGCATTTTGGGATAGTAGTTACCATAGGTGAGAAACACCATCTAGGAACCTAGTATAAAATAACATAAGTGTTAAGGAATTCTTACAAGGAAATAAGTAAATGATTCAAGGAATTAGAAATGAGTTTCATGGATGTTGTATGTGGATGTAAGGTTACCAAATGTTGTTAGGAAGCATTAAGAGGCCTTAGGAGAAGTTTGGTGAAGAATTGGCAGGTTTGGGTAAGTTTAGAGGGCGACCGACCCAGGGGCCGACCCAGTTTTTGGGTCGGTCGAGCCTCTGTAAAATGTTAGGAAAATGTTCGGTAATGGACCGACCCAGAAGGTTGGGTCGGACATGGGTCGGTCGGGCAAGTTTCAAAGGAAGGAAAATGTTCGCACATGGACCGACCCAGAATGGTGGGTCGGACATGGGTCGGTCAAGGTAAGGTTCTTCAGACCCGAAACCACTGGGAGGGTCCGACCCAGTTGTGGGTCGGACGGTGGGTCGGTCGGACCAAAACTTGTAAAAAAAAAACAGAAAAGAATGTGACTTATGTAGTTAACCCTAGGTGTTTAATGAAGGTAACCAGGGTAAGATAGGCATTAAAACATGTCATACAAGCATGTTGAATACATAGTAAGTGTGAAGTTAAATAATTAATTAACCGACCTTACTAATGTGTATAGGATTCTCTCAAGGTGGGAACGAAACAAGGCAAGGCCCAGGTATGGTTTTCTTGCAGTCTGTTGCCTACCGGTTTACACCGGCCTGTGTGCTGTTTGTTTTCTGTGTGTTTTTACGACCTTACAATTAAGGCATGAAAAGAGTTTACGGTTGTTTATATTATGATGATGTATTATTGTGACTCCTATCCCTTGGTGTGTCTAACAAGACCTATATGCTTGCTTGTATGTGACTTAACAAGATCACTTGTATGATCACTAACAAGTGCTAACCGGGGGAGTGAGGAGTCCGGTCTGTTCCGGCCACGCGTGTGAGGACGGGGGTCGATATCATATCCGGTTCGACTCTCTTGGTGTATGTATAGGTTGTTCTCAATTTGGTTTTCAACCTTCCCTTAGCTTATCCAAAGCTAGTTACTGACTCACGTCGGGCCACAGGGGCATACGTATTTATTTCGGTGTGCTTGGGATCACTATATCCGACACACCTTGGGATTAAGTTAACCATTCAAATAACGGGATGGTAACGAGGTATGTAACGAGCTTAACATGGGGTTAATGAAAATCCCTAGGCTCACTTGGTATTCTAACCATGATGGAATGTTCCTTGTGAGAACCGACCTTGTGGTGTTATGGATTGTTAATGCGCTATGTTATGGTGAATAAATACATGTATATGATGTTGGTTGTTTTTAAAAGAATTCCATGTTATCATGACAAGTGGTTTGCGCGTATCCCGGTAGCCGATGGGCTGCGCGTTAGCCATACCAGCAAAGGTGCTGACCCCCTCGGGGGCTCCATTTTCTTTTTAGTCATTGCAGGATGGACTCGAAGAGCGGAATGGTTGTAGGTTTTAGGCAATGATACTTTTGTTTATTTTGGATGTTGGCCCGGGATGCGCCTGTGCTCCCGTGGCGTTATATTTTGGTACTGTTAGTGACGGTGGAGGATGTATGTTGTAGACGGTATGTAAATTAAATACTCGGTTTTAATGGTTAGGGTTATGTTGGATGTTGGGTCCTATTGCTCGGGAGTCTGATCATCAGACCGATACGTTGTTATTTATTCTGCCTAGTTAACCACGTGGGTGGTTAACGGCGTTGTAACACCAATTTGTTAGTTGTTGTTAGTTGGTCATTTCCGCTGCGACTGTATTTATTGTTAGGCGCGTAGTAGGGGTGTTACAGTTCCCAACATGCTTTCCTAACTCATTTCGCCTCTCTTACGGTCATGTCAAGAACAACGTTTAGAATTCATCATTCATATAGTAGGTTAAATTTTGAGAACGGAACATAGGTATACTTAGATATTACTATAATAACATTTTAGTTCACTCTTTCTTATTTAAGTATTGGGTGTAGTAGGTATCAAAATCTTAATCATGATGTGATTTGGAAACTATTAATTCATAAAAGAAAAATTCCATTATAATGTAATGTAATTATTTAAATGCCATCCTTACTACAACATTTCCCTAGATAGAAGCATTTTATAACCTAAGTTTCTTTATTGTCATGGCTTAAAAATTCATGAACTTATTTAAAATAGTATCATACTATATATTAAAACTTCTTTTTTTTTCAATGCAATTAAATCTTTCATGAAACCTTGTACCGAATTTATAACCTAAAATACGTAAATGTGCCATTTATGTTATTTTCACATATCAATATATAACAAGCTATAAATCCGGTTGTGTTTTTGTTGTGTTTGTAACATGTTTGAGTAGTTTAAATAATATTTTAGATCATATAATAAGTCTAGATAGTCTTTCAAAATTATATTCAAAGCTTTATTAGCCAACCATACATTAAAATTGTTTTATTATATTCCTTATAAAAAATACACCTTCCGTGACTTCTAAAATTTTGCATATGTATAATGTTAAACTTTCAAATAAACATGAGAATTTCCAATAATTAAGTAACTCTCATTTTTTTACTAGATGTTCATTACTCCAAGTATTTAAGAATCAGTGATATTTAGTTTAGTATTACTCTTCCCTTCACTCAATCTTTAAGTCACTTCCTTTAATATATATTTTTTTATATTTAATAAGGCGTAAATGTTGTACCTTGGAGTACCCAATTTAAACCCCTTCCTCCATGTATAGGTATTTTTCACCAAATATTTAACTCAATAAACCCTTTACATGTATGAATTTGAATACTGAATCTTAAGATACAATTTTGAATTGTTCGTTGTGGCTAGTAATGAAATATGCCTAGCTCAAGATTTCATGATGGTAACGTCTTACCACCAATCCTCCTCAAGTTCAACACAATCCATCACTTGCGTAGAAGATTATTTACGGTTAGATGACAAGATTGTCTAGCCCTAGACTTCCAGAAGTGAGTGTGCACCCCCACTACTTTCAGCCTAAGAGTTCGTCGCACCAGGCACTTCCGTAGGGTTAGGTTTATGTATTTTCTTTTCGAAGTTAACATAGAGTTTTAGTGTGGATTACAGGTTTGGATGTTGATCTTTTCTGATGAGTTACTAGTTCTTGTTACTTTAATAATTTTCTAGACTTAAGATTTATCTTAAACATTATCTTTAGGTAATAATTTGTACCAAGTAGTTCTTGAGATTTATTTCAAGCTTTAAAGGAGTTGAAGTATATATCACTTAGTTATTCAAAGCTTCACTTGTATATATTTCCCACCAAAAGTATTCTTTAAAATTCTGGGAACATGTGTACAAGCTTTTAAAGCATTGCTTTCTTAGCCATGCATTTTCCATACGTATGCTTTTGAAAGTAGTTCAATGTTTGATTTATTCCAACAAGATCTTATCATACCCAATCGATAATGTTCCAGACTTACATTATATTTTTTTTTTCTATAGTTTAATGATATCAAAACGATATGGCAACACACTTTCTAAACAGACATTCATACAAAAAGTGTATAAAGAAATCATTCACTTCCAAGAAGGGTTAGGATTCGTGCCTTACTGGAATCCTCACTTCCCAATTCTACCCCAATTCCCCAGTTTTAAGGGCACCTATATTCTAAGTATTTCACTCGGCTGTTTTTCGGGCTCAGAGCGTAACTACGCTCTGATACCACTTTCTGTAACGCCCCTACTTATCATAAATGCAGCGGAAATAAAATACTAAGGCGATTACAGATCATCGGGTTCCAAAACACCCGGCACCAACCTCACCAATTACAATTATGATATTACAAAAGCTACGGTCTGAACTCGAGAAAACATAGTATAAAAGTAATGATAACGAAATGCAATAGCTCTCCAAAGTTCCTAATTCCCATCCCATACACTCATACTCTTCGTGGCCACCTGTATAACAATTCGTACCTGCAAGATGAAACCAAGCAGCCCACCCCAGGAGGGGTGAGTCAGTTCCCTGGAATGGAACTGGTACAACTCTCCAAAACAATAGTTTTAAAAGAAAAACATAACTCTTAAAATAACAATAACTTGAAGTCAAATGCACAAAACAAATCAGAAGAACAAGACACATCAAAATCACCAAGTCAAAGTAACAAGATGAGAGTAAAAATAAATAACAGAAAGGTAACGTTAGTCAATCAAAATCACACCATGTGTTAGTGAACAACCATTGTTTAAGTTAGATCCAATTCCCGTTAGGAGTAGAGAAAGACCCAAGTAGTCACAAGGACTAGGAATGAAAGAAGATATCCAAGAACCATAACTCAAGAGTGGAATAAAACCAATTGGAAGAGATGGCCTGCTGCCAACTGCGTCACTTTTGGGACAGGGGATATACAGCCCCTCGCTGTTAACTACGTCCGATAGGACAGGGGATATACAGCCCCTCGCTGTTTACAACGTCCGATGGACAGGGGATATACAGCCCCTCGCTTTTACCGATGAGATGTGCGCACATCAAAACCAAGACTCAGCTAATAGGAAAAAACATCCAGGGTCAAAAGAAGCATTTACCAAGATTGACATTTCCCATATTTCCACTAGATAATTAACTACACCAGAGCGATACCAAAAACACTCAGTCCTACAAGTGCGAGGGCGTAAACCCAGGCAGATAAGTCTAATGAAACAACCAGATAGAAGAACCAATAACCACGCAAGTTGTACATTCAAGGCTCAGTTAATCACATCAAAGCTGAGTACGAGAAATCGTACAAAACATTCCATCAAGTCCATAACACATCAAGCTGAGTACGAGAAATCGTACCTGGTAATCGCTGTAGCAGTTCTAGTCGACTTGTGTAAATAATCAACAATACTCTGAGGAATATTAAAGGTAGTCTAACATCAATAACTTGTAACCTAAGTTAAACTTAAATAAATTCCTCACTCTTATTTCTAAGTCTCAATTGTCTTTAAGCCCTCACTTAAATGTTATGTATAACCTTTGACTTATATTAGAATGTTGTATAACCCAAGGTTGTAAGACTAGGGAATGTATGTTATTAACACTTGTTAATTGTTACACTCTTATCCACTTTATTCATACTTAACCCTAATTCTCAATTCAAGACTCTTGAGACCCTTATATCATAAGTGCATATTATATTATTCATCTAATCTTAGAATCTCAATAATAATTCTTAAGCTTAATACTTTTATTCTTAATTTAGAATAAATATCGGGTTATGACCTATGATAGGTTTATCTTAGAATATTATACTATTATCTCACAATGTAATGATTATGTATTTTATCAGTATTACCAAATAATCCATTATGATTAAGTTTCCCCCAACTCAATTAAGATCTACATCCTGCATATTGGAAACATGGTGTTATAGATGCATTTTATGATAACCTAATTGAGTTACTAAACTCATTTATCTTATGTTTAGTTTAAGATGACTTTTATTACAACCATCTAATAATCTTATCATAAGATGTTAAATTGCTTCTCATCTTGAATAACTATATTATAGTTAACTTAGATTTATCGAACTCTTACATTTAGTATTCCCAAGGTATATTATTTACTTTATCATTAACTATATAATAAAGGCACTTTAAGATAACCTTTTATTTATCCTTGCTTACATTTAATTTCCAAATGTTTTATTTTTACACACATTCCCGCTATAGACTATGTATAATCCTTTTATACTAAATTTAATAAACTTACGTCTTAAAATACATTTTTCATATTGTTTACAAAACCTAAGGTTTCAAAGGAATAACTTAATAAATTAATCTCCTTTATTATGTTTTAGGATGAACATTATATCTTAACATAAGGTAGAATTTATCCTAGAATTAAACTCTCATTCACAAGTGAAATTGTCAATACTTAATAAGATATATGTTCTGAAAAATCCTCATACCTTATACTCAAATGACACATTAATATTTTTAGTGTCGTAAAGTAGATCAATATAATCTCTTATGTAACTTAGTTTTATCTAATAAAGGTTCAAAGGTTTTAAGTATCAAATTCCTATTTATAAACCTTTCTATAAATTCTAACTACTAAATACCTCACTTAATTGTAGACTCACATCCTAAGTATTGGTAATTAATGTTATAAATGTATTTCATATGGCTTATCTAATGCCAAGAAACTTAAGGATTATTATTTAGATAAATTTCCAAATCATAGTTTAATGTAGTTTATATCATAATCCTTTTAATGATTTTAACTTAAAACATTAAGTTATATTTTAATACCTTAAAGTTAAGAAATGATTAAATCTAGACTTACTAATCCACCTCACATTCATATGTAAAAGTATTTTATTTATTTATTATTGTTTATATATTAAGAACATTTAGATGTAAAAGTATTACATTTATTTATCATTAATTATAGAATAAGATCTATTTGTGTAAAATTTTATGTAATCTAATCACAATTTTCCTAAGTTTTAACTTATTAATTACTTAACCCAATTATAGACTTACATTATAGTCGTTGACTAATACCATACATGTATTTTAATACGGTTTATATAAATCTTAGAAATTCAAAGATAACTCCTTAAGTTTAATAATCATAATTTAATACCGCCTCATATAATATTCTTTTATTAGTATTATGTAGAGGTTTAGTTTATCTCATTAATTCCTTCATATTATATTTCCTATAAGGCATTTTATTTCTTTTATTTATGTAATTTTTTATGTGTATATATATTAGGATTTATTCAAGACATTCCTTGTGTAGTTTTATTGCACTTAATTATTTATACTAACTTTTACACATAGCTACATCCAATATATGGTTTATAAAATAAAGTATTTTCATTAGTTTCAATAAGTATATTAACTACCATATTATATAATTAATAAATGTAGATTAATTTAGTTCCTTGATTTAACCTAAGTTACTATTTTTATTTCGTTTATATATACGTACATCTATATATATATTTACTTCACTTAAAAGTTAGTACCCAAAATATTTATAAACATACTGTATTAAATGTTACTTAGTCTTATTATATTTTTCCCAACCTATAAAGTTCATTAATCAACTATACTTTAATTTTTGACTACATTAAAAACCATATATTAAGTTATTCTTATGAAAAACTCATAAACACAATTTTTAAACCCATTTCCCCTTGTCCAAAAATTCCCAAATTAAGTATATAGTAACTATAACATTTTAGACATATTATAAAATTTTTATTTCATAAAAATATCTTTTAAATTATCCAAATAATTCCATAATACTCGTAACTTGCAAAAATCATAACTTATGTTTAAAAACTCAAAACCCATATTAATTTACATCAAAATAAACTAGATTTTATAAGGAATCTATGGTTAAAATTTCAAGTCAAAATACATTCGGGAAGGCCATTAAATAAATCTAGCAAGTTAGGACTTTTTCTGGAAAACATATTCTTAATACTCTTAAATCCCCACGATCTAATCTCGGCCGTCCATGTTTATTAACTGAGATCGGACGGCCCAGAATCCGCTAGTTCATCATCGAACTCAATAACCCATTCGAGTACTAAATCCCGATTTTCTCTCAATCTACAGAACGAAATCGAGTGATTCTTGTTCCTATCGATTCGAAATCAAATTCCGGTTCTAATGGTACCTATTTCCCCAATTTTCATGCAGAATTGAGTAGTTCGAATCTGGGTTCGAAGTTAGGGTTCACGGTTTAGTTCGAATCCAATTCGACAAATTTTCACATTGTAATGCATAATAGACTAAATTGGCATGTGGGTTTGATCGATGATGAAATTTCGAATAGAAACCATGGAGAAATTTGATCGGAAACTCACCGGAATTGCATTAACGGGGTGAAATCAAATCGGGAAATCTGGAAAACGTTATTTCATGTGCGGTTCGGGTATGCCACTTCTCGAATCAACTCGCACCAACTGAGAGAGATTTGATTCATGTAACCTATCACAATCCAAACTAGACATGTAACTCTAGATTCTAGTGGAAGAATCATTGATTTTGATGAACTAGGGAGAAAGTTATAGATCTCACAAGATCCGAGTTTACCTAGTTGGTTCGGGATGAAACTGGGCAGAATTACCGCCGTGATCGAGTGGGCAACTTTAGACAGATTTATCTCCCAAACCAGTGAGAATCAGCCTTGGCCATAAACATGAAAGTTATAGAGGGATTTGAGATCTTCAAAACAAGCTAAAGAACACGAAATTTGGACGAGAAAACGAAGAATTTATGGCGTGACGAAGTTTACCCGATTTCAGGAAAAACTGCAGTTCTGGGTTACGCAATCGCGAGGAGCCAACTTTAGATCGATTTTCCCGTCGATGTAGAATGAGTTAGATGATGTGTGAGTAATGGTTGGAAAGAGAAAAGATAGGAGAATCGAATGAAACAAACGGCATACCAAATGGTGGAGTAGGGAAAAAGATATAGATGTCTAAAGATCGACCCTCGACATGCCAAAACCGCTGGGAAAATCAAACGGTTGTGTCTTGGGTGCTGACTGGGCGCGACACGTGTCCTGGACACGTCAGCATCGTTCAAAATTTTGGCTCTAAACTTCAATTTATCATAACTTTGGCTAGGATGATCCGTTTTTAACGTTCTTTTTATCGATCTTCATGGTTTTTCATAACCTATTTATTGGTATAGGTTTCATGGCCTGGTTTGACCATTCTCAAAAAGTCAACTCTAGCAAGGCTTAATAAGCTTTAAGGTTCCTAGAATTTTATATTGACTTTTATGTTTCAAAACAATGTTCCAACACTTCCTAAAATCTTTATAATATATTTGGAGTGTTTAGAAATTTTCCCAAGATTTATTGACTTATAAATCTTATTATTAAATTCATAATACTGTATAATAATGTATAATAATTAGGGTTAAATAGGAGAAAACCCCTAAATAAATTTCACAATTCCATATAATAATTTAATATTCATAATTCCATACCATAATTTAATATTAATAGTATTATTTATGGTTTAATAAAGAAATCCCCTAAATTAATTTAAATTAATTTAGGGGTATTTCAGTATATCCCCCTTAACAGAAACTTCGCCTCGAAGTTTAAAAATCAACTAATAAGCACTCACACCACTTCGGGTGTGCTAAAACAATAATAATTCCAACGAAATTCCATACCAATCCAATCCTTTATTTCCATCCATTCCCATTCCACATTCCATCGAGATTACTCAAACTCAAACTGAACCAAGATATACCGAGATATTTCATGATAGGAATAAAAAGTCACATGCGGTGTCATAATGTAAAAACCAAGTACACACATACACCTCTTACTCTGCTAATCACGCAACAGGGCATAATCTGGATGAGGTAGCGAAGAAAGATTATGCTCTACCCCCCCTTAAAAGAGAACTTCGTCCCGAAGTTTAAGATTTATCTACCAACTACTCACACACCCTTCCGGTGTGTGGGTAAACTAAATATCAAGTTGTACTACAAGCTTAAAATGTATGTCAAACAATCAAACACTCAAGGGTATTCATCCAATAACAATTGTAAACATTTGTTCTGTTTCAAACACTACATTCAAAGAATTCAGCACCTCATTATCAAGCTTTGTTGTAAATTTTATGGCACTGCTGAAGTTTCTATGATCGATATATATTCGTACCCCTGATTGTTATGTATTTGTATTTTCTTGATTATTATAAAATTTTATTTTATGATCCTTATCTATTAATTTTATGACCAGTACGAATGATATGCCCATTATATGTTCATTTTATATTGTATGTTTATTTTATGAAGATGTCGTACCCCCCCATAAAAATAGAGTACGACCCATATCCGTCTCGTAATAATGAAGTGGAATTTAAACTCACTTTTAAGGAGCACTATATTTTACATCTCCTATGGAGATTCCTCCTTCAAGGATGCAGTTCATTTTGATGCACAATATCACTCGTTGTTATTCTAGCTTGATTATAATTAAATCTTTTAGTGTTCCCAACATGCTTTCCTAACTCATTTCGCCTCTCTTACGGTCATTGTCAAGAACAACGTTTAGAATTCATCATTCATATAGTAGGTTAAATTTTGAGAACGGAACATAGGTTATACTTAGATATTACTATAATAACATTTTAGTTCACTTTTTTATTTAAGTATTGGGGTGTAGTAGGTATCAAAATCTTAATCATGTGATTTGGAAACTATTAATTCATAAAAGAAAAATTCCATTATAATGTAATGTAATTATTTAAATGCCATCCTTACTACAACATTTCCCTAGAAGCATTTTATAACCTAAAGTTTCTTAATTGTCATGGCTTAAAAATTCATGAACTTATTTAAAATAGTATCATACTATATATTAAAACTTCTTTTTTTTTCAATGCAATTAAATCTTTCATGAAACCTTGTACCGAATTTATAACCTAAAATACGTAAATGTGCCATTTATGTTATTTTCACATATCAATATATTAACAAGCTATAAATCGGTGTTGTTGTGTTTGTAACATGTTGAGTAGTTTGAATAATATTTTAGATCATATAATAAGTCTAGATAGTCTTTCAAAATTATATTCAAAGCTTTATTAGCCAACCATACATTAAAATTTGTATTATATTCCTTTATAAAAATACACCTTCCGTGACTTCTAAAATTTTGCATATGTATAATGTTAAACTTTCAAATAAACATGAGAATTTCCAATAATTAAGTAACTCTCATTTTTTTACTAGATGTTCATTACTCCAAGTATTTAAGAATCAGTGATATTAGTTTAGTATTACTCTTCCCTTCACTCAATCTTTAAGTCACTTCCTTTAATATATATTTTTTATATTTAATAAGGCGTAAATGATGAACTGGAACAACCGAGTACTTCATACAAATACAACACTCAATTCATATCTCTACTATACCGAGTCTACAATATACGGATGCCGATACATACTCGGACTTACACCTCATTCAAACGCATAAGTAATTACAATCTAACTACCCATGCTCACAGCAGTCCCCGTCCTACTCTCTCGAACGGTGGTCAGCTTCAAGTACCTGCACACTAAAAACGTTCCCCCTAGGGGGTCAGCTTACGCTGCGCATGAAATTTGCATATACCGCGTGCTAACCGCGGTACGCCGACTACTTGGGTCGGATATACATGGAGTTCATTTTAATCAAACAACATGCATCATGGCAATACAAATATATGTATATCACACAAGGAATCTACATCCAATCACGGAACACGATTCCTAACTAACATAACTATGTTGTTAGTGGTAACTGGTTACTCTTAGGCATTGAGGGTTATTCCTCACTATGCCTTGTTTACTTATTCAATACCTCACCCGCTCTCCCGGGTTACTTATTCGTATACACACCCATTCTCTTGGGCTACTCATTCTTATACTTACCCATTCTCTCGGGTTACTCATACATATACTCACCCCTTTCTCTCGGGTTATTTATACACATTATCTCACCCACACTCTTGGGTTATTCATACTCAAGCTCTTGTAGATTCTCGAGACACTACAGGTCTCCTACGTCACGCTTGTTACTCTCTTTACATACTTAAGCCAAAACTCATGGCTCTCTAGCATAGTCTTACTTCCCGGTTTCGACCCTACTCTGGGTTTAGCATGGTGGGAAGGTTCAACTAGCTCACGGAACTCTCTCTTAGTCCTATCTCTTTTACTTAGGTCCGACTACTCTCGGACTACTCTCGTTCCCATACACTCCTCTCTCGGAGTTATAATAATATCATGTATATTAGTCTAGAAGCATCATTCTCGATGTTTCTAATGACTTTGGGAACTTTACTTAAATTCGGGTAATCTTAGGTTTAAGGGTTACCCTCACAATCATATGATCAATACATTAGGATATTTCTTATACCGGGTAAAATTCCTCATATAAGAGGTCGACCGTATCTCAAGGGGGTCACATAGTCCCTTAGGTCTCCTTACCTTTCTTATATGTTTACATTATGGACTAACTTCGATCCTCTCAATGGAGGTTCGTTTATTCCTCCACTCATATTTATTCCGTGGGATTGTTTCAATAAGGTTACTACCGTTATCGGGTATTTACTCAACCCGTACATCTCCTCACGTTCTAGGGAGTTCATATGTTTGCGTTATCGTTATACTTTAATCGATAGCTTGTTTGTGTTTGCATGTTTTCGTTATCATATGCATCGATCCGTTCTACGGATCTCTAGCCGAACGTTACTACTATGAGTCGGTCTTTACACTATGTTAGACCACACCGGCATACAAGTATGTTAGTTCATTCAACATACAACAAGACATACATAATCAAACAAGGGATTATTTCATGCTTTAGTCTTGATTAAGCCGGCACACAAACACACAAATCAGAGTAACTCGGTTAGCATACGGGGCATGAGAAAATCATACCTTTCACCGGGGTTTTACTTTTACCGTGTCATCTCACCATGCTCGGGTCACGCACGATTCTCTGATAATGTTTCAAACATTATTATTAATACTAAGCTCATACGGTACATAATAAAATGCTACTCCCGTACTTACCCCGTTATCCCGTTATCTCGGTTTTATTCTTGTTATTTGAGTTCTCACTTCTCAATCACTTCTAACACTTTCTAACACTTCTTAGGGCCTTTACAATCACCAAACAAGGCCTTAACATGTTATAACATCATTAACATTCAAACCCCCATCATTTACAACCTTTAAAATACTCTCTGTAGGTTTCTGGGGGTGGTCCGGGACTTGGTCCATACCCTAAGTCCCGGATCAATCACAAAACAAACTCTCGGCCAAAAAATAATGCATGGTCCGGGACCTTGTACCTAGGCCAAGTCCCGGACCAATATGGGTGCGTACTCTCGGCTAGAAAATTGTATATGGTCCGGGACTTGGGCATAGAGCTAGGACCCGGACCAAACAAGCAGGCAGCTCTCGGGGGTAAAAATAGGGGTGGTCCGGGACTTGGTCCTGGACCTAAGTCCCGGACCCTGCTACAGATTTTGCAGAATTGGCATTTGCTATCTCTGTTACAGGTTATCTCTTAGTCCTTTAATTATCCAATCTTCCCCACCTTAAATCCACATGTTTAAGCACTTAATTACCCTTCTTAATCACCTTAAACCAAGCATCAAGTACACTCACCAATCTAGTTAATTTCTCTTAAGTTATTACACTTAGAAACTAGTTTTCCACTTGCTTTTCTATCAGATTTGCAACAGATTTTGGTCTCTTCTTTAAACCATTCAAAACTCACTTACTAATGTCATTCCTAGCACCAAAATGACATTATTTCCCCTCCAGTTCTACTCCAAGCCCTTCTCTTTTTCTTCCAAATTCCAAGTGATTTATCACTCACTTTCATCTTCTAAACATACCTAGTTTATCCTAGGTTTCACTCTCTTAATCACCCTTGGTTTCCAAGTAAAATTTGACAGCACTTGCTTGCTTTACTATGCATTTTCACCACACTAAACATGTTCACAAACACCTCTTCTCCCCTGTTTGGTTTAAACATAACAACACATAAAAATCCCACTTGTTCACACATATGTATTAGTTTAGACTCAAGCTTATTTCTCTCACTTAAGCAACCTTAAAACAGCTTCACTCATCTTAAAATTGTAGTATCTCACTACACTAATACAAGATCATTCTCACCACTTACAAAATCTGTTTTGCAAGAGATAAACCAATACAAGGTAAGCTATTACCTTGTTTCACTTTCAGTTTTCACTCCTCTTCTTCCTCTTTATCTTGTTCCCTCTTTCTCCTCTTGTTTTCCACACCACAAAGGGCTTTGGATTGCCCACAACAACCGCAGCCCATCACACATTCAACAATCAATTTATTTTTCCTCACAAAACCTAATATATATATTAAGTGCTAGTTTTCAAAGTTTAATCTAGGTTTTACCTTGAAGAACCCAAATGGTTGGATTGGCAATCAGTTGGAGAGGTTTCCAACACCCCACAAAAACATATGGTCTTGGCTGAAATGAGAGGAGTTTTCCAACGTGAGGAAAAAAAGTCTCACAAATGGTAGAATAGGCTTGAAATGGTATAAATACTCACTTATATATACCTTAAGGCACTCAGGAAGAGAAGAAGGGTTGAAATCTACTCTTCAAGCTCCAAAAGCTCCCACGTCCATGGAGATGAAAATGGAGGAATCGAAACTTTGATGGGTAGAGATCGAAGCTCTCACCGAGACGAGTCAACGGTACCAATTTCGTGCGATTCGGTGGGAGAAATGAGTAAGATTGAGGTGAAAGAAGGTGAGGCTTGTGAGCTGTTGGTGTCGCGCGTACAGAGAGGAAGAAGAAGGAGTTTGCAAGTCTCTGGAGCAATTCAGTACGTGAGTGAAGGAGGAGAAATGAGAGGTAAGTACTTTACTCTACTTTTTAGCTTTATACTATTTGCTTTCTTACTTATTTATTTGTCTTGTTATTACTTAATAGCTAGCAAGCTATTAAGGGTGTACACTTATTAATTAAACGGCCCACACTAATTAATAGCCCGGGTCGTTTTTCGTCTTTTCGAATTAAAACGCGTTCGTCTCCCGGTTTCGTCACTATTCACTTACCGGGTCCATTTTCCAGAATTTTCTCGTTTAATTAATTTTAATGGTTAGTAAGCTTCCATTAATACTTAATTATAGTTATTTAATCAACTATAATTTTTACGGGTCCGTTTGACCACTTAAAGTCACGTTTTCGGTATACTCGAAAAGCGTGCTATAAAACTCCGTTAGCATTTTTAATCCATTATTTGGATCCGTTTTCTTCGGGATCACTCCCGTATACTAATTAGGCCTAACTAAGCCTTAGGAATCCATCTCGGACCCTCTCGAGATCATGTATCTCTTATACTCATTTAACGCGCATTCTAGCGTTTTTCGCTTTTCAAGCGTTTTCTCTTTTTTTTGGTTTTATTTTCTTTACCAATACTCTTTAGGCACCATTAGGCCTTTTATAATCCTATTAGGGTAATTTAATCGCCATTTTAGATCCGGGGTATTACAAAAACCTCATTAATGTATTATCTAGATCTCAGGTTTATTGGTAAGCCATACCAACCCACCTACACCTACTGTGACAGTTATACAGAAGCATAGTTTATAGGAAAACTGAAACCATAAACCTGAAACTAAACTGAAAGTTTACAACTGTGCATTCCTTTTCTTTCTGTTTTCATCAGTTGATTGGTTCCCAAAACCTCCAATGATTTTGCCACTTAATTCACTTCTGCAATAATGTTTCTAATTCATACCTAAGACACCACTACATTCCTAATGCCTCAGAACAGAACCTGTTACACAGAAGCATCCAAGTGTTGATAATCTGTAACCCAAAATCTGTGGATTCCCTCCTCAAGGTATTTATAACTTCCCTAAACGTTGTAGGTATAGTTAGGTTCTTTAAATCACTCAATACTCCCATTATAAACCCTCTGTACCACGGTTAGACAGAGAGCAAAGTTCAGGGAAAAACTGAAAAAAACTACAACAGCTACTGATATTGCTATACCTCTGTCTACTTTCTTTTTGTTGTTCAATTACCTCCCAGCGTATTTCCCCCCCCCAATGTTAACTCATTTAGTTAAACAAATTAGCAAGGTTTTAAGTTCATAGCCAATGCAGAATCGTACTGTAACGTTTCTGAGATGCTTTAATACAGAAACAGATTTGCTGAAACTGAAATCAGCACTGATGTAAGTTTTCCCTCTGTTGTGATCGGTTTTCCCGTCTTGTTCATGAGTTAATCAGTTTACTCTCATTACTAACTCAAGTAGCTTAGGGTGTGACATTTTTTTTCCAACAGACCCAAGATGACATAGATATCAACGGGACAGAAATGAAAATTAAAACCCGACCAAAATCTGCAGCTGGGAAAAACACTGTCACATTCCTCTCTTTATTGTCTTTGTTACAGACTGACTTTCATTTCTCCTAAATTATTTCTGCTACTTAGTTAGACCTCTCAATATGGTTTCTAACTTCAGAAACTCAAGACGTCAAGTGAAACTACTGCAATGCTCCTCACCAGAAAATGAACAGAACTGAAACCAGGAACTGTATTTCTGCTATATCTCGCTCTTACTCTTTCGGTTAGACTGTTACACTGGTTGCCAATCTTCCAGGTTGTTTTCTTATCCAGATAAGTGGGTTACCATGATTATAAATTCATGACAGACAGAAACCACCTAGGTAACATCCTCGAAACTCCTTTGCACAAAAGAAAAGAAATCTGATACGTGAAACTGATGCCCTCTCTTCTATATTCTTTGTTTGTTCTCAGTTTGACTTCTAGTCTCTTTTTTTTCAAACACCATCAGTTTAGTTACTACTTAGTTGGGTATTTAATATAGGTTCATCCTTAAAACAGACCCACCATAACATGGTTGGAGCCACTGAACTTTGTATTACTGAAACCGAATTTGACTGAGAACTGAACTATAAACTGGTAATTCCCATCTGATTTATTCCTGTTTGTTCATAAACCTGGCTTCTATCTCCTTAACCTGTGTAGTTACTTAGCTAAGTGTGGTATTGAGATCTCTAAACTCAAGACAAAACTCCACATCATTACTCAAGTTACTGAGACTTCATTATACCAAAACCGAAAACATAACTGAAACAGGAACTGTACTATCCCCTTACGTTTCCTTTCTGTTTTTCACTAGTTCTGACTCCCAACCTCCTAATGAATACACCAGCTAGGTAGGTGCGTTAGTACCGACTTGGGGGTTTATTGTTAACTAACACAACCTATTAAGCTATCTGTTACGAGGTTATACAGAAAGTCTAATTCAGGAGAAGTTGATACGCAGAACACAAGATTTCAGAACTGTAGCAAGTTATCGGGTTATTCTTGACAGATGGGTTTCTTTCGTTTTTTTTTGTTGATGTATTAACTTAAGGATGGATCACCTCTTATCTTAGCTGTATTAATCAGTGTTTTAACCAGTTTCTTTAAGCAGTGTCTACTTCACCGAACTTTATGCATGAAAAATGCTCTTACTAGAACAGAAGTTTCCTACCTTGCGTTTGTTTCTTTTCTTTTCTGTTTTGTAGCTGGTTCTCCCTGGTTGACCTTGGCACAACGTACAACGTAAAAACTCTCAGGCTTTGAACTCTTGGCTCTTGCTAAAAGGAGAAATCAGTGGTTAGGCTAGGTTATAGCCGGAGATAAGGGAAGTTAACAGCCAGGAAAAGTAGTTTAAGCTACTGTTCTCTTCTTTTTTTTTTAATACCTTGCTAGAGTTTAGAATCTGGGTGACTTTGTCCTGGTTTTTTTTCCCTTTTATCAACTCATGCAGCAGCACTTCAAGCACGAGAGTTCTGGTGTGCAACAAGGAAAAAAAATGAGAAAGATCAAAGTGGTTTGAGTAGTGGTTTTCAGACAGAACCAAACCAGGGGAGAGAGGATTGAAACAACAGGAGGGAAGAAGATTGTACAGAGCTGTTTTTATTTACCTTGCCGGTTTTGTTTTGAACTAGGATGCAGCAGCTTGAACTTTGCTATGCATGGAGAGTATTTACTGAACTCATGCGCCAGGAAATAAGGGAAGAAGGGGGGAGGTTTACCAACTGAAATCCTCCAACAGAGAACGAAATGCCAGAGAATTTCACATACGATTGTGTGCAAGTTTGTGATAGGAGCAGGTCCTGTTATGCCATGCTAGCCTCTCTAATTATTTTGCTGAAACCCAGAGCGGACAGGCACTGCTGGTGATATCAAGTTACTAGGAAAGGAGGGAGTTAGTGCTGCTGGTTTCAAGACAATTGCGTGGAGTTTTGCAAAAGGAACACCATTTCTGTGTGTGGGAGTTTGTAGTAGCAACAGCTGGCGTCGTCTGCTCTCAGGTGTTCTGAGGGTTGCACATGCGCAGGTGGGAGGCCCGAGCTCAAGGAGTAACTACGAGGAGGCGGACTCGGTTACTAGGCAGTGGCGTGGGAATGATTCTCAAGCCTGTTGCTTCTCGCCTTTCTTTTTTTTTGTATTCACCTCGTTGTTTGATTCTAGTTTCAGTTTGTGTGAGTTATTTGCTGAATACGAGCATAGCTCAACCGGTTAAACACTTGGGGAAAGTACGGGAGGTCTCGGGTTCAAAACTCAGCGGGAGTGTCTTTGCTCCCTTTTTTTTTCTTTTCTTTCTCTTTGTTTTTGTGTAGGCCATACATTATTATTTATATGTGTACGACTATATATATATCATGTGATTCTATATATTTTTGTAACGCAATTATGCAGCGTTATTGATTTTATTACAGCGTTACGGTATTGTAACGTTACGTACATAATTTTTCGTGTTCGTATATATATATATATATATGTACTAGCTTAAATGGTTCGTACGTTATTTTATGTCCATATTATAAAACACGTTATGATTTTATGCGTTTAATATTCAGGGGTATTTCAATGTGCTTGAAAAATGCACTATTTGGGTACTATTCACAAATAAATGTCATTTTTTATTTTTATTTTCAAACTTGGATTTAGACTTTATAAAATAGTCTATCATGTCAAATTAATAATTAAATGATATACTCCAGTCTTCAAAATGACAAAAAGTCATTATCTTAGAGCTCATACACAAAAACGTGCTTTAAGGAGTTTTAGAGCACATTTTGTGTCACAGGGTGTTTCTGAGCTTAGTTTTCTTTGAGAATTGTTTTTTGTGTTTCTTACTTCATTATAATACTTAGGAATCCACTTTGGATCCTATTTGAGGTCAAACAATCTTTATGGTATCTTAAAGCACATTTTTGGCCTTACCGATCTTAAAGCATGTTTTGCTTTGTTGAGATCTTTTAGATTGTTCCCCAATGATCTTTAGATGTTTATTAACCATCTTAGATCATTAATAGATCATTTAATTAAGTTTTTAAGGTTAGGGTATTTCATGCGGGCTACACGATACTATACCAGCAAAGGTGCTGAGCCCCCTGGGGGGCCACCCATTCTTTTCTTTCCTATTTCAGGTACAAGGAGCTGAAAGCCGTTCGAGAGTAGGACGGGGTAGTTGTTTGTACATTGGTAGCCATTTAAATTGAGCATGTATTGTAGGTGTAGTAAGACCGAAATTGTTGTCGGCATTAGTTTGTAATATTCGGTACAGTTGGAATGTATATGTATATTAATTATTGGAAATGGAATGAGAATGCAATGTGTAGTTGGTCGGGAACCTGGTCCATCAGACTGATGCGATGTATATGTAATAGCCTTGTTAGCCACGTGGGTGGCTAACGGCGTGTAACACCATTGAGTTAAGTAATGTGATGAGTTAAGTTTTCCGCTGCAATTGTTGTTAAGTGTAAGGTTGTAGTTGGGGTGTTACACGGAATAACCAAGTACTTACACAAATACAATAACATTCTCTTACAAATTCTAAACCAAGTCTCGTACAATCCTTAATCAATATCATACCGAGTCTATTACAAACTCTATGCCGATAACACATTCGGACTTACCCTACCAATACATACAATACAAATGTATCTAACCGGTTACCCACGCTTAACCACCATCCCTGTCCTACACTCGAACGGTATTCATCTTCGTCGTTCCTGAAAAAGAATGGGTGGCCCCAAAGAGGCTCAACACCT
The DNA here is from genome assembly GCA_023374045.1 of Limonium bicolor. NCBI lineage: Eukaryota > Viridiplantae > Streptophyta > Magnoliopsida > Caryophyllales > Plumbaginaceae > Limonium > Limonium bicolor. The sequence goes on along the minus strand of CM041783.1, from coordinate 22,842,942 downwards.
TTGCTGGTATGGTAGACGTGCAACCCGCTACTACCGGGCCACACTAAACTAATTCCCGTCTTAACATGCGATTGATTTTATTTAAATCAAAACATGAAGTGCAATAAACGTACAACATGCTCGCAATCAACAAGTACTCAAGCGATAGAATAAAACAACAAGGAAATCACATCATGTTCATTAGACTTATTTACCTTGTTCTTAAACTTGAGAAACCTATCTCAAGTAAGTCTCATTCCCATTATTTACCAACTTATCCACCTCGACCTGATAGTTTACTTGTCTCCTAGATCCTTAGAGTCTCTCGGTCCTGACCTAGTTTCCTCAAGTATTCTTCTCTTGAATAATTATTAAGTTAAGCTCTTAGGCCTCGGGCAGAGACACATATAGATCTCACCACCGGGCTTTTATAATTTCAACACGGAATTAGAAACATTCTCTCATGTTTCCCCTTCCTTAACCCATAATACCCAGCTTACCTCTGTAGACGGGTAAGCTCTGCCAGTCTCACTCCAAACAGGCACCACTATGTGGCACACGGCCCGCATGGCACCACTATGTGGCATACGGCCTGTAACAAGGGAGTTCGACCACGAAATTAGAAACAAACACTCTGGTTTCCTCTTCCTTGCACGCGTGACTCACAATCCCCCTAACCCAACTCTCGGGTTAGTGAACACTTACTCGTGTCTTTCTCGGACCACCAACTGTAATTAAGCTCATCAGTGAGTGCATGAAGGATGCTACATCAGCACGCCAGCCACGATCCTCTATTTTGAATTTTCCAACCAGATTATGATTGAAGACTTGTCAGCCATGCTTTCAGGGTTCTTGTCATACAAATGAGCCCACATACGCCTAGGCGCAACACCGCTCCTGTAACACCCATAATCCTAAACCTATAATAACGTCGCAAGTCGTAGCATAATAAATAATAATTCGTCGCGGAAAATAAAACTATCTACCTTGGTGTTACTCACCGTTACTCACCCTTGTGAGTAACAAGGCATCCTTACTCTTTCCAACAATACAACTCCTCACGCTGTGATGAACAGATACTGAGCACTCTAACTATTACAAACTAAATCCAGCTAAATGAGCAACTAACTGAATACAACAATCTCCTTAAAACATAAATAAAGCCAAAGCTGTTTGTTGAGGACACATCAGCTACCCCCGTGACCCGCACTCCGGCTTGAGTCTTCTTCAACAACCTGGAATGTTGGCCCATTGAAGGGCTCAACAATCGAAATGCTGGTATGCTAAATGTAGTCTTAAATCATCTGGATTCCTTAAGTCGTTTTAGCCATCTTGATATTAGATTCTTTACATGAAATACTGGTTTACAATAACAATAGTGATAACTGTAAACATTTAACAATCACATAACAACTCACCTGCAAACACCAATGTACAATAGTACACAACACCAATAACCACACATCAATAATCCATAGCAATAACCAATAATCTCACATCAATAACAATAACCAATAATCACATCAATAATCCAAACAAGATACACGTATTAAACTGTACTTGTTAGTTGGCCACCTGGCCTTATCCTTTAAACCAATCACTTAACCTTTTCCAATTAAATTCCACCTCAGGCGTCATGTCATGACAACCCTTAATAACTTATTAATGGACGATAGTCCCTGGGTTCCAATGGAACCGTTACCAGCTGACCTTATGGACCTGGATAAAAATAAAACCGATCCGGTCGAACCTATGCACCAACGGCAGTGCCCTCCGCCATCCTCAAATGTGACTGATGGATTCCCTTGAGTGACTCCCCATTGAAGTCTCTCGTAGTGATCACGATGCGCAACCAGAAAGTCGAAACAGTCTGGATTCCTCTCTTTATAAGTTAGCCCTTTTTGTCAGTGACATAATAACCAATCCTTAAGTTAAGACTATAATAGATTGACCATCAGTTAGGTTCAATAATACCTAAAGGTCATTAGTCTTTTCCAGTTTAGATGTATAAACTTCCAGTCATAAGACGTTCGCGTAAAAATACAACGCAACAATGTTGAGCAATACTGTATACATATCATATACAAAAATCACAGATATCACTCTTAAACAATTAACACATAATGTCTGGACCTTAGGATAATCCTTAGGACATTCAGACCACACAATTAACATACCGTTCACCAAGTAACTCCTAGCTTGACAATTCATGTTCAGTAGTTCCTTTCCGTACGCTGTTATATAAACATGCAATACCGGGTAATATTAATATAACTATTCACTAAATATTACAATACTGTTACTGTAGAGTTCATACTCGTAGTATACTAACCCTGTATGTTCTTTATTCTCCCTGTTATTTAACAGTGGTTCTAGGTAGTCCATCAGTTCATTATTTTATGTGATATCCACATGTGATAATGAATTTCTACCTTGTAGTACATCTTTATTTCATTAATCATTTACCCATAATTATTCTCACTTATTCCATCTATCAATCTCCTTTGGTTGTTTTTATTACAACCACAATTATTTTATAAACTTTATATTATATCCCTTAATTGTTTCCACTTATTCTTTATACTATACAAATTGGTTATTTTCATTATAACCACCTTTATTTAATAAACCTTATATTATACTCCATAATATACCATAATACATTATGTTACTTAGTTTCAATCCCTTTCTTTATTAAATTACAAAACCAACCTTATTAATTTCTGTAATTATAAGTTGGACACAATAACTTTTATAAATTACCAAATAACCTTATAAATCCGGTATTATATTTTGGACACATTATCTTTTGTGATTTTACCAAGTAACCACATATACCTTTTCAGTAATTACCATTCAAATACTCCAACTTTTAAAATTACTAAATAACCATATAACTTTTATAATTTACTAATTATCCATATTAACTTTCAGTAATTATAAAATGAATATTCTAATTTTTATAAATTACCAAATGACCACATATACTTTCGGTCTTGACATTTATCTTTCTTTATTTACAATTTAACTCCAAAACTTTATATAAGTTACATATTAACTTATAAACTATAGTTTTAATATCTAATTTCTTTAAATAACCAAAACAAATCCACATCTTTCTTCATTTATATTTCCGCCCATATTATATTCTGTTTTTCATATATACTCCATAAATTACATATTCACCCCAAAACTTTATAAAAACTTAATATTTTATGTCATAGTCATTTTACCCAAGGTTTTGGTCAACACTTTGACCAAGACTTAATTTCATAATTAATACTTTGATATACCCATAAATCATGTGTTCTCGGTTTTACCACCATACACTTAACATCAAACTGCAGTGGAAATCTCAACACATTACTTAATTCAATGGTGTTACACGCCGTTAACCACCCACGTGGCTAACAAGGCTAATACATATACATTTGTATCGGTCTGATGGACTAGATTCCCGAGCAACTACACAATACAATCCTCATTCCATTTTCAACATTTATTATATACATACATTCCCACTGTACCGAGTATTTACAAACTAATGCCGATAACAATTTCGGTCTTACTACGCTTACAATGCTTACGCCATTTAAATGGCTACCCATGTATAAACATCTACCCCGTCCTACTCTCGAACGGCTTCCAGCTCCTTGTACCTGAAATAGAAAAGGAGAGAAGGGTGGCCCCCAAGGGGCTCAGCACCTTTGCTGGTATGGTAATCCCGCAGCCCACATGCTACCGGGCCGCACAACTAATTGTCGTCTTAGCATGCAGTTGATTATATTTAAATCATGCATACAAGCCATAAACATACAACACATAACATTTCGCCTCAATGGGCTCAACCTATAACCAACACATCCACACTTAACCAAGTCATCCAATGATTCCTTAAACCCTAGAGTGGCTCTCCTCTAAAACGGAGTTACTTCCTTAATGAACGACACGTACCCATTAATCGGGTCATCCTTAAACGCCTCTTGTCACAAACTGGGATTCATTTCCATGATCCACACACTTCATATCATACAACATATCTCATTTCTCACATAATAAACATAACAACACCTTTCTTGTTTCAACGTACATATGATGACATCGCATTCATTTAAAACATCCAATATATATATATACCATAGCATAGCAAGGGAATTTGCATAGCACCATAACATTACATAACACCATAAAATCGGTTCTCACAAGGAACCTTCCACCATAGTTAGTATACCATGTGAGCCTAGGGATTTTTGCCAATCCCATGTTAAGCTCGTTACCAACCTCGTTACCGTCCAGTTATATAGAACGGTTAACTTATACCCAAGGTGTGTCGGATATAGTGATCCCAAGCACACCGAAATAACATTCGTATGCCCCTGTGGCCCGACGTGAGTCAGTAATTAGCTTTGGATAAGCTAAGGGAAGGTAGAAACCAAATTGGAATACCACCTATACATACACCAAGAGAGCCGAACCGGATATGATATCGACTCCCGTCCATCACACGCGTGGCCGGAACAACCGGACTCCTCACCCCCCATTAGTACATATACACTTATAAATAAGTAGTTAGAGATCCATTATGGAGCCTACCACATCCACACACCATACGGTATCATAACCGAGTTAAGCACACAAGGGAGGTTCACACACTTGCATACAACAACAATATCCAACTAACTCACACATAGCCGTGGTTAGCACGTTCCCAAGGTTTGGGCCGTCAACTCCGAATACCGATCACTCATGTGTTCCTAGTTTTGGTTAGCTAAGGTTTAACACATATTTGAGGTTAAATGGTATCGGAGGCCAAATTCGCCACATAAATGAATTACTATAAACTCATTACATGTTTTGATCTTACAAGGTGGCAAACACTCAGAAAAACATATTGGCATACAAGCCGGTGTAATCCGGTAGGACACAGGTTGCAAGAAAACCATACCTGTCACCGGAGTCCACTTTACCACGTCCACTTATGTTCCTCGAGCAATTCTCGAACAACTGTTAACATCACATGTGTTTTTATTAACATCGGGGTTGCTTGATTATTTAATGTCTAATGCTTATAATTTCTTCCCGTTAACTTAGTGACATGACTTCACATTTTTAACTTGTTTTACTTTCACATTGTAACACAACTTTCACCCACTCAATCATCATTAAACTCACCTAACATGTCCTTAACAACCTCATGACATCATTAACCATCAATCCCCATCATTACACATCATTTCCATACCTTAAACAATGTTTTTTGGTCCATACAGCGCTTGTCCGAACTTGTGTCCGGACTTCCCAAGTTCGGACACAAGCCGCGACCTAATACTGAAACCATACACACGTCCGAACTTGTGTCCGGACTTCCCAAGTTCGGACACAGTTCGAGAGTAATCCCAGATAGAAACAGTCACGTCCGAACTTGTGTCCGGACTTCCCAAGTTCGGACACAGTTCGAGAATGAGAATCCTTTACCAACAGAGCCTGTCCGAACTTCCATGTCCGGACGGAAGTTCGGACACGGCAAAACATTCAATTTCCAAGTCTTTAAACACTTAACCATTTCACCAAACTTCTCCTAAAGCCTCATAATGTTTCCTAACATCATTTGGCACATCAAACACACCTTTAGCCATGTGCTAAGCTCTTTAAATCTCTCACCAAAACCATCTTATCATTCAAAATTTCTTACAAATTCCTAGCACTTGGAATGTTTCTCCTTAAGATTTCTAGGTGGTATTTCACCTATAATGACCTCTACACTAAAATGCTTCTTCACCTTCATAACATCATCTCCCAAGCATCTCCTCTTACTAACCAAATCCTCTTTCACAACTTCTTGAATTCCTTTCTCAAAACCTTACCTAACATCATCTATTCCTTGGATACCAACATTACCTAAACCTTAAACAAACTTCTCCAAGACTTAAATACATTCTCAAACACTATTGAATTCCTAAATTCCCACTCCAAGATAACACCTAAATCCTTGCACCACTCTAAATCACCTGAACACTGTTTTCTTCTCAGTAACATTTATTCACCTTTAACACTTCCTAGTTCACCAAAACTTTCTTAAAACACTTAGAACTTCTCACACATTTCCCCAAATTTGGCCATAGCTTCTCTTGTATTTACTCACATCCAAACACTTAGGTTTTTACCTTATTTCATTCAAGAACACCTAAAATCCATCAAACACATTTTTATACACAAGACTTCACACATTTAGCACTACATCACAATATAGTGCATAACTTAAATTGCTTGGCACTTAGGCCCTTAATAACATGGCTCTTAGGCCCTTAAATTGCATAAACCTTAAACACTGAATTTCCCACATAATAATGCCTTTGACCTGCAAATACATACACCAATACATATGTTCTTTTACTAGTCTCCTTGAGAACACTTTACTAGGTCATTCACCATTTGCTCTTTAGGTAGTTTTAACAAGCATTATAAGCTTATTTCTCCTAAGGCATTAAACCACATTAGGTTAGTATATTTACCTCTTTTCCACCCAAACTTCTTTCTTGTTTCCTCATTAAACCGGTAAGGCATTTCACTCCTTGTCAACTACTTAACAATATACAAACATCATAATGAGTATTCAAGCTTTAAGCTCCATCTCATTGTAAACCCTAGTTTTACATTATTTCAAAAGCATTAAGGTAGTTGTTTTACCTTGGTCTTTGAAGGGATTGGAATATCTACCAAGAGAGGACTCCACCTAGTCCTTGAAAGATTCAAATGGAGCTAGAACAAAACAACACAAGGAGCTCCATCAATGAATATTTCGGTCACACACAAAACATGGAGGAAACTTGATTTTTCTTTGAGATTCCTTACCTAGAGCAAAGGAGATCAATAATATGTGGAAAGACAAGCTCAAGCTCCATCAATGGTGGAACTCCATGGCACCGAAATGGTGATCTTGAAATTTTGAGAAGATAGAAATGAAGAGCTTGATGAGAGGAAGAGAATGGTGGTTTTTGTTTTGATTTGGTTAAGTGAGCTAGGTTTTACAAGTGGTCAAAGATGGACTTCCATGGTGGTATTGTGTATTACCGAGAGAGAACAGCAAGAAGGGAGAATGAAGAGGTGAACCGTGTGAATGAAGAAGGAAATGAGAATGAAGATGGTTTTTTTTAGAGATATTTGTAGCTTTAAAGTAAATAGTACATTATTAGTCTCATTATTACTTACAAAATCAACAGGTGGTGAGTCCCACACCTTGAAAACCGGCCCCCTTATTATATGAGGGTATATAGTCTTTGTTGTCAATTTAATTACTTACATAACATATGTTACAAACTAGCTTATAAAGTTACTATTCACCTAAACAAGGCACATAGAAGTGAAATTTTTGATTTCCCATTGATATAGATTTCCAAATGTGATACTATATAGTACACATGTAATTTAAGAGTAATGATGGACATTTAGCCATTCAAAACTCATTTACAAGACAATTTTTCAAAAACGTGCTTTAAGACTTCTTAAAGCACATTTCGTGTTTTAACTTGTTTTCAAGCTTGGTTTTCTTTGGTAATTGATTTAATATGTTCATTAACATTTATAAAGTATAGGTATGACCATTAGGTCTTATACACATTTATCCCAAGCTTAGAGCACATTTTCGCTCATATTGACTTTAAGGTATTTATTTGTGTTTTGTTTGGTTTCATTGTCTACCAAAGTTTCCTAAGGACTTAATTAGCCTTATAAAGTCATAATTAAACATTATCAAGTCTTGGTAGGCTCTTTGGGTCCTAACCAAGTTCACTCCAAGCTTAGAGCATGTTTTTGCTCAAACCGTGTCTTAGTGTTTTATTGTGTTTTACCATGGTTTAAATGGTTCATTTATGTTTCTAAGGCACTTTTTAGCCTTTAAATACCATATTTTAACATTACACAACATACCAAGGTTTGGGGTATTTCAATCTACCCCCCTTAAAAGAACTTCGTCCTCGAAGTTCACATTTCCTCGCATCATTGGATTAGAATACGGGAATTACTTATAGCCATAAAACTTCCATTACCAACCACCCTTTACATCCAACCTCGGACTTAATGGTCCGGGCAACATATCCACATTATACATAAAATATCATACTCACATGGTAACCTCGGACTTAATGGTCCGGGTACCTTCACCACACTTGCACCTATACAATATCCCTCAGACTCTTAGGTCTGGGTGACATAACCACATTTGGACTCGTAGGCCCGGGTAACACAATCAATTCAGAACCCACTCACATTAGAACTCAAGGTCTAAATACACTTTTATCACTTATTCCACACAACATGTCTTAGCATGTATATCAAACAGAAATACCTTTTCCATCTCTCCATGGGTTCGAATCCCACGTTGAGTACATATACACTGTGATCCCGCAGAACCCGGTCGCGATGGACACCTTCTGGTCCCCGTTCCTTTGGGAGATCAAAACATTCACTTAATTTTTAACATATATACTTCTCATGTCACCGGTCCGAAGACAAAGGCTCATACGTCCTCAGCTCGTGAGCAAGTACTACCAAAATATTCTTTACTAGGTTAAGTATAAGAAGATCTTTTATTCAAAATATTAATCGATTGTTTGAAAACACCAATTGAAAATCCTTTTGAAAACACCACACAACTCCAAGTCCATTTTATGCTCCTTGTACTTTTCTTAACATGGTTGTTTGTGACCACTTACAGGGAGCTTCAAGAGTCATCCAACCCTGATGTGATCAGCATCAGTGTTGAACTATCTTTCCACCCCAATTTGTGTTCGGCTTCCCTTGATCTCATGATAATCAAGTTTCACCTCCCACTTCTTTTTCAACCAACAACTAATTCAAGCGTATCCCATTTTCTATCTTTAAATCCTTCTAGTCATAATCATTACATCTCCAAGGATAGAACTCCGTCTATCAATCATCACCCAAATCCAACTTAATTCAAGTTACCTAGGAAATTTAATTCTCACTAGGTTCTATGTCGGTCTCATACCCCTTCATAAATCACAACATTGTAATATATACATATTTTTTTATCAAAATACAATACATGGTTTACATTTATGCACCGTCGGGGTTTTAGTTCCCCGGGAGTTTCTTTACTCCCTTCCACTTGTACTCTCACACACCACAACTGTTAACAAGATAAACACACTTCCCACCATGGTATTCGCCTCTTCTGTGCGTAATTACCACATTTAACCCAAATAAATGCGATGTTTATATAACACACGCGCCAACCATCATAACAAATCATTTTGTGCTATGCACAACCCAGTTCACGTACACTTGTACGGTAAAACACACTAAGTGGTTTTGCGCTCTACCCCCTTAAAAGGATTACGCCCACGTAATCAATCACTTAGCATTAGCTTAAAATGTTCTGCCGTCGTGAAGTGTTTTTAACTTCCACGTCGTCTATTACACAATGGATTCTGATTAGAGGATCTTAACCATATTAGCGTTTAGTTCCTAACCCAAGAATTCGCATTGGAGTTGTAACTCATAACCGGTTTCGGTCCTGGCCTGTAAGGCTTCTAGGCATTGATGACTAGACATCCATTCATATTCACAATGTATATTCGCATTTGATGCATAGGCTCACTGGCCTCTGCTGCGCCATTCTGATAATTATAGGGCTATTTGCCCCATTCGTTACTGTACTGTATTGTACATCTCCAATGTATTACCCTTATCTTGGGAAGGATGGTTTCTCACCGACGCATGGTATCTCTTACCCTGAGCGAATTCGGTGAGTTTTCATAATTTTCCATTCCCTTCTCCAATAGCTTACAGTGTAAACTACTATGTAATTCACAATGATTGACTTACTTCTACCGACTTACTGTCGGTTGAGATTGAGCTACTACCTAATGTGTAGTGCTCTCTCATTTATTTCCCACACCTGGGGTATATCTCATACCGACCTTTGGTATTTAGTGTTACTGTAGTTATTACTGTTAATCATGTCTCCACCTTGGTTTTGTACTGTATTCTTTCATTCCTGCGGCCTTGCATTATCTTGCATCGGCATTATAACATTATTCCTCCACATTACCATGCTTCTGATTCTAGCTATCCCACTCGATCATTACTGTGCAAGTGCAATACCAAAACACTCAGTCATACAGAGTGCAGAGGCGTAAACCCTTGACAGCAACTCTCTCATGCGATTGCGATAGGAATTTTCACTGAAATCCTTATCATCTAACACTTGCCACCGGCTTACTGCTCGGTTCGTTTGCTATCACTTACTGTTGTATCTCCACTGGGGTTACTCACAACTCTGCTTACTCACCATTTATCATCTAACATACTCATACAACGGTCGCTTATTGCGCACCGTGTCCTTACTCATATATAACATCAACTTTACTGCATCCGCTATTATTAGCTTCCGCCATTACACTGGGTTTTATCTGGCCACTATTTTGGCTGATTTTTTTTTATATACTACTATTTTTCTTGAGCCTTTATGTTTCTTTGAGCGTTGTTCGCTACACGTTTAGCTTCACACACCTATGGTGATTGCTATCAGACTTACTACTCTTCCTGTGTACACAACTGGTATGAGCACTTCCTTTCGTGCTATTTTATTCAAATCACCCTGGGGTATAACAACGTGGTCCATCCTCCACATATTTCTTGAACTTGATTCACATAACTACCGCTTCTGCGGTCTCACATATCGAGAGTATCCCCACTCTTAATGCAGTGGTTCGCTTACCACTTTATCCATTTATACAACATAAGCTTCTACAATCAATCGAATTTATATTACATATCTTGCTTATGGCTTAAGCCTTATTTGCCTTGAGCTGGGCTCATGTAGGCTGTCCACACATATGTACTTCTCTGTACAACATTACATGTTTAAAGGTTGTTGGGTTCCATGACAAGGTCGTTGTATTCCGTTTCCTTTCATGATGCCCTTAGGTTTGTCAGTCCGTCTCCTGACAACTTATGTCTAAACTGGGTGTTAATTTCAACCCTTGCGTTTCTGTCATGTATTTCATTCAACATTGTTGATGCGCACACCTTCAGGGATTCTCCTGGGTGTTGTTAAGTTATGCCTTTACATCCGGTTCACAGTTATTGGTACATTCAGTTAGCCACGCCTTCTTGCGTTCTTCACTGGTTATTATCTTCTTCTGTGAAGGTCATCATTTCCTAATAATGTAGGTACTCATTCTGGGAATTTCATCCCGTCCATTGCACTTTACTGTGTCCACATTAGGCATCTGCCTTGCCCTGCTTTCCAGCTATCATGTTTTATCCCTCAGGCTTATTAAGACATATGTGATGTCTTTACATAACAGTCCGTGCTCTTCGCACTTCTTGACTCTATACATTTCCTTGAAATGAACTCACTAGTTCCTTTAGTCCCTTTAACTTAACTGGGTTCATTTACTCCACCCATTCATGGTAATCCTTAGCTCTTGCTTCCCTTTTACTGCTGACCGTAGTATGGAGTCGACTACTTCCCGTGTTCTGGACTCTACTCGTATACATATATGGGGTATCATATTGATACATTGCTACTTACCCAACTAACCTATAAGTAGGTCTGTCAGGCCCACATGCTCCTACCGGAGTACGGTCGTCCCACAACACAGTTGGTACACTCGTAGTGTCCGTCACACGCCTAGGTGAAATATTCTGTTGTCAACTCCCTTATATTGTCCGGTGACAATATTTATTCCTTGCTTCCCGAACTTAATCGAGGGAAGGTTTATCCACTGTTGTATCCTTGTCAACTGTCCTTGGTTTTACTGGTTTGGTCAAAAGAAGGTTGGAAAGAAGTGTGGTTTGAAAGAAAATCTGGTTTTGAAAAGAAAGGGTTTGAATAAATTTGGGTTTGAAAGAAATTTTCGTGGTTTCACAACATCTTACCTTAGCCAAGTCTAGCTTCTTGCTGACTGGTGTACTTACAATTACAGAGGTTAGGCTAGCAGGCCCTTCCACTGTTATGACGATCACCTCTAACTTTATGGTACTTTTCCAAGTACTTGTAGTGGTTATTAATTTTCCGAACAGCCTGTTATAGCAGCACTTGCTATAGCAAGTGCGCCATGCTATCTGGCTATCGGTTTACACATACCGGTTGTGGTATTGTTTTTTATCCGTACTGTCATCAGTGACCTTGTTGGCCCTTACTGATCTTACAATCTTGATAATGACTCCTCTAGGTGACTTCTCACTGTCTTCACACGACGATCATCAACTAGGGTGTTCCCATTCTGGAAGACCCCCTTTCCTTAGTATTGTATCTCTTGTAGTCCGTTCCATGTATTTGGGCACTACGTTGTAGTTCCCTTGCCGGTTTGGTACACCGTTGGTGTATTATTTATCAACGGTGGTCCCGTAGACACTCGTCTCGGGTCTCGCTAATCCACTTCTTGCCTGTTGCACGGTCGGTGCGTTGCAAGCTGGTTAGTCTCGACTGCTTTGCATGTCGACCCAGGTTGCCGGAAATTCTATTCTCTTATACACAAAATCCTTCATTCATTGCTATGAAATGCGGTTAACATTGTTGAGATGGAGACCGTCTCCGGGATTCCCAGTTTTCTGGATCTACCGTATGACAGGTTCTCCGTACCCTTGAAGGTATTAATAGCAGCCAGATCGGGTATTCCAGAGTAAGAGTGGACTTCCATCTCTCTGGCGTCCTTTCCCAAGTTATAAAACAGGGATTGTGGAGGGCGGGAAGGATACTGTAGGTTTCCTGTATTCACTGGTAGTTCCTATCTAGCGTATCTCTCACGCTATCACTCAACCCTTAACCCAAAGTACTTAAATCCTAACTCGGTACTCCTAAGCTCGGTAATTCAGTCATCAGAGCGATACTTCGCTCTGATACCACTTTTTGTAACACCCCAACCACCACCATACACTTAACATCAAACTGCAGCGGAAATCTCAACACATTACTTAATTCAATGGTGTTACACGCCGTTAACCACCACGTGGCTAACAAGGCTAATACATATACATTTGTATCGGTCTGATGGACTAGATTCCCGAGTAACTACACAATACAATCCTCATTCCATTTTCAACATTTATTATATACATACATTCCCACTGTACCGAGTATTTACAAACTAATGCCGATAACAATTTCGGTCTTACTACCTTACAATGCTTACGCCATTTAAATGGCTACCCATGTATAACATCTACCCCGTCCTACTCTCGAACGGCTTCCAGCTCCTTGTACCTGAAATAGAAAAGGAGAGAAAGGGTGGCCCCCAAGGGCTCAGCACCTTTGCTGGTAAGTAATCCCGCAGCCCACATGCTACCGGCCACGCCACGCACAACTAATTGTCGTCTTAGCATGCAGTTGATTATATTTAAATCATGCATACAAGCCATAAACATACAACACATAACATTTCGCCTCAATGGGCTCAACCTATAACCAACACATCCACACTTAACCAAGTCATCCAATGATTCCTTAAACCCTAGAGTGGCTCTCCTCTAAAACGGAGTTACTTCCTTAATGAACGACACGTACCCATTAATCGGGTCATCCTTAACGCCTCTTGTCACAAACTGGGATTCATTTCCATGATCCACACACTCCATAAATCATACAACATATCTCATTTCTCACATAATAAAACATAACAAAACCTTCTTGTTTCAACGTACATATGATGACATCGCATTCATTAAAAACATCCAATATATATATATAACCATAGCATAGCAAGGGAATTTGCATAGCACCATAACATTACATAATACCATAAAATCGGTTTTCTCACAAGGAACCTTCCACCATGTTAGTATACCATGTGAGCCTAGGGGGATTTTTGCCAATCCCATGTTAAGCTCGTTACCAACCTCGTTACCGTCCAGTATATATAGAACGGTTAACTTATACCCAAGGTGTGTCGGATATAGTGATCCCAAGCACACCGAAATAACATTTGTATGCCCCTGTGGCCCGACGTGAGTCAGTAATTAGCTTTGGATAAGCTAAGGGAAGGTAGAAACCAAATTGGAATACCACCTATACATACACCAAGAGAGCCGACCGGATATGATATCGACTCCCGTCCATCACACGCGTGGCCGGAACAACCGGACTCCTCACCCCCCATTAGTACATATACACTTATAAATAAGTAGTTAGAGATCCATTATGGAGGCCTACCACCTCCACACACCATACGGTATCATAACCGAGTTAAGCACACAAGGGAGGTTCACACACTTGCATACAACAACAATATCCAACTAACTCACACATAGCCGTGGTTAGCACGTTCCCAAGGTTTGGGCCGTCAATCCGAATCCGATCACTCATGTGTTCCTAGTTTTGGTTAGCTAAGGTTTAACACATATTTGAGGTTAAATGGTATCGGAGGCCAAATTCGCCACATAAATGAATTACTATAAACTCATTACATGTTTTGATCTTACAAGGTGGCAAACACTCAGAAAAACATATTGGCATACAAGCCGGTGTAATCCGGTAGGACACAGATTGCAAGAAAACCATACCTGTCACCGGAGTCCACTTTACCACGTCCACTGAGTTCCTCGAGCAATTCTCGAACAACTGTTAACATCACATGTGGTTTTATTAACATGGGGTTGCTTGATTATTTAATGTCTAATGCTTATAATTTCTTCCCGTTAACTTAGTGACATGACCTCACATTTTAACTTGTTTACTTTCACATTGTAACACAACCTTTCACCCACTCAATCATCATTATAACTCACTTAACATGTCCTTAACACCTCATGACATCATTAACCATCAATCCCCATCATTACACATCATTTCCATACCTTAAACAATGTTTTTGGTCCACGACAGCGCCTTGTCCGAACTTGTGTCCGGACTTCCCAAGTTCGGACACAAGCCGCGACCTAATACTGAAAACCATACACACGTCCGAACTTGTGTCCGGACTTCCCAAGTTCGGACACAGTTCGAGAGTAATCCTAGATAGAAACAGTCACGTCCGAACTTGTGTCCGGACTCCCAAGTTCGGACACAGTTCGAGAATGAGAAAATCCTTTACCCAACAGAGCCTGTCCGAACTTCCATGTCCGGACGGAAGTTCGGAAACGGCAAAACATTAATTTCCAAGTCTTAAAACTTAACCAATTTCACCAAACTTCTCCTAAAGCCTCATAATGTTTCCTAACATCATTTGGCACATCAAACACACCTTTAGCCATGTGCTAAGCTCTTTAAATCTCTCACAAAAAACCATCTTATCATTCACAAATTTCTTACAAAATTCCTAGCACTTGGAATGTTTTCTCCTTAAGATTCTAGGTGGTATTTCACCTACTATGACCTCTACAGTAAAATGCTTCTTCACCTCATAACATCAATCCCAAGCATCTCCTCTTACTAACCAAATCCTCTTTTCACAGCTCTTGAATTCCTTTCTCAAAACCTTACCTAAACATCATCTATTCCTTGGATACCAACATTACCTAAACCGTTAAACAAAACCTCCAAGACTTAAATACATTCTCAAAAACACATATTGAATTCCTAGAACTTCCAAGATAACACCTAAATCCTTGCATCACTCTAAATCACCTGAACACATGTTTTCTTCTCAAGTAATCATTTATTCACCTTTAACACTTCCTAGTTCACCAAAACTTTCTTAAAACACTTAGAACTTCTCACACATTTCCCCAAATTTGGCCATAGCTTCTCTTGTATTTACTCACATCCAAACACTTAGGTTTTACCCTTATTTCACTCAAGAACACCTAAAATCCATCAAACACATTTTTATACACAAGACTTCACACATTTAGCACTACATCACAATATAGTGCATAACTTAAATTGCTTGGCACTTAGGCCCTTAAATAACATGGCTCTTAGGCCCTAAATTACATAAACCTTAAACACTGAATTTCCCACATAAGTAATGCCTTTGACCTGCAAATACATACACCAATACATATGTTCTTTTACTAGTCTCCTTGAGAACACTTTACTAGGTCATTCACCATTTGCTCTTTAGGTAGTTTAACAAGCATTATAAGCTTATTTCTCCTAAGGCATTAAACCACATTAGGTTAGTATATTTACCTCTTTTCCACCCAAACTTCTTTCTTGTTTCCTCATTTAAACCGGTAAGGCATTTCACTCCTTGTCAACTACTTAACAATATACAAACATCATAATGAGTATTCAAGCTTTAAGCTCCCATCTCATTGTAAACCCTAGTTTTACATTGTTCAAAGAGCATTAAGGTAGTAGTTTTACCTTGGTCTTTGAAGGGAATTGGAATATCTACCAAGAGAGGACTCCACCTAGTCCTTGAAAGATTCAAATGGAGCTAGAACAAAGCAACACAAGGAGCTCCATCAATGAATATTTTCGGTCACACACAAAACATGGAGGAAACTTGATTTTCTTTGAGATTCCTTACTAGGAGCAAAGGAGATCAATAATATGTGGAAAGACAAGCTCAAGCTCCATCAATGGTGGAACTCCATGGCACCGAAATGGTGATCTTCAAATTTTGAGAAGATAGAAATGAAGAGCTTGATGAGAGGAAGAGAATGGTGGTGTTTGTTTTGATTTGGTTAAGTGAGCTAGGTTTTACATGTGGTCAAAGATGGACTTCCATGGTGGTATTGTGTATTACCGAGAGAGAACAGCAAGAAGGGAGAATGAAGAAGGTGAAACCGTGTGAATGAAGAAAGAAATGAAATGAGAGAATGAAGAGTGGTTTACTTTTAGAAGATATTTGTAGCTTAAAGTAAATAGTACATTCATAGTCATCATTATTTACTTAACAAAATAACAAGAGGGTGGTGAGTCACCACACCTTAGAAAACCGGCCCCCTTATTATAATGAGGGTAATATAGTCTTTGTTGTCAATTTAATTACTTAACATAACATATGTTATAAACTAGCTTGTAAAAGTTACTATTCACCTAAACAAGGCACTTAGAAGTGAAATTTTTGATTTCCCATTGATATAGATTTCCAAATGTGATACTATATAGTACAAATGTATATTAAGAGTAATGATGGACATTTAGCCACTCAAAACTCATTTACAAGACAATTTTTCAAAAACGTGCTTTAAGACTTCTTAAAGCACATTTCGTGTTTTAACTTGTTTTCAAGCTTGGTTTTCTTTGGTAATTGATTTAATATGTTCATTAACATATTTATAAAGTATAGGTGTGACCATTAGGTCTTATACACATTTATCCCAAGCTTAGAGCACATTTTCGCTCATATTGACTTTAAGGTATTTATTTGTGTTTTGTTTGGTTTCATTGTCTACCAAAGTTTCCTAAGGACTTAATTAGCCTTATAAAGTCATTATAAAACATTATCAAGTCTTGTAGGCTCTCTTTTGGGTCCTAACCAAGTTCACTCCAAGCTTAGAGCATGTTTTTGCTCAAACCGTGTCTTAGTGTTTTATTGTGTTTTACCATGGTTTAAATGGTTCATTTATGTTTCTAAGGCACTTTTTAGCCTTTAAATACCATAGTTTAACATTTACACAACATACCAAGGTTTGGGGTATTTCAAGAATACAAACCACTCTTTAAATAGAAATGATTGTATCTATCTCAATGTTTATTTTTGTCGGGTCAAAAAACCATAGCAATGAGCTATTAACTCCATTGGTTGAATAAACAACTTATCTTAAAAATTTAGGATTTAGGTGATCCTACCGCACCATCTTAATGCCTCTGATAAGCCGCAGACTTATCATATTTTATGCACTAGATTTAGTATTATATTTATCTAAATAAAGTTATATTTATGTTTTTATGCTTATTATGTGTTAAAATATATATTTGTACATATTTATGTTTTATGAGTTTTTGTGCAAGGAATGATTTTCTAGGCAAAAGTTCAGTTGAAGCCGGATTCCATGCCGGGTAGTTTCTGCACGGCATAAGTACAGAATAGAAAAGAGACCTTGCCGGACATGATGCCGGGTAGATCCCATCCGGCATAAGTGAAGAGTCGCCACGGTTGACCAGACGATGGCCGTTATTGACCGTTGGAGATTTAGCTAGTGCCGGGTGTGATGCCGGGTATCTCCTACCCGGCATAGGCACTGTTTCGCGTGGAATTGACGGTTTCGACCGTTAACAGTTGGGCGCATTTATCACGTGTGCCGGCTATTGGTGATCCGGCACGGCGCCCGGCAAGAGACATTTTGGTGCCTATAAATAGGCGAGGAAGGCTACAATTTGGCACACTTCAACACCATATTATACTCCATTCACATCTCAGTTTCCGCCCCACTCCATCTGTTGGTGTTCAAGGAACGTCTGCAGATCCATCCACGCAAGAGAAGAAGAAGACCTTGACGGGTTAAGGCTATTAACATCTCCTTCTCCCCCTTTTATTCTCTTCTTGTAGTTGTGTGGATGGGTGATGCAGAATCCTTGTTAGGTTTGGTTAGGGATGACTTCCTTGTAAAACTCTTACGGATCATTTATGGAATTTTCAAGTTTCTTAACCCGAGTTCTAATCTTCTTACAAGTAGAATGAAGTAGCTATTCATTCTCTTATCTCTAAGTCCTATTTGAGGTTCACAAGACAAGAATAGGATAGATTAGGATTTTGGTAATCTTTAACATTGTCTTATGCGCCTCAGCGGGAGCAAGACTTAAGGTTTAGGGTTAATCTCTTATTTCCCATTATTCTGTTGTATTCGCGGCATTGGCTATGCACGATGCAAGTATGAATATTGAGTTCCTTTTGTCAGATCCGAATCTGGAAGTGTTGTTTACGAAATGTACGATGCCGGATGGCATGCCGGGTATAAGTATCCGACACGTTCAAGGCCATGAATCTGCCGGGTAGCGAGGATCCGGCATCATATCCGGCATATGCATTTGCGAGACCAAATCCTCTTTGAGACTTGCCACCCTTGATCATTGGTCATACGAACCTTTTGCATTGATAGTCTTCCCAAATCAAAGTTTATTTATTTATTTAGTTTAGGATCACATTTTCAATTCCCCCTTTGTTATTATAGAATAGGCTTTGCCCGGATTAGGACTAATTTTCTATAAGTCCCTTGGGTACGATACTCTCGGTCGTAATATATTTACACTATACTCCGACCGGGTTTTATTTTGCTACCCGTAGTAGAGTTGTAGGATTAGTTTATTATTTTATTATTTTTGTATATAGTTTTTCCTACAATTTTCCTGTTAGCAGCCTCCTACCTTGGACTGGATGTCCCATGTAGCTGAGCCGGCAACCGACCCTAGGCAACAAGTCCGAAGACAAGTCCTTAAGCGGAAGTCGGATCTGCTTTAGATACCGACCCCCTTTCCTTAACATGCATGACCGGAGTCAGTCCCGGATTCCTCACTCCCCCCAAGTTCCAGTTAGTAGAAGTCTCAAGACAATGTTTGTTGGTTAAACCTCTTTCGGTTATTAACAAACTAATATTAGGGAGCGTTCCTTAGTCTCACACAATTCCTTACTAAACGTTGGTTAGTAAGTTCGCACGGTAAGTTGTGTTAGTTTTCAAACATCACACAACAATACAAATAACACAATATTTCGGTTCCATGCTTTATCATGTTTAGCCGGCACACATAAACAGATAGTACACAGCCGAGGGACACCTCGTTAGCAAGCAGGTCACAAGAAGAACTGTACCGTTCACCGTTGGTCGTTCGGTTGCTTACTCTCTTCCGGAGTCCAATTCCCAAGTCCTAAAACATTCATCGAATTTGGTGGTTAATTACTTTTAATTAACCTAGCTTACTTAATCACTAATGATTTCAACTAAATTCCAATTAAGTTCCTATAAACTTCATCTTAAGTGAATCACTTCTCCTCATTCCTTATACCTATTCACCCACTTAATTATCATTGTTACTCACCAAACATGTCTTAAACAACCTCATATTATCATTACATACCAATCTCCATCTAGCACCTCTTAATTTCTTTCTAACTTAACCTTAAACACTTAAAACCATTTTACTTACCTTAACCCCTTAAGTCCTTATATGCTTATCTTTCCAATCATCATCACTCCTCTAATGTTGGACCACTAAGTCATTGCAATTTAAACTCAATCTCATAATGTTAATCATTTCTCATTAATTCTCATACTTTCCACCCTTCTAAGGGTCATAAAATGTCACCAAACAAGGCCTAAACATCATCTAAGACCATTACCATCCAATCCCCCATCATTAGAAACCAAAAACAAAATTTTTTTTTCCTCTGCACTGGACCGCCCCCAAGGGCGGTCCCAACCAGAAGCTATTTTCCTGCAGAATTCGCCTGGACCTCCCCACAGGGGCGGTCCCTAGGGGCGGTCCACAGCAGAACCTATTTTCCAAAGTGCTTTTCTCCTCATTGTGAACTCCAAATTCACCCCAATCTTTTCCCACTCATTCCACAACCTTTCCACATGTTTCCTACATGTTTAAACACCTTAAAACATGCACTAAACCTTCCTCAATCATCACCAAACTTGACACTCAATTTCTTACAAAATTCTTACACTTAACACTTGATTCCTTACACTTCCCTCTTGTGACTTTGCCTAAGACGTCAACTAATCATTATGTCTCTTCACAACCATCTTAACTACTCCTCAAGCTCATCGTGCATACCCATTTTCTTTACTCAAACTTAAAGCTATATATAAGCTAGCACATGCTTACATCCTTATAAGTCATCATACCTTATTTTCCTTCAAACTTTGTACAAGTTTCCTAGCTTCCTTAACCATGGTTTTGGTGCCTTAAACTCATCATTGTACCCCCTAGTCCCTCTTAGACATCCCTAGGTCTTCCTTGTACTCAAGAACTCCATAGTTTTATCCATTTTTACCAAAACAACCCTTAATGTTTACTAGAACATCCTTAGTCATAAAATCTCCTTAGAACACCTTAAACACTTAGTTTCCTACTCAAATTTCGCCATAGTTCCTCTAGTATATTATCATGCCCAAATGCATTGTTTTCCTCATTCAACCATCTCACACATGCAGACGTTATAATCTGAGTGGTTTAAACTGGTGTAAAATTAAAAGAAAAGAAATTAAAACTCAAATTAAACGTCGGGTTGCAAACAAATCCCGGTCGCAGTAGTATAGTGAAAATGTAAGCAACCGGATGTCGAACCGTGGGACTAATGTACATATAATAGTACCTAAGCGTGTCATAAGAGGGGGGATTAATTGACTTGTAAAATAAATAAAAAGAAAAGATAAAATAAACTAAGTTAATAGATAATAAAATGGAACTCTGGGTCAGGTTAATATAATCTGCATAATTAAGCTATATCTACTGGTTTAATAATTTGGCAAGGTTCCTGTAATTATATTAAGGACTAAGTCATAGCCTCATAAGAACTCGTTCACCTGTAATGCAAGGTCCTAATCAAGGTTCAAGCAAAAGCCTGCGAACGGCAGAGGAGTATTGAGGAATTACATTTGCAACTGAATACTAACTTATTAAATCATAACAAGTTTCCTCCAGTTTTACGTCTTAATTAACCTATCTATTTATCACCGGTCTGATCAAAATAGACTTAGGAAAGCAATTTAATAAACTCATGACATTTATTAAAAAGGTGCGAGATAACCTTTAAAACGTAACAAACTATATATAATTAAAACCAGTAAAAATAATGCATAATTAATACAAACACATAATAACCATTCCCAGAGTATACGTAAACTAGCCTAACATATTAAATAGATAGACAAAGACAAGAGTAATAGAAATCATCCGTAATCACTCCGGCTCACTCTGCTATTTTGTATACGTAGGGCTAGAGGTGGATTTGGGTGGACTGTAAAATAAATAAAATGGAGAAGACGGGGAGAAGAGAAATGAGATGGCGTGAGGTTTGTGGTGAAGTTGGGTCGTGGATGGATTGATGGGTGGTGGATCTTGAGGAGAAGGCTCGTGGGTTATATAGAGAAAGGAAGAGGCGGCAGAAGGAGCTGGATAGGATAGGATTTGCAGATTTGATTGTTCTTATTTATTACAGGGGACAGAGAGTTCATGCGTGAGGAAAATAAGACAGCAGTGCGAGAGTAGATGGATATGGCAGTGGACGAATTGAGACAGTGGACGAGTTGCAGAAGTCGGCGAAGACAAGTCGACGGACGAAGTCGACGCGAAGAAGAAAACTGGCGTGACTGCTGTCCGCCTCCATGTCCGCTTGTTTTCAGGCGGTTGTCTAGTGTCCACCTCCAAGACCGCCCAACAACAGGCGGTAGCCTATGGTGTCCGCCTATTAAGAGGCGGTTGCATGCCCACTCGTCCGCCCATTTAGAGGTGGTTGTCTCTTGTCACACCGGCTCTCTTGTCCGCCTGCTTAGGGGCGGTTGCCCCTGTCTCTCGTCCGCCACTTCTTGGGCGGTTGCAGCCTCTCAGGTCCGCCTCTTCTTGGGCGGTTGCAAGGCATACACGTCCGCCTCGGTTGTAGCTTGTGGTCGTGACTTAATTTCTTCTAACTTCGACCGGCTCTAGCTTCTTCGTTTGGACTCCGTTTTCTGAGCCGTTTGCGTCTATGTGTTCGTCTCTTTGTCTACTTTACTCCCGGCTTGGTTTTCCTCATGTTAAACCAATAATTTTGTGAGATAAACAATAAAACATAAACTAGAGGAAACTAACCGAAGTGGAGAAATGAGCAAGAAAAGTGCTAATATAAAATATGAAATACACCTATAAATCATGCTCATTTGGACGCTTATCAACACACATCAAGTCCTTTCTCATCATATTTTCTCACCCAAATCCACTCATTCATAATAAACTCAATATAGTGCAATAATCTTAAATTGCATAGCACTAAGGCTCTTAAATGACATGGCTCTTAGGCCCTTAAATGACATGGCTCTTAGGCCCTTAAATGACATGAATTTAAACACTGAATTTCCCACATATAAAATCTTTCAACCTGCAAATACACCCATCAATCTCATAGTAGTTATAATGTTCTTAAAATCCATCTTAAACTTATCTTACTAACTCATTCTCATTGGCTCCTTAATCACAAGTTCATAAGCTTGTTTAAATTCTTTTTCCTAGGTTATATAACCCATCACATAATGTAAGCTTTAAGCTACATTAGTACTTATCTAAATACCACCCCTTAAACCTTAAACCACCTTAAGGTAAGTAATTACCTTGTTTTCCAAGCTTCTCTTACTTTCTCCTTAGGGCTTTCCTTGAATGAATCTCGGCCACCAACTTAATTTCCCTTGCCAATGTTCTAATCAATATACAATGACTCTCATGAGTGCTAAACAATACACTAACCTTAAGGAATCATTCCTAGGTTAAAAATGTGTTTTTAGGTATAAAAGTGGATGATTACCTTTGAAGTCTCAAAGTAGACTTGGGCAATGAATGAAAGAGGACCTCCACTAGTCCTTGGCGAATAAAGCAAGCTAGAACAAGGCATACAAACAAGGCCCCATGAGTGGTAATTTTCGGCCATGTAGAAGAAGAAGTGGTGGAAACATGGTTTTTCTTACATTTTCATTACCTTGGATGAATGGAGAACAAAAGAGCTCTTCAAACTTGATTTTCCACCATCAATGGAGTTTTCTCATGGCACCAAACTTGAGCTTTGAAGGATTTGAAAAGATAGAAATGAAGGCCTTGCTCCAACTAAGAATAATATATGCTCACTTTTGATTTGGAGCTAAAATGAGTATTTGGTGAGCAAATGAATGTGGAGGTGCCATGGCTGCTTCTTGGAACGGTTTTGGAACAGAGAGGGGAGAAGAAAACGTTGGTGAAGGTGGGAAATGAAGAAGAGAGGAGAGAGGTAGGCTAATAAAGTATATTTTGCTTTATAAAGGTGAATAGTGAATTTACAACTTTCCTTCTCATTTCCTTTAATATGCTGGCTACTAATGGTGAGTCACCATTAAAACCGTCCCCCCCTTTGTAAACAAACAATTTGTGGTCTTGGTTGACCAACTTATTGACTTATGTTGACTAAAACTTGAACTAGGCACTATTTGGCACTATTCACAAATTAGTGCACAAATTTGTGAAATTTTTGGTTTCCCATTGATTTAGGCTTCCTAATGTGATACTAATTAGTACACATGTTGATTAAGGTGTAATAATGGGCATTTAGCCACTCAAAACTCATTTCTAAGACAATTTCTCAAAAAGGTGCTTTAAGGAGTCTTAAAGCACATTTTGTGTTTAAGCTTTTTTGAGCTTAGTTTTCTTTGGTAATTGATTTAACATGTTCATTAGCATGTTAATAAGGTCTTATAATGATATTTGGGTGCTAATAAAAGTCACTCTGTAACACCCCATCTCATTCCAAATGTGGTTTCGCAACTTAACAACATATATATAAATGTCACAGCGGAATTCAATACACTCCAGGACCTTGCCACGGTCTGATTGACAGAATATACCGAACATTAGTACATACCAATCTTAACCAAATACATATCCTTCTTACAATCCCCTCACATCCTATACATCTTACTAACTCAAAATGCCATACGAGTGTACATGCACATCTCGTAGGCCACACTTAAGCCGTAAAGCTTGTACCCCATCTTACTCTCGCGGCGGCCGCCTCCTGATGTTCACCTGTGTAGTAAAAACAGCCTCAAAGGGGGTCAGCACGAATGCTGGTACGATCCTCTCATGGCCCCCAAGCTAACGTGGCTACGACGACTAATTGTCGATAGCGTGGAGGTTGATTAGATGCACAACATAATATAAAGTGCAGTAAACAACAATCCAAATATGAACAATCAAAGTTCAAACATAATGAACGACTTAAATGTGTTCCCTTAATTAGAGAGTTAATTATTTAACTCCTTAAGTTATTTTTCCTCTTAATGTTAGTCCATCCTTATCTTACCTCAATCTTAGTCTTATCTTAGTCTTAGAAACAACCATCCTTAAAAAGGAATGGATGTAGCTTATCTTAGTCTTATAATACAAACCATCCTTTAAAAAGGAATGATTGCAACTTATCTCAAACCTTATCTTAATTTCAGAATACAAACCACTCTTAAATAGAAATGATTGTATCTATCTCAATGTTTATTTTTGTCGGGTCAAAAGCGACCCTAGCCAATGAGCTATTAACTCCACTGGTTGAATAAACAACTTATCTTATAATTTAGGATTTAGGTGATCCTACCGCACCATCTTAATGCCTCCTACCTTGGACTGTATGTCCAATGTAGCTGAGCCGGCAACCGACCCTAGGCAACAAGTCCGAAGACAAGTCCTTAAGCGGAAGTCGGATCTGCTATAGATACCGACCCCCTTTTCCTTAGCATGCATGATCGGAGTCAGTCCCAGGTTCCTCACTCCCCCCTTAAGTTCCAGTTAGTAGAAGTCTCAAGACGATGTTTGTTGGTTAAACCTCTTTCGGTTATTAACAAACTAATATTAGGGAGCGTTCCTTAGTCTCACTCAATTCCTTACTAAACGTTGGTTAGTAAGTTCCCACAGTAAGTTGTGTTAGTTTTCAAACATCACACAACAATACAATAAACATAATATTCCGGTTGCATGCTTTATCTTGTTTAGTGAGCACACAAAAACAAATAGCACACAAGCCGAGGGACACCTCGTTAGCAAGCAGGTCACAAGAAGAACTGTACTGTTGACTGTGGGTCATTCGGTTGCTTACTCTCTTCCGGAGTCCAAATACTCAAGCCCTAAAAACATTCATTCAGTTTTAGGTGTTAATCACTTAACTTAATTAAGCTTATTTAACTTACTTTACCCATAATGATTCCCCACCTAACACCTCATAAGTTTTACAACTTAACCTTAAACTTTTAAGTTTATACTTAACTTAATCCCTTAGGTCTTTATAGCTCTATTCATCATTGCCCCCTTAATGGGGTACCACTAATACCTAAAACTTTCTTAGGGTTTCTTTCTTTTTTTTCCATCTTTAGGGTCGACCGACCTTACCGACCGACCTTACCCAAGGTCGGTCCATTCCAGAACTTATTACCGCTTAAAAATTTTACCCCGACCGACCTTGCAAGTCCGGTCCCCAAGGTCGGTCCATTCCCGAGAGTTTTCCCCGTTAAAAATTTAAGCCCAACCGACCTTGCCAAGGTCGGTCCCAAGTTCGGTCGATTCCAGAGACTCAATTCGTACACAAAATACAAGCCCAACCGAACTTGTAAGTCCGGTCCCCAAGTTCGGTCGATTCCAGAAACTCTTTCCGGTAGTGTAAACTGAGCTCGACCGACCTTGCAGGTCCGGTCCCTAAGGTCGGTCGGCTCCAGAACCTTGTTTCTAAATTCCCATTTGACTCCAAACTTCTCCACAAGTTCCCCCATGTGTCCTAATACCATTTAGGCACTTAAACTCTCCTTAGAACTCCACCAAACTCTCTAAAACAATTTCCAAAGATCTACTTAAACATTCACTCAATTCTTTTAAAACTCCTAACACATAGCACCTATTTCCTTACATTCCCAACTTGTAACCTTACCAAAACATCAACCAACCCAAGTGTTCCCTCCTTAACAGTTTGAGAACTTCATAAACATCATTTTCCATCTTCAGTTCATTTACCAAAACTTCCTCAAGTCACCTTGCATATCCATGCACCAATTCCTCTCTTTTCCATTTATTACTCATCATTCCTAAACTCTTGGACTTACCTAATCATTTATTCCCATCCTCTTAGCACCTTAACCTTGTTCTTCTTTACCTTGACCTTCCTACACCCTCCTTAGACCCCTACATCTCTTTACTCAATTTACTCACCATCCGCATGATCTTACACTCTTATACGTTCCTAGTCAATCTACAACATTCTCCTTCATTTTCACTTCCATCACCTAGGTCCACTCATTACCATCTAAACTAAAACCTTATTGTTCCACCACTAGTATTCTCTTCACTTACACAAGCCCCAAAATTCTCATTGTTATATTCTCAAGTCCATACCTAGATCACCTCAAAACATTATACTTTATTTCCTCAAGTCTTTGCACAAGTTTAACCATTACTCATACCTTGACTTTGGTGTGTTCAATACACCCACCTAAATTCTAATTTCCTCATAGACACTTCTAGGTCATTCAAAACCTCAAGAACTCCTTAGTTAACTCATTTCCACTCAAATTCCTCAGGATGATCCCTAGTGAATCCTAGGGCATCTTAACTCACCACTACCACTTAAACACTTTGTTTCCTACTCAAATTTCTCCATAGCTTCTAGTATATTATCATGCCCAAATGCATTGTTTTCCTCATTCAACCATCTCACACACATCAAGTTCTTTCTCATCATATTTTATCACCCAAACTAACTCATTCACGACAAACTCAATATATTGCAATAATCTTAAATTGCATAGCACTAAGGCTCTTAAATGACATGGCTCTTAGGCCCTTAAATAACTTAAATTAAACACTGAATTTCCCACATAAAAGCTTTCAACCTGCAAATACACCCATCAACCTCATAGTAGTTATAATGCTCTTAAAATCCACCTTAAACACTTATCTTATTATAACTCATTTCCTTGGCTTCTTAGTCACAAGTTATAAGCTTGTTTAAAATTCTTTTTCCTAGGTTATATAACTCATTACCTAATGTAAGCCCTAGGCTACATTGGTACTCATCTAAAACTCATTCCTTAAACCTTAAACCACCATTAGGTAAGCAATTTACCTTGTTTTCTCAAGCTATCTTAACTTCCTCCTTAGACCTTTTTCCCTTGGGAATCTCGGCCACCATCTTAACTTCCCTTTCCAATGTTCTAATCAATACACAATGACTCTCATGAGTGCTAAATAATAACACTAACCTTAAGGAGTAAACCCTAGGTTGAAAATGTGTTTTAAGGTATTAAATTGAATGCTTTACCTTGGATTCTCAAAACAAGCTTGGATATGAATCAAGTAGGACCTCCTCTAGCCCTTGGAGAATAGAATCAAGCTAGAACAATGGATAAAACAAGGCTCCATGAGAAGGTAATTTTCGGTCATGGTGAGGAAGTGATGGAAACATGATTTTTCTTATATTTTCTTTACCTTTAAGAGAATGGAGAAGCTAATGCACCCTCATTTTCCCCCTTCAATGGAGATTTCCCATGGCTCCAAATGAAGCTTTTCCAATTTGTAAAGATAGAAAGCTAGAGCTTGAGCTAACTAAGAATAATATGTGTTTAGTTTTTGATTTGGAGCAATATTGTGTATTTGGTAAGTGATTGAAGATGGAGAACCATGGAGGAGCAGCACTCTCGGTTTTGGAATAGAGAGAAGAAGAGAAACCGATGGAAGAAGAAGAGAATGAAGAAAGAAGAGGAGGGAAGTAAGCTAAATGAGATATTTTTCTAAAAAGGTGAATAGTTACCTTACTTTATTTCCCTCTCTTTTTCCAACTTAGCTAACATGTTGTGGTGACTCACCACCCTTAGAAAACCGGCCCCCTTATTAAATAAGGCTAGTCATGGTCTTGTTGACCAACTTATTGACTTATGTTGACTAAAACTAAAACTAGCCACTATTTGGCATTATTCACAAATTAGTGCACATATTTGTGAAATTTTGGTTTCCCATTGATTTAGGCTTCCTAATGTGATACTAATTAGTACACATGTTGATTAAGGTGTAATCATGGGCATTTAGCCACTCAAAACTCATTTCTAAGACAATTTCTCAAAAAGGTGCTTTAAGGGGTCTTAAAGCACATTTTGTGTTTAAGCTTGTTTTTGAGCTTGGTTTTCTTTGCTAATTGATTTTAAATGTCCATTAGCATATTACTAAAGTCTTATAATGGTATTTGGGTGCTAATCAAAGTCACTCCAAGCTTAGAGCAAGTTTTTGCCCGAATTGCCCTCAAGGCGTTTTCTTGTGTTTTTCCTTGGTTTAAATTGTCTACCAATCGTTATAAGGCATATTTTAGCCTTACTACATCATAATTTGATGTTTACTTAGCATACTTACGTTTGGGGTATTTCAATCTACCCCCTTAAAAGAACTTTGTCCCCAAAGTTCCCATGCATCTTATCTTATTAGAATACATGTCTTACCTCATTCCATAGATCATAGATCATACTTATGTATACTTAAAACTCATTGGATCATTAGATCTGCCATATTCTTATACTTAAATATCACACAACATGCTTAAGCATGTATAGCACTCAAAATTCTCTTTGTTCCTTTGATGATTAAAACATTCACATAGTTTCATCGTATTCTCCCATGTCACCGGTCCGTAGACAAAGGCACATTCATCCATGCCACCATGGGCCAGAATACAAAACAACTCTGCTCTCCCCATGTCACCGGTCCAAAAACAAAGGCTTGTGCGTCCTCGACTTCATGGGCGAGACTTAGTAAAAAGGTAATCCTTTTTACGAGGTCATGTGAGGAATAATTCCTCTAATTAAAATACAATCAACTCCAATTTCATTTTATCCTAATGCCTCTATCCTTAGCGTGATTTAATTGTGACCACTGGTAGGGAGTTTCAGGAATCATCCAACCCTGATGTGATCAGCATCTGTGTAGAACTATCCTTCCACCCCAATTTGTGTTCGGTTTCCCTTGATCCCTAGAAAATCAAGTTCCACCTCCCACGTCATTTTCAAACATCCAGATAATTCACTCATGTCCAATTTTCTATCTTCTTAGTTCTTCTAATCATAATCAATACATCTCCAAAGTGTGGACTCAGTCATCAAACATTCCCGATTCATCTCTTAGTAATTACCTCACGACTTAAATTCCTACTAAGTTCTATAACCGTCTCATACCAATTCTCACCATCTTATATCTCATAGCATTACTATCTTTTCCCTTATATTCATATCGAACAGTATCCCGTAGTGTTATCTTATTCTTATCTCCACATACTTTCATATCGACTCATATCTCATATATTCCTTATTCCTTAAGTCTCCTTAATCCTCTTCCTTAATTCTCTTAACTTGTACTCACACCGGAGTTAACAAGATAGGTACTTAATATGTATGGTATTCACATCTTTTGTGCGCAATAACCATATTTTATCTCAAAATGTTTATGTAAAATATATTCTCAAATTATTTTACGCTATGCGCACCGTAGTTTATGTACTAAGTACATAAGCATACGCTAAGCAGTTTTCGCTCTACCCCCCTTAAATGGATTACGCCCACGTAATCAACACCATATCATTCTTGAACATAGGTTCAAGGTGTCTAATTCTCACTAAGCATTCTAGCTTCCATGTCGTTATCTCACTTATAATTCGATCAGAGGGTCATAACTATGCTAATGACTTAGTCTCTGCATCGAGGATTCTTAACGGTACTTATACCATATTCTTAACTTAGTTTGGTCTAATCTCAAAGGTAGTGGTCTGCTATCTTCAGCTGCGCGACTCATAATCTTAGGCTTAACTGCCTTCTAATCGTTCATAGTATTGTATATCCTTCTGCCTCCTTACAGTTAGGAATATTAGTCTCTCAGTGGACACGTATTATCTTTTATATACACGGCCTTAATGAGTTGTAACTCGGCTATCCATTCTCCTTGAAGATCTTATGTTCATACTCTTAGTGTTTTCTCGAATGTCTAAATTGTTTCCCCAACTGACCTTTGGTCTGAGGATGACCCTTAATCTGAAACTACTGTTTAGTGCTTATTGCGCTTTACAGTCTTATCCTTAACACTTTAAGACATGTTCAATGGCTGTGCTTAACAATCCGTGCTCTTCGCACTTCATAGTTTTAATTATCTGTTTTCGGATTCCCTTGTGTTGTTGGTTCAACTAAATTCTTCTCTTCGACTGTTTGTGGTAGTAGTTGCTCGTGTCTGATCTTGCGTCGTTGTCTGTGGTACGGAGTCGACTACTTCCCGTGTTTCTTACACCACTCGTCTACATGCATGGGGTACCTTATGGTACATTACTACTTACCCGACTAACTCATAAATGAGCGTGTCAGGCCTGCAAGGCCCTGTGGGGTGCAGTCATCCCATGTCTCGTTTTAGTAAACACATAGTGTTCATCACACGTTTAGCTATATATTGCTAATTATGAAGTATTCTGTTGTCGATCTCCTCTTCATTGTTCCATGATGTAACATCCCTACCGCTAATACTGTCATTACAATCCAATCTCCTTATACATTCGTACTCTCGCAGCGGATACATACTTACTCAACGGTGGGTGATACAATGTCGTTAGCCACCCACGTGACTAACAAGGCTACTACTACATACAACATCGGTCTGATGGACCGGAATCCCGAGTACTACACATATACAATACATACTCCGTTTACTAATCACGTACTGCTATGCTCCATTCAACACGTTACTCCATTACATTACTACACGATATAATGTACATAACCGAGTTTACTAAGTTCCAAATACAAACATCATGATTCTTCCAAGATCCTATGTACTCATTAAGAGTCTAACTACTACCCATTCCCACACACACTACTTACTTCCTAGGTACAAGGGGAGTACTACTTAGTACTCCTTTACATTCCACTACTAGCAGTCCAAATGTGGCCACCAGTCTCTTACCTTGACCATATCCTCTTCAGGTACCTGCACACTAAAAACATTCCCCCGAGGGGGTCAGCTTTCGCTGAGCATGATAACCGCATACCCCGCGTACTAGCGAGGGTACACCGACCATTTGGTCAAATACATGCAATTCAATTTACAATACATACATTCATACATACATGCTTTCATTCATGATACTACAATACTACACAAGGTATTCATACATTCGCACAGTACAATACATGCTTGGAAGACAATACAAGTCAACCCAATACTTACTTACCATCTTCCAATACATACTCATTACATACTCAATACGAAATACGGAGATACGCTTCTCCAATTCACACAGAAGGCTTGTTAGCTTCTTTACACGCCCGGGTTAATCGGGTGTTCAATACTCATTACTGAAGGTCAATGACTTACAATAGTCGAGACCGATACTCATACGATACTTACTTTTTACTTACTTACTCCAGTTTAAGTCGGTATGACCTCCGGGCAGGGATTACTACAATCCCACCACCGGGATTTAAGGTGGCCCACTAATCCAGGATGCTACCCATTCAAGGGATTTTGGTCCATGGAAAAGATTACACCAGGATTCGGATCCAACCTCTGTGTTTCCTTATCCTCACGCGTGGCCGAAAACTATATTGGACTTCTACTCATTCCATTTACTCATTACTCATGTTAGGAGTTAGATTGTTAGGAATTAGTAGAAGTCATTACTTCATTTTCCATACATCCATACAGTACACAAGTACACAATACTTACACATACTCTTCATTTCCACTCATACATTTCATGATTATAAAAACTAAATGTTCAAGGAGATACTCAAGAACAAAATAGTTCAAACACAGTTAAGTGCAATATAAGTCCGATTCGTGCATTTATCTTTTGGTGATCACGTAAGCACACAAATCGGGGTAACCAGGTTAGGATACAGAGCATGAAGAAATCATACCTTTCACCGTTGATTGACTTATCGGGTGTTCCTTTGCTCCTTAGTCCATACTTGTTCCTCGAATCTTATTCTCGAACCTCCGGCTACATGCCAAATGGTTCCATTAATACTAGGCATTACACTACATCATAGCTACTACTCCCGTACTTACCCCGTTATCCCATTGATTTGGTTTAAACTTAACGTTCTTATACTTTCAACTTCCTAATTACTCCTCATACTTTCTTCCCATTTACATACTTACTTCCTTACCGTTGCTACTACTTCTCCATTAATGGTGTATTACTACACCCATATTCATACATGTGTATAGGCACATATATATATATACATACATACATATGATTAGTATAACCATATAATAAAACATATTATTTTTTTTTATTTTTTTTGTATGACTCGACCGACCCTACCCAAGTCCGGTCCCAGGGTCGGTCGAAGTCAGTAGAGAAATGTGCTGAAAATTTCAGGGCCGACCGACCTTGCAAGTCCGGTCCATTCCAGTGAGTTACGGACAAAAAATTTTTAGCCCGGCCGACCTTGCAAGTCCGGTCGCAAGGTCGGTCCATCCCAGTAAGTTACATGACGGGAAAATTTTGAGTCGACCGACCTTGCAAGTCTAGTCGCAAGGTCGGTCCATTCCAGTAGGTTACATTATGGGAAATTCTTCTGGCCGACCGACCTTGCATGTCCGGTCCCAAGGTCGGTCCATTCCAGAAGGTTTCCGTCCTTTGTAAATCTGGGCTCGACCGACCTTGCAAGTCCGGTCCCAAGGTCGGTCCGGCCCAGTATTTTAGTTTTGAATTCTGTTTTCAGTTCTATACTTTGCCCATTGTTTCTCCAATCTTCCTACATGTAATCCCACATGTTTAAACACTACCTAGGCCCTCCAAATTGCTTTAGTTCATCCACCTAATTTCTTACTCATTTCTACATCCACATACACAATTTCTCCTCACTTCCTTCCAACACTTACAATAATTTTCTTTCCTCTTATGCTACAGATTTTCACTTTAACCTTTACCATTCAATACTCTTACTACTAATACCACTACTAATATCCTCATTACATTATTTTCCACTCAATCCTTTCCCATTATCTAGCTCCTTACAAAATCTGTTACAAAGTGGTTTACTACACACTTTAAGCTCTCCAAGCTCACCTAGTTCCTCCTAGTTCCTCCAATGCATTATAATACTTCTTGCTACAGATTTTACACTTTACATCCTCATACTACAAGTACCAATCCATAGTTACTAAATATCTCTAGTAACTTCAATACACACCTTGGTTCTCCCATTCACCAAGTCATCCTTAAATATACATTTTCTACCAAAATTTTGCCATAGTTTACCTACTTTCCTTACTTACTGTAACACCCCCATCTCGATCCAATCGTGGTCATCACAAACTTATCACCATATATACAAACTCTGCAGCGGATACAAATACATTCCAGGACCTTGCCACGGTCTGACTATAAATATACCGAACATTAGTACATATTAACCTAAGCCGAATACATATCCTTCTTACAATCCCCTCACATCCTATACAATGGGTAACATATGTGGTAAAACCGAGATTTAGAGAAAGTATAAGGTTAGTAATGATGTTATAACCTTTTGGTATAGTTTGGTAATTTTTGGAGTTATATATAAGGTTTTATCAAGATATATGTATAATATATAGTTTTGATGATATTAGAAAACTATATGTTATAAAGAGGGGAATTTGGTGAATATAGAAAGTTAAGTGGTGGAAAAATAATTAAAATAGACCTAGGGGGTCTGTTCAGTTATTTAAAAATAATAATAATATAACCATAGGTTATAATTATATTAAAGTTTAAGGATTATAATATAAGGTATATGATATAAGTGTAACAATGAAATATAATTGAGGTTGATTTGTGATTTATAGAAGTTTAGTGGTTTATAGTGAAAGCCGAAATATAAGGGGCTATTTGGCAATATATAACAATTTACAACTATATGTTATAATTGTTTTAATGACATAAATGTCATAATATATGTTATATAACTAAAATGTAACATTATATTAATTATGTGGTGGATTTTGTAAATATTTTAGAACACTGGTGTTGTTCGGAAATATTAACATTTTTAAATGGAATTTATAATATGGTTTTTAATGTTATAAGAGTTATAACATTTATAATATAAGAGGTATTCATTAAAAGAATGAAAAATATATATTATTAAGACTTACCATATAATAAATAGTTCCATAATACATGTATAAAAATGAATATATGTTATGATGTGGAAAATATAATATGGTCTATAACCATGTATTTTCAAGATTAAAGTGATATAAGAAAAAGGGAAAACAATTACAAACATTGGATGTGGAATTCTAATGTTAAGAGTGTACATGTGATAATAAGGATTCATATAATTGAAAGTATTGGTTACACATGAGTTATACCACATTGAACTTAAAAAAAAAAGAAACACAAACCTTAGGAAAAAATAATGAATACTAAGGTGAGATGAATGGTACATGACAAAGAATCATGCGTACAATATAGAAACAAACTATACGACATCAAAGGGTATGTTAAGTTACATGCGATAACAAGTTCAACAATAAGTATATTAATATACAAGACAAGACTACGCATGTAATATAACACCTTTCTAATCCCGAGTTAAGCCGAAAACCCGACAAGCGTTGACAGTTAATAACAGGGGATTAACCGGGAGGTGTTAGTGACGGTACGGGGTACCGTAGAGTATGTTATTGTTATACGGGATGCTAATCAGTAGCGTTATGTATTGTTTAGACTGCTAGAGACGACACACGGAGCATAGGAACTTGCTGATTCATACTCAACCGTAATACTCATCAGGGTGAACGGTATGTTATTTATGTGGCTTGATTGTCTCTGAGGATTTCCTCAGTTCAGACATTGTGTGAAAATCTGTGATAAGATTGAATGTCTGCCTGTGTGAATTAATATACTTGAGTTGCGTATTAATGCTGCTTTATTATTATTACTGTTGTGCGATAACAGTACTGTTCGTATATATGAACATATTATAAAACGAACTAGCGGCAATGATGCTATCTTATATGTGTAATATAAGGAACGTAAGTAAAACGTTGTAGCATTAGGATAATAAGATATATAAAATATCTGAGACTTATATACGGAGCATTGGCCTCTTTAACGCCGCTCTCGTATCTAGCACTGGATCCCGAGTCGACATACTCAGGATTGGACTACGACCTTAGTCTGCTGTGTTAGGAAAAAAAAATGTAAAGCGATGCGATGGTATAGATAAGTTTATCAAGAGGATGTGGCTCTTGCTGTGAACTGTGATCCATTAACGATACTAGGATACCGTGTGGTAACCGTAAGTATCTGGATAAATTTCCAACGAACTACAGATTGTTCGTAGGACGGAGACTCTACCGCTGGAGTGGCTATTGCCGTGGGTGACCCGCCATAAGAGATGGGTAACTTAGAGACACGTCGTTCTATCGAGACGTTGTTAGGCATGACTGAACAATTACGAACGACTATATTAGCTCGCACATTAGGCAAACATTATTTGGGCTTGTATGCCAAAGACGGGAAATTATACTCGTTCATAATTCTCTTTAATTCGCCTTGTTGCTCAGTGGTTATGCTTTTAATTGTGTGTGGTATGTTGGTGGTTTTGTTTGAATGAGCCATTGTGCTCATATTGTGTGTTGTGTACTGGTTGAGTCGAGTCGCTGTACTCATGTGTAGATTATGGTGGATTGTTTGGTCGAGTGAGTCGCCGTACTCAATTATGAACTATTAAGTGTTTGTTGGAATGGAGTCTCTGTACTCATATAAGCGTTGTAACGCTTCCAGTGGTCTATATCGATGCGATGTGTGAAGCTGGGGGCTTGTTTGTTGTTTGAGTTTACTGCAATATATATTGTTGCTTTACAGTTTTAACATTAAACTACTTGCATGAAAATGAATTGCATGCTCTCGACCAATTAACTGAGGGTCCGAGGGGGCATGACAGTCATGTAGTAACATACTCAGCAGGGGCTGATTCCATACCACAAACAACCATTTTTGCAGGTATGCAGCTTCCGGTGTCGGCAAAGAGAGGGACGCGCTGGGTAGTTTAATTACAGTTGTTTAAATATGCACTGTTGCATTTTGATACGAACTTAGAAACGTGTATAGGATTGGGGTACTTAGAATGCTCACTGTGAATGTATTTTATATTGGTTTGGGAAGGATAGATATATCTCTTGTTGTCACTGTGGGGAAATTGTTTCGCATTTAAGAATATATCAGTAAGCACGTTATTACTCGTATGGGCGAGTAAGAACGGTGACACCAGTAGTTCAGTTATGGAGATTACCGCTGCGATTATGATGTTAAATAAGATGATTAGGAGCCGATTAGAGTAGGGGTGTTACAAAAGTGGTATCAGAGCGGAGTACCGCTCTGATGACAAGAGATAGTAGGATTTATACAGTGAGCATAGGTTTTGGGAATACGGGAAACGTTGTGAGGATACGTAACCTTGCGGGGTTGATGCAATGCTCAAAGCTTGCACACCATAGCCGTAGAGGCACTTCAATAATAAACGACCGAGACTACAATATTAGACCGAGTAAAGGTCCAACCCGTCCCTTGATTTATGTCAGGGAGAGGTCTGGGTAACAGTACTAAGGAAGAAAACGGAGCAGCGGGAGGCGGTGAGGGTCCAGCTACCCCAAGTAACGCGAAGGCTGTATGAAACACTCGCACTTGATGGGAGAGCATTCCGGGGAAACTTGCGATGGTACCCCACCCGTCAGCCCGTACCTCGAGTACTACCTGGTAACACAAGAAATGAGAAGCGCCACGGAGATAACTCTCCTGATCGGGAAGACCCGGTGTGGATGCTATGAGAACTACGTTAAATGTAGAGAATAAGACTTAGTGTTTTGGTGTAATGTTTAGGACCGGAGGTCCTGGTAATGACATAATGTCTACCATACGAGGATGAGATAAATAATAAACCAAGTTTGAGGAGAAAATTCCTGTAGGACTAATGGGGCTAGCTTGCTATAAGCAAGGCGACCCTGTCTTACATCCAGGAAAGCACCGATGGTGCGCTTGGGGGAAAAGAGGTAGAAACGGCGAGTAATGATTAGTTTATGAGATATGTAACAGACGGAAGGAATTACCTTTAGAAGTCTCACCCGAAGCGAGTAACTCTAAAACCATGCAACACTGAAGGTTCAAGATGGCCCGACGTGCATGAGGAGAGATCATGAGAACTGTAGAAACAAGAACTCGCTAAGTCGCTATCATGCAACGCCTCGTGAGGAAAGTAAGACCTTACTACCACGGTAAACTTGTGGGAACGAGTGCGGGAGTGAGACTGTACTAATTTGAATAAGGACTTTTGGCTAGAACAGGAACCCGATTAGGGAATAGCACTGCACTGACACACCGTACCGGTGGCTCAGCCTGCATGGCGCACTTGCCACTGCAAGTGCCACATTAACCAAAGTATCAAATTTCAACCTGCCTTGCGCACTTGCTACAGCAAGTGCAGCAACGGTAAACTAACCTAAAAGACCGAGTGGTCCAGACAGTTACCAATAAGCACTAAACTTTTATGTGAGTCCGTAATGCAATGAAGTGGGACATAGCCTTCTTATAGGCAGGGTACGAAACCCTTGGGTTGGAGGTCGATAAAACCTCGGGAAGACCTAACCGGTCTGACCATTAAACCTAAAAATAATACACCATTTAGTAGAGTAAGAGAAGGGGAGTAAATGAGAATAATGGTAATTAGTGCTTACAAGCCTAACCCCAGTGCCGGTATGGACATTAAACGTCAATCATCATCGGTGGGGAGTGTCGAGTCTTCAGGACCAGCATAACCATATTTAGGGAGTGCGCGACACTTGTGGTTAAACCACTACCATTGAACATTGCCAGAGGGCAAGAAGTGAGCTATATGAGCCAAGACTAAAAAAAAAAAAACCTATCCGAT
Organism: Limonium bicolor; assembly: GCA_023374045.1. Taxonomy (NCBI): domain Eukaryota; kingdom Viridiplantae; phylum Streptophyta; class Magnoliopsida; order Caryophyllales; family Plumbaginaceae; genus Limonium; species Limonium bicolor. The sequence continues at coordinate 22,804,458 of CM041783.1, read as the reverse complement.
TGAGTGGATGAGAATAATAGACAAGTATCGTTATGACAAACTATTTTGGTTGTTAAAAAAAAACAATTTAGTAGACAGATGTGAACGTGCAATAAAGGGCCGATGTTATGCTACACCTCACATACCGGGGGTGTTGTTAATCCATTAAGCTGCTAAACTCCCCACGGAGGGCAGTGGATAAGGACTACACAATGGAGAGCGAGGATTAGAGGAACTCATTAAGTTGTGGGTATCCAATTGTAACCTGAGGAGAAAAGTATTAGAACCAACTAGGGTTAAATTAAATAGTAAGACCAACAATCGTTTAATTACCAGAATAAGCATTGTATCTGAACAAAGGTGATGAATCACAAACGCTGATTAGTATCAGGCTGAAAAGGGACTACCATAAGGCAGAAGACACGAGGTGTCAACCCTTGTCATGGAGTCCGTATTACAATAGGGGTGTAACCCAATGAATTGGGCGGAGTTTTAGAACTGAAAACTCATACCTGAAGGCGTTAACAGCCTAGGAGTGAACGGGGTAGATAACAAGTAGTTACTAATCCCCACTCACAGATACCAGTTGACGAGTATGTGGAAACCAGTATTATGACGATAAGTCGTAAACACCTATCTTAGAGAAGGTAAGGGAAATACAGATTAATAAAGGAAACCATAGAACCTAGTATTAGAGCCATTCTCACATTAAAGGTTAAGAATTGGCAGCATAGTTACTTAAACATAAATTACCGGGACTAAGAGTACGATAATCACCGGGTACGAACACTACGAGTGCACTAAACGAGACATGGGATGACCACACTCTTAGGAGCTTGTGGGCCTGACGAAACTTACATTGAGTTAATTGGGTAAGTAGTAATGTATCAGTATGGTACCCCATGTAAGTAAACGAGTAGTGTGAGGACCCAGGGGGTAGTCAACTCTGTGTCTGAGTCAGTGAATGGAGTCCTGACTGGGTAAACCGTGAATTGACGAGAGAGATCTCAGTCAAACCAACTAGGTTAGGGGAAATCAAGGATAGCTTGATAATAAAAGGATATAAGGACGCAACTCCATAGTGGATGAGTTAGAATACAAGTTTTGAGGATTTTAGTAAACGAGGAAACTAAAGCCAATTTAATGGTAATGACAAGTTGAACCCATGAATGAGATGAGAAATTGTGGTATCTAAGGAAGTTGTATTAGAGAAACCTTTGTGATATTAGATGCTACCCAAAAAGGGGGCATAGAGAGAGTTATACCATGCGTTGAGGGCGCTACGATGATGTCGCATTAAATAATAATAACCACATGCTCAAGCCATAAAACGTTAGTATGTTAGTACCAATTAGGGTTGAACAGAAAATGAATACCAAGCTAACACCCACAGTCGTATTGTATTTTTACAACAGACGAAGGGCAAAAGCGAGCAATATAAGAGATACTCTAAACTGGAGATTAGATACTCCATGCAAACCGCGATGGCGGATAACCGTCCAATCGACTGGTACATGGTGCGCAACAAGCGACCATTATAATAACTGCTAACCGAATTATGTTGGTAAGAATCAGAAGGTAGAACATCTGATAAACAAATGGATTCCCCTAATCAAGAAGAAGGATAAACCATATATATGGATACTAAAATACCAACACACGAGGGATACGAGTTCACACTAGCAAAAGAGGACCTACAAGGTACCTAAAGAACGAACTCATCCCAGAGAGAAATAACTTGGAGTCATGAGGCGCCAATTAGTTGCGCATATCAGACTCGTCGTGAGATTTTAGACACGACTACTACGAGCACTAGGTGTTAGAGCATAACTCGACAACCCTTACACCGAAGGTTAGTTCGGTAAGGTGGCATGAACTCTTGGGAATATACCATGAGCACGTATACAATTCAGGAAGACTGAACAGAATAACCAGTGGAAATAATTAGCGTGTGTAATGATGATACCACGCAGCGATATAGTTTCCTACATGACCATAATTATGGAAGATCGTGTAGAAAACACCATCATGTGGACTAGAAACCAGCATGAAGCTGCTACTTAAAAGGGTAACTTAACCCTAAAGTAGTTGGGCATACTGTTTGCGGAGCGAGTGGGCCCATATTGCTTAGGTTGATGTACCTAACAGGGTTGGGGAAAACCAACGATGTGTTTACATCTCCGAACAAACCGTATATGAATGTACATACACCTAACCGAGATAGGCAGTATAGCCTGAGGGGCTAAAGCCCACCCTATAGAAAAAGGATAATGTATACGTAGCACATCAGTGCACGAATATTCCATATGAGTGGAACATCTTGTACTTATTACTTCAAGATGACATATTCATAAATTACATGGGCGTAATCCCTTTTAAGGGGGGTAGAGCGATTGTGCACGCTTAAAATATACCATACGTGGTGTACGTAGCGCACGGTACACATGCTGCAAACTACTATTGTACGTATGGTGTACGTAGCGCAGTACACTGCTGCAAACTACTATGTACGTAGAGTACAAGTGTGTGACTGTGTTATATTACTTAAGGTAATGTTGTGATGTATTATGTGTATGAATATATATATATATATATATATTAGTTCGCATGGTTGTGGCGAATAGGAAAGGGAGAACAGATAGAGTGTTCTTATCCTATTTTCAATTATTTATGCTAACATTGAGAACATTAAACACATAAACGCCTAACTTGTTAGCTCCGGTTGAGAGTTCAAGTAGGATTATCTGGTAACTCCAATAGGGAGATTTCAAATAGAAGGAGTAGAAAGCTCCGTACTATACGATTTGTGATTCGGTATGAAACCGATTATGGAAGTGCGATGAGTGAATCGGCATGAGACCGATGTGTAACCTAGTGGAGGTAAAACCTCTAGGAGTTGTATGAATAATTATAAGTCGAGGGAACTTGGTATATGGTTAGGATACATGACCCTATATGCCTATGACTAGATTAATTACACTAGTTGACTTGTGTGACTATGGAACACAAGGTGGCGGATATCAAGAGGAAACAAGATTAGAAAAGAATAAAACAATTGACTGATTGAAATTGACGTGGGAAGTTGAACTTGATCCTAGTCCGATCAAGCGAAACCGAACACAAATTGAGGTGAGAGATAGTTCAACACTGACGCTGACCACGTCGGGGTTGGATGACTCTCGAAACTTCCTACAAGTGGACACAGATATGAATAGAAATTGGAATTTAGGGCGTCACTCGAAGAGCCGTGGACCGTGGAGTCCTTCGTCATTAGACCGGTGTGTCTGCGAGTGACATCACCCAGAGAGCCGTGGACCGTAGAGCCCTTTGTCATTAGACCGGTGTGTCTGTGGGTGACTAAGGAAATAAGGTGATACTGTCCGAGGAGCCGTGGACCGCAGTGTCCTTCGTTATTAAACCGGTGCGTCACGGGTGGTAGACGTTGGTTAGCATGGGGTTGGGGATCGTCAAGTCCTGGTCTTTAAGATGCTTCCCTGTGATTTGTCAACGTTAACTATATGTGCACGCATACATGTGGAATGATGTGTGAGTATCCTCGCGAGATACTAACATGTAGATAGGGATGCGTGGAGTATCCCTTGCAAACACCTTTGAGTACTTTATGAGTTTTGCACCTGTCTAGTGCTGTGTACTATGAGTTTTGCACCTTGTCTAGTGCTGTGTGCTATGAGTTTTGCACCTTGTCTAGTGCTGTGTACTATGAGTTTTGCACCTTGTCTAGTGCTGTGTACTATGAGTTTTGCACCTTGTTTGGTGCTGTTTATGAATGAATGTATCATGATTATTGACTATATGGAATGAGATGGATGTTGTATCAAATGTGATACATAAAGACTAGGTCTGAACCTAGTGGGAGTTACTCCCTAGCGATGGACTGTTTGGTTACTTAGTGGAACTTGATTTCTTAGGTGAACTGTAGAGGATTAAGGACTTCGGGATGAAGCCTTTTTAAAGGGGTAGACTGAAATACCCCTAACTTTTAAAACTTAATTAAATGATCTAATAATGATCTAAGATGGTTAATAAACATCTAACTATTATTGGGGAACAATCTAAAAGATCTCAGCAAGGCAAGACATGCCTTAAGATCGGTAAAGCCAAAAATGTGCTTTAAAGCACCATAAAGACTATGACCTCAAATAGGATCCAAAGTGGATTCCTAAGTATTATAATGAAGTAAGGAATACAAAAAAACTATTCCCAAAGAAAACTAAGCTCATAAGCACCTTGCAACACAAAATGTGCACTAAAACACCTTAAAGCACGTTTTTGTGAAATTGCCTTCTAAATTGGTTTTAATGGGCTTAAAGGTTATAATTACCTTTAAATATGATATTATATCACATTATATCATATTAGGAATTTAATTCCAAATTTTACAAATTTTTACAAATTTAATATTAAAATATTAATAAAACCCTAAAGTGGGGCCCGTTTGAGTCAACATTGACTAAGAATGGTCAAGAGGTCAAAGTTGACCCCTTGGACCTCATGAAATCGGCAGCCACAAGTAAGAAGAGGCTGGATTCACCACTTGCACATACAAGGGACAAGTCTCCAACACCACTCCTTAAATTAAGGAGATTACTTTTACCTTTCTAATATATGACTTAATTATACACATTGGCTCCATGATTGCTTCAATCAGCTCCAAAACCGTGTGAGCCCTACCCTGCCCCTCCAATAACCGATGCCAGCCCATGCTTATCCCTTGGATGAGTCATTACCCATTTACTAAACATAAACTAATCAAAATTGACTTTTCAATCAATTAAGGCTCATTCCAATCATTCTCTTTTCCCTAGCTTCATTCCAGCCGATGAAGCAGCCCTTCCAGACCCTCTCAACCGAAGTTCTCGAGCATGGAAGGTAGATCTAACTTCTAAGCTTCTAAGGTAATGGTTTAAGGTTTATTTGGCTTTTTCTTCATCTCTTCACCATCTACACTTAGATCTCGTGGCTCATCACTTCCTATGGTTTATTCTCAGTGTTTTAAGGTTAGAACACCAACCAATTTCGGCTGAAGCAAGTATATATAGGGACCAAGGTTTCCCAAATTTGCATTTTAAGGTAAAACATACCTTAAGCTTCTCTACTCTTCATCCAATTTTCTCCCTTGATATTTATGAGTTTATACACTCATAATCTTCATATTTACATGTTCATTCAGTTGGCTAGCCTTTTGAAGCAAGTGAGGCCGAGATCTAGAGGAAATACCCTTCTTTAAGGCATTTTTCCAAGGTAAAACCTAATACCAAGGCAGCTTGTTGTTGTCTAGCTATTTCCTATGTCTATATGGTGGATCTAACACCTTGTGGTGTGTTTAATTCAGGCCGAATCCATCTTGAAGTTCCCTTGCATTTTTAAGGTGATTTTTGCCTTAAATCTTACATTAATTATTCCTTATGGTTAAGCTCAAGCTTGGAGTATAACCATATCTTATTTTGGTGTATTAAACATGTCTAAATGATATGGTGAATTTTCCTTCAAGTGGCCGAGTTTATACAAGGAGAAACAAGGTATAAACACCTTAAAACTTATGATTTTATGATTTCCTAACCTATATATTAATTATGCCGAGAGGGAACTTAATAATATGGGTTATTTAACCTAGAAATGGAAAAAAATGACTAAGATAAATTAAGCTAGTCATTTAAGAGATTTAATTAACATAATGGTCAAATTATGACATTATGCGGAAAAATAATTAAATTAAAGTGAGGCCGTGAGTATATGCTATATTTTAAGACATTTAAAGTGTAATTTTTTTGCAAGTTCAAGGTTGTAATAAGGCCATGTCATTAGGCCATTTTAATTTAAGTTTATAAGCTTATTTAGTTAGATTTATGCTTATATAATTAAGTTTGGGTCAAACGGTAATTACTAACAAAATATAAGGCCGTGGGCTTAATCTAGAGGAATTTAGAGTTTTTAAATGAATTTAATAAAAATTATAACATTTTAAAAAGTTTTGGGTCAAAATTGTAAAAATAGAAAAGTATAGGTGAAGTTTTGTAATTACCGAAAGGTTTGGGTCCAATTTGGTATTAGAAGTCAAAATTGACTATATAGGAGACTTTGACCCAGTTTGGAGAATTTTAGAAATTAAAATACTACCTTGTATTAAGATAAGTATTAAATTGTAAAAGATTTATAAGAGATGGGGCTATATTGAAAACTTGGGGTACTAAATGGAGTTTAGTACAAACCTGAGGTTATTAGGAATTTTTAGAAGTTGATTTGGTTGAATTTGGAGTTTATATGAATTATATAAGTATAATATAAGATATTTCATAATATTGTTACAAATGGGTCACATATGTGGTGAAACCAAGATTTAGAGAAAGTATAAGGTTAGTAATGATGTTTATAACCTTTTGGTATAGTTTGGTAATTTTTGGAGTTATATATAAGGTTTTATCAAGATATATGTATAATATATAGTTTTGATGATATTAGAAAACTATATGTTATAAAGAGGGGAATTTGGTGAATATAGAAAGTTAAGTGGTGGAAAAATAATTAGAATAGACCTAGGGGGTCTGTTCGGTTATTTAAAAAAATATAATATAACCATAGGTTATAATTATATTAAAGTTTAAGGATTATAATATAAGGTATATGATATAAGTGTAACAATGAAATATAATTGAGGTTGATTTGTGATTTATAGAAGTTTAGTGGTTTATAGTGAAAGCCAAAAATATAAGGGGCTATTTGGCAATATATAACAATTTACAACTATATGTTATAATTGTTTTAATGACATAAATGTCATAATATATGTTATATAACTAAAATGTAACATTATATTAATTATGTGGTGGATTTTGTAAATATTTTAGAACATTGGTGCTGTTCGGAAATATTAACATTTTTAAATGGAATTTATAATATGGTTTTAATGTTATAAGAGTTATAACATTTATAATATAAGAGGTATTCATTAAAAAGAATGAATATATATTATAAGACTTACCATATAATAAATAGTTCCATAATACATGTATAAAAATGAATATATGTTATGATGTGGAAAATGTAATATGGTCTACTAACCATGTATTTTCATGATTAAAGTGATATAAGAAAAAGGGAAAACAATTACAAACATTGGATGTGGAATTCTAATGTTAAGAGTGTACATGTGATAATAAGGATTCATATAATTGAAAGTATTGGTTACACATGAGTTATACCACATTGAACTTAAAAAAAAGAAACAAAACCATAGGAAAAAATAATGAATACTAAGGTGAGATGAATGGTACATGACAAAGAATCATGCGTACAATATAGAAACAAACTATACGACATCAAAGGGTATGTTAAGTTACATGCGATAACAAGTTCAACAATAAGTATATTAATATACAAGACAAGACTACGCATGTAATATAACACCTTTCTAATCCCGAGTTAAGCCGAAAACCCGACAAGCGTTGACAGTTAATAACGGGGGATTAACCGGGAGGTGTTAGTGACGGTACGGGGTACCGTAGAGTATGTTGTTATACGGGATGGTAATCAGTAGCGTTATGTATTGTTTAGACTGCTAGAGACACACGGAGCATAGGAACTTGCTGATTCATACTCCACCGTAATACTCATCAGGGTGAACGGAATGTTATTTATGTGGCTTGATTGTCTCTGAGGATTTCCTCACTTCAGACATTGTGTGAAAATCTGTGATAAGATTGAATGTCTGCCTGTGTGAATTAATATACTTGAGTTGTGTATTAATGCTGCTTTATTGTTATTACTGTTGTGCGATAACAGTACTGTTCGTATATATGAACATATTATAAAACGAACTAGCGGCAATGATGCTATCTTATATGTGTAATATAAGGAACGTAAGTAAAACGTTGTAGCATTAGGATAATAAGATATATAAAATATCTGAGACTTATATACGGAGCATTGGCCTCTTTAACGCCGCTCTCGTATCTAGCACTGGATCCCGAGTCGACATACTCAGGATTGGACTACGACCTTAGTCTGCTGTGTTAGGAAAAAAAATGTAAAGCGATGCGATGGTATAGATAAGTTTATCAAGAGGATGTGGCTCTTGCTGTGAACTGTGATCCATTAACGATACTAGGATACTGTGTGGTAACCGTAAGTATCTGGATAAATTTCCAACGAACTACAGATTGTTCGTAGGACGGAGACTCTACCGCTGGAGTGGCTATTGTCGTGGGTGACCCGCCATAAGAGATGGGTAACTTAGAGACACGTCGTTCTATCGAGACGTTGTCATTAGGCATGACTGAACAATTACGAACGACTATATTAGCTCGCACATTAGGCGAACATTATTTGGGCTTGTATTCCAAAGACGGGAAATTATACTCGTTCATAATTCTCGTTAATTCGCCTTGTTGCTCAGTGGTTATGCTTTATAATTGTGTGTGGTATGTTGGTGGTTTTGTTTGAACGAGTCATTGTGCTCATATTGTGTGTTGTGTACTGGTTGAGTCGAGTCGCTGTACTCATGTGTAGATTATGGTGGATTGTTTGGTCGAGTGAGTCGCCGTACTCAATTATGAACTATTAAGTGTTTGTTGGAATGGAGTCTCTGTACTCATATAAGCGTTGTAACGCTTCCAGTGGTCTATATCGATACGATGTGTGAAGCTGGGGGCTTGTTGTTGTTTGAGTTTACTGCAATATATATTGTTGCTTTACAGTTTTAACATTAAACTACTTGCATGAAAATGAATTTCATGCTCTCGACCAATTAACTGAGGGTCCGAGGGGGCATGACAGTCATGTAGTAACATACTCAGCAAGGGCTGATTCCATACCACAAACAACCATTTTTGCAGGTATGCAGCTTCCGGTGTCGGCAAAGAGAGGGACGCGCTGGGTAGTTTAATTACAGTTGTTTAAATATGCACTGTTGCATTTTGATACGAACTTAGAAACGTGTATACGATTGGGGTACTTAGAATGCTCACTGTGAATGTATTTTATATTGGTTTGGGAAGGATAGATATATCTCTTGTTGTCACTGTGGGAAATTGTTTCGCATTTAAGAATATATCAGTAAGCATGTTATTACTCGTATGGGCGAGTAAGAACGGTTACACCAGTAGTTCAGTTGTGGAGATTACCGCTGCGATTATGATGTTAAATAAGATGATTAGGAGCCGATTAGAGTAGGGGTGTTACACATAATGTCTGGACCTTAGGATAATCCTTAGGACATTCAAACCACACAATTAACATACCGTTCACCGTGATAACAGCTAGCTTGACAATTGACGCTTTAACAGTCCTTCCCCGTACGCTGTTATAAACATGCAATACTGGGTAACATTAATATAACTATTCATTAAATATTATAGTACTGTCACTGTAATGTTTATACTCGTGTATAATAACTTTGTATGTTCTTTTATTTCCCCCTGTTATTTTACAGTGACTCTAGGTGGTTCAACAGTTTGTTATTTTATGTGATATACATATGTGATAATGAATTCCCACTGTACTGTATATCTTTATTTCATTAAATACATCCATATTATTTTTAATTATTCTTTGTATTATATCCCTTGGTCATTTTTATTATTACCAAAAATTATTTTATAAACTTTATATTATACTCCTTAATATACCATAGTACCTTATTTTACTTAGTTTCACTTCCTTTCCTTATTAATTACAAACCAACCTTTTTAACTCGGTATTTATATTTTATACTCAACAACTTTATAAATTTTTAAATAACCACATATAGTTTCTGGTAATTATAATTTGAACCCATTAACTTTTACAACTTACCAAACAACCATATACTATCATAATTTACTAAATACCCATTATTTTTCAGAAATTGTAAAACAATTATATTAACTTCTATAAATTGCCAAATAACCTTATAACTTTTATAATTCACTAATTACCCACATTAACCTTTGTAATTTACTAATTAGCCACTTAATATATCAGTAATTCGAAAATGGATATTCTAATTTTTATAAATCACCAAATGACCTCATTAATTTTCGGTCTTGACATATACTTTCCTTATATTTACATGTTAATCCCAAACTTTATATAAGTTACATATTAACTTATAAATTATAGTTTTAATATTTAATTCACTAAAATAACCAAAACAATCCATAACTTTCTTCAATTTACATTTCCGCCCCATATTAGATTCTATTTTTCATATATACTTCCATAAATTATATTCACCCCAAAACTTTTACAAACTTAATATTTTATGTCATAAATCATTTTAACACAAAGTTTTTGGTCAACACTTTGACCAAGACTTAACTTCATAATTAATACTTGAATATACCCATAAAATCTTATGTAATTCTCGATTATACTCCAAACTTCTCAATAATTACAAAATAGTCCCTAAACTTTATAAATTGCTATTTTAACACTTAAACACTTATTTAAATTCATCAAAATTCATAATATTAATTCCTACCTTATATTATACCATAATTATGCCAATACACTCCTTAACTCTCGGCAATCCCATTTAATACACCAAAATTTTCAAAATTTACATTTTGGCCACATAACTTTATAAACTAGCCATTTAAATACTTGTAGCTATTTTTAATGTTCCCAAAATTCATAATATAAGTTAATATACTTATATATTTCGAAAATCACCCAAATTACACATTAAGCTCTCGGCCTTAATTTTATTTTTACCATATGGTTTTAAAACTTGTTTTAAACTTAATAATAAATACATATAAATGTATATAAGCCATATAACACTTCTAAAAATTATGCTAATGAAATACCCCGAACTTAAACATAAGGAAAAAAAATTAATCTAATACGTATTTAAGGGCCTAATGGTACCTAATTAATATTGGTAAGGAGAATAAATCTAAAAAGAAATAAAGAAATGCTTAAAAAGCGAAAAACGCTAAATAAGCGTTAAAATAACCATAGGAGGTATGAGACCTCGGTTAGCGTATTATATGGATTCTAAAGGTTTAATAAGACCTAAATAATATATGGGAACAACTCCCGAAGAAAACGGATCCTTAAAACGGATTAAAACCACTAACGAACCTCAAAGCGCGTTTTTCGAGGTAACCGGGAAAACGTGTCTTTAAGCGGGTCAAATAGACTCGTAACAATTTTGGTCAACTAAATAATCATTAATAAATATTAGTGAAGCTTTAGAACCAATAAAATCAATAAAACGAGAAGTTAGTAAAATTGTCAAAAACGGGAAGTTGTGGGGTAAAAACATAAATAACACAAACTTATGTGTCCAATATTGTAAATAGAATTTTAGAAACCCATAAGGGCTGTGTGTTGTCCGATGGGGACTCTCCCCTCACACTCCCTCACACTCTCCTCTTATCAATAAAAGACAAAAACAATAAAGTAAAACACTCTCCTCACTTTATTCACTCACCACTCTCTCTCCTATCTCTATTCTCTCTTCTCTCACGTGAACACACTCACCATCACTCTCTCTTTTTCTTCTTCTTCTACCTCTCAACCGATTTCCATGGTGAAATAAGAGAACCCACACAAACCTCTCTTATCTCCTCTTGTAACCCCCTCAAATCTCTTCCAAAATTATAAAAAGTATACCATTGGAATCCTCTTATCAAGAGCTACATTTCCATCCTTTCAAAATTCGAAAACCAACATTTTCGTTTTTATGGGTATGTCCCATTTGGAGCTTCAAGGCCACCATTAGAAGGCCCTCCTTCTCCTTGTTCTATTAAGGTAAAAATATTCTTAAAAACTCCATCTTGTTCTAGCCTCAAGGGCAAAACGAAAATGTAAACTAAAACCCTTGCTTGCTTCCTTATGCTAGCCGATTTTGGCCTTGTTGGTGGAGTTGGAATTTTGTTCTTGAGCCACTCCGAACTTCACTTACACCCTTGCAAGGTAAGGAATTTTCTAAACCCTAAAACCCACATTAAAAGCTTAAATAATGTTAGGGTTAATTTTAGTATTGAATGGTGTATTTAAGAATGAGTTGTGATGTTAGATTGGTTGAGAGACTAAAACCGGTAGAGAGAAGGAAGGAGTAAGAAGCAAGAAGAACAAAGAAAATCTAGAAGAAAAACAAGGTAATTAAACTCACCTTTGTGTAGTCTTGTATATGTATGTGTAACAGATTTTAGAAGTTTGAAATGAGTAATGGAAATGGTATTGTGTAGTAATGTATTGTGCAGGAGAATCTAAGTGCTTAAAACTGTTGAAAGACATGTAAAATGTATTGAAACTTAGTTGGGTATTGGGTTGCTGAGTGCAGGAATTTTTAGTAGTGTTTTAGTAATGGTAATTGTGTATGGGAGCTTGTATATTGATGTTGTGTATAAACAGGTGAGATGATGTTAATGTGTGAGGAAACATTGTGGTGAGAGTGTATAAAATATAGGGGAGACAATGGCAAAATTTGCCTAGGATTATAACACTTAGTGAACCAGAAACTAGGTGACTAATAGGTGTTGTAACAGATTTTGATAGAGAAAGATAAAGGGGTAGATTGGGGGAGATAGATAATGTATTGTGATGTACTAGGAACTCTAGAAATGACATTAGAAGAGGTAGTTAGAGAAGGGGAGAGTAAGTGTCAAAATCTGTAGCAAAGCGTATTAATATGCATTGGAGAAGTTAGGAAGGATTAGTGTGCAAGAATTAGTAAAAAGAGTGTTGGACTTGGGCATAGGTACTGCAATGGCTTGGAAATGTATTCGGGATGCAAAGGATGGTATTGGTAGTAGGAGTATGGAGTGTAAAAAGTTAGAACAAAAATCTGTAGCATTGAAGGATGAAAATCTGTGGTAAGTGTGGAAAGGAAGTGATGAAATTGCGTAAGTTGATTGATGGATTTAGTAAAGAATTTGGTGGATGAACTAAGGCAATTTGAAGGGCCTAGGTAGTGTTTAAACATGTGGGATTACATGTAAGAAGAGTGGAGAAACAATGGGTAAAGTATAGAACTGAAAACAGAAGTAAAAATGCAAATACTGGGCCGGACCGAACTTGCGACCGGACTTGCAAGTTCGGTCGAGCCCAGATTTACAAAGACGGGAATGCTTCTGGAATGGACCGAACTTGCGACCGGACTTGCAAGTTCGGTCGGACCAGAAAATTCTCCCGTTAGTAACCTTCTGGAATGGACCGAACTTGCGACCGGACCTGCAAGTTCGGTCGGCCAGAAAAATTTCCGTTGAGTAAGCTACTGGAATGGAACGACCTTGCGACCGGACTTGCAAGGTCGGTCGGGCTAAAATTTTCACATACGAAACTTACTGGAATGGACCGACCTTGGGACCGGACTTGCAAGGTCGGTCGGCCCTGTAATTCTCCAGCGTAATTCCTTACTGACTTGGACCGAACTTGCGACCGGACTTGCAAGTTCGGTCGAGTCATACAAAAAAAATATATTATTTAATAAATTATAATAGGTTTAAATATAATATATATATATATATATATATATATATATATATATATATATATATATGTTATGTATACCCACCTATACATATGTGCATATATACGTAAGTAAACCATTGTTAAGTAATTAGGAATAAGTAAATAAAATATAAGTATTGTAATGCAAGACTTAGTAAGTATGGATTAGTAAACGTAAGAGTAATCGGGTTAAGTTAATGATAGATAGATTAATCATTCAACTGTATGTATATATAATAGGATATGATTTGTGAACACCGGAGGAACGTTGGGATACAAGTACAACGGTGAAAGGTATGATTTCTTCATGCCCTGTATCCTAATCTGGTTACCCCGATTTGTGTGCTTATTTGATCGCCTAAATAAGATAAATGCATGAATCGGACTATATTGCACTTACCTGTGCTTGACTTATGTTGTTCTCGATATTTATTGTCTTGAGCACTAGTTTGTATAATTCATGAAATGTATGAATGATGATGACTTGTATTCGAATCTTGTATGGTACTTAAGTATTGTATTGTATTTTGTGTAAATGGGTATTGAGCATAGTAATTGTGTATGTGGCTTGTATGAATGACTTCTGCTAATTCCTAACTACCTAACTTAAGTGAGTAAACCGAATGAGTAGAAGTCCGATATAGCTTCGGCCACGCGTGAGGATGCGGAGTCACAAGAGGTTGGCTGCAATTCCTGACTCTTAAACTAGTCCGCGGCCCAAATCCCTTAAAGGGGTAGCATCCCGGATTGGTGAGTCAAGTAAATCCCGGAGGTGGGATGGAGTAGTCCCCAGGGCTGGCGGTCCCGACAACTTAACTTGAGTAAGAGTAAGAGTAAGTAAGTATGGATCTGTAAGTATGTATGAGTATGAGTATGGATGCGTAAGTATGAAATAACGAGTAAAAGAGTGTAACACCCCGTCCAACAACAATTACATAACGACAATCTGCAGCGGAATACACAACTCATCAATTAACTCAACTCGCTGGTGTTACACGCCGTTAACCACCCACGTGGCTAACAAGGCTAATACACATACATTGTACCGGTCTGATGGGCTAAATTCCCGAGCGATTACACATTACCATCCCTTTCCATTAACAACAACTCAACGCACTCCTTCCAACTATACCGAGTATTTATAAACTGATGCCGACGACAATTTCGGTCTTACTACACCTACTGTATACATACACTTAAATGATTACCCATGTACGATGACTACCCGTCCTACTCTCGAACGGCTTCCAGCACTTCGTACCTGAAATAGGAAAAGAAGAGAAAGGGTGGCCCCCAAGGGGCTCAGCACCTTTGCTGGTATGGTAATCCCGCAGCCCACATGCTACCGGGCCACGCACAACTAATTGTCGTCTTAGCATGCGGTTGATTATTTTTAAATCATACATGCAACTGTAAACACACAACACATAATCATTCGCCTCAACGGGCTCAACAAACGGATAATATATCCTTACTTAATAAGTCACTCATGGTATTCATCATCCCTAGAGTGTTCCTCCTCTAATGGAGCTACTTCCTTAATAGACGACACATACCCTTAAATCGGGTTATCCTTAAACGCCTCTTATCACAAACTGGGAATCATATCCATGATCCACACACTCCACATTATACAACCTACAACATACACTACATACAACACTTAACAACACTTTGCACGTTTCCACGTGCACAACATAATACTGCAATAGATATTGCATCACAACAAAAATAAATAACATAACGGGAGTGGTTCTCTTAGGAACCGACCCAAACATTGTTTATACACTGGTGAGCCTAGAGAATGTTGCCAGTCTCATGATAAACTCGTTATACAATAACAACAACACTCATTACCGTCCTAATAGTTGGACGAGTAACTTAAGTTACAGGCGGTTCGGGTTTGAGGCCCGAACACACCCACACAAACACATGTTCCCCCTAAACCGATCATAGTCAGAATAGCTAAGCTTTGAATAAGCTAATGGGAGATCATAACCCGTGAGGGAAACAACCATAACAAAGAGAAGGGTAAGCTAGGAAGGATACCTCTCCCAAACAACGCGCGACCGGTCCAACCGGGTTCCTCACTACTGTTAGTACATACTTACTTTAGATATTAGTTAGAACCCCACTATGGCTATCACATCTACACATCATACAGTATTACAACTGTGTTAGACACACAAGGGAGATCCCTACATTCACATACACATATCACACATTTAACACACGCATAGCCGTGGTTAGTACGTCCCATGGTTCGGGTCGTTTACTCCGAATACCGAACTCTCATGTGATCCTAGACTCAGTTAACTAAGGTTAACACTGCCGAGGTTAAATGGTATCGGAGTTGAACACGCCACATATTATGAATTACTGTAAACTCATTACATGTTTTATCTTACAACGTGGCAAACATACAGAAAAAACACATTGGCATACAAGCCGGTGTAATCCGGTAGGACACAGGTTGCAAGAAAACCATACCTGTCACCGGAGTCCACTTTACCACGTCCACTTATGTTCCTCGAGCAATTCTCGAACAACTGATAACATCACATGTACTTTTATTAACATCGGGGTTTGCTTGATTATTTAATGTCTAATGCTTAACTTTCCCCGTTAACTTAGTTACATAACTTTACATTTTAACTTGTTTACTTTACATTTTGATACAAACTTTTCACCCACTTAATTGCCATTTAAACTCACCTAACATGTCCTTAACAACCTTATAACATCTTACCTATCACCCCATCATTACATATCATTTCATAACCTTTAACAACATTTTTGTCCGACCGACTTATACCCAGTCCGGTCGATTCCATAACACTTTTCGTCAAATTTTTCTACTCCGACCGGACTTGTAAGTCCGTTCCTATGTCCGGTCCATTCCAGAAACTAATTCCCACAGGGTAAACTGGGTCCGACCGAACTTGCAAGTCCGGTCGCAAGTCCGGTCTGCCCCAGATCTTTGTTTTCCTTTTTACATTTAACTCCAACTTCACCCCACATATCCTAGTATAAACCCTAACCTCATCGGGCACTTCAAACACACCTTTATCCATGTGCTAAACTCTTTAAATCACTCACCAAAACCATTTTATCATTCACAAACTTCTTACAAATTCCTAGCACTTGGAATGTTTTCTCCTTAAGATTTCTAGGTGGTATTTCACCTATAATGACCACTACACTAAAATGCTTCTTCACCTTCATAACATCATCTCCCAAGCATCTCCTCTTACTATCCAAATCCTCTTTTCACACTTCTGAATTCCTTCCTCAAAACCTTACCTAAACATCATTTCTTCCTTGTACGTCAACATTCCTAAACCTTAAACAAACTTCTCCAAGACTTTTAATACATCCTAAAACACACATTGAATTCCTAGACTTCCAAGATAACGCCTAAGTCCTTGCATCACTCTAAATCACCTTAATACATGTTTTCCTTCTCAAGTAACCTTTATTCACCTTTAACACTTCCTAGTTCACACCAAACTTTCTTAAAACACCTAGAACTTCTCACACATTTCCCCAAATTTGGCCATAGCTTCTCTTGTATTTACTCACATCCAAACACTTAGGTTTCTACCTTATTTCATTCAGAACACCTAAATCCATCAAACACATTTTTATACACAAGACTTCACACATTTAGCACCACATCACAATATAGTGAATAACTTAAATTCTTGGCACTTAGGCCCTTAAACAACATGGCTCTTAGGCCCTTAAATTGCATAAACCTTAAACACTGAATTTCCCACATAAGTAATGCCTTTGACCTGCAAATACATACACCAATACATATGTTCTTTTACTAGTCTCCTTGAGAACACTTTACTAGGTCATTCACCATTTGCTCTTTAGGTAATTTTAAAAGCATTATAAGCTTATTTCTCCTAAGGCATTAGACCACATTAAGATAGCATATTTACCTCTTTTCCTCACAAATTTCTTTCTTGTTTCCTTACAAAACCGGTAAGGCATTTGGTTCCTTGCCAACTACTAAACATTATACAAACAACATAATGAGTATTCAAGCTTTAAGCTCCATCTCATTGTAAACCCTAGGTTTACATTATTTCAAAACATTAATGTAGTTGTTTTACCTTAATCTTTGGAGGGTGTTTGAATATCTATGAAGAGAGGACTCCACCTAGTCGTTGAAAGATTCAAATGGAGCTAGAACAAAGCACACAAGGAGCTCCATTAATGAATATTTTCAGTCACACACAAAACATGATGAAACTTGATTTTTCTTTGAGATTCCTTACCTAGGAGCAAAGGAGATCAATAATATGTGGAAATACAAGCTCAAGCTCCTTCAATGGTGGAACTCCATGGCACCGAAATGGGGCTCTTGAAGTTTTGAGAAGAAGAAATGAAGAGCTTGATGAGAGGAAGAGAATGGTGGTCTTGGATTTCATTTGGCCAAGTGAGCTAGGAGATACAAGTGGTCAAAGATGGAAAATATGGTGGTGTTGGTGTTGCTGTAGAAACGTGAATGAGAGGAAGAAGATAGAGTGGAACCGTGGGAATGCGAGAAGGAAAGAGAGAATGAAGATAGGTTTGCCTTTTAAGAGATATTATGTAATAAAGCAATAGTAACTTGCTTTATCATTAGTTATTTGTTTTGTTAACTTACAAGGTGATGACTCACCTCATAAAACCGGCCCCCATTAGTAGTCTAGGGTATAATAGTCTTTATTGACTCATTTAATTACTTATAACATCATATGTTACAAACTAGCTTATTAAAGTTACTATTCACTAAAACAAGGCACATAGATGTGAAATTTTTGATTTCCCATTGATATAGCCACCCAAATGTGATACTATATAGTACACATGTTAATTAAGAGTAATGATGGACATTTAGCCATTCAAAACTCATTTACAAGACAATTTTTCAAAAACGTGCTTTAAGACTCCTTAAAGCACTTTTGTGTTTTAACTTGTTTTCAAGCTTGGTTTTCTTTGGTAATTGATTTAATATGTTCATTAACATATAAATAAGGTATAGGCATGACCATTAGGTCTTATACAAATTCATCCCAAGCTTAGAGCACATTTTTGCTCATATTGACTTTAAGGTATTTTTTGTGTTTTATTTGGTTTTACTAACTGCCACCAAGGTTTCCTAAGGACTTATTTAGCCTTATTAAATCATAATTGAATATTATTAAGTCTTGGTAGCTCTTTGGGTCCTAACCAAGTTCACTCATAGCTTAGAGCATGTTTTTGCTCAAACTGTGTCTTAATGCTTTATTGCATTTACTATGGTCTAAATTGTTCACTGATGTTACTAAGGCACTTTTTAGCCTTTACATACCATATTTTGATATTTAAACCACATATCAAGGTTTGGGGTATTTCAATCTACCCCCCTTAAAAGAACTTCGTCCTCGAAGTTCACACTTTCCTCACATCATTAATTTGAACACAGGAATCACTTGGAAATAAACTTCCATAACCAAACACTTTACATCACAACCTCGGACTTAATGGTCCGGGCAACACATTCACATCCACACATAACATAACATATCCACATGATAACCTCGGACTCTTTGGTCCGGGTATCTTAACAACACTTACACATACATAACAACCCTTGGACTCACTGGTCTCGGGTAACATCACAACATTTGGACACATAGGTCCCCATAACATAACAGTCTTCAGACACTTAGGTCTATGTAACACAACACATTTAGACTCATAGGTCTCAATAGCATACACTTTTAGGAGATCAAAGTCAAAACAACATTCATTACACATACCACACACATGTCAGAGCATGTATAGCAATCAAAATATCCTTGATATACACTGTGATCCCGCAGACCCGGTCGCGATGGACACCTTCCGTCCCCGTGTCCTTGGAGATCAAAACAATCACTTAAGTTTAAAAATTTCCTTGTGAGGTTAAGTAAGAAAACTTTAAACTATGTAAAGTATCTATCAACGTTTTATAAATACCAATTTAAAATCCTTTTGAAAACACACACAACTCCAAGTCCAACTTAAGCTCTTTGCTTCTTTTCTTAGCGTGGTTATTTGTGACCACTTATAGGGAGCTTCAAGAGTCATTCAACCCTGATGTGATCAGCATCAGTGTTAAACTATCCTTCCACCCCAATTTGTGTTCGGCTTCCCTTGATCACATGCAAATCAAGTTCCACCTCCCACTTCATTTTCAAGCATCAAGTAAATCACTCATTTCCCAATTTTCTATCTTTTTAATCATTCTAATCATGATCATACATCTCCAAAGGATAGAACTCCGTCTATCAGTTATCTCCATTCACTTTAATGTTGGTGCCTAGGGAATCTTATTCTCACTAGGTTCTATGTCGGTATCATGCCCTTTCTTGATCACTATATAGTATATATATACACATATATTTTGTCAAAATACAACACACAACTTCACACATTTATACACTGTCGGGGCTTTTGTTCCCCCGGGAGCTTCTCTACTCCCCACACTTGTACTATCACACACAACTGTTAACAAAATACACGCACTTATCACAATGGTATTCGCATCTTCTGTGCCAATTACCATTACCACATTAAACCATGAATGAATGTGTATGTTTACGTAACACACACACCAATCATCAAAACAATAGTATAATTTGTGCTATGCACAATATAAGTCACATACACTACGTACACTTGTACGGTAATATACACTAAGTGGTTTTGCGCTCTACCCCCCTTAAAAGGGATTACGCCCACGTAATCGATCACTAAACATTGGCTTATAATGTTCTGCCGTCGTGAAGTGTTTTAACTTCCACGCGGTCTATTACACAATGGATTCTGATTAGAGGATCTTAACCATATTGGCGGTTTAGTTCCTAAACCAAGAATTCTCATTGGAGTTTATTTAAACTCTTAGTCGGTTTCGATTCGGGCCTGTTAGGCTTCTAGGCGTTAATAATTAGCCATTCACTCATGTTCACCATGCACATTCAACGCTTGAATCACTGGCTCACTAGTTTCTGCTGCGAAACTCTAATAACTGTAGAGCTTAATTGCCCCTTTTTGTTATGCTTACTATATTGTACATCCCCAATTGTCACCTTCATCTTGGTAACAATGGTTTCTCAACCGACGCGTGGTATCTCTTACCGTTAGCGAATTCGGTGAGTTATAAACTTTATATCCACTTCCATAACAATTTACTGTGTATACAGCTATGTATTTCACAATGATTGACTTGTTCCCTTCCGACTTACTGTCGGTTGAGATTGAGCTACTACCTAGTGTGTAGTGCTCTCTCAGTTATTTACAACATTTGGGGTATCTTCCATACCGACGTTTGGCAGTTAGTGCTACTGTAGTCACTTATTATTAATCATGTCTCCACATTTGGTTTTGTACAAGTATCCTTTCATTGGTGCGATCTTGCATTTCCTATGCATCGGTCATTATAGCGTTACTCTACCACAATTAACATTTCCCCCAATCCTAGCTATCCCACTCGATCATTACTGCACAAGTGCAATACCAAAACACTCAGTCATACAGAGTGCAGAGGCGTAAACTCTTGACAGTAAATCTCTTATGCGATTCGCCATGGAATTCACACTGAGTTTCTCATCACACAGTACCTACCACTGGCTTCTTGCTCAGTTGTTTAACACATCACTTATCTTGCATCTCCACTGAGTTTAACTCATAACTGGTCTTATCTGTTACATTATCGTTTAACAACATTTATACAACGGTCGCTTGTTGCGCACCGTGCTCTTACTCCCTGTATAACATCAGCTTATATCGTATCTATTGTCTCCTCAACTTCCACACATAAACTTACATTATTCACATTATAGTTCATCACTCATTTGAACGACTACTGAATGCTCCTTGAGCATCGATCATTCGAGTCACAAGCCGGCATTATTCAGCTCGGTGTTTCCCTTATACACACATACTACTAAGCCAACTGCTCTCTTTCAATAATAACATCGTCCATCCTTAACATATTTCTTGAACTTGATCCATATAACTACCGCTCCTGCGGTTTCAGAATATCGAGAGGTATCCCCACTCTTAATGCAGTGGTTCGTATACCACTCTATTCACTTATACAACATAAACTTCTACAATCAATCTAATTTTCATAACACATTTTATTTGTGGCTTATAAGCCTTACTGCCTTGAGCTGCGCTCATTGTAGGCTGTCCCACACATGTACTACTTCTTCTGTAAAATGTTACATGGTTAGAGGTTGTATTGGGCTCCATGACAAGGTCGTTGCATTCTGTTTCCTTTCATGGGATGCCCTTTAGGATTGTCAGTCCGTCTCCTGACAACTTATATCTAAACTGGGTGTTAGTTCCAACCCTTGTGTTTCTGTCATGCATTTCATTCAACGATTGTTGATGCGAACACCCTTCAAGGATTTCTCCTGGGTGTCGCTAATTTATGCCATTACATTTGGCTCACACTTATTGGTATGTTCTGTTAGCCACGCTTTTGCGTTCTTAACTGGCTTATTATCTCCTTCTGTGAAGATCAACATTTCCTGGTAGTGTAGGTACTCATTCTGGGAATTTCATCCCTTCATTGCAACGCTAATGTGTCCACATCAGGCATCTGCCTTGCCACTCACATGGCTTGGTCCCGTTCCAGCTATCATGTTTAATCGTTGAGGATCCTTAAGACGTATAAGATTGTCTTTTATATTGGCAGTTAGTGCCTTCGCACCTCCTGACTCTAAAACTTTCCTTGAAAGGAATCACTAATTCCTTTGTCTCGTTAACTTAACTGAGTTCCTTAGCTTCACTATTCCTTGTAATCTTAGCTCTTGTTTGATTATACTGCTGACCGTAGACGGAGTCGACTTGAAATACCCCAAACCTTAATGGGTTGTTTAAATATTAAATTATAATTTATTAAGACTAAAAAGAGTCTTAGAAATACTATTAAACAATTTAATAAATAGTAAATACAATTAATTGCCGAAAATGAAAAATTGTTTTGTAAATGAGTTTTGAATGGCTAATTGTCCATCATTACTCTTTAATTAATATGTGTACTATTTAGTATCACATTTGGAAATTTAAATTAATAAGAAATAATATTTCACTTTTATGTGTTTTGTTATAGTGAATAGTGACTAAAATAAGCTAGTTTATAACATATATTAACATGTGTAATTTAATTGAGCAATAAAGACTAGTAACCCCTTGTAATTAAAAGGGAGTCGGTTTGCTTGTGGTGTGTCGACACCCTTGCTTACTGATTGAACAAATAAGTGAGCAAGTAAATTAGTTTAATAAAGCACTATTTGCTTTTTCCACTTCCTTACGTAGATAACTAATATCTACTAAAAGCAACTACAATAAGTGAACCTCATCATTCATTCTCTCATTTCCTTACTATCTCACGTAGCCTTCTCCTTCCTGTTCTCTCTTTCACGATCGAAAACACCAGCACCAACATACTACTTCAAATTCATATAACTTCTTGCTCACTTGTCCAAATCTAAAACCGAGACCACCGATCTCTTAGTTTCATCAAGCTCTTCGATTTAGTCCCTTCAAATCTTCAAGAGCTCCACTTGGGTGCCAAGAGGAATCTCCATGGGAAGAGTTTGAGTCCATCTTCTTACGTATTTTTCTTCTCCTTTGCTTCAAGGTATGGAGACTCAAAGAAAATGGTGTTTCCTCTACGTTTTATGTTAACCAAAGCTAGCTTAAAATTCCTTTGGAAAATGAACGTACGTTGTGTATTCAAACTACCTAAAGAGCCAATGGTTATGACTTAGAAAAATGTTCTCAAAAGACTAGTAAAAAAACATACGTACTGCTGTTTGTATTTGCAGGTGAAAGGCAAATATATTGTGGAAATTCAGTGTTTAAAATTTATGCTTTTTAAGAGCCTAAGTGCTATGCAAATTTAAATTATGCACTATGTTGTTATGTGGTGTATATTTGATGAAGTTTTGAGTATAAGAGTGTACGTAAAATCATTTGGGAAGCTATGCATATATTGGGAGTAAAGAGCTGAAGCAGCAGGACGTGGAAAAAATTCCAGTACGTCGTTTCTGTAAGTTTGGTCCGGGACCTAGGTCTTGGTTCATGTCCCGGACCATGGGTGTAATAAGGCCGAGAGTTTCATATAACAAAGAGGTCCGGGACTTAGTCCTTATGTAAGGGCCCGGACCAACCCCCAAAAAGAATTCGAGAATTGTACGTGGTCGTAGGTCCGGGACTTAGTCCTTATGTAAGGGCCCGGACCAACCCCTAAAAATACCGTGAGTTTTCTTTGGCTTTAGGTCCGGGACTTGGCTCTTGTACAAGGACCCGGACCAACCTGTTAAAATTACCGAGGGATTTTTGCTTAGAATGGTCCGGGACTTAGGCCTTATGTAAGGGCCCGGACCACCCCATTAAAAACAACCGAGAGTTTAGCTAAGTATAGGTCCGGGACCTATGTTAGGGACCAAGGCCCGGACCACTACGTAAATTTGATTCTAAGTTGTTAAACGATGTCTAATAATAGGGATAAGTTAGTGATGATATTATAAAGTTATATAAGACATGTTAGGAGTGTTATAATGACATTATAAAGGTGGGAAGTTAAATAAAATGTGGAAGAGATATAACTAGAAATGTGAAGTAGTAACGTTAACAGTGAACTAGTACGTTAATTGACCGACGTTACTGAATGTGTTTAGGATTCTCTCAAGGTGGGAACCAGTCGAGGCAAGGACCGAGGTATGGTTTTCTTGCAGTCTGTTGCCTACCGGTTTACACCGGCTTGTGTGTTATTTGTTTTCTGTGTGTTTATGACCTTGTAAGATTTAAGTCATGTAATGAGCTTACAGTTGTTTAATTATTATGTTGTTGAGTTGCGACTCATTTCCCTTGTGTGTGTCTAACCAGACTTAAACACTTGATTGTGATCTGTGTATTGTGTTACAATGTTGAGCTACTAACAAGTGCTAATGGGGAAGTGAGGAGACCGGTAGTTCCGGCCACGCGTGTGAGTATGGGAGTCGATGTCATTTACCGGTTCGATTCTCTTTGTATGTTTAGGTTGTTTTCCAATTTGGTTCCAGCCTTCCCTTTAGCTTATCCAAGGCTATTTTACTGACTCACGTCGGGCCACAGGGGCATACTATGTTTATTCGGTGTGCTTGGGATAACTATATCCGACACACCTGGTGTTTAAGTTATCCGTTCAATTTAAAGTAACGGTGACAAGTTATGTAACGAGCTTAGTATGAGTATGGCAACATCCTCTATGCTCTCAATGAGTTCTAACTATGTTGATTCGTTTCCTAAAAGGATTCGTTCTTATGTGATATGTGTGATGTTATTGCTATGCTATTGTGTATATGTTATTGTTGTATAAAATGAATGCCATGTCATCATGACAAATGGTTGCGCGTATCCCGGTAGCCGATGGGCTGCGCGTTGACCATACCAGCAAAGGTGCTGACCCCCTCGGGGGCTCCATATTTATTCTTACTGCAGGATGAGGATCGAAGAAGCTGAGTGGCTGTAGATCTAGGCTAAGAAGTACTTTGGCCAATTTTGGATATCGGGCCCGGGTTGCGCCTGTGCTCCCGAGGCAATATATGTTTTTCAGTTATAGACAGTATACTATGGAAGTTTGTAGTAACAGTGTATACTATGCTTGCTGGCTAGATACTCGGTGATATGAATATGTATAATTATGGTTTAGTTCTATGCTCGGGAGTCTGATCATCAGACCGATACAGTAAGTATTTATTCAGCCTTGTTAACCACGTGGGTGGTTGACGGCGTTGTAGCACCAATCGTTTAGTTATTGTTTAGTTGTTTAAATTCCGCTGCAGTTTCAGTTATTATTAAGTGAGTAGTAGGGGTGTTACAAAAAGTGGTATCAGAGCGAAGTGTCGCTCTGATGACAAGAATACCGAGCTTAGGTATATACCGAGTTAGGAAATCTAGCAATAGCCACTAAGGTGAACAGTTATGGATAGGTTAACCGCTGCTTAGTATGAAAGTACTTTATTCGGGAAAGCGTTACAACCGTTGGACCGATAAGTGTGTAAGCATATTGCTAATAAATGTTCGTGTGAATTCAGATGGCAGGTAGACCACGTGGTAGAGGCCGCGGACGCGGTACTGATGAAACTGGGGACCTGGGAGAAAACCCTACGGCGCAAGTTATGGCCGATGCTGTTGCGGCCGCCGTAACCCAGATGGTCCCACAGTTAGTAGCTGCGGTGCAGCAGGGGCAACAGCCCGGAGTTCAACCACCACCGCCACCGCCAAGAGAGACCAATTGGGTCAAGGCGTTGGCTGATTTGAGACCACCGTCGTTCAATGGGGAGACCGACCCTAGTAAGCTGGAGGCGTACATCTCTGAGATGGAGACCGCCTACGAGACCTTGAATGTACCTGAGCAGGTCAAGGTTCGTCTTGCCGCTTACTACCTGAAGGGTTCGGCACAGACTTGGTGGAAGCTTGTGAGAGAGGGAAGAGTTGCTGATCCGACCTTTCAGTGGAGGGAGTACACGGCTCTTTTGCGAGCGAAGTACTACCCGATACATGTGCAAGAGGCCAAGCGCCTGGAGCTGGACAATCTGAGGCAAGGGGATAAGATGACGGTAGATGAGTACTACTCAGCCTTCATTGGACTTATCCACCTGTTACCGGATCTGGGTTACTCAGACCGAATCCTAGTGAACCGTTTCTACAACGGGTTGAGCTACCGCCTACGCTATGGCATGGGGCCTACTGGATATACTACCTTGCAGGTAATAGAACAACAGGGTGATGTGAATAAGTGTGTACAATGTGTTAATGTGATTGTGAGTTTATTTTTGCGGGGCATAACTGACACCCTAAATGATAGGAGTGCTATCATGCCGCTGCTATAGTAGAGATCACCGTCCGTCTGAGGGACGAGGAGAATGCGCTTAAGCGCAAGGCCACGAGCGAGGGTCAAGGCACGCAAGGGTTTGGGGGTGGAAAGAAGAAGAAGCCATACCCTCAGCCCCAGAAAGGACAGCAACAGGGTGGCAAGGGCCAGGCCCAGACCACCACTGCTGAGGAGCCATTGCAGCTCACTACTTATGCCTATGCGGCTAAGCCCCTGCGCTCTCAGCCATTTAAGGGTAACCAGTTAGTTCTGAATAATGAGTTTGAGTGTGTGATACTATGATGTGAAATGTGTACTGAGTGTGTGATGTGTTAGCAGCTAGCACGGGCTCTGCTCCGGAGCGCCACTATTACTGTAAGTGGTGCAACGGTGACCACCCCGGCAAGGACTGCAAGGGAAATGATGTGCAGTGCAGATTCTGCAAGAAGATGGGGCATCGTGACTACGAGTGCTTCCAGAACCCGAATGGCAGAAACTACAAGCCTAAGGGACAGTGGAAGGGTAAGGCCGTTGCGATTACTGAGGGCCCGAAGCCGGCTAATCAGCCACCTACCGACCAGAGGTATACTGATGCCCAGAAGGGGAAGGGATCGGGATCCGGCAAGGCCGCCCTGAATGTGGTGGACCGGTCTGAGGCAGCAGAACCCTCTTCTAGACCAGGTACCGCCTAAACCATTAAATGAAATGAGTGATTGTATACCGCATTACATGCATGCGTGTTAGTGAGTCTAAATGTATTATCATGTGAGTAAAGAGTTAAAGTATGATGTGAAGTCGCCTAAACTAGGTAATTTAAACCTAGGAACCTTCAATATTTGTTATCCAATCCCGCCCACACCAAGCCCTGAAGAAACCACCATCAACAACACCGACTTTCCAATGGAGCAATGTCAGGTCATCCAACCAGGTATGATACTCTTAAATGGATACCTGACACCGGAAGCACAAATCCACATCATCCGACGATGCGACGAACTGGGAACAGCACCAGGAGGTTTCTACACACACCGGAATACCCGAATGGGTCAAAGATGAAATTGAAGATGATGTGCATGGGTAAGGACTGGAATCCTTACACCAAGTCATATCAAGACGAGCGAGCTGAAGATGGAGCAACTGTACCAAGTATACCTGAGGAGTTCCTTGCGGTTGTTAACCACACCGTGGGAATTGCTCAGCAAGTTGAATCTGATTCAATACCAAGTGTAAAGGCAGATTTGTGTATTGTGAACTTCTACCAGAAGGGTGGACGTTTAGGTTTACACCAAGATAAGGACGAGTCACCCGAGTCTCTAAGTAATGGAGTACCCGTGGTGTCTTGGTCCATTGGTGATACCGCAGTTTTTATGTACGGCGAGCAGAAGCGTGGTGATCTCGCAAAGAAGTTGATACTGAAATCAGGAGATGTGTTAATCATGGGTGGGCAGTCAAGGATGTTATACCACGGTATCAAGAAGATCAAACTGAATACCGCACCTTCGACAGTGATCAATGCCACACACATGAAACCTGGACGTTTGAATTTGACCTTCAGACAGTTTTAGCCCTGTGAAATATTGTAATGTGTTCAACCAGTGTATGTTGAGGATGTATTATGTGTTAGTTATGTCAGCTGTGTGAACCAACTTATGGTGTAAAGTGAATGTTAATAAATAAAGTGGAGTTATTTTGAAATATGTGAACAGAGTTGTTACCATATACTTATGAGTTTGCCAATAACCAGGCTGTGCACTCGGAACGGGAGGAATACTGAGTGTCTGCAATGAAGCAGAAGCCGGCAAAAGCGGCACAATCCTCACCGGTACCTTCCCAGTCAATGGCGTGGATGCATCGATCTTGTTCGACTCTGGAGCCTCACACACATTCATTTCGCTGTCTTTTGCGAAGAGGCTGGGGTTAGACGGTGAAGAGATGCCTGACTTCCTAGTCACTCTCCCGTCGAAAGAGCGGATCAGGTGTGCCCGCTACCACCGAGGTGTTGTTATACGAATCAGAGATGAGGAGTTTCCAATCGACTTGATAGAGTTCGATGGACTTGGTTTTGATGTGATTATCGGGATGAACTGGTTGGAGCGGTACAAGGGCAGAATCCTGTGTGCCGAGCATCGACTGCTTCTTCGGAGTCCGTCTGGGATTACTATATCATACCGCCAGAGGCCCAGGGAGCCTTCGACTCAGATCATCACCGCCATGGCTATGTTTCGTGAACTACGACGGGGGAATGATGTATACCTCTGCTATGTCCAGGACATAGAGAGAGACCCAGAGTTTAGCCCAGATGTGCCGGTAGTGTCGGAGTTTCCTGATGTATTTCCTAAGGAACTGCCGGGCCTGCCGCCAGCACGGGAAGTTGAGTTTGAGATTGATTTGATTCCGGGCACCGGACCTATTGCGAAGGCGCCCTATCGTATGGCTCCAGCAGAGATGATTGAGCTCAAGGAGCAGCTGAGAGACCTACTTGACAAGGGATTTATACGCCCTAGCGTTTCACCATGGGGAGCGCCGGTCCTCTTCGTGAAGAAGAAGGACGGTAGCCTCCGCCTTTGTATTGACTATCGAGAGCTGAATGCAGTTACGGTGAAGAACCGTTATCCTTTACCACGCATCGACGACCTATTTGATCAGTTGAGAGGAGCGTCAGTGTTCTCCAAGATAGATCTACGATCAGGTTATCATCAGATTGCAGTTAAGGACAGTGATATTGAGAAAACAGCGTTCAGAACCAGATATGGACATTACGAGTTTACGGTTATGCCGTTTGGTTTATCCAATGCACCAGCAAAGTTCATGGATCTAATGAACCGCTTGTTCCAAGATCAGTTGGACAAGTCAGTGGTAGTCTTCATTGATGACATACTTGTGTATTCGAAATCGAGAGGTGAGCATGAAAGCCACCTGAGAGATGTGTTACAGATACTGAGGAAGAATCAGTTGTATGCGAAATTTTCTAAGTGTGAATTTTGGTTGGACCAAGTTTCTTTTCTTGGCCATGTGATTTCTGAGGCCGGGATCGCTGTTGATCCGGCAAAGATTGATGCAGTACGCACCTGGCCTAGGCCGAAGACAGTTACCGACATTAGGAGCTTCCTCGGTCTGGCAGGATATTATAGGAGATTTGTGAGGGACTTCTCCAGTGTCTCGAAGCCGATGACTTCCTTGATGAAAAAGGATGCTCCATTCGAGTGGACAGCTGACTGTGAGATTTCTTTTCAGAAGCTTAAAGACGCTCTGACATCTGCACCAGTCCTGACCATACCAGACGGTCCAGATGGTTTTGAGGTCTATTGCGACGCATCAGGTAAGGGTATGGGTTGTGTGTTGATGCAACACGGGAAGGTCGTAGCATACGCCTCCCGACAGCTGAAGAAACACGAAGAGAACTACCCTACCCACGATTTAGAATTGGGTGCCATTGTCTTCGCACTGAAGATATGGCGACATCATTTGTATGGGGTAAGTGTGACAATATATTCCGACCACAAGAGTCTAAAGTACTTGTTCACTCAGAAGGAGTTGAACATGAGACAAAGAAGGTGGGTCGAGTTCTTGAATGACTATGACATTAACTTGCAGTACAAAGAGGGGAAAGCAAATGTGGTAGCTGACGCACTGAGTCGCCGAGCACACTCTCTCCATTCGCTGGTCTCTCATACTAGCTTGGTTGAAGAGGTGCGGAGTGCTCAGATGACGGATCAGTATATGTTGGAGATTAGACAGAAACTTATTGATGGGACGTTCGAGGGTCAGAAGTATGACTTCAGACTCCATGACGATGACTTGATTAGGCTTAATGGCCGACTGTGTATTCCGAGGAGTAGCGCTGAGCTGAAGGAGCGCATACTGAGTGAATCCCATTGTTCTACGACATCGATTCACCCCGGAGCTTCAAAGATGTATAAGGGTATGAAACGTTATTTTTGGTGGGCTGGCATGAAAAAGGATGTAAATGATTATGTGTTGAGGTGTCTCACTTGTCAGAAGGTCAAGTTTGAGCACCGACGGCCTGGTGGTATGGTGCAGCCAATGCCAGTGCCTGAGTGGAAGTTTTATGACATTTCTATGGACTTTGTAGTAGGGCTTCCGCCTACAAGGGGAGGTCTGAATATGATTTGGGTTGTTGTTGACCGACTGACCAAGGTGGCCCGATTCATACCGATGAAGGACACCTGGAAAGTGGCAAGACTTGCAGAGCTTTTTGACAGAGAGATTGTTAGACATCATGGGTACCGAAAACGATTGTATCTGACAGAGATACCAGATTCTTATCTAGGTATTGGAGATCCACAAGAGAAGCACTGGGTACTGAACTGAAATTGAGTACGGCGTTTCACCCACAGACAGATGGTCAGAGTGAGCGCACTATCCAGACACTTGAGGATATGTTACGTGCATGTGCACTTGACTTTCAGACCAGCTGGATTGATAAGTTACATCTGATCGAGTTTAGTTACAACAATAGTTATCATGCTTCGATCAAGATGTCTCCCTTCCAGGCTTTATACGGTAGACCATGCCGCACGCCATTATGCTGGGATGAGTCGAGTGAGACGGTCATTATAGGACCAGAGTATCTGGAACAAGTTCAGGCAGAAGTTCGCCAGATCCGGGCTAACATGAAGGCAGCTCAGGATAGACAGAAGTCGTACGCTGATGTGCGCAGACGCGACCTGCAGTTCGCTGTAGGCGATCAGGTATTCCTTAGGGTATCCCCCATGAAGGGAGTGTTTCGTTTTGGCCAGAAAGGCAAGTTGAGCCCAAAGTATGTGGGGCCTTATGTTGTGACTGAGCGGATAGGACCAGTAGCTTATAGACTTGATTTACCTGCTGAGCTGGGCAAGGTACATGATGTGTTTCATGTGTCCCAGTTGAAAAATATATGTCTCATCCGTCTCATGTACTTCAGCCTGAGAGGCTAACCTTAGAGCCGACCATGCGATCAGTGGAGACTCCCGTACGGATTCTGGATACTAAGACTCGAGACACTCGCCATAAGTCTGTACGACTGGTGAAGGTCCTCTGGTCTAACCAGGACGTCGAGGAGGCCACTTGGGAGCTGGAAGATAAGATGAAGGTGAAGTACCCGTGTTGTTTACTTCTTAGTGTTCATATGTGTAGGGTACGGGGCGTACCCCTTTTAAGGGGGGTAGAGCCGTTTCAGTTATGAGTGTACGGCATGTATTTGAATACATTGTCTATGTTGTTGTTTATGACATGTTGTTGTTGTTATATTGTTATGTTACAGACCGTTGTGTCTGAATAATGTTATGTTTGGACCTTGAGTCCCATGTTATGTAAGTATATTGTTGATGTTGTTAGGGAAGTATTGTTTCATAAGTGACCCCCATGTTTTAATATTTAAGATGTGTGGGAAGTGTGAACTTTGGGGACAAAGTTCTTTTAAGGGGGGTAGATTGAAATACCCCAAACCTTAATGGTTGTTTAAATATTAAATTATAATTTATTAAGACTAAAAAGAGTCTTAGAAATACTATTAAACAATTTAATAAATAGTAAATACAATTAATTGCCGAAAATGAAAAATTGTTTTGTAAATGAGTTTTGAATGGCTAATTGTCCATCATTACTCTTTAATTAATATGTGTACTATTTAGTATCACATTTGGAAATTTAAATTAATAAGAAATAAATATTTCACTTTTATGTGTTTTGTTATAGTGAATAGTGACTAAAATAAGCTAGTTTATAACATATATTAACATGTGTAATTTAATTGAGCAATAAAGACTAGTACCCCTTGTAATTAAAAGGGAGTCGGTTTGCTTGTGGTGTGTCGACACCCTTGCTTACTGATTGAACAAATAAGTGAGCAAGTAAATTAGTTTAATAAAGCACTATTTGCTTTTTCCACTTCCTTACGTAGATAACTAATATCTACTAAAAGCAACTACAATAAGTGAACCTCATCATTCATTCTCTCATTTCCTTACTATCTCACGTAGCCTTCTCCTTCCTGTTCTCTCTTTCACGATCGAAAACACCAGCACCAACATACTACTTCAAATTCATATAACTTCTTGCTCACTTGTCCAAATCTAAAACCGAGACCACCGATCTCTTAGTTTCATCAAGCTCTTCGATTTAGTCCCTTCAAATCTTCAAGAGCTCCACTTGGGTGCCAAGAGGAATCTCCATGGGAAGAGTTGAGTCCATCTTCTTACGTATTTTTCTTCTCCTTTGCTTCAAGGTATGGAGACTCAAAGAAAATGGTGTTTCCTCTACGTTTTATGTTAACCAAAGCTAGCTTAAAATTCCTTTGGAAAATGAACGTACGTTGTGTATTCAAACTACCTAAAGAGCCAATGGTTATGACTTAGAAAAATGTTCTCAAAAGACTAGTAAAAACATACGTACTGCTGTTTGTATTTGCAGGTGAAAGGCAAATATATTGTGGAAATTCAGTGTTTAAAATTTATGCTTTTTAAGAGCCTAAGTGCTATGCAAATTTAAATTATGCACTATGTTGTTATGTGGTGTATATTTGATGAAGTTTTGAGTATAAGAGTGTACGTAAAATCATTTGGGAAGCTATGCATATATTGGGAGTAAAGAGCTGAAGCAGCAGGACGTGGAAAAAATTCCAGTACGTCGTTTCTGTAAGTTTGGTCCGGGACCTAGGTCTTGGTTCATGTCCCGGACCATGGGTGTAATAAGGCCGAGAGTTTCATATAACAAAGAGGTCCGGGACTTAGTCCTTATGTAAGGGCCCGGACCAACCCCCAAAGAATTCGAGAATTGTACGTGGTCGTAGGTCCGGGACTTAGTCCTTATGTAAGGGCCCGGACCAACCCCTAAAATACCGTGAGTTTTCTTTTGGCTTTAGGTCCGGGACTTGGCTCTTGTACAAGGACCCGGACCAACCTGTTAAAATTACCGAGGGATTTTTGCTTAGAATGGTCCGGGACTTAGGCCTTATGTAAGGGCCCGGACCACCCCATTAAAAACAACCGAGAGTTTAGCTAAGTATAGGTCCGGGACCTATGTTAGGGACCAAGGCCCGGACCACTACGTAAATTTGATTCTAAGTTGTTAAACGATGTCTAATAATAGGGATAAGTTAGTGATGATATTATAAAGTTATATAAGACATGTTAGGAGTGTTATAATGACATTATAAAGGTGGGAAGTTAAAAAAAATGTGGAAGAGATATAACTAGAAATGTGAAGTAGTAACGTTAACAGTGAACTAGTACGTTAATTGACCGACGTTACTGAATGTGTTTAGGATTCTCTCAAGGTGGGAACCAGTCGAGGCAAGGACCGAGGTATGGTTTTCTTGCAGTCTGTTGCCTACCGGTTTACACCGCTTTGTGTGTATTTGTTTTCTGTGTGTTTATGACCTTGTAAGATTTAAGTCATGTAATGAGCTTACAGTTGTTTAATTATTATGTTGTTGAGTTGCGACTCATTTCCCTTGTGTGTGTCTAACCAGACTTAAACACTTGATTGTGATCTGTGTATTGTGTTACAATGTTGAGCTACTAACAAGTGCTAATGGGGAAGTGAGGAGACCGGTAGTTCCGGCCACGCGTGTGAGTATGGGAGTCGATGTCATTTACCGGTTCGATTCTCTTTGTATGTTTAGGTTGTTTTCCAATTTGGTTCCAGCCTTCCCTTTAGCTTATCCAAGGCTATTTTACTGACTCACGTCGGGCCACAGGGGCATACTATGTTTATTCGGTGTGCTTGGGATAACTATATCCGACACACCTGGTGTTTAAGTTATCCGTTCAATTTAAAGTAACGGTGACAAGTTATGTAACGAGCTTAGTATGAGTATGGCAACATCCTCTATGCTCTCAATGAGTTCTAACTATGTTGATTCGTTTCCTAAAAGGATTCGTTCTTATGTGATATGTGTGATGTTATTGCTATGCTATTGTGTATATGTTATTGTTGTGTAAAATGAATGCCATGTCATCATGACAAATGGTTGCGCGTATCCCGGTAGCCGATGGGCTGCGCGTTGACCATACCAGCAAAGGTGCTGACCCCCTCGGGGGCTCCATATTTATTCTTACTGCATGAGGATCGAAGAAGCTGAGTGGCTGTAGATCTAGGCTAAGAAGTACTTTGGCCAAATTTTGATATCGGGCCCGGGTTGCGCCTGTGCTCCCGAGGCAATATATGTTTTTCAGTTATAGACAGTATACTATGGAAGTTTGTAGTAACAGTGTATACTATGCTTGCTGGCTAGATACTCGGTGGTATGAATATGTATATTATGGTTTAGTTCTATGCTCGGGAGTCTGATCATCAGACCGATACAGTAAGTATTTATTCAGCCTTGTTAACCACGTGGGTGGTTGACGGCGTTGTAGCACCAATCGTTTAGTTATTGTTTAGTTGTTTAAATTCCGCTGCAGTTTCAGTTATTATTAAGTGAGTAGTAGGGGTGTTACACGACTACTTCCCTTTGTTCGACTCCACTCGTATACAGATGTGGGGGACCATACTGATACATTTGCTACTTACCCAACTAACCCATAATTAGTCGCCATGCCCCACAAGCTCCTATCGAGTGCGGTCGTCCCACAATTCATTGGTACACTCGTAGTGTCCGTCACACGCCTAGGTGAAGTATTCTGTTGTCAACTCCCTTATATTGTCCCGTGACAATATTCATTCCATGCTTCCCGAACTTATTGAGGGAAAGTTTATCCATTGTTGTATCCTTGTCAACTGTCCTTGGTTTTTACTGGTTTGTTTGGTTAAAGAAGGTTGGAAAGAAGTGTTGGTTTGAAGAAAATCTGTTTGAAAAGAAAAGGGTTTGTATAAATCTGGGTTAAAAGAAAAATTTTCATGATTTCACAACATCTTCTTACCTTAACCAAGTCCAGCTTCTTGCTGACTGGTGTACTTCCAATTACAAAGGTCAGGCTGTTTAGCCCTTCCATGGTTATAATGACACTTAACTTCATGGTACTTCACCAAAGTACTTCGTAGTGGTTATAAATTTCCCGAACAACCCTGTTATAGCAGCACTTGCTACGGCAAGTGCGCCATGCTAACTGGCTATCGGTTTAACACATACCAGTTGTGGTATTGTTTTTACCCATATTGTCATCGGTGGCCTTGTTGGCCCTTAACTGATCTCACTCTGCCTTGATATAACCCTCTAGATAACTCCCTCACGGTATTCATATTGTAATTATCAACTGGGGTGTCTCCCACTCTTGGAGTCCCTCTTTACTTAGTATCGTATCCTCTTTATCCCGTTCCGCACGCACTTGTCGCGGTTACTGAGACTTGTCTCTTGTTTGGGCACTATGTTGTAGTTCCCTTGTCGGTTGGTATCCCGTTGGTGTATTATTTATCAACTGTGGTCCCGTAGACATTCGTCTCGGGTTTTACTAATCCACTTCTTTGCTTTTGCACGATTGGTGCGTTGCAAACTGTTATTCTCGACTGCTCTGCATGTCGACCCAGGTTGCCGGAAATTCTAATCCTTTTATACACAAGATTCTTCATTCTTCGCTATTAAATGCGGTTAACATTTTCAGATGGAAACCGTCTCCGGGATTCCCAGTTTTGGGATCTACCGTGTGACAGGTTTCTTCGTACCCCAAAGGTATTTAATAACAGCCAGATCGGTATTCCCGAGCAAGAGAGACTTCCATCTCTCTGGTGTTCTTTTCCCAAGTTATCAAACAGGGATTGTGGAGGGCGGGTAGGATATTGTAGGTTTCCAGTACACACTGGTAATTCCTATCTAGCGTATCTCTCACGCTATCACTCAACCCTTAACCCAAGTACTTAAATCCTAACTCGGTACTTTCCTAAGCTCGGTAATTCAGTCATCAGAGCGATACTTCGCTCTGATACCACTTTTTGTAACACCCCGTCCACAACAATTACATAACGACAATCTGCAGCGGAATACACAACTCATCAATTAACTCAACTCGCTGGTGTTACACGCCGTTAACCACCCACGTGGCTAACAAGGCTAATACACATACATTGTACCGGTCTGATGGGCTAAATTCCCGAGCGATTACACATTACCATCCCTTTCCATTAACAACACTCAACGCACTCCTTCCAACTATACCGATATTTAAACTGATGCCGACGACAATTCGGTCTTACTACCTACTGTATACATACACTTAAATGATTACCCATGTACGATGACTACCCTCCTACTCTCGAACGGCTTCCAGCACTTCGTACCTGAAATAGGAAAAGAAGAGAAAGGGTGGCCCCCAAGGGGCTCAGCACCTTTGCTGGTATGGTAATCCCGCAGCCCACATGCTACCGGGCCACGCACAACTAATTGTCGTCTTAGCATGCGGTTGATTATTTTTAAATCATACATGCAACTGTAAACACACAACACATAATCATTCGCCTCAACGGCTCAAACAAACGGATAATATATCCTTACTTAATAAGTCACTCATGGTATTCATCATCCCTAGAGTGTTCCTCCTCTAATGGAGCTACTTCCTTAATAGACGACACATACCCTTAAATCGGGTTATCCTTAAACGCCTCTTATCACAAACTGGGAATCATATCCATGATCCACACACTCCACATTATACAACCTACAACATACACTACATACAACACTTAACAACACTTTGCACGTTTCCACGTGCACAACATAATACCTACAATAGATATTGCATCACAACAAAAATACATAACATAACGGGAGTGGTTCTCTTAGGAACCGACCCAAACATTGTTTATACACTGGTGAGCCTAGAGAATGTTGCCAGTCTCATGATAAACTCGTTATACAATAACACAACACTCTTACCGTCCTAATAGTTGGACGAGTAACTTAAGTTAAGGCGGTTCGGGTTTGGAGGCCCGAACACACCACACAAACCATGTTCCCCCTAAACCGATCATAAGTCAGAATAGCTAAGCTTTGGAAAAGCTATGGGAGATCATAACCCGTGAGGGAAACAACCATAACAAAGAGAAGGGTAAGGCTAGGAAGGATACCCTCTCCCAAACAACGCGCGACCGGCCAAACCGGTTCCTCACTACTGTTAGTACATACTTACTTTATATTTAGTTAGAACCCCACTATGGAGTCTATCACATCTACACATCATACAGTATTACAACTGTGTTAGACACACAAGGGAGATCCCTACATTCACATACACATATCACACATTTAACACACGCATAGCCGTGGTTAGTACGTCCCATGGTTCGGGTCGTTTACTCCGAATACCGAACTCTCATGTGATCCTAGACTCAGTTAACTAAGGTTAACACTGCCGATGTTAAATGGTATCGGAGTTGAACACGCCACATATATGAATTACTGTAAACTCATTACATGTTTTATCTTACAACGTGGCAACATACAGAAAAACACATTGGCATACAAGCCGGTGTAATCCGGTAGACACAGGTTGCAAAAACCATACCTGTCACCGGAGTCCACTTTACCACGTCCACTTATGTTCCTCGAGCAATCTCGAACAACTGATAACATCACATGTACTTTTATTAACATCGGGTTTGCTTGATTATTTAATGTCTAATGCTTAACTTTCCCCGTTAACTTAGTTACATAACTTTACATTTTAACTTGTTTTACTTTTACATTTTGATACAACTTTTCACCCACTTAATTGCCATTTAAACTCACCTAACATGTCCTTAACAACCTTATAACATCATTACCTATCAATCCCCATCATTACATATCATTTCATAACCTTTAACACATTTTGGTCCGACCGGACTTGCCGACCGGACTTACCCAAGTCCGGTCGATTCCAGAACACATTTCCGTCAAAATTTTTCTACTCCCGACCGGACTTGTAAGTCCGGTCCTATGTCCGGTCCATTCCAGAAACTAATTCCCACAGGGTAAACTGGGTCCGACCGAACTTGCAAGTCCGGTCGCAAGTCCGGTCTGCCCCCAGATCTTTGTTTTCCTTTTTACATTTAACTCCAAACTTCACCCCACATATCCTAGTATACCCTAACCTCATCTGGGCACTTCAAACCACCTTTATCCATGTGCTAACTCTTTAAATCACTCACCAAAACCATTTTATCATTCACAAACTTCTTACAAAATTCCTAGCACTTGGAATGTTTTCTCCTTAAGATTTCTAGGTGGTATTTCACCTATAATGACCACTACACTAAAATGCTTCTTCACCTTCATAACATCATCTCCCAAGCATCTCCTCTTACTATCCAAATCCTCTTTTCACAACTTCTTGAATTCCTTCCTCAAAACCTTACCTAAACATCATTTCTTCCTTGTACGTCAACATTCCTAAACCTTAAACAAACTTCTCCAGACTTTTAATACATCCTAAAAACACACATTGAATTCCTAGAACTTCCAAGATAACGCCTAAGTCCTTGCATCACTCTAAATCACCTTAATACATGTTTTCCTTCTCAAGTAAACTTTATTCACCTTTAACACTTCCTAGTTCACCAAAACTTTCTTAAAACACCTAGAACTTCTCACACATTTCCCCAAATTTGGCCATAGCTTCTCTTGTATTTACTCACATCCAAACCTTAGGTTTCACCTTATTTCATTCAAGAACACCTAAAATCCATCAAACACATTTTTATACACAAGACTTCACACATTTAGCACCACATCACAATATAGTGAATAACTTAAATTGCTTGGCACTTAGGCCCTTAAACAACATGGCTCTTAGGCCCTTAAATTGCATAAACCTTAACACTGAATTTCCACATAAGTAATGCCTTTGACCTGCAAATACATACACCAATACATATGTTCTTTTACTAGTCTCCTTGAGAACACTTTACTAGGTCATTCACCATTTGCTCTTTAGGTAATTTTAACAAGCATTATAAGCTTATTTCTCCTAAGGCATTAGACCACATTAAGATAGCATATTTACCTCTTTTCCTCACAAATTTCTTTCTTGTTTCCTTACAAAACCGGTAAGGCATTTGGTTCCTTGCCAACTACTAACATTATACAAACAACATAATGAGTATTCAGCTTTAAGCTCCATCTCATTGTAAACCCTAGGTTTACATTATTTCAAAACATTAATGTAGTTGTTTTACCTTAATCTTTGGAGGGTGTTTGAATATCTATGAAGAGAGGACTCCACCTAGTCCTTGAAAGATTCAAATGGAGCTAGAACAACAACACAAGGAGCTCCATTAATGAATATTTTCGGTCACACACCAAACATGGATGAAACTTGATTTTTCTTTGAGATTCCTTACCTAGGAGCAAAGGAGATCATAATATGTGGAAAGACAAGCTCAAGCTCCTTCAATGGTGGAACTCCATGGCACCGAAATGGGGCTCTTGAATTTTTGAGAAGATAGAAATGAAGAGCTTGATGAGAGGAAGAGAATGGTGGTCTTGGAATTTCATTTGGCCAAGTGAGCTAGGAGATACAAGTGGTCAAAGATGGAAAATAATGGTGGTGTTGGTGTTGCTGTAGAAACGTGAATGAGAGGAAGAAGATAGAGTTGGAACCGTGGGAATGCGAGAAGGAAAGAGAGATGAAGATAGGTTTGCCTTTTAAGAGATATTATGTAATAAAGCAATAGTAACTTGCTTTATCATTAGTTATTTGTTTTGTTAACTTACAAGGTGATGACTCACCTCATAAAACCGGCCCCCATTAGTAGTCTAGGGGTATAATAGTCTTTATTGACTCATTTAATTACTTATAACATCATATGTTACAAACTAGCTTATTAAAGTTACTATTCACTAAAACAAGGCACATAGATGTGAAATTTTTGATTTCCCATTGATACCACCCAAATGTGATACTATATAGTACACATGTTAATTAAAGAGTAATGATGGACATTTAGCCATTCAAACTCATTTACAAGACAATTTTTCAAAAACGTGCTTTAAGACTCCTTAAAGCACTTTTTGTGTTTTTAACTTGTTTTCAAGCTTGGTTTTTCTTTGGTAATTGATTTAATATGTTCATTAACATATAATAAGGTATAGGCATGACCATTAGGTCTTATACAAATTCATCCCAAGCTTAGAGCACATTTTTGCTCATATTGACTTTAAGGTATTTTTTTGTGTTTTATTTGGTTTAACTGCCCACCAAGGTTTCCTAAGGACTTATTTAGCCTTATTAAATCATAATTGAATATTATTAAGTCTTGGTAGGCTCTTTGGGTCCTAACCAAGTTCACTCATAGCTTAGAGCATGTTTTTTGCTCAAACTGTGTCTTAATGCTTTATTGCATTTACTATGGTCTAAATTGTTCACTGATGTTACTAAGGCACTTTTTAGCCTTTACATACCATATTTTGATATTTAAACCACATATCAAGGTTTGGGGTATTTCAAAGAGTAATCTCCACCCGATTAACCCGGGTGGACCAATGAAGCTAACAAGAAATGTATATTGTGTATGTAATATGTATGTGTAATTCGGAAAAAGGTAAGTATGTATTGAATGGTTTATGTTGTACTTCGTGTATGTAATGAAGTGTATGTATGTGTGTATGTCTTGCGTAATGTATTGTAATATTATGTATAAGAGCATGTATGCATGTATGTTTGAATGAAATCAACCGCATGTATTCGACCAAGTGGTCGGCGTACCCTCACTAGTACGCGGGGTATGCGGTTATCATGCGCAGCGAAAGCTGACCCCCTAGGGGGAACGTTTTTAGTGTGCAGGTACCGAAGCGAATATGGTCAAGATAAGAGACCGGAGGCACACCCTTGTAATTAGAAGCAAGTAGTTTGTGAGGAATGGGTAGTAAGTAGTCTCGTAGTGAGTACGTATGAACTTGGAAGAGGTAGTATACTTGTATAAGGATCTTAGTAAACTCGGTATGTTGATTATATTGTATTGTATTTGAAGTATTGTATCGAATGGAAGATTGTAGCACGTATTGGTATATGGAGTGTGTATGGTAGATATGTAATACTCGGGATTCCGGTCCATCAGACCGATGCTGTATGTAGTAGCAGTAGCCTTGTTAGTCACGTGGGTGACTAACGGCATTGTATCACCCTCATTATGTAAGTATGTATCCGCTGCGTGTATCTGATGCGTAAGGAGATTGGACGGTAAGCACAGCATTAATGGTAGGGGTGTTACAAAAGTGGTATCAGAGTGAAGTGTCGCTCTGATGACTGGAAATACCGAGTTTAGGGAATACCGAGTTAGGAAGTAGAAGCTTAGGGCTAAGGGCTGAGTGTTGGCATTAGAGATATGCTGGTTAGGAACTCCCGGATACCTACAGTACCAGTCCCACCCGCCGCAAACCCCACTGTATAACTTGGGAAGGGACGCCAGAGAGAAGAAAAGTCTTCTCATACTCGGGGGAACCCGATCTGGCAGTTGTGAAGCAATCACACGGTAAACAAGAATCGACATATGGTAGATTCCAAGAACTGAGAGTCCTGGAGATGGATTCCGGTTGACCCACAACACACCGCACTTAATAGCGGTAGGAAGGGCACTCCAACCATGAGGAGGCCACAACTTACAACAGCATGGGGCGACGTGCTTAGCAGTCGCGAAACCTAGCTAGTCAACCAACAGCAGGACAGAAGCACTAACCGTGCAACGGAATGAAAAAGGGAGCAGTAGCGGAAACCGAGACACCAGTCTACGGGATAGTAATACTTGAATAATACCACCAACGGTATGCTAGCCGACTAAGGACATAGTCGGAAGCGGTTAAGTCCAAAACTATAATGCCATTAAGGTTGCAGTACCTGGGCAATAAGCTCAGACAACTACAAGAACAACCATGAGATACAATCCCATAGGACTACAAGCGTAGTACCTAAATGAGGAAGGTTCACTAACCACCACAAATGTGTGGGAACGAGCCACAAGGAACGACACTAAACCAAATAGAATGGGAACCTCCAAGGAGTGGAGAAGTACCCAGATCTACGACAGCCATACCTAGACCACCAAGAAGCTACCTAAAGGAGCGAGTATACCAATTGTAGATCAATAAGATCAAGGGAAGAGTCAACAAGACTATCAAATGCGAGTGGGAACCATACCGTGATCGGTATAGGATTACTCAAAAACCACCAGTACCACGCACTTGCCATGGCAAGTGCAGTAAGAACATGAATAGGTGAAGGAGCACTAACACACCACAGGTACATAGTAATATACCGTGACAGCGATGAAGCGACTACAGGAATAAACATCCTAAAACAGGAGGAATGAAACCATGGGAAGGCCTGACGGCCTGACCCCTGCATTTAGAACACGCCAGTCAGCGGGAAGCTGGACTGATCAAGATTTCGAACATGGCTATGCCATGTAGGACTTCTTTTAACACCGAACTGTTATTTTTCAAAACCAGTTTCTTTCAAAACCACAAACTTTCTTTTAAACCTTGGATTTCAAAACCAAACCAACAAAATCACGTGAGTATCATAGAACGATACAAGAGGGGTTGGCAACAGAATACTTCACCTAGGCGTGTGACGAACACTATGAGTGTACCCGTTACGGGATGTGGGACAACCGCACTCCGAAGGAGCTTGCGGGCCTAACATATAGTTGGGTAAGGGTAACGTATCAATATGGTACCCCACGTATGTATACATGTAGTGTGCGACGCACGGGAAGTAGTCAACTCCGTTCTACGGATCATGAGTGAATTTTGACCAGAACAACTAGACACCACAGACAATCAAGGAGAAGGAAACGCAGTTAAGGCGGAACAGTGTAAGGAACTCAGAGAATCCATCTGAAGATAAGAATGAAGACTGGGAAGTGCAAAAAGCACAGACTAGTAAATATAGACATTGGATATGTCGAGGACACCAAACAAATACGTGATAGCTGGAAGGTATACCCAGCCTAAACACAGTAAGGCAGTTGCCTAACGTGAACACCACAATGCTCAGCAAACGGGACAGAACTCCCAAGAGCAATCACAAGATTACTACGAAGCACAACCCATCATCGGAGAGGATATTTAAACCTAGTCTCAAGCACTAGGAGCAAGTATAAACGGTCTACCCAACGACGGGAGACGTCATAACCCAAAGGAGATAGCTTAATGCAATGCCATAAGATGGTATAGAAGACAACACATGTTATAAACATTAGCCGGATGTAACGGCATAACTACCAGCACCCAGGAGCGATCCTTGAAGGGTGTCTGCGTTAACAACAGTTGAACAAGCATAATGATATGAGCACGGGAGCTAAAACGAACATTCGGTTAGGACACCGAAGGGATTTCACTTAACAGGAAATACCCTAAGGTACTGAGAGGCACCCATTAATACCATTTCGGCTAAAGGGCCTCCTATGAACGGAAGCGTGATGCCACGACTTACCATGGAGCCCAATAATACCTCCAACCTATGATGGTATACATGGAGTGGAAACATGTATAAGCAGCTTGCAAAGAGCATAGCTTGCAGCAATATGGCTCTAAAGCCATAAACCTGATGCGTTGTGTAACCTTAAACGGTTGCAAAACCCACACCATTACTAACAAGACTTGCAAGAAATATTGCCTCATACGACAAGAAATCAACAACTGGACCATAAATTCAAACCCAACATCCTGAGTGGCTTGGAGTAATGGCCAACTCAATGTCACTGTCACTAGGGCATCAA
The DNA here is from genome assembly GCA_023374045.1 of Limonium bicolor. Classification (NCBI taxonomy): domain Eukaryota; kingdom Viridiplantae; phylum Streptophyta; class Magnoliopsida; order Caryophyllales; family Plumbaginaceae; genus Limonium; species Limonium bicolor. The sequence continues at coordinate 22,760,498 of CM041783.1, read as the reverse complement.
CCTAGTATACAGTTGACGGAGTTCTTAATTACCGCCATGCCTTCTGTAGCAATGGTAGCACAGAGGTATAAGAATCATGATAATGCCAACATTGGCCTAGTCCACACTTGGACACTACGAGAAACCCAAGGGAAGGTACCCCTCGTTAGCCTAAGACCACCAATGTGGTGAAGATGTGGACCCTGAGAAAGGCTTCCATCTATTATAACAGAAAAGCCTACGCATATAGACATTGCCAAGGGGCGATGGAATAAGCATACTCCGTATGCACCCAAGCATGTGGTGAACCATTGTGTAAACACTAACATAGCAAACTTGTCATAAGACCTATGAGTGGAAACAAGCCTCTCAACAAGAAATTTCATTTACCAATGACAGAGTACTCTCCAATTGGAGAACGGGACCAGAAAACCCTTGAAGTTTCGTGGGATGTCCTGGTAATATACATACGAGCAAAACTACACAGCCAGAGCCTTAACCAATGCTCAGCACTGAAAGGCAATAATTATCAAAGCAATTAATGTGAACACACGTTGAACATCACGAATGACTAACGCTCAAGAGAGCTTATAACCCGATGAGTTATCTCACCCTTGGTCAACCAAGATACTTGGTAAACCGTATCATAAATGATGATGGAATGTGAGGTAAGCTAACCTACACATGAAACCTAAAATGGAAGAACATCACCACATTGGGAAGATATTAATATTGTGGTATGCTACGACAACCGTCATACACACAAACATTGGAAACCCCAGGGTATACATACCATAAGGGAATGATGCCAATGACAACGACAATGAGTAAAGAGGAACTATCACTGTAACAGAAACAGTAAAAACGATGTTGTATAATGAGTAAGAATACAGTGCGTAACAAGCGACCGCTATGAGGAAGTAGATAAGCAACGACACGGAGTATAAGTATGAGATGTCACACAGAAATATTCTTTCCTATCACATAAGCGACTTACTGTCAAGCGTTTACGCCTCTGCACTCTGTATGACTGAGTGTTTTGGCATTGCACTTGTTCAGCTAATGACCTAATGAGATGGCGAGGGATATGGAGAATGTAAACCGTACTAAAGCTTTCCTTTCACCACAAACATGGCATAAGCCAGTCAAGCAAGCTTAGCAACATACAGTGCGGCCTAAGGCCAAAGAAGCACGAAGAGTGTACAACACACTAATAATCACAAGATGTGAATTCCATTGGAATATAAGGTGAAAGGAGATACAAGGAAGTCACTAGGACCAACGCATAGAAAATGCAAGGTCATACAAGTAAAGAACACTTGTACTGAACTAGAAGAACTGGTATAACTTAGAAGCTAGTGACAACAGAGGAAGCACTACAACTAAGTAGTGACTTAACCTCGCCCGACAATAAGTCGGAGGAACTTAACGAATAATCGTAGAAGCACGAATAGCATGTGCAGTAGATTACCAGAGAGCCGGTTATAAACCTTAAACTCATTGAGTTCAAACACGGTAAAGGAATACCGTAGTTGTTTAGTAGACCTTATTCCCATAATAGACGGATGAGAAGGTGATGTATAGCACATTAAGGATAACAAGAAGGGTGAATAACCCAAGTTATCAGGGTCGCGCAGCAGAAGCTGGTGGGCCCTAGCTGGGAGATTAATGTACCTAGTGAGCATAATACAATGGCTATTAATGCCTTGATGCCGATTAGGCTAGAATTGAATTAAATATGAGTTAAATAAACTCATAAAGGAACTCTTGGTGCAAAGACTAAACCATTGGTATGGTTAAGGCCCTGTTGACCAGAGCATATTATATAGTATACCGTAGTGAAGCTAAACGCTCCAGTTTGCCCAGACTGATTAAACCAAAGTTTAATAATAATAAAATATGGTAGATTACGTGTGCGTAATCCCTTTTAAGGGGGGTAGAGCAAAACCGCTTAATGTAAGTTTTGTGAATAAAACACATAAACCAGAATGTGCATAGCACAAATGAGAACCAAATTGATGATTGATACTATGTTAAATAAACATAAGTACCCATTCATATTGTAATTATGGTAATTAGGCATTAGACATGCAAATACCAGGGGATGTTATATCTATCTTGTAACACCAATGTAAGAGTATTAGTAAAAGAAAAGTAATGAGTAGTGGATGGAGCTCCACGAGTATTGTAACCTTTGAAGAAGTAGTACGAAATGAATGAGGATAGTAGATGAATGAAGTTTATGAGTAGTGGAATCGTAAGTAAAATATTTGAAACAATTGAAGTTAACTAAATCTTATAAGTGTAGTATTCCCTAGTTAGAATATAGGAGATGATGGTGAGTAATGAATGGAAGTAGTAACAGTCGATGAAGTGAGCATTTAGGTATTGAACCACGGAGTAAAGCATTTGGGAAGTAGAGTGAGGATGATTGATGGATTGATTCCATCCTTTGGAGATGTATGGATTTGTAATCACGACTAGAAAGAATAAAAAGATAGAAAATGAAAACAATCAAATTATTTGTTTGGTTGAACCTGATGTGGGAAGTCGAACTTGATCCTGATCAGATCAAGGGAAACCGAACACAAATGGAGTGGAAAGATAGTTCAACACTGATGCTGATCACATCAGGGTCGAATGACTCTTGAAGCTCCCCTCAAGTGGTCACAAGAATCACACATAGGATAGAAGTAATGAGTATAAATTGGAATATGGAGTTGTATGTTTTAGAAATTTTTAATTAGTAGTGGTGGAAGAATTTCCTTTAGTATGGAGAATGAGGATGTGTTAGAAGTGGGTACCGAAGAAGATAGTAAGGTAGTATGTGGTATTATTCCAAGGGCAGCGGGACATAGTGGAGTCCCGTGTCTAGATGACCTGAGCGCCTACGGGATTGGAATGTGTATTGCATTGCTTTGGGAATAGCCTTGCATTGTATGTATGTATAAATTGGTAATGAGGAACCGGATGGTCGGTAGTAATGCGGATTGGAGTGATTATTGTGCATTAGTATGGTATGGTATGGTATAGTATGTAGGAACCTTGAGTAACGGATTTGGGATGGTAAGAGGAAGAAGGTTTGGCTTTGGTATTAGACACGTAAGAATGAGTAAGCATTGTAAACCCATAACCTTGAACAACTTTGAGGATAAAGTTCCTAAGGGGGTAGATTGAAATACCCTGAACTTAAACATAAGGATTAAAATTAATCTAATTTTAATACCCCGGATCTAAAAATGGCGATTAAATTACTCTAATATGATTATAAAAGGCCTAATGGTGCCTAGAGAGTATTGGTAAAAAGAATAAAACCAAAAGAAAAGAGAAAATGCGTTAACGCGAAAAACGCTAAAATGCGCATTAAATTTAAATAAGAGATAAATGATCTCGTAAGGGTCCGAGATGGATTCCTAAGGCTTAGTTAGGCCTAAATAGTATACGGGAATGATTCCCGAAGAAAACGGATCCTAATAATGGATTAAAACGCTAACGGAGTTTTAAGCACGTTTTTCGAGAAAACCCGAAAACGTGACTTTAAGTGGTCAAACGGACCCGTAAAAATTATAGTCGATTAAATAACTATAATTAAGTATTAATGGAAGCTTAATAACCATTAAAAAAGAAACGAGAAAAAATCCAAAAACGGGCCCGGTTAGTGAATAGTGCCAAACCGGGTAAAATAACGAGCGTTTTCTGTCAGAAACCGAAAAACGCTCCAGCTTAACTAGTTAGTGGGGGCCGGTTTTATTAAATAAGAAGCCTCCCCCTCTCTTGTTTATTAGTTAGCAAATAAAGAAAGAAAGAAAAAAAAAGAGGAGAGAGAAAAGTAAAAGCAAAAAGGCATTTAACATTTCCCTCACTCTCTTTCCTCTCACTTTCCCTCCTTCTTCTTTTCTTTCCCCTTCTCCGCGATTCCCTTCCTCCCTCTCTGGTGCTGTGCGACATGGGAGCTCAAGCAAGGGTTCTCCATCTTCTTCTCCTTGCTCAAGTCTCATCCTTGCTCCGAATTGAAAAATAATCGCATATTTAAACTCCTCTCATCAAACTCTACCTTTCCCTCTTTTCAAAATCCCAAAAGCTTGAAGTTCATTTTCATGGGTGTTGCCCATTTGAGGAGGAAAGCACATAAACTTGAAGCTTGAAGCTTCCCCTTTCTAGCAAGGTAAAAATGTCCATGAAAAAGTCATGTTTCTCCATTTTCCCACCTTGGCCGATTTTGGCTTTTGGTAATGACTAGCTTTTCTTCCTTGTTTGAGATATTCTCCAAGCTTTAATGGTGGTGGGAGTCCCTCTTAAGATTCAAGAGTTGAAAACCATTCAAGAAATTCCAAAGGTAAAACCTAATTTGGTGCTTTAAGCATCCTTGTGAATTTTAGTTTATTTGGTGAGCCTAAGGGAGCTCCTTGGTGCTTATTTTGCAATTTGAATGTGGCTAGAGAAATGGGCAAATGAATTGCCTTGGCCGATTTTGAAGGAAGAAGAGGGGAAAAGAGGAGAAGAGAAATAAAAGGAAACTTAAGAAAATTTAAGGTAAGAAACCTATCTTAGTGGTATCCTATATGTATTAGGATTTGGGAAGGGTTAGTAAAATGAATGAACCCCACTTGAGTTGTGGTGATAATGTGCTTGCTTAGAAATAATGCAAGTGAGAAAGCCTTTGTGAGTTAATGCTTGTTTTGGGAGCTATGTATATGATGAATTATGCTTTATGGTGCTTAATGATTTTGCTTGATTAATGAGGAAAATATTGAGTGCTGATAGAACCCTTGTGGTTTGGCTAGTTTTAGGATGATTTAAATGGTGGTATGAGTTTGGGCAATGTTAGAAAAGTAGCCAAGTTATGGCAAAATTTGTGTAGGAATTTAAGGGGTTTGAGTATGGTTGTAAGTAAGTAATGACCTAGAGAAACTAGGTGTTGATGGTGGTTGTTTTGGCTTAGAAAATCACCATGGGAATACTGTTTAATAAGAGGAGATTGATGCTAAAATCTGTAGCAAGAACTTGTGTAAATGCCTAGGGAGCTTTAGGAAAAGGAATGAGAATTCAAGGTTTAAGAGTGAGTCATGGAACTTGGTATGAGGTGTGCATTATCTTGGAAGTTTTGGAATGGTTAAATGAAGAGAGAACAATGCAAGTGTCAAGAGAGGTTAGAAAATGCACAAGGGTGCAAAGTGTTGAAATGAGAATGTAGAATGTGTGTATTTGAGCAAGAGTTTGAGTAAGGTTTGAGCCTATGATTTGAAGAGTTTTGAGCATGTTTTAAGGTGATTAAACATGTGGAAAACTTGTGGAAAGTTTATGGAAAGATTAAGGGTGGTTTAAGGATTGATTTGGAGTGGAAAAATCAAGTTTGGAGCAGGTTTTAGCAGGGTCCGGGACTTGGTCCTTGGACAAAGTCCCGGACCACACCTAAATTAAGGCCGAGAGTGCAAGTGCTGCTTTGGTCCGGGACTATACTCCAGGACAAGGTCCCGGACCATGTGTAATTTTCACCCGAGAGTTAAGTTCGCAATTGGTCCGGGACTTAGGTTAAGGACCAAGTCCCGGACCACCCCCAGAAACCTACAGAGAGCATTTTAAAGGTTGTAATTGATGGGGGTTTGAGTGTTAATGATGTTATAAGATGTTAAGGCTTGTTTGGTGACATGTAAAGGCCCTAGGAAGTGTAAGTAAGTGTTAGAAGTGATTGAGAAGTGAGAACTCAAATTAACAAAAGTAAACCGAGATAACGGGATAACGGGGTAAGTACGGGAGTAGCATTTAATAATGTACCGTATGAGCTTAGTATTAATAATAATGTTTGAAACATTATCAGAGAATCGTGCGTGACCCGAGCATGGTGAGATGACACGGTAAAAGTAAAAACCCCGGTGAAAGGTATGATTTTCTCATGCCCCGTATGCTAACCGAGTTACTCTGATTTGTGTGTTTGTGTGCCGGCTTAATCAAGATTAAAGCATGGAAATAATCCTTGTTTGATTATGTATGCCTTATTGTATGTTGTATGAAATAACATACTTGTACGCCGGTGTGGTCTAACATAGTGCATAGACCGACTCATAGAGAGTAGTGATTGACTAGAAACCCGTAGATCGGGTAGTCTCATGAACAATGGTAATATGCAAACACACACAAGCTATCGATTAAAGTATAATGATAACTCAAACATATGAACTCCCTAATGTGAGGAGATGTACGGGTTGAGTAAATACCCGATAACGGTTAGAGAACCTTATTGAAAACAACCACGAAATAAATATGAGTGGAGAGATAAATGACCTCCATCGAGAGGATTGAAGTTAGTCCAATAATGTGAACTTATAAGAAAGGTAAAAGAGACCTAAGGGACTATGTAACTCCCTTGTGACATGGTCGACCTTCTATACGAGGATCTTACCCGGTATAAGAAAATATCCGAATGTACAAGTATATGATTGTGAGGGTAACCCTTAAACCTAAGATTACCCGAATTTAAGTAAAGTTCCCAAAGTCATTAGAAACATCAAGAGTGATGCTTCTAGACTAATACACATAAAATTATTATAACTCCGAGAGAGGAGTGTATGGGAAAGTGAGTAGTCCGAGAGTAGTCGGACCTATGTAAAAAAGAGATGGGAACTAAGAGGAAGTTCCAGGAGCTAGTTGAGCCTTCCCACCATGCTAGACCCAGAGTAGGGTCGAAACCGGGGAAGTAAGACTATGCTAGAGAGCCATGAGTTTTGGCCCAAATATGTATTAAGAGTAACAAGCGTGACGTAGGAGACCTGTAGTGTCTCGAGAATCTACAAGAGCTTGAGTATAAATAACCCAAGAGTATGGGTGAGATAATGAGAATAAGTAACCCAAGAGTATGGGTGAGATAATGAGAATAAGTAACCCGAGAGTGTGGGTGAGTATAGTACGAGTAGCCCAAGAGAATGGGCGTGTAATTGAATAAGTAACCCGAGAGAGCGGGAGAGGTACTGAATAGGTAAACAAGGCATAGTGAGGTATAACCCTCATGGCCTAAGAGTAAACATATACAACTAACAACCTTGTTATGTTGGTTAGGAATTGTGCTCCCTGATTGGATGTAGATTCCTTGTGTAATATACAATATATATTGTATTCCCATGATGCATGTTGTTTGATTAAAATGAACTCCATGTATATCCGACCCAAAGTAGTCGGCGTACCGCGGTTAGCACGCGGTATATGCGAATTTCATATTCAGCGTAAGCTGACCCCCTAGGGGGAACGTTTTTAGTGTGCAGGTACTTGAAGCTGACCACCGTTCGAGAGAGTAGGACGGGGACTGCTATGAAGCATGGGTAGTTAGATAGTAATTACTAATGCATTTGAAAGAGGTGTAAGTCCGAGTATGTTATCGGCATCCGTATATTGTAGACTCGGTATAGTAAAGAAAGGAATTGAGTATTGTGTTGTATGAAGTACTCGGTTGTTCCAGTTCATCAGACCGTTACGGTAAGTAAGAAAGGCCTGGTTAGCCACATGGGTGGCTAACGGCGTTGTTTCACCCCTCGTTGTAATTAGAGTTCCGCTGCGTGAGTAGGAGTAATTAGTAACGGTTTAAGAGGTAATGACGAGATTAACGGTTGGTGTTACAAAAATGGTATCAGAGCGAAGTATCGCTCTGATGACTGGAAGTACCGAGCTTAGGTAATACCGAGTTAGGAATTAGAGACTTGGGCTATGGGTTGAGTGGTAGCGTGAGAGATGCGCTAGTTAGGAACTTCCAGTATGATCTGGATACCTACGATACCAAACCCGCCCTCCACAATTCCCGTATTAAAAGCTTGGGAAGGAACGCCAAAAAGACGGGAAACCCGATCTGGCACTTACAAAATATTTCAAAATGAACCAGAACCTGTCATGCGGTAGATCCCGAGAACCGGAAATCCCGAAGAGGGATCCCGCTGAAATGACAATGACTGCATGCAATGACGGAAGGTCGACACATCCTAATCCAAGGAGACCAGAATTTGTGGCAGCCTGGGGCGACATGCTTAGCAGTCGCGAGAACCCAGCTGGTCGAGCAGCAGTGAGAAGGATGCACCAATCGTGCGACCAGACGGACTTATGAGAACTAACGAGAACCGGGACACATGTCTACGGACCGCCATAGTTAACTAATACCACCAATGGTATACGTGTTGACTGAGAATCTAGTCAAAGGTAGATGCACCCACCCTGCCACACCCAAAGAGGTTGCAATACTTAACTGATATAGCTTAGACAGCTACAAGCATAATTACAGCATATACCCGAATAGGACTACAGCAGTAGTTCCTAAACAACTTAACCCTCGGTAACCACAGTGAAGACGTGGGAACGAGCAACGAGGTAGATCATGGAACTAAAAAATTAAGGAACTCCGACAGTGGAGGAGCTCCTAAATGAACGACAGTCATGTCAAGAGGAATGAGAAGCAGCCCAAGGAGCAGTTATCCAACTAGGGGATCAAGGAAGAGCCAACGAGGCTACCAAATACAATGTGAACAATACCGTGACCGGTATGAGTTAACCTAAAAACCGCCTGTACCGCGCACTTGCCTCGGCAAGTGCAGTAATAACGGGACCGTTAAGAAGAATCTTAACAAGTGACAAGTACTTAGCAAGTACCAAGATGGCGAACAAAGCCAATATAGCAACTTAAACCCTAAGAATTGTGAAACGAAACCTTGAAAAGGCATAACGGCCTGATCATATATATAAAGAACATACCAGTCAGCGAGAAGCTGGACTCGGTAAGGAACAGCCGGCATTGAAATGCCATGAAGAACTTACCTTTAAAACTTGAACTTCCTTTCAGAACATAAATTTTCCAAAAACCCCCAAAGTTTTAAAACCAAACCAGGGAACCACAGTAAGTTATCATAGGACGATTTAAGAAGAGTTGGCAACAGAATACTTCACTTAGGCGTGTGACCGACACTACGGTATACTAAACGAGACATGGAACGACCGCACTCCGAAGGAGCTTGCGGGCCTGACAGACCAATTATGAGTTAGTCGGGTAAGTGGCAACGTATCAATAAGATACTCCATGTATGTATACAAGTAGAGTACGGAACACGGGAAGTAGCCCACTCCATACTACGGACGAAAGAGCCAATCCAAACCAAGACAGTTGGACATCTCGAATAATCGAAGAACACAAAGAAGTTTACGAAGCTAAGGAGTCTGGAAACCAGTAAGGTAACGGACCTAAGGACATAGCGTGGAGAAGTGCGAGAAGCACAGAGTATTAAGCACAGACATTGGATATGTCTCAGGAAATACCTAATAACTGGAATATATACCAGCATAAGTAATATGGCAAATTCCTAAAATGATCTTAGCGATGTTTGATGCGGGACAGAATCCCCACAGTTTATCTCACTATGAGAATAACGACCCAATTAAGTAGGTAAAGGAAAAGTACTAATACTCTACCCAATAACGGGAGACATTACAACCCTAAACGGGATAGTTCGAGTTATACATAGCCGCAAGGCGAAGTCGCAACTGAACATAACCATAAGTACAAGCCAGATGTAATGGCATTACTCAGTAACACCCAGGAGCAATCCGAGAAGGGTGCCGGAGTCAACAGTAGTTGAACGAAACATCGTGTTGAGAACACAAGTGTTAAGTCAAACATTCGGGTAAAACCCGAAGGGATCCCACGTAGCACGGGATACCCTAGATTGCCAGAGGGCATGAACAAATATCAAGTTATGTAAAAGGGCCTTCCATGTATGGAAGTGTGTCGAGACAACCTTATCGAAAAAAAACCCAGTAATACCTCCAACCATTTAATGGTGTACGGAGAAGAAGAAACCTATATAAACAGCCCGCATGGAGCATGACTCGAGGCATGGTGGCTTGTAAGCCGATAGAACCAACTACAATTCGTAGATTCAAACGTTGCAAAACATATGTATTAAGGCATAAGAGTTACTGTGGAGCACGAACCACTACTTAGAGTGGGGACACCACTTGTTATTGTGGAGCCTACGGAGCGGTAATTGCGTGAATCCTCCAGAGAAAGGCTACCGCCTATGTATGTAATGCGAAACCATTAATGCGGTGTACTAAAACCTGAGCATGTGTATATTGCCAAGGAGTATTTGAAATCAAATAGTCTGTAGGAAGGCTTGATAGCAGTAAAAGGAAACCGATAGAGTAATCGGATGAGTAGTGAGCACTGTATGTGTACAGTATGAACTGCAGAGTAAGCAGTGCGCAAGCGCGCAGAGAGATTTAAAGAATAGCGTATATTGTTGAGCCAAGTGAATGGCAAGCCATAGTGTAAATGGCGAGAACCCTGGGCGGAAGCTAAAGTAGTAGCGGATGCCATGAAAATGAGAAGGAACAAGGTACGCAGTAAGCGACCATTGTAAGAGTATATTCGGTTAGTGATATGAAGCTGATAAGGAAATGTGGTAAAGAAGACATGATCATTCCTATCTCATGAGAGATTTACTGTCAAGGGTTTACGCTTCTGCACTCTGTATGACTGAGTGTTTTGGTATTGCACTTGTGCGGTAATGATCAAGTGGGAGAGCCAGGAATTGAGAAATGTCAACGAAGCCTGTTGAGTGAGAATCTAGAGAGATAACCGTGCGGCCATTGGCCAAAATGCACAAAGAACGTGGGCAGTAACCCACAGGGCCCAGGATCGATATGTGGAAAAAGGCAGAGTAGTATCTGAATGAGGAATTCTTGTACAGAAATAAATAAACAAACATGATTCAGAAGTCATTATCAAATGAGGAAGCACTACATGCTACAGTAGTAGCTTGACCTCAAACGACAATAAGTCGGAAAAGGTAGTGAATAACCAAAAAGTATACAGAGTTATACAAAAAAAAATATAGATTTCCAGAGAATTGGAGAGAAAATCCATAACTCATCGAATTCGCATACGGTAAGAATACCTAGGACGATTATTCCCAAGTCAAAAGGGATAGAAAGGGAGTGGATAATACATTGAGAGTACAAAAAGGGCGAGTTAAGCTCTAGTTATCAGGTCACGCAATAGAAGCTTGTGGACCGTAACTCAAAGGTTAAGTATACCTAGCAATTGAGGTTTTGAAGCCTTAGAGGCTAGAACCGAACCCGGTTATGAGTTAATTAACCAATGTTCAGTGATAACATATGGTTGGTTACGCGGGGCGTAAACCCCTTTTAAGGGGGGTAGGGCGAGAAGAACAGAGAAACGTTTTGAGTACGTTTACGTATTGGTGCGAAACTTACTATGGCATAGCACACAAAGAAATCGTTTGATGATTGGACTTATGTTACATAAACATATGTACCCATCATGTGTAATAATGATTATTGTGCATGAGTGATGCAAGTAACGAGTATGTAATATTTATGAAAAGAGGAGTAGAGAGACTCCTAGGGAATGAGAATCCCTATAGTATATGTCTAGTGAGATTAGACATGAGTTATGATGAGTATGAATCGGCATGAAACCGATGTGTAACCTAAGAGGGAGTGAGTTCCCTAGGTGATTTTATTTGAGAATGATTGATGGAGTGAGTTCCATCCTTGGAGTTGTATGTTGTATGTTTTAATGAGGCCACAAGTATGGAATGCCTAGCAAGGTAAGTGAAACAAATAGAGAGTAATGGATGACTTAAGTTCCATGATAAAGATAAATTGAAACAGATTGTTTTATGAATACGACTAGAAAGAGTAAAAGATAGAAAACAAATGTTTGACTATCTGATTGTTTGAAACTGACGTGGGAGGTGGAACTTGGTCTGCTAGCGATCAAGGAAACCGAACGCAAATTGGGGTGGAAGGATATTCAACACTGATGCTGATCACAATCAGGGTTGGATGATTCTTGAAGCTCCCTATAGTGGTCACAAGTAATCACGCTAAGAAAAGATACAGCTACCATAAATTTGATTTGGAGTTGTGTGATGTTTTTAAAAAGAATTTTCAAACAGATTTTGAAAAGAATTTTCTTCAAGTATGAAGATGGAAACGAAAACTGGTTTTGAAAACGCTATCACCCGACGATGGCTGTGGCCTTAAGTCTTGATGACCGGTAAGAACGGTGGGCGAGTATTAGTTTTGAAACCATTGCAACCGTACGTGCGGACGGTCCTAAGTGACCGGTTGCGGTGCCGGTGGGGGGGTGACGTGTGCGATTTTTCCAAAGGCAGCGGGACGGGGAGAGTACCCTGAGATGTTCCTGTGTTGAGTGAGTCAACCAGAGTGCCTGAGGATATGTATATGTGTAACGTTTTGATCTGAACCGAGGGACCGTGGGCCAGAGAGAGTAAGTGCCCATTTGTCATGAAACGGCCGTGAACCAGAAAGAGTAAGTGTTCACGTGACCGGTACCTGAGGGATCGGCAGTGTATTACTCAATATGGATCGAGGACTGTAGAGCCTTCTTGTCTTCGGACCGATTCCATGGAGAGAATACAAAGAGTATTTTTGATTGCTATACATGCTGTGATATATGTGGTGGTATGTGTAGTGTGAAAAGAGAATGACTGTGGAGTCTGTAAGGTTATACATGTATTATAACCTTGGCATAGTACGCCAATGATAGTAACCATCTAGATTCACCAACTTGAGGACAAAGTTCCTAAGGGGGTAGATTTTAATACCCCGGATCTAAAAATGGTGATTAAATTACTCTAATATGATTATAAAAGGCCTAATGGTGCCTAGAGAGTATTGGTAAAAAGAATAAAAACCAAAAGAAAGAGAGAAAATGCGTTAAACGCGAAAAACGCTAAAATGCGCATTAAATTTAAATAAGAGATAAATGATCTCGTAAGGGTCCGAGATGGATTCCTAAGGCTTAGTTAGGCCTAAATAGTATACGGGAATGATTCCCGAAGAAAACGGATCCAAATAATGGATTAAAACGCTAACGGAGTTTTAAGCACGTTTTCGAGAAAACCGAAAACGTGACTTTAAGTGGTCAAACGGACCCGTAAAAATTATAGTCGATTAAATAACTATAATTAAGTATTAATGGAAGCTTAATAACCATTAAAAATAAAGAAACGAGAAAAAAATCCAAAAACGGGCCCGGTTAGTGAATAGTGCCAAACCGGGTAAATAACGAGCGTTTTCTGTCAGAAACCGAAAAACGCTCCAGCTTAACTAGTTAGTGGGGGCCGGTTTTATTAAATAAGAAGCCTCCCCTCTCTTGTTTATTAGTTAGCAAATAAAGAAAGAAAGAAAAAAAAAAGAGGAGAGAGAAAAGTAAAAGCAAAAAGGCATTTAACATTCCTCACTCTCTTTCCTCTCACTTTCCCTCCTTCTTCTTTTCTTTCCCCTTCTCCACGATTCCCTTCCTCCCTCTCTGGTGCTGTGCGACATGGAGCTCAAGCAAGGGTTCTCCATCTTCTTCTCCTTGCTCAAGTCTCATCCTTGCTCCGAATTGAAAAATAATCGCATATTTAAACTCCTCTCATCAAACTCTACCTTTCCCTCTTTTCAAAATCCCAAAAGCTTGAAGTTCATTTTCATGGGGGTTGCCCATTTGAGGAGGAGGAAAGCACATAAACTTGAAGCTTGAAGCTTCCCTTTCTAGCAAGGTAAAAATGTTCATGAAAAAGTCATGTTTCTCCATTTTCCCACCTTGGCCGATTTTGGCTTTTGGTAATGACTAGCTTTTCTTCCTTGTTTGAGATATTCTCCAAGCTTTAATGGTGGTGGGAGTCCCCTCTAAGATTCAAGAGTTGAAAACCATTCAAGAAATTCCAAAGTAAAACCTAATTTGGTGCTTTAAGCATCCTTGTGAAATTTAGTTTATTTGGTGAGCCTAAGGGAGCTCCTTGGTGCTTATTTTGAAATTTGAATGTGGCTAGAGAAATGGGCAAATGAATGCCTTGGCCGATTTTGAAGGAAGAAGAGGGGAAAAGAGGAGAAGAGAAATAAAAGGAACTAAGAAAATTTAAGGTAAGAAACCTATCTTAGTGGTATCCTATATGTATTAGGATTTGGGAAGGGTTAGTAAAATGAATGAACCCCACTTGAGTGGTCGTGGTGATAATGTGCTTGCTTAGAAATAATGCAAGTGAGAAAGCCTTTGTGAGTTAATGCTTGTTTTGGGAGATATGTATATGATGAATTATGCTTTATGGTGCTTAATGATTTTGCTTGATTAATGAGGAGGAAATATTGAGTGCTGATAGAACCCTTGTGGTTTGGCTAGTTTTACGATGATTTAAATGGTGGTATGAGTTGGGCAATGTTAGAAAAGTAGCCAAGTTATGGCAAAATTTGTGTAGGAATTTAAGGGGTTTGAGTATGGTTGTAAGTAAGTAATGACCTAGAGAAACTAGGTGTTGATGGTGGTTGTTTTGGCTTAGAAAATCACCATGGGAATACTTGTTTAATAAGAGGAGATTGATGCTAAAATCTGTAGCAAGAACTTGTGTAAATGCCTAGGGAGCTTTAGGAAAGGAATGAGAATTCAAGGTTTTAAGAGTGAGTCATGGAACTTGGTATGAGGTGGTGTGCATTATCTTGGAAGTTTTGGAATGGTTAAATGAAGAGAGAACAAAATGCAAGTGTCAAGAGAGGTTAGAAAATGCACAAGGGTGCAAAGTGTTGAAATGAGAATGTAGAATGTGTGTATTTGAGCAAGAGTTTGAGTAAGGTTTGAGCCTTTGATTTGAAGAGCTTTAGAGCATGTTTTAGGTGATTAAACATGTGGAAAACTTGTGGAAAGTTTATGGAAAGATTAAGGGTGGTTTAAGGATTGATTTGGAGTGGAAAAATCAAGTTTGGAGCAGGTTTTAGCAGGGTCCGGGACTTGGTCCTTGGACAAAGTCCGGACCACACCTAAATTAAGGCCGAGAGTGCAAGTGCTGCTTTGGTCCGGGACTATACTCCAGGACAAGGTCCCGGACCATGTGTAATTTTCACCCGAGAGTTAAGTTCGCAATTGGTCCGGGACTTAGGTTAAGGACCAAGTCCCGGACCACCCCCAGAAACCTACAGAGAGCATTTTAAAGGTTGTAATTGATGGGGGTGTGAGTGTTAATGATGTTATAAGATGTAAGGCCTTGTTTGGTGACATGTAAAGGCCCTAGGAAGTGTAAGTAAGTGTTAGAAGTGATTGAGAAGTAAGAACTCAAATTAACAAAAGTAAACCGAGATAAGGGGATAACGGGGTAAGTACGGGAGTAGCATTTAATAATGTACCGTATGAGCTTAGTATTAATAATAATGTTTGAAACATTATCAGAGAATCGTGCGTGACCCGAGCATGGTGAGATGACACGGTAAAAGTAAAAAACCCCGGTGAGTGAAAGGTATGATTTCTCATGCCCCGTATGCTAACCGAGTTACTCTGATTTGTGTGTTTGTGTGCCGGCTTAATCAAGATTAAAGCATGGAAATAATCCTGTTTGATTATGTAAGCCTTATTGTATGTTGTATGAACTAACATACTTGTACGCCGGTGTGGTCTAACATAGTGCATAGACCGACTCATAGAGAGTAGTGATTGACTAGAAACCCGTCGATCGGGTAGTCTCATGAACAATGGTAATATGCAAACACACACAAGCTATCGATTAAAGTATAATGATAACTCAAACATATGAACTCCCTAATGTGAGGAGATGTACGGGTTGAGTAAATACCCGATAACGGTTAGAGAACCTTATTGAACAAACCACCAAATAAATATGAGTGGAGAGATAAATGACCTCCATCGAGAGGATTGAAGTTAGTCCAATAATGTGAACTTATAAGAAAGGTAAAAGAGACCTAAGGGACTATGTAACTCCCTTGTGACATGGTCGACCTTCTATACGAGGATCTTACCGGTATAAGAAAATATCCGAATGTACAAGTATATGATTGTGAGGGTAACCATTAAACCTAAGATTACCCGAATTTAAGTAAAGTTCCCAAAGTCATTAGAAACATCAAGAGTGATGCTTCTAGACTACACATAAAATTATTATAACTCCGAGAGAGGAGTGTATGGGAAAGTGAGTAGTCCGAGAGTAGTCGGACCTATGTAAAAAGAGATGGGAACTAAGAGGAAGTTCCAGGAGCTAGTTGAGCCTTCCCACCATGCTAGACCCAGAGTAGGGTCGAAACCGGGGAAGTAATACTATGCTAGAGAGCCATGAGTTTTGGCCCAAATATGTATTAAGAGTAACAAGCGTGACGTAGGAGACCTGTAGTGTCTCGAGAATCTACAAGAGCTTGAGTATAAATAACCCAAGAGTATGGGTGAGATAATGAGAATAAGTAACCCAAGAGTATGGGTGAGATAATGAGAATAAGTAACCCGAGAGTGTGGGTGAGTATAGTACGAGTAGCCCAAGAGAATGGGCGTGTAATTGAATAAGTAACCCGAGAGAGCGGGAGAGGTACTGAATAGGTAAACAAGGCATAGTGAGGTATAACCCTCATGGCCTAAGAGTAAACATATACAACTAACAACCTTGTTATGTTGGTTAGGAATTGTGCTCCCTGATTGGATGTAGATTCCTTGTGTAATATACAATATATATTGTATTCCCATGATGCATGTTGTTTGATTAAAATGAACTCCATGTATATCCGACCCAAAGTAGTCGGCGTACCGCGGTTAGCACGCGGTATATGCGAATTTCATATTAGCGTAAGCTCCCCTAGGCGTTAGTGTGCAGTAGTGTGCAGGTACTTCGAGAGAGAGGTGAGGACGGGGACTGCTATGAAGCATGGGTAGTTAGATAGTAATTACTAATGCATTTGAAAGAGGTGTAAGTCCGAGTATGTTATCGGCATCCGTATATTGTAGACTCGGTATAGTAAAGAAAGGAATTGAGTATTGTGTTGTATGAAGTACTCGGTTGTTCCAGTTCATCAGACCGTTACGGTAAGTAAGAAAGGCCTGGTTAGCCACATGGGTGGCTAACGGCGTTGTTTCACCCCTCGTTGTAATTAGAGTTCCGCTGCGTGAGTGAGTAGGAGTAATTAGTAACGGTTTAAGAGGTAATGACAAGATTAACGGTTGGGGTGTTACACTAATACGTATTTAAGGGCATAATGGTACCTAATTAATATTGGTAAGGAGAATAAATCTAAAAAGAAATAAAGAAACGCTTAAAAAGCGAAAAACGCTAAATAAGCGTTAAAATAACCATAGGAGGTATGAGACCTCGGTTAGCGTATTATATGGATTCTAAAGGTTTAATAAGACATAAATAATATATGGGAACAACTCCCGAAGAAAACGGATCCTTAAAACGGATTAAAACCACTAACGAACCTTAAACCGCGTTTTTCGAGGTAACCGGGAAAACGTGTCTTTAAGCGGGTCAAATAGACTCGTAACAATTTTGGTCAACTAAATAATCATTAATAAATATTAGTGAAGCTTTAGAACCAATAAAATCAATAAAACGAGAAGTTAGTAAAATTGTAAAAAACGGGAAGTTGTGGGGTAGAAACATAAATAACACAAACTTATGTGTCCAATATTGTAAATAGAATTTTAGAAACCCATAAGGGCTGTGTGTTGTCCGATGGGGACTCTCCCCTCACACTCCCTCACACTCTCCTCTTATCAATAAAAGACAAAAACAATAAAGTAAAACACTCTCCTCACTTTATTCACTCACCACTCTCTCTCCTATCTCTATTCTCTCTTCTCTCACGTGAACACACTCACCCTCACTCTCTCTTTTTCTTCTTCTTCTTCTACCTCTCAACGATTTCCATGGTGAAATAAGAGAACCCACACAAACCTCTCTTCTCTCCTCTTGTAACCCCCTCAAATCTCTTCCAAAAATTATAAAAAGTATACCATTGGAATCCTCTTATCAAGAGCTACATTTCCATCCTTTCAAAATTCGAAAACCAACATTTTCGTTTTATGGGTATGTCCCATTTGGAGCTTCAAGGCCACCATTAGAAGGCCCTCCTTCTCCTTGTTCTATTGAGGTAAAAATATTCTTAAAAACTCCATCTTGTTCTAGCCTCAAGGGCAAAACGAAAATGTAAACTAAAACCCTTGCTTGCTTCCTTATGCTAGCCGATTTTGGCCTTGTTGGTGGAGTTGGAATTTGTTCTTGAGCCACTCCGAACTTCACTTACACCCTTGCAAGGTAAGGAATTTTCTAAACCCTAAAACCCACATTAAAAGCTTAAATAATGTTAGGGTTAATTTTTAGTATTGAATGGTGTATTTAAGAATGAGTTGTGATGTTAGATTGGTTGAGAGACTAAAACCGGTAGAGAGAAGGAAGGAGTAAGAAGCGAAGAACAAAGAAAATCTAGAAGAAAAACAAGGTAATTAAACTCACCTTTGTGTAGTCTTGTATATGTATGTGTAACAGATTTTAGAAGTTTGAAATGAGTAATGGAAATGGTATTGTGTAGTAATGTATTGTGCAGGAGAATCTAAGTGCTTAAAACCGTTGAAAGACATGTAAAATGTATTGAAACTTAGTTGGATATTGGGTTGTTGAGTGCAGGAATTTTTAGTAGTTTTAGTAATGGTAATTGTGTATGGGAGCTTGTATATTGATGTTGTGTATAAACAGGTGAGATGATGTTAATGTGTGAGGAAACATTGTGGTGAGAGTGTATAAAATATAGGGGAGACAATGGCAAAATTTGCCTAGGATTATAACACTTAGTGAACCAGAAACTAGGTGACTAATAGGTGTTGTAACATATTTTGATAGAGAAAGATAAAGGGGTAGATTGGGGGAGATAGATAATGTATTGTGATGTACTAGGAACTCTAGAAATGACATTAGAAGAGGTAGTTAGAGAAGGGGAGAGTAAGTGTCAAAATCTGTAGCAAAGTGTATTAATATGCATTGGAGAAGTTAGGAAGGATTAGTGTGCAAGAATTGGTAAAAAGAGTGTTGCAAAAAGAGTGGGGACTTGGGCATAGGTATGCAATGGCTTGAGGAAATGTATCGGGATGCAAAGGATGGTTGGTAGTAGGAGTATGGAGTGTAAAAAGTTAGAACAAAAAATATGTAGCATTGAAGGATGAAAATCTGTGGTAAGTGTGGAAAGGTGATGAAATGCGTAAGTTGATTGATGGATTTAGTAAAGAATTTGGTGGATGAACTAAGGCAATTTGGAGGGCCTAGGTAGTGTTAAACATGTGGGATTACATGTAGAAGAGTGGAGAAACAATGGGTAAAGTATAGAACTGAAAACAGAAGTAAAAATGCAATACTGGGCCGGACCGAACTTGCGACCGGACTTGCAAGTTCGGTCGAGCCCAGATTTACAAAGACGGGAATGCTTCGGAATGGACCGAACTTGCGACCGGACTTGCAAGTTCGGTCGGACCAGAAAATTCTCCCGTCAGTAACCTCTGGAATGGACCGAACTTGCGGAGGACTGCAAGTTCAGTCGGCCAGAAAAATTTCCGTTGAGTAAGCTACTGGAATGGACCGACCTTGCGACCGGACTTGCAAGGTCGGTCGGGCTAAATTTTCACATACGAAACTTACTGGAATGGACCGACCTTGGGACCGGACTTGCAAGGTCGGTCGGCCCTGTAATTCTCCAGCGTAATTCCTTACTGACTTGGACCGAACTTGCGACCGGACTTGCAAGTTCGGTCGAGTCATAACAAAAAAAAAATATATTAATTAAATAATATAATATATATATATATATGTATATGTATACCCACCTATACATATGTGCATATACGTAAGTAAACCATTGTTAAGTAATTAGGAATAAGTAAATAAAATATAAGTATGTAATGCAAGACTTAGTAAGTATGGATTAGTAAACGTAAGAGTAATCGGGTTAAGTTAATGATAGATAGAATCATTCAACTGTATGTATATATAATAGGATATGATTTGTGAACACCGGAGGAACGTTGGGATACAAGTACAACGGTGAAAGGTATGATTTCTTCATGCCCTGTATCCTAATCTGGTTACCCCGATTTGTGTGCTTATTTGATCGCCTAAATAAGATAAATGCATGAATCGGACTATATTGCACTTACCTGTGCTTGACTTATGTTGTTCTCGATATTTATTGTCTTGAGCACTAGTTTGTATAATTCATGAAATGTATGAATGATGATGACTTGTATTCGAATCTTGTATGGTACTTAAGTATTGTATTGTATTTTGTATAAATGGGTATTGAGCATAGTAATTGTGTATGTGGCTTGTATGAATGACTTCTGCTAATTCCTAACTACCTAACTTAAGTGAGTAAACCGGAATGAGTAGAAGTCCGATATAGCTTCGGCCACGCGTGAGGATGCGGAGTCACAAGAGGTTGGCTGCAATTCCTGACTCTTAAACTAGTCCGCGGCCCAAACCTTAAATGGGTAGCATCCCGGATTGGTGAGTCAAGTAAATCCGGAGGTGGGACGGAGTAGTCCCCAGGGCCGGCGGTCCCGACAACTTAACTTGAGTAAGAGTAAGTAAGTATGGATCCGTAAGTATGTATGAGTATGAGTATGGATGCGTAAGTATGAAATAACGAGTAAAAGAGTAATCTCCACCCGATTAACCCGGGTGGACCAATGAAGCTAACAAGAATGTATATGTGTATGTAATGTGTATGTGTAATTCGGAAAAAGGTAAGTATGTATTGAATGGTTTATGTTGTACTTCTTGTATGTAATGAAGTGTATGTATGTGTGTGTCTTGCGTAATGTATTGTAATATTATGTATAAGAGCATGTATGCATGTATGTTTGAATGAAATCAACCGCATGTATTCGACCAAGTGGTCGGCGTACCCTCACTAGTACGCGGGGTATGCGGTTATCATGCGCAGCGAAAGCTGACCCCCTAGGGGGAACGTTTTTAGTGTGCAGGTACCGAAGCGAATATGGTCAAGATAAGAGACCGGAGGCACACCCTTGTAATTAGAAGCAAGTAGTTTGTGAGGAACGGGTAGTAAGTAGTCTCGTAGTGAGTACGTATGAACTGGAAGAGGTAGTATACTTGTATAAGGATCTTAGTAAACTCGGTATGTTGATTATATTGTATTGTATTTGAAGTATTGTATCGAATGGAAGATTGTAGCACGTATTGGTATATGGAGTGTGTATGGTAGATATGTAATACTCGGGATTCCGGTCCATCAGACCGATGCTGTATGTAGTAGTAGTAGCCTTGTTAGTCACGTGGGTGACTAACGGCATTGTATCACCCTCATTATGTAAGTATGTATCCGCTGCGTGTATCTGATGCGTAAGGAGATTGGACGGTAAGCACAGCATTAATGGTAGGGGTGTTACAAAAAGTGGTATCAGAGTGAAGTGTCGCTCTGATGACTGGAAATACCGAGTTTAGGGAATACCGAGTTAGGAAGTAGAAGCTTAGGGCTAAGGGCTGAGTGTTGGCATTAGAGATATGCTGGTTAGGAACTCCCGGATACCTACAGTACCAGTCCCACCCGCCGCAAACCCCACTGTATAACTTGGGAAGGGACGCCAGAGAGAAGAAAAGTCTTCTCATACTCGGGGGAACCCGATCTGGCAGTTGTGAAGCAATCACACGGTAAACAAGAATCGACATATGGTAGATTCCAAGAACTGAGAGTCCCGGAGATGGATTCCGGTTGACCCACAACACCCGCACTTAATAGCGGTAGGAAGGGCACTCCAACC
This sequence comes from Limonium bicolor, assembly GCA_023374045.1. Lineage (NCBI taxonomy): Eukaryota > Viridiplantae > Streptophyta > Magnoliopsida > Caryophyllales > Plumbaginaceae > Limonium > Limonium bicolor. Next base: position 22,738,921 of record CM041783.1, on the reverse strand, counting down.
ATGAGGAGGCCACAACTTACAACAGCATGGGGCGACGTGCTTAGCAGTCGCGAAACCTAGCTAGTCAACCACCAACAGCAGGACAGAAGCACTAACCGTGCAACGGAATGAAAAGGGAGCAGTAGCGGAACCGAGACACCAGTCTACGGGATAGTAATACTTGAATAATACCACCAACGGTATGCTAGCCGACTAAGGACATAGTCGGAAGCGGTTAACTCCAAAACTATAATGCCATTAAGGTTGCAGTACCTGGGCAATAAGCTCAGACAACTACAAGAACAACCATGAGATACAATCCCATAGGACTACAAGCGTAGTACCTAAATGAGGAAGGTTCAGTAACCACCACAAATGTGTGGGAACGAGCCACAAGGAACGACACTAAACCAAATAGAACGGGAACCTCCAAGGAGTGGAGAAGTACCCAGATCTACGACAGCCATACCTAGACCACCAAGAAGCTACCTAAAGGAGCGAGTATACCAATTGTAGATCAATAAGATCAAGGGAAGAGTCAACAAGACTATCAAATGCGAGTGGGAAACCATACCGTGATCGGTATAGGATTACTCAAAAACCACCAGTACCACGCACTTGCCATGGCAAGTGCAGTAAGAACATGAATAGGTGAAGGAGCACTAACACACCACAGGTACATAGTAATGTACCGTGACAGCGATGAAGCGACTACAGGAATAAACCATCCTAAAACAGGAGGAATGAAAACCATGGGAAGGCCTGACGGCCTGACCCTGCATTTAGACAACGCCAGTCAGCGGAAGCTGGACTGATCAAGATTTCGAACATGGCTATGCCATGTAGACTTCTTTTAACACCGAACTGTTATTTTTCAAACCAAGTTTCTTTCAAAACCACAAACTTTCTTTTAAACCTTGGATTTCAAAACCAAACCAACAAAATCACGGTGAGTATCATAGAACGATACAAGAGGGTTGGCAACAGAATACTTCACCTAGGCGTGTGACGAACACTACGAGTGTACCCGTTACGGGATGTGGGACAACCGCACTCCGAAGGAGCTTGCGGGCCTAACATATAGTTGGGTAAGTGGTAACGTATCAATATGGTACCCCACGTATGTACATGTAGTGTGCGACGCACGGGAAGTAGTCAACTCCGTTCTCTACGGATCATGAGTGAATTTGACCAGAACAACTAGACACCACAGACAATCAAGGAGAAGGAAACGCAGTTAAGGAACAAGTGTAAGGAACTCAGAGAATCCATCTGAAGATAAGGAATGAAGACTGGGAAGTGCAAAAAGCACAGACTAGTAAATATAGACATTGGATATGTCTCGAGGACACCAAACAAATACGTGATAGCTGGAAGGTATACCCAGCCTAAACACAGTAAGGCAGTTGCCTAACGTGAACACCACAATGCTCAGCAAACGGGACAGAACTCCCAAGAGCAATCACAAGATTACTACTACGAAGCACAACCCATCATCGGAGAGGATATTTAAACCTAGTCTCAAGCACTAGGAGCAAGTATAAACGGTCTACCCAACGACGGGATGTCATAACCCGAAAGGAGATAGCTTAATGCAATGCCATAAGATGGTATAGAGGACAACACATGTTATAAACATTAGCCGGATGTAACGGCATAACTACCAGACACCCAGGAGCGATCCTTGAAGGGTGTCTGCGTTAACAACAGTTGAACAAGCATAATGATATGAGCACGGGAGCTAAAACGAACATTCGGTTAGGACACCGAAGGGATTTCACTTAACAGGAAATACCCTAAGGTACTGAGAGGCACCCATTAATACCATTTCGCCTAAAGGGCCTCCTATGAACGGAAGCGTGATGCCACGACTTACCATGGAGCCCAATAATACCTCCAACCTATGACGGTATACATGGAGTGGAAACATGTATAAGCAGCTTGCAAAGAGCATAGCTTGCAGCAATATGGCTCTAAAGCCATAAACCTGATGCGTTGTGTAACCTTAAACGTTTGCAACCCACACCATTACTAACAAGACTTGCAAGAAATATTGCCTCATACGACAAGAAATCAACAACTGGACCATAAATTCAAACCCAACATCCTGAGTGGCTTGGAGTAATGGCCAACTCAATGTCACTGTCACTAGGGCATCAACCTAGTATACAGTTGACGGAGTTCTTAATTACCGCCATGCCTTCTGTAGCAATGGTAGCACAGAGGTATAAGATCATGATAATGCCAACATTGGCCTAGTCCACACTTGGACACTACGAGAAACCAAGGGAAGGTACCCCTCGTTAGCCTAAGACCACCAATGTGGTGAAGATGTGGACCCTGAGAAAGGCTTCCATCTATTATAACAGAAAAGCCTACGCATATAGACATTGCCAAGGGCGATGGAATAAGCATACTCCGTATGCACCCAAGCATGTGGTGAACCATTGTGTAAACACTAACATAGCAAACTTGTCATAAGACCTATGAGTGGAAAACCCCTCTCAACAAGAAATTTCATTTACCAATGACAGAGTACTCTCCAATTGGAGAACGGGACCAGAAAACCCTTGAAGTTTCGTGGGATGTCCTGGTAATATACATACGAGCAAAACTACACAGCCAGAGCCTTAACCAATGCTCAGCACTGAAAGGCAATAATTATCAAAGCAATTAATGTGAACACACGTTGAACATCACGAATGACTAACGCTCAAGAGAGCTTATAACCCGATGAGTTATCTCACCCTTGGTCAACCAAGATACTTGGTAAACCGTATCATAAATGATGATGGAATGTGAGGTAAGCTAACCTACACATGAAACCTAAAATGGAAGAACATCTCCACATTGGGAAGATATTAATATTGTGGTATGCTACGACAACCGTCATACACACGAACATTGGAAACCCCAGGGTATACATACCATAAGGGAATGATGCCAATGACAATGGCAATGAGTAAAGAGGAACTATCACTGTAACCGAAACAGTAAACGATGTTGTATAATGAGTAAGAATACAGTGCGTAACAAGCGACCGCTATGAGGAAGTAGATAAGCAACGACACGGAGTATAAGTATGAGATGTCACACAGAAATATTCTTTCCTATCACATAAGCGACTTACTGTCAAGCGTTTACGCCTCTGCACTCTGTATGACTGAGTGTTTTGGCATTGCACTTGTTCAGCTAATGACCTAATGAGATGGCGAGGGATATGGAGAATGTAAACCGTACTAAATCTTTCCTTTCACCACAAACATGGCATAAGCCAGTCAAGCAAGCTTAGCAACATACAGTGCGGCCTAAGGCCAAAGAAGCACGAAGAGTGTACAACACACTAATAATCACAAGATGTGAATTCCATTGGAATATAAGGTGAAAGGAGATACAAGGAAGTCACTAGGACCAACGCATAGAAAATGCAAGGTCATACAAGTAAAGAACACTTGTACTGAACCAGAAGAACTGGTATAACTTAGAAGCTAGTGACAACAGAGGAAGCACTACAACTAAGTAGTGACTTAACCTCGCCCGACAATAAGTCGGAGGAACTTAACGAATAATCGTAGAAGCACGAATAGCATGTGCAGTAGATTACCAGAGAGCCGGTTATAACCTTAAACTCATTGAGTTCAAACACGGTAAAGGAATACCGCAGTTGTTTAGTAGACCTTATTCCCATAATAGACGGATGAGAAGGTGATGTATAGCACATTAAGGATAACAAGAAGGGTGAATAACCCAAGTTATCAGGGTCGCGCAGCAGAAGCTGGTGGGCCCTAGCTAGGAGATTAATGTACCTAGTGAGCATAATACAATGGCTATTAATGCCTTGAAGCCGATTAGGCTAGAATTGAATTAAATATGAGTTAAATAAACTCATAAAGGAACTCTTGGTGCAAAGACTAAACCATTGGTATGGTTAAGGCCCTGTTGACCAGAGCATATTATATAGTATACCGTAGTGAAGCTAAACGCTCCAGTTTGCCCAGACTGATTAAACCAAAGTTTAATAATAATAAAATATGGTAGATTACGTGTGCGTAATCCCTTTTAAGGGGGGTAGAGCGAAACCGCTTAATGTAAGTTTTGTGAATAAAACACATAAACCAGAATGTGCATAGCACAAATGAGAACCAAATTGATGATTGATACTATGTTAATAAACATAAGTACCCATTCATATTGTAATTATGGTAATTAGGCATTAGACATGCAAATACCAGGGGATGGATATATCTATCTTGTAACACCAATGTAAGAGTATTAGTAAAAGAAAAGTAATGAGTAGTGGATGGAGCTCCACGAGTATTGTAACCTTTGAAGAAGTAGTACGAAATGAATGAGGATAGTAGATGAATGAAGTTTATGAGTAGTGGAATCGTAAGTAAAATATTTGAAACAATTGAAGTTAACTAAATCTTATAAGTGTAGTATTCCCTAGTTAGAATATAGGAGATGATGGTGAGTAATGAATGGAAGTAGTAACAGTCGATGAAGTGAGCATTTAGGTATTGAACCACAGAGTAAAGCATTTGGGAAGTAGAGTGAGGATGATTGATGGATTGATTCCATCCTTTGGAGATGTATGGATTTGTAATCACGACTAGAAAGAATAAAAAGATAGAAAATGAAAACAATCAAATTATTTGTTTGGTTGAACCTGATGTGGGAAGTCGAACTTGATCCTGATCAGATCAAGGGAAACCGAACACAAATTGGAGTGGAAAGATAGTTCAACACTGATGCTGATCACATCAGGGTCGAATGACTCTTGAAGCTCCCCTCAAGTGGTCACAAGAATCACACATAGGATAGAAGTAATGAGTATAAATTGGAATATGGAGTTGTATGTTTTAGAAATTTTTAATTAGTAGTGGTGGAAGAATTTCCTTTAGTATGGAGAATGAGGATGTGTTAGAAGTGGGTACCGAAGAAGATAGTAAGGTAGTATGTGGTATTATTCCAAGGGCAGCGGGACATAGAGGAGTCCCGTGTCTAGATGACCTGAGCGCCTACGGGATTGGAATGTGTATTGCATTGCTTTGGGAATAGCCTTGCATTGTATGTATGTATAAATTGGTAATGAGGAACCGGATGGTCGGTAGTAGCGGATTGGAGTGATTATTGTGCATTAGTATGGTATGGTATGGTATAGTATGTAGGAACCTTGAGTAACGGATTTGGGATGGTAAGAGGAAGAAGGTTTGGCTTTGGTATTAGACACGTAAGAATGAGTAAGCATTGTAAACCCATAACCTTGAACAACTTTGAGGACAAAGTTCCTAAGGGGGTAGATTGAAATACCCTGAACTTAACATAAGGATTAAAATTAATCTACTAATACGTATTTAAGGGCATAATGGTACCTAATTAATATGGTAAGGAGAATAAATCTAAAAAGAAATAAAGAAACGCTTAAAAAGCGAAAAACGCTAAATAAGCGTTAAAATAACCATAGGAGGTATGAGACCTCGGTTAGCGTATTATATGGATTCTAAAGGTTTAATAAGACATAAATAATATATGGGAACAACTCTCGAAGAAAACGATCCTTAAAACGGATTAAAACCACTAACGAACCTAAAAGCGCGCGTTTTTCGAGGTAACCGGGAAAACGTGTCTTTAAGCGGGTCAAATAGACTCGTAACAATTTTGGTCAACTAAATAATCATTAATAAATATTAGTGAAGCTTTAGAACCAATAAAATCAATAAAACGAGAAGTTAGTAAAATTGTCAAAAACGGGAAGTTGTGGGGTAGAAACATAAATAACACAAACTTATGTGTCCAATATTGTAAATAAATTTTAGAAACCCATAAGGGCTGTGTGTTGTCCGATGGGGACTCTCCCCTCACACTCCCTCACACTCTCCTCTTATCAATAAAAGACAAAAACAATAAAGTAAAACACTCTCCTCACTTTATTCACTCACCACTCTCTCTCCTATCTCTATTCTCTCTTCTCTCACGTGAACACACTCACCCTCACTCTCTCTTTTTCTTCTTCTTCTACCTCTCAACCGATTTCCATGGTGAAATAAGAGAACCCACACAAACCTCTCTTCTCTCCTCTTGTAACCCCCTCAATCTCTTCCAAAATTATAAAAGTATACCATTGGAATCCTCTTATCAAGAGCTACATTTCCATCCTTTCAAAATTCGAAAACCAACATTTTCATTTTTATGGTATGTCCCATTTGGAGCTTCAAGGCCACCATTAGAAGGCCCTCCTTCTCCTTGTTCTATTGAGGTAAAAATATTCTTAAAAACTCCATCTTGTTCTAGCCTCAAGGGCAAAACGAAAATGTAAACTAAAACCCTTGCTTGCTTCCTTATGCTAGCCGATTTTGCCTTGTTGGTGGAGTTGGAATTTGTTCTTGAGCCACTCCGAACTTCACTTACACACCCTGCAAGGTAAGGAATTTTCTAAACCCTAAAACCCACATTAAAAGCTTAAATAATGTTAGGGTTAATTTTTAGTATTGAATGGTGTATTTCGGGTGTATTAAGAATGAGTTGTGATGTTAGATGGGTGAGAGACTAAAACCGGTTAGAGAGGAAGGAAGGCGTAAGAAGAAAGAAGAACAAAGAAAATCTAGAAGAAAAACAAGGTAATTAAACTCACCTTGTGTAGTCTTGTATATGTATGTGTAACAGATTTTAGAAGTTTGAAATGAGTAATGGAAATGGTATTGTGTAGTAATGTATTGTGCAGGAGAAATCTAAGTGCTTAAAACCGTTGAAAGACATGTAAAATGTATTGAAACTTAGTTGGATATTGGTTGTTGAGTGCAGGAATTTTTAGTAGTGTTTTAGTATGGTAATTGTGTATGGGAGCTTGTATATGATGTGTGTGTATGAACAGGTGAGATGATGTTAATGTGTGAGGAAACATTGTGTGAGAGTGTATAAAATTATAGGGGAGACTATGTCAAAATTTGGCTAGGATTATAACACTTAGGAACAGAAACTTGGTGTATAATAGGTGTTGTAACAGATTTTATAGGGAAGATAAAGGGTAGATTGGGGGAGATTATATGTATTGTGATTACTAGGACTCTAGAAATGACATTAGAAGAGGTATAGAGAAGGGGAGAGTAAGTGTCAAAAATCTGTAGCAAAGTGTATTAAAATGCATTGGAGAAGTTAGGAAGAATTAGTGTGCAAGAATTGGTAAAAGAGTGTTGGACTTGGGTATAGATGGTACTGCAATGGCTGGAAATGTATTGGGATGCTAGGAGTGACATTGGTAGAGGAAGTATGGATGTGTAGAAAGTTGGAACAAAATTTGTAGCATTGAAGGATGAAAAAATCTGTGGAGTTGGAAGGAAGTGATGAAATTGTGTAAGTGGATTGATGGATTTAGTAAGAATTTGGTGGATGAACTAAGGCAATTTGGAGGCCTAGGTAGTGTTTAAAACATGTGGGATTACATGTAAGAAGATTGGAGAAACAATGGGTAAAGTATAGAACTGAAAACAGAAGTAAAAAATGCAAATACTGGGCCGGACCGAACTTGGACCGGACTTGCAAGTTCGGTCGAGCCAGATTTACAAAGACGGGAATGCTTCTGGAATGGACCGAACTTGCGACCGGACTTGCAAGTTCGGTCGGACCAGAAAATTCTCCCGTCAGTAACCTTCTGGAATGGACGAACTTGCGACGGACTTGCAAGTTCGGTCGGCAGAAAAATTTTCGTTGAGTAAGCTACTGGAATGGACCGACCTTGCGACCGGACTTGCAAGGTCGGTCGGGCTAAAATTTCCATACGTAACTTACTGGAATGGACCGACCTTGGGACCGGACTTGCAAGGTCGGTCGGCCTGAATTCTCAGCGTAATTCCTTACTGACTTGGACCGAACTTGCGACCGGACTTGCAGTTCGGTCGAGTCATACAAAAAAAAAAAATTATTTAATTAAATAATATAGGTATATATATGTATATGTATACCCACCTATACATATGTGCATATATATGTAAGTAAACCATTGTTAAGTAATTAAAATAAGTAAATAAAATGTAAGTATAAGAATGTGAAGACTTAGTAAGTATGATTAGTAAGCGTAAGGGTAACCGAATTAAGTTAATGATAGTTAGATTAATTATTCAACTGTATGTATATATAAGGATTTGATTTGTGAACACCGGAGGAACGTTGGGATACAAGTACAACGGTGAAAGGTATGATTTCTTCATGCCCTGTATCCTAATCTGGTTACCCCGATTTGTGTGCTTATTTGATCACCTAAATAAGATAAATGCATGAATCGGACTATATTGCACTTACCTGTGCTTGACTATGTTGTTCTTGATATTTATTGTCTTGAGCACTAGTTTGTATAATTCATGAAATGTATGAATGATGATGTTGTATTCGAATCTTGTATGGTACTTAGTATGTGTTGTATTTTGTATAAATGGGTATATGAGCATAGTAATTGTGATGTGGCTTGTATGAATGACTTCTGCTAATTCCTAACTACCTAAAACTTAAGTGAGTAAACCGGAATGAGTAGAAGTCCGATATAGCTTCGGCCACGCGTGAGGATGCGGAGTCACAAGAGGTTGGCTGCAATTCCTGACTCTTAAACTGGTCCGCGGCCCAAATCCCTTAAATGGGTAGCATCCCGGATTGGTGAGTCAAGTAAATCCCGGAGGTGGGACGGAGTAGTCCCCAGGGCCGGAGGTCCCGACGACTTAACTTGAGTAAGAGTAAGTAAGTATGGATCCGTAAGTAGTATGAGTATGAGTATGTATGCGTATGTATGAAGTAACGAGTAAAAGAGTAATCTCCACCCGATTAACCCGGGTGGACCAATGAAGCTAACAAGAAATGTATATTGTGTATGTAATGTGTATGTGTAATTCGGAAAAAGGTAAGTATGTATTGAATGGTTTATGTTGTACTTCTGTATGTAATGAAGTGTATGTATGTGTGTATGTCTTGCGTAATGTATTGTAATATGTGTATAAGAGCATGTATGCATGTATGTTTGAATGAAATCAACGCATGTATTCGACCAAGTGGTCGGCGTACCCTCACTAGTACGCGGGGTATGCGGTTATCATGCGCAGCGAAAGCTGACCCCCTAGGGGGAACGTTTTTAGTGTGCAGGTACCGAAGCGAATATGGTCAAGATAAGAGACCGGAGGCACACCCTTGTACTTAGAAGTAAGTAGTTTGTGAGGACGGGTAGTAAGTAGTCTCTTAGTGAGTACGTATGAACTTGGAAGAGGTATTATAATTGTATAAGGATCCTAGTAAACTCGGTATGTTATTGTATTGTATTGTATTTGAAGTAAGTATTGAATGGAGATTGTAGTATTATTGGTAATGGAGTGGTATGGTAGATATGTAATACTCGGGATTCCGGTCCATCAGACCGATGCTGTATGTAGTAGTAGTAGCCTTGTTAGTCACGTGGGTGACTAACGGCATTGTATCACCCACATATGTAAGTATGTATCCGCTGCGTGTATCTGATGTGTAAGGAGATTGGACGGTAAGCACAGTATTAATGGTAGGGGTGTTACAAAAAGTGGTATCAGAGCGAAGTATCGCTCTGATGACTGGAAATACCGAGTTTAGGGAATACCGAGTTAGGAATTAGAAGCTTAGGGCTAAGGGCTGAGTGTTAGCATTAGAGATATGCTAGTTAGGAACTCCCGGTACCACTACAATACCAGTCCCGCCCGCCGCAAACCCCACTGTATAACTTGGGAAAGGACGCCAGAGAGAAGAAAAGTCTTCTCATACTCGGGGAAACCCGATCTGGCAGTTGTGAAGCAATCACACGGTAAACAAGAACCGACATATGGTAGATTCCAAGAACTGGAAGTCCCGGAGATGGATCCCGGTTGACACAACACCCGCACTTAATAGCGGTAGGAAGGGACTCTCCAACCACGAGGAGGCCACAACTTACAAACAGCATGGGGCGACGTGCTTAGCAGTCGCGAAACCTAGCTAGTCAACCAACAGCAGGACAGAAGCACTAACCGTGCAACGGAATGAAAAAGGGAGCAGTAACGGAACCCGAGACACAAGTCTACGGGATAGTAATACTTGAATAATACCACCAACGGTATGCTAGCCGACTAAGGACATAGTCGGAAGCGGTTAACTCCAAACTATAATGCCATTAAGGTTGCAATACCGGCCAATATAGCTCAGAAACTACAAGAACAACCATGAGATATAATCCAATAGGACTACAAGCGTAGTACCTAAACGAGGAAGGCTCAGTAACCACCACAAATGTGTGGGAACGAGCCACAAGGAACGACACTAAACCAAATAGAACGGGAACCTCCAAGGAGTGGAGAAGTACCCAGATCTACGACAGCCATGTCTAGACCACCAAGAAGCTACCTAAAGGAGCGAGTATACCAATTGTAGATCAATAAGATCAAGGGAAGAGTCAACAAGACTATCAAATGCGAGTGGAAACCATACCGTGATTGGTATAGGATTACCAAAAAACCACCAGTACCACGCACTTGCCACGGCAAGTGCAGTAAGAACAGAGATACGTAAAGGAACACTAACACACCACAGTACATAGTAATGTACCGTGACACAATGAAGCAACTACAGGAATCAAACATCCTAAAACTGAAGGAATGGAACCTTGGAAAGGCCTAACGGCCCGACCACTGTATTTAGAACACCAGTCAGCGAGAAGCTGGACTTGGTCAAGACCTCGAACATGGCTATGCCATGAAGGACTTCTTTTAACACCGAACCATTTTTTTCAAACCAAGTTTCTTTCAAAACCACAACCTTCTTTTAAACCTTGGATTTTAAAACCAAACCAACATGATTACGGTGAGTATCATAGAATGATACAAGAGGAGTTGGCAACAGAATACTTCACCTAGGCGTGTGACGAACACTACGAGTGTACCCGTTACGGGATGTGGGACAACCGCACTCCGAAGGAGCTTGCGGGCCTGACATATAGTTGGGTAAGTGGTAACGTATCAATATGGTACCCCACGTATGTATACATGTAGTGTGCGACGCACGGGAAGTAGTCAACTCCGTTCTACGGACCATGAGTGAATTTTAACCAGAACAACTGGACACCTCAGACAATCAAGGAGAAGGAAACTCAGTTAAGGAAACAAGTGTAAGGAACTCAGAGAATCCATCTGAAGATAAGGTGAAGACTGGGAAGTGCAAAAAGCACAGACTAGTAAGTATAGACATTGGATATGTCTCAAGGACACCAACAAATACGTGACAGCTGGAAGGATACCCAGCCTAAACACAGTAAGGCAGTTGCCTAACGTGAACACCACAATGCTCAGCAAACGGGACAGAACTCCCAAGAGCAATCACAAGATTACTACGAAGCACAATCCATCATCGGAAGAGGATTTTAAACCTAGTCTCAAAGCACTAGGAGCAAGTATAAACGGTCTACCAACGACGGGAGACGTCATAACCCAAAAGGGAGATAGCTCAATACAATACCCATAGACGGTATAGAGGACAACATATTATAAACATTGCCGGATGTAACGGCATAATACCAACACCCAGGAGCGATCCTTGAGGGTGTCTGCGTTAACAACAGTTGAACAAAGCAATGATAAGAGCACGGAGCTAAAACGAACACTCGGTTAGGACACCGAAGGGATTTCACTTAACAGGAAATACCCTAAGGTACTGAGAGGCACCCATTAATACCATTGCCTAAAGGTCTCCTATGAACGGAAGCGTGATGCCACGACTTACCATGGAGCCCAATAATACCTCCAACCTATGACGGTATACATGGAGTGGAAACATGTATAAGCAGCTTGCAAAGAGCATAGCTTGCAGCAATATGGCTCTAAGCCAAAACTGATACGTTATGTAACCTTAACGGTTGCAAAACCCACACCATTACTAACAAGACTTGCAAGAAATATTGCCTCATACGACAAGAAATCAACAACTGGACCATAAATTCAAACCCAACATCCTGAGTGGCTTGGAGTAATGGCCAACTCAATGTCACTGTCACTAGGGCATCAGCCTAGTATACAGTTGACGGAGTTCTTAATTACCGCCATGCCTTCTGTAGCAATGGTAGCACAGAGGCATAAGAATCATGATAATGCCAACATTGGCCTAGTCCACACTTGGACACTACGAGAAACCCAAGGGAAGGTACCCCTCGTTAGCCGAAGACCACAATGTGGTGATGATGTGGACCCTTAGAAAGGCTTCCATCTATTATAAACAGAAAAGCCTACGAATATAGACATGCCAAGGGGCGATGGAGTAAGCATACTCCATATGCACCCAAACATGTGGTGAACCATTGTGTAAACACCAACATAGCAAACCTTGTCATTAGACCTATGAGTGGAAACACAACCTCTCAACAAGAACCTTCATTTCAATGACAGAGTACTCTCCAATTGGAGAACGGGACCAGAAAACCCTTGAAGTTTCGTGGGATGTCCTGGTAATATACATACAAGCAAAACTAACAGCCAGAGCCTTAACCAATGCTCAGCACTGAAAGGCAATAATTATCAAAGCAATTAATGTGAACACACATTGAACATCACGAATGACTAACGCTCAGAGAGCTTATAACCCGATGAGTTATCTCACCCTTGGTCAACCAAGATACTTGGTAAACCGTATCATAAATGATGATGGAATGTGAGGTAAGCTAACCTACACATGAAACCTAAAATGGAAGAACATCTCCACATTGGGAAGATATTAATATTGTGGTATGCTACGACAACCGTCATACACACGAACATTGGAAACCCCAGGGTATACACCATAAGGAATGGTGCCAATGACAATGGCAATGAGTAAAGAGGAACTATCACAGTAACAGAAACAGTAAAAACGATGTTGTATAATGAGTAAGAATACGGTGCGCAACAAGCGACCGCTATGAGGAAGTAGTAAGCAATGACACGGAGTATAAGTATGAGATGACACACAGAAATATTCTTTCCTATCACATAAGTGACTTACTGTCAAGCGTTTACGCCTCTGCACTCTGTATGACTGAGTGTTTTGGCATTGCACTTGTTCAGCTAATGACTAATGAGATGGCGAGGGATATGGAGAATGTAAACCGTACTAAATCTTTCCTTTCACCACAAACATGGCATAAGCCAGTCAAGCAAGCTTAGCAACATACAGTGCGGCCTAAGGCCAAAGAAGCACGAAGAGTGTACAACACACTAATAATCACAAGATGTGAATTCCATTGGAATAAAGGTGAAAGGAGAACAAGGAAAGTCACTAGGACCGACGCATAGAAAATGCAAGGTCATACAAGTAAAGAACACTTGTACTGAACCAGAAAACTGGTATAATTAGAAGCTAGTGACAACAGAGGAAGCACTACAACTAAGTAGTGACTTAACCTCGCCCGACAATAAGTCGGAGGAACTTAACGAATAATCGTAGAAGCACGAATAGCATGTGCAGTAGATTACCAGAGAGCTGGTTATAAACCTAAACTCATTGAGTTCAAACACGGTAAAAGAATACCGCAGTTGTTTAGTAAACCTTATTCCCATAATAGACGGATGAGAAGGTGATGTATAGCACATTAAGGATAACAAGAAGGGTGAATAACCCAAGTTATCAGGGTCGCGCAGCAGAAGCTAGTGGGCCCTAGCTAGGAGATTAATGTACCTAGTGAGCATAATACAATGGCTATTAATGCCTTGAAGCCGATTAGGCTAGAACCGAATTAAATATGAGTTAAATAAACTCATAAGGAACTCTTGGTGCAAAGACTAAACCATTGGTATGGTTAAGACCCTTTGACCAGAGCATATTATATAGTATACCGTAGTGAAGCTAAACGCTCCAGTTGCCCAGACTGATTAAACCAAAGTTTAATAATAATAAATATGGTAGATTACGTGGGCGTAATCCCTTTTAAGGGGGTAGAGCGAAAACCGCTTAATGTAAGTTTTGTGAATAAAACACATAAACCATAATGTGCATAGCACAAATGAGAACCAAATTGATGATTGATACTATGTTAAATAAACATAAGTACTCATTCATATTGTAATTATGGTAATTAGGCATTAGACATGCAAATACCAGGGGAGGATATATCCATCTTGTAACACAATGTAAGAGTATTAGTAAAAGAAAAGTAATGAGTAGTGGACGGAGCTCCACAAGTATTGTAACCTTTGAAGAAGTAGTACGAAATGAATGAGGATAGTAGATGAATGAAGTTATGAGTAGTGGAATCGTAAGTAAATATTTGAAACAATTGAAGTCAACTAAATCTTATAAGTGTAGTATTCCCTAGTTAGAATATAGGAGATGATGGTGAGTAATGAATGGAAGTAGTAAGGTTGATGAAGTGAGCATTTAGGTATTGAACCACAGAGTAAGCATTTGGGAAGTAGAGTGAGGATGATTGATGGATTGATTCCATCCTTTGGAGATGTATGGATTTGTAATCACGACTAGAAAGAATAAAAAGATAGAAAATGAAAACAATTAAATTATTTGTTTGTTGAACCTGATGTGGGAAGTCGAACTTGATCCTGATCAGATCAAGGGAAACCGAACACAAATTGGAGTGGAAAGATAGTTCAACACTGATGCTGATCACATCAGGGTCGAATGACTCTTGAAGCTCCCCTCAAGTGGTCACAAGAATCACACATAGGATAGAAGTAATGAGTATAAATTGGAATATGGAGTTGTATGTTTTAGAAATTTTTAATTAGTAGTGGTGGAAGAATTCCTTAGACTGGAGAATGAGGATGTGTTAGAAGTGGGTACCGAAGAAGATAGTAAGGTAGTATGTGGTATATTCCAAGGGCAGCGGGACATAGAGGAGTCCCGTGTCTAGAGACCTGAGCGCCTACGGGATTGGAATGTGTATTGCATTGCTTTGGGAATAGCCTTGCATTGTATGTATGTATAAATTGGTAATGAGGAACCGGATGGTCGGTAGTAATGCGGATTGGAGTGATTATTGTGCATTAGTATGTATGGTATGGTATAGTATGTAGGAACCTTGAGTAACGGATTTGGGATAGTAAGAGGAAGAAGGTATGGCTTTGGTATTAGACACGTAAGAATGAGTAAGCATTGTAAACCCATAACCTCGAACAACTTTGAGGACAAAGTCCTAAGGGGGTAGATTGAAATACCCTGAACTTAAACATAAGGATTAAAATTAATCTAATACGTATTTAAGGGCCTAATGGTACCTAATTAATATTGGTAAGGAGAATAAATCTAAAAAGAATAAAGAAACGCTTAAAAGCGAAAAACGCTAAATAAGCGTTAAAATAACCATAGGAGGTATGAGACCTCGGTTAGCGTATTATATGGATTCTAAAGGTTTAATAAGACCTAAATAATATATGGGAACAACTCCCAAGAAAACGGATCCTTAAAACGGATTAAAACCACTAACGAACCTTAAGCGCGTTTTTCGAGGTAACCGGGAAAACGTGTCTTTAAGCGGGTCAAATAGACTCGTAACAATTTTGGTCAACTAAATAATCATTAATAAATATTAGTGAAGCTTTAGAACCAATAAAATCAATAAAACGAGAAAGTTAGTAAAAATTGTCAAAAACGGGAAGTTGTGGGGTAGAAACATAAATAACACAAACTTATGTGTCCAATATTGTAAATAGAATTTTAGAAACCCATAAGGGCTGTGTGTTGTCCGATGGGACTCTCCCTCACACTCCCTCACACTCTCCTCTTATCATAAAGACAAAAACAAAAAATAAAGTAAAACACTCTCCTCACTTTATTCACTCACCACTCTCTCTCCTATCTCTATCTCTCTTCTCTCACGTGAACACACTCACCCTCACTCTCTCTTTTTCTTCTTTTTACCTCTCAACCGATTTCCATGGTGAAATAGAGAACCCACAACCTCTCTTCTCTCCTCTTGTAACCCCCTCAAATCTCTTCCAAAAATTATAAAAAGTATACCATTGGAATCCTCTTATCAAGAGCTACATTTCCATCTTTCAAAATTCGAAAACAACATTTCATTTTTATGGGTATGTCCCATTTGGAGCTTCAAGGCCACCATTAGAAGGCCTCCTCTCCTTGTTCTTTGAGGTAAAAATCTTCTTAAAAACTCCATCTTTTTCTAGCCTCAAGGGCAAAACGAAAATGAAACTAAAACCCTGTTGCTTCTTATGCTAGCCGATTTTGGCTTGTTGGTGGAGTGGGAATTTGTTCTTGAGCCACTCCGAACTTCACTTACACCCTTGCAAGGTAAGGAATTTTCTAAACCTAAAACCACATTAAAAGCTTAAATAATGTTAGGGTTTTTTAGTATTGAATGTGTATTTAAGAATGGGTTGTGATGTTAGATTGGTTGAGAGACTAAAACCGGTAGAGAGAAGGAAGGAAGAAGCAAGAAGAACAAAGAAAATCTAGAAGAAAAACAGGTAATTAAACTCACCTTTGTGTAGTCTTGTATATGTATGTGTAACAGATTTTAGAAGTTTGAAATGAGTAATGGAAATGGTATGTGTAGTAATGTATTGTGCAGGAGAATCTAAGTGCTTAAAACCGTTGAAAGACATGTAAAATGTATTGAAACTTAGTTGGGTATTGGGTTGTTGAGTGCAGGAATTTTTAGTAGTGTTTTAGTAATGGTAATTGTGTATGGGAGCTGTATATTGATGTTGTGTATAAACAGGTGAGATGATGTTAATGTGTGAGGAAACATTGTGGTGAGAGTGTATAAAATATAGGGGAGACATGGCAAATTTGCCTAGGATTATAACACTTAGTGAACCAGAAACTAGGTGACTAATAGGTGTGTAACAGATTTGATAGAGAAAGATAAAAGGGGTAGATTGGGGGAGATAGATAATGTATTGTGATGACTAGGAACTCTAGAAATGACATTAGAAGAGGTAGTTAGAGAAGGGGAGAGTAGTGTCAAAATCTGTAGCAAAGTGTATTAATAGCATTGGAGAAGTTAGGAAGATTAGTGTGCAAGAATTGGTAAAAAGAGTGTTGGACTTGGGTATAGGTACTGCAATGGCTTGGAAATGTATTCGGGATGCAAAGGATGGTATTGGTAGTAGGAGTATGGAGGTAAAAAGTTAGAACAAAAATCTGTAGCATTGAAGGATGAAAATCTGTTGTAAGTGTGGAAAGGAAGTGATGAAATTGCGTAAGTGATTGATGGATTTAGTAAGAATTGGTGGATGAACTAAGGCAATTTGGAGGGCCTAGGTAGTGTTTAAACATGTGGGATTACATGTAAGAAGATTGGAGAAACAATGGGTAAAGTATAGACTGAAAACAGAAGTAAAAATGCAAATACTGGGCCGGACCGAACTTGCGACCGGACTTGCAAGTTCGGTCGAGCCCAGATTTACAAAGACGGGAATGCTTCTGGAATGGACCGAACTTGCGACCGGACTTGCAAGTTCGGTCGGACCAGAAAAATTCTCCCGTCAGTAACCTTCTGGAATGGACCGAACTTGCGACCGGACCTGCAAGTTCGGTCGGCCAGAAAAATTCCGTTGAGTAAGCTACTGGAATGGACCGACCTTGCGACCGGACTTGCAAGGTCGGTCGGGCTAAAATTTCACATACGAAACTTAATGGAGAACTGGAACCGACCTTGGGACCGGACTTGCAAGGTCGGTCGGCCCTGTAATTCTCCAGCGTAATTCCTTACTGACTTGGACCGAACGCGACCGGACTTGCAAGTTCGGTCGAGTCATACAAAAAAAAATTAATTAAATTAAATAATAGGTATATATATATATATATATATATATATATGTATGTATATGTATACCCACCTATACATATGTGCATATATACGTAAGTAAACCATTGTAAGTAATTAGGAATAAGTAAAAAAATATAAGTATTGTAATGCAAGACTTAGTAAGTATGGATTAGAAAAGTAAGAGTAATCGGGTTAAGTTATGATAGATAGATTAATCATTCAACTGTATGTATATATAATAGGATTTGATTTGTGAACACCGGAGGAACGTTGGGATACAAGTACAACGGTGAAAGGTATGATTTCTTCATGCCCTGTATCCTAATCTGGTTCCCGATTTGTGTGCTTATTTGATCACCTAAATAAGATAAATGCATGAATCGGACTATATTGCACTTACCTGTGCTTGACTTATGTTGTTCTCGATATTTATTGTCTTGAGCACTAGTTTGTATAATTCATGAAATGTATGAATGATGATGACTTGTATTCGAATCTTGTATGGTACTTAAGTATTGTATTGTATCGGTATTTTGTATAAATGGGTATTGAGCATAGTTAATGGTATGTGGCTTGTATGAAGGACTTCTGCTAATTCCTAAACCTAACTTAAGTGAGTAAACCGGAATGAGTAGAAGTCCGATATAGCTTCGGCCACGCGTGAGGATGCGGAGTCACAAGAGGTTGGCTGCAATTCCTGACTCTTAAACTAGTCCGCGGCCCAAATCCCTTAAATGGGTAGCATCCCGGATTGGTGAGTCAAGTAATCCCGGAGGTGGGACGGAGTAGTCCCCAGGGCCGGCGGTCCCGACAACTTAACTTGAGTAAGAGTAAGAGTAAGTAAGTATGGATCCGTAAGTATGTATGAGTATGAGTATGGATGCGTAAGTATGAAATAACGAGTAAAAGAGTAATCTCCACCCGATTAACCCGGGTGGACCAATGAAGCTAACAAGAAATGTATATTGTGTATGTAATGTGTATGTGTAATTCGGAAAAAGGTAAGTATGTATTGAATGGTTTATGTTGTACTTCTTGTATGTAATGAAGTGTATGTATGTGTGTATGTCTTGCGTAATGTATTGTAATATTATGTATAAGAGCATGTATGCATGTATGTTTGAATGAAATCAACCGCATGTATTCGACCAAGTGGTCGGCGTACCCTCACTAGTACGCGGGGTATACGGTTATCATGCGCAGCTGACCCCCTAGGGGGAACGTTTTTAGTGTGCAGGTACCGAAGCGAATATGGTCAAGATAAGAGACCGGAGGCACACCCTTGTAATTAGAAGCAAGTAGTTGTGAGGAACGGGTAGTAAGTAGTCTCGTAGTGAGTACGTATGAACTTGGAAGAGGTAGTATACTTGTATAAGGATCTTAGTAAACTCGGTATGTTGATTATATTGTATTGTATTTGAAGTATTGTATCGAATGGAAGATTGTAGCACGTATTGGTATATGGAGTGTGTATGGTAGATATGTAATACTCGGGATTCCGGTCCATCAGACCGATGCTGTATGTAGTAGCAGTAGCCTTGTTAGTCACATGGGTGACTAACGGCATTGTATCACCCTCATTATGTAAGTATGTCCGCTGCGTGTATCTGATGCGTAAGGAGATTGGACGGTAAGCACAGCATTAATGGTAGGGGTGTTACAAAAAGTGGTATCAGAGTGAAGTGTCGCTCTGATGACTGGAAATACCGAGTTTAGGGATACCGAGTTAGGAAGTAGAAGCTTAGGGCTAAGGGCTGAGTGTTGGCATTAGAGATATGCTGGTTAGGAACTCCCGGATACCTACAGTACCAGTCCCGCCCGCCGCAAACCCCACTGTATAACTTGGGAAGGGACGCCAGAGAGAAGAAAAGTCTTCTCATACTCGGGGGAACCCGATCTGGCAGTTGTGAAGCAATCACACGGTAAACAAGAATCGACATATGGTAGATTCCAAGAACTGAGAGTCCCGGAGATGGATTCCGGTTGACCCACAACACCCGCACTTAATAGCGGTAGGAAGGGCACTCCAACCATGAGGAGGCCACAACTTACAACAGCATGGGGCGACGTGCTTAGTAGTCGCGAAACCTAGCTAGTCAACCAACAGTAGGACAGAAGCACTAACCGTGCAACGGAATGAAAAAGGGAGCAGTAGCGGAAACCGAGACACCAGTCTACGGGATAGTAATACTTGAATAATACCACCAACGGTATGCTAGCCGACTAAGGACATAGTCGGAAGCGGTTAACTCCAAAACTATAATGCCATTAAGGTTGCAGTACCTGGGCAATAAGCTCAGACAACTACAAGAACAACCATGAGATACAATCCCATAGGACTACAAGCGTAGTACCTAAATGAGGAAGGTTCAGTAACCACCACAAATGTGTGGGAACGAGCCACAAGGAACGACACTAAACCAAATAGAACGGGAACCTCCAAGGAGTGGAGAAGTACCCAGATCTACGACAGCCATACCTAGACCACCAAGAAGCTACCTAAAGCAGCGAGTATACCAATTGTAGATCAATAAGATCAAGGGAAGAGTCAACAAGACTATCAAATGCGAGTGGGAACCATACCGTGATCGGTATAGGATTACTCAAAAACCACCAGTACCACGCACTTGCCATGGCAAGTGCAGTAAGAACATGAATAGGTGAAGGAGCACTAACACACCACAGGTACATAGTAATGTACCGTGACAGCGATGAAGCGACTACAGGAATAAACATCCTAAAACAGGAGGAATGAAACCATGGGAAGGCCTGACGGCCTCCCCTGCATTTAGAACACGCCAGTCAGCGGGAAGCTGGACTGATCAAGATTTCGAACATGGCTATGCCATGTAGGACTTCTTTTAACACCGAACTGTTATTTTTCAAAACCAAGTTTCTTTCAAAACCACAAACTTTCTTTTAAACCTTGGATTTCAAAACCAAACCAACAAATCACGGTGAGTATCATAGAACGATACAAGAGGGGTTGGCAACAGAATACTTCACCTAGGCGTGTGACGAACACTACGAGTGTACCCATTACGGGATGTGGGACAACCGCACTCCGAAGGAGCTTGTGGGCCTGACATATAGTTGGGTAAGTGGTAACGTATCAATATGGTACCCCACGTATGTATACATGTAGTGTGCGACGCACGGGAAGTAGTCAACTCCGTTCTACGGATCATGAGTGAATTTTGACCAGAACAACTAGACACCACAGACAATCAAGGAGAAGGAAACGCAGTTAAGGAACAAGTGTAAGGAACTCAGAGAATCCATCTGAAGATAAGGAATGAAGACTGGGAAGTGCAAAAAGCACAGACTAGTAAATATAGACATTGGATATGTCTCGAGGACACCAAACAAATACGTGATAGCTGGAAGGTATACCCAGCCTAAACACAGTAAGGCAGTTGCCTAACGTGAACACCACAATGCTCAGCAAACGGGACAGAACTCCCAAGAGCAATCACAAGATTACTACGAAGCACAACCATCATCGGAGAGGATATTTAAACCTAGTCTCAAGCACTAGGAGCAAGTATAAACGGTCTACCCAACGACGGGAGACGTCATAACCCGAAAGGAGATAGCTTAATGCAATGCCATAAGATGGTATAGAGGACAACACATGTTATAAACATTAGCCGGATGTAACGGCATAACTACCAGCACCCAGGAGCGATCCTTGAAGGGTGTCTGCGTTAACAACAGTTGAACAAGCATAATGATATGAGCACGGGAGCTAAAACGAACATTCGGTAGGACACCGAAGGGATTTCACTTAACAGGAAATACCCTAAGGTACTGAGAGGCACCCATTAATACCATTTCGCCTAAAGGGCCTCCTATGAACGGAAGCGTGATGCCACGACTTACCATGGAGCCAATAATACCTCCAACCTATGACGGTATACATGGAGTGGAAACATGTATAAGCAGCTTGCAAAGAGCATAGCTTGCAGCAATATGGCTCTAAAGCCATAAACCTGATGCGTTGTGTAACCTTAAACGGTTGCAAAACCCACACCATTACTAACAAGACTTGCAAGAAATATTGCCTCATACGACAAGAAATCAACAACTGGACCATAAATTCAAACCAACATCCTGAGTGGCTTGGAGTAATGGCCAACTCAATGTCACTGTCACTAGGGCATCAGCCTAGTATACAGTTGACGGAGTTCTTAATTACCGCCATGCCTTCTGTAGCAATGGTAGCACAGAGGTATAAGAATCATGATAATGCCAACATTGGCCTAGTCCACACTTGGACACTACGAGAAACCCAAGGGAAGGTACCCCTCGTTAGCCTAAGACCACCAATGTGGTGAAGATGTGGACCCTGAGAAAGGCTTCCATCTATTATAACAGAAAAGCCTACGCATATAGACATTGCCAAGGGGCGATGGAATAAGCATACTCCGTATGCACCCAAGCATGTGGTGAACCATTGTGTAAACACTAACATAGCAAACTTGTCATAAGACCTATGAGTGGAAACAAGCCTCTCAACAAGAAATTTCATTTACCAATGACAGAGTACTCTCCAATTGGAGAACGGGACCAGAAACCCTTGAAGTTTCGTGGGATGTCCTGGTAATATACATACGAGCAAAACTACACAGCCAGAGCCTTAACCAATGCTCAGCACTGAAAGGCAATAATTATCAAAGCAATTAATGTGAACACACGTTGAACATCACGAATGACTAACGCTCAAGAGAGCTTATAACCCGATGAGTTATCTCACCCTTGGTCAACCAAGATACTTGGTAAACCGTATCATAATGATGATGGAATGTGAGGTAAGCTAACCTACACATGAAACCTAAAATGGAAGAACATCTCCACATTGGGAAGATATTAATATTGTGGTATGCTACGACAACCGTCATACACACGAACATTGGAAACCCCAGGGTATACATACCATAAGGGAATGATGCCAATGACAATGGCAATGAGTAAAGAGGAACTATCACTGTAACAGAAACAGTAAAAACGATGTTGTATAATGAGTAAGAATACAGTGCGCAACAAGCGACCGCTATGAGGAAGTAGATAAGAAACGACACGGAGTATAAGTATGAGATGTCACACAGAAATATTCTTTCCTATCACATAAGCGACTTACTGTCAAGCGTTTACGCCTCTGCACTCTGTATGACTGAGTGTTTGGCATTGCACTTGTTCAGCTAATGACCTAATGAGATGGCGAGGGATATGGAGAATGTAAACCGTACTAAATCTTTCCTTTCACCACAAACATGGCATAAGCCAGTCAAGCAAGCTTAGCAACATACAGTGCGGCCTAAGGCCAAAGAAGCACGAAGAGTGTACAACACACTAATAATCACAAGATGTGAATTCCATTGGAATATAAGGTGAAAGGAGATATAAGGAAGTCACTAGGACCAACGCATAGAAAATGCAAGGTCATACAAGTAAAGAACACTTGTACTGAACCAGAAGAACTGGTATAACTTAGAAGCTAGTGACAACAGAGGAAGCACTACAACTAAGTAGTGACTTAACCTCGCCCGACAATAAGTCGGAGGAACTTAACGAATAATCGTAGAAGCACGAATAGCATGTGCAGTAGATTACCAGAGAGCCGGTTATAAACCTTAAACTCATTGAGTTCAAACACGGTAAAGGAATACCGCAGTTGTTTAGTAGACCTTATTCCCATAATAGACGGATGAGAAGGTGATGTATAGCACATTAAGGATAACAAGAAGGGTGAATAACCCATGTTATCAGGGTCGCGCAGCAGAAGCTGGTGGGCCCTAGCTAGGAGATTAATGTACCTAGTGAGCAATACAATGGCTATTAATGCCTTGAAGCCGATTAGGCTAGAATTGAATTAATATGAGTTAAATAAACTCATAAAGGAACTCTTGGTGCAAAGACTAAACCATTGGTATGGTTAAGGCCCTGTTGACCAGAACATATTATATAGTATACCGTAGTGAAGCTAAACGCTCCAGTTTGCCCAGACTGATTAAACCAAAGTTTAATAATAATAAAATATGGTAGATTACGTGTGCGTAATCCCTTTTAAGGGGGGTAGAGTGAAACCGCTTAATGTAAGTTTTGTGAATAAAACACATAAACCAGAATGTGCATAGCACAAATGAGAACCAAATTGATGATTGATACTATGTTAAATAAACATAAGTACCATTCATATTGTAATTATGGTAATTAGGCATTAGACATGCAAATACCAGGGGATGGATATATCTATCTTGTAACACCAATGTAAGAGTATTAGTAAAAGAAAAGTAATGAGTAGTGGATGGAGCTCCACGAGTATTGTAACCTTTGAAGAAGTAGTACGAAATGAATGAGGATAGTAGATGAATGAAGTTTATGAGTAGTGGAATCGTAAGTAAAATATTTGAAACAATTGAAGTTAACTAAATCTTATAAGTGTAGTATTCCCTAGTTAGAATATAGGAGATGATGGTGAGTAATGAATGGAAGTAGTAACAGTCGATGAAGTGAGCATTTAGGTATTGAACCACGGAGTAAAGCATTTGGGAAGTAGAGTGAGGATGATTGATGGATTGATTCCATCCTTTGGAGATGTATGGATTTGTAATCACGACTAGAAAGAATAAAAAGATAGAAAATGAAAACAATCAAATTATTTGTTTGGTTGAACCTGATGTGGGAAGTCGAACTTGATCCTGATCAGATCAAGGGAAACCGAACACAAATTGGAGTGGAAAGATAGTTCAACACTGATGCTGATCACATCAGGGTCGAATGACTCTTGAAGCTCCCCTCAAGTGGTCACAAGAATCACACATAGGATAGAAGTAATGAGTATAAATTGGAATATGGAGTTGTATGTTTTAGAAATTTTTAATTAGTAGTGGTGGAAGAATTTCCTTTAGTATGGAGAATGAGGATGTGTTAGAAGTGGGTACCGAAGAAGATAGTAAGGTAGTATGTGGTATTATTCCAAGGGCAGCGGGACATAGAGGAGTCCCGTGTCTAGATGACCTGAGCGCCTACGGGATTGGAATGTGTATTGCATTGCTTTGGGAATAGCCTTGCATTGTATGTATGTATAAATTGGTAATGAGGAACCGGATGGTCGGTAGTAATGCGGATTGGAGTGATTATTGTGCATTAGTATGGTATGGTATGGTATAGTATGTAGGAACCTTGAGTAACGGATTTGGGATGGTAAGAGGAAGAAGGTTTGGCTTTGGTATTAGACACGTAAGAAAGAGTAAGCATTGTAAACCCATAACCTTGAACAACTTTGAGGACAAAGTTCCTAAGGGGGTAGATTGAAATACCCTGAACTTAAACATAAGGATTAAAATTAATCTAATACGTATTTAAGGGCATAATGGTACCTAATTAATATGGTAAGGAGAATAAATCTAAAAAGAAATAAAGAAACGCTTAAAAAGTGAAAAACGCTAAATAAGCGTTAAATAACCATAGGAGGTATGAGACCTCGGTTAGCGTATTATATGGATTCTAAAGGTTTAATAAGACCTAAATAATATGGGAACAACTCCCGAAGAAAACGGATCCTTAAACGGATTAAAACCACTAACGAACCTTAAAGCGCGTTTTTCGAGGTAACCGGGAAAACGTGTCTTTAAGCGGGTCAAATAGACTCGTAACAATTTTGGTCAACTAAATAATCATTAATAAATATTAGTGAAGCTTTAGAACCAATAAAATCAATAAAACGAGAAGTTAGTAAAATTGTCAAAAACGGGAAGTTGTGGGGTAGAAACATAAATAACACAAACTTATGTGTCCAATATTGTAAATAGAATTTTAGAAACCCATAAGGGCTGTGTGTTGTCCGATGGGGACTCTCCCCTCACACTCCCTCACACTCTCCTTATCAATAAAAGACAAAAACAATAAAGTAAAACACTCTCCTCACTTTATTCACTCACACTCTCTCCTCTCTATTCTCTCTTCTCTCACGTGAAACACACTCACCCTCACTCTCTCTTTTATCTTCTTCTACCTCTCAACCGATTTCCATGGTGAAATAAGAGAACCCACACAAACCTCTTCTCTCCTCTTGTAACCCCCTCAAATCTCTTCCAAAAATTATAAAAAGTATACCATTGGAATCCTCATCAAGAGCTACATTTCCATCCTTTCAAAATTCGAAAACCAACATTTTCGTTTTTATGGGTATGTCCCATTTGGAGCTTCAAGGCCACCATTAGAAGGCCCTCCTTCTCCTTGTTCTATTGAGGTAAAAATATTCTTAAAAACTCCATCTTGTTCTAGCCTCAAGGGCAAAACGAAAATGTAAACTAAAACCCTTGCTTGCTTCCTTATGCTAGCCGATTTTGGCCTTGTTGGTGGAGTTGGAATTTTGTTCTTGAGCCACTCCGAACTTCACTTACACCCTTGCAAGGTAAGGAATTTTCTAAACCCTAAAACCCACATTAAAAGCTTAAATAATGTTAGGGTAATTTTTAGTATTGAATGGTGTATTAAGAATGAGTTGTGATGTTAGATTGGTTGAGAGACTAAAACCGGTAGAGAGAAGGAAGGAGTAAGAAGCAAGAAGAACAAAGAAAATCTAGAAGAAAAACAAGGTAATTAAACTCACCTTTGTGTAGTCTTGTATATGTATGTGTAACAGATTTTAGAAGTTTGAAATGAGTAATGGAAATGGTATTGTGTAGTAATGTATTGTGCAGGAGAATCTAAGTGCTTAAAACCGTTGAAAGACATGTAAAATGTATTGAAACTTAGTTGGGTATTGGGTTGTTGAGTGCAGGAATTTTAGTAGTGTTTTAGTATGGTAATTGTGTATGGGAGCTTGTATATTGATGTTGTGTATAAACAGGTGAGATGATGTTAATGTGTGAGGAAACATTGTGGTGAGAGTGTATAAAATATAGGGGAGACAATGGCAAAATTTGCCTAGGATTATAACACTTAGTGAACCAGAAACTAGGTGACTAATAGGTGTTGTAACAGATTTTGATAGAGAAAGATAAAGGGTAGATTGGGGGAGATAGATAATGTATTGTGATGTACTAGGAACTCTAGAAATGACATTAGAAGAGGGTTAGAGAAGGGGAGAGTAAGTGTCAAAATCTGTAGCAAAGTGTATTAATATGCATTGGAGAAGTTAGGAAGGATTAGTGTGCAAGAATTGGTAAAAGAGTGTTGGACTTGGGCATAGGTACTGCAATGGCTTGGAAATGTATTCGGGATGCAAAGGATGGTATGGTAGTAGGAGTATGGAGTGTAAAAAGTTAGAACAAAAATATGTAGCATTGAAGGATGAAAATCTGTGGTAAGTGTGGAAAGGAAGTGATGAAATTGCGTAAGTTGATTGATGGATTTAGTAAAGAATTTGGTGGATGAACTAAGGCAATTTGGAGGGCCTAGGTAGTGTTTAAACATGTGGGATTACATGTAAGAAGAGTGGAGAAACAATGGGTAAAGTATAGAACTGAAAACAAAGTAAAAATGCAAATACTGGGCCGGACCGAACTTGCGACCGGACTTGCAAGTTCGGTCGAGCCCAGATTTACAAAGACGGGAATGCTTCTGGAATGGACCGAACTTGCGACCGGACTTGCAAGTTCGGTCAGACCAGAAAATTTCCCGTCAGTAACCTTCTGGAGTGGACCGAACTTGCGACCGGACTTGCAAGTTCGGTCGGCCAGAAAAATTTCCGTCGAGTAAGCTACTGGAATGGACCGACCTTGCGACCGGACTTGCAAGGTCGGTCAGGCTAAAATTTTCACATACAAAACTTACTGGAATGGACCGACCTTGGGACCGGACTTGCAAGGTCGGTCGGCCCTGTAATTCTCCAGCGTAATTCCTTACTGACTTGGACCGAACTTGCGACCGGACTTGCAAGTTCGGTCGAGTCATACAAAAAAAAAATTATTTAATTAAATTAAGTAATAGGTATATATATATATATGTATGATATATGTATACCCACCTATACATATGTGCATATATACGTAAGTAAACCATTGTTAAGTAATTAGGTATAAGTAATAAAATATAAGTATTGTAATGCAAGACTTAGTAAGTATGGATTAGTAAACGTAAGAGTAATCGGGTTAAGTTAATGATAGATAGATTAATCATTCAACTAGATGTATATATAATAGGATATGATTTGTGAACACCGGAGGAACGTTGGGATACAAGTACAACGGTGAAAGGTATGATTTCTTCATGCCCTGTATCCTAATCTGGTTACCCCGATTTGTGTGCTTATTTGATCGCCTAAATAAGATAAATGCATGAATCGGACTATATTGCACTTACCTGTGCTTGACTTATGTTGTTCTCGATATTTATTGTCTTGAGCACTAGTTTGTATAATTCATGAAATGTATGAATGATGATGACTTGTATTCGAATCTTGTATGGTACTTAAGTATTGTATTGTATTTTGTATAAATGGGTATTGAGCATAGTAATTGTGTATGTGGCTTGTATTAATGACTTCTGCTAATTCCTAACTACCTAACTCCTAACTTAAGTGAGTAAACCGGAATGAGTAGAAGTCCGATATAGCTTCGACCACGCGTGAGGATGCGGAGTCACAAGAGGTTGCTGCATTCCTGACTTGGCTTCTGACTCTTAAACTGGTCCGCGGCTCAAATCCCTTAAATGGGTAGCATCCCGGATTGGTGAGTCAAGTAAATCCGGAGGTGGGACGGAGTAGTCCCCAGGGCCGGAGGTCCCGACGACTTAACTTGAGTAAGAGTAAGAGTAAGTAAGTATGGATCCGTAAGTATGTATGAGTATGAGTATGGATGCGTAAGTATGAAATAACGAGTAAAAGAGTAATCTCCACCCGATTAACCCGGGTGGACCAATGAAGCTAACAAGAAATGTATATTGTGTATGTAATGTGTATGTGTAATTCGGAAAAAGGTAAGTATGTATTGAATGGTTTATGTTGTACTTCTTGTATGTAATGAGGTGTATGTATGTGTGTATGTCTTGCGTAATGTATTGTAATATTATGTATAAGAGCATGTATGCATGTATGTTTGAATGAAATCAACCGCATGTATTCGACCAAGTGGTCGGCATACCCTCACTAGTACGCGGGGTATGCGGTTATCATGCGCAGCGAAAGCTGACCCCCTAGGGGGAACGTTTTAGTGTGCAGGTACCGAAGCGAATATGGTCAAGATAAGAGACCGGAGGCACACCCTTGTAATTAGAAGCAAGTATTTTGTGAGGAACGGGTAGTAAGTAGTCTCGTAGTGAGTACGTATGAACTTGGAAGAGGTAGTATACTTGTATAAGGATCTTAGTAAACTCGGTATGTGGATTATATTGTATTGTATTTGAAGTATTGTATCGAATGGAAGATTGTAGCACGTATTGGTATATGGAGTGTGTTATGGTAGTATGTAATACTCGGGACTCCGGTCCATCAGACCGATGCTGTATGTAGTAGCAGTAGCCTTGTTAGTCACGTGGGTGACTAACGGCATTGTATCACCCTCATTATGTAAGTATGTATCCGCTGCGTGTATCTGATGCGTAAGGAGATTGGACGGTAAAGCACAGCATTAATGGTAGGGGTGTTACAGCTAATGACTTAGAATGATTATAAACCCAAAATAGAACATATTATCCTTAGATATTTTGTTTAACCCTATATGTATCATATTTATTTTTGTGACACAATTTTATACCTTAAGGTAATAATCTTACCTTATATGTTATAAATTATTTTCCTTGATACTTTAACTCAATAATTTTCGGCCTTAATATTAACATGGCCTAAACATAATTTTTATACCAAAGTTTGAAGCTTAAATCAAACTTAAACTTAATAAACCTTAATTATATAACTTACTCCTTAAATCAAGACAATTCTTGTACTTGATTTTTCCTTGAATTTCAAGCTCTCCAAATGCTATCTTGGTGAATAATTTTCGGCTCCTTAAATATATTTAGTAGATCCATTTGTTAGACTTCTAACAAGGATTTATAAATAATATTTGAAGTAATTTTACAAGAGTTTACCTAAGGAATTTAACAAGGTATTTTTGATACACCTTGGGATGATTGTAGATCCAATTTTCCTTCATGAAATAATGA
Source organism: Limonium bicolor (assembly GCA_023374045.1). NCBI lineage: Eukaryota > Viridiplantae > Streptophyta > Magnoliopsida > Caryophyllales > Plumbaginaceae > Limonium > Limonium bicolor. Next base: position 22,709,085 of record CM041783.1, on the reverse strand, counting down.
AGAGAATATAGATTTAGAAGCTCTTATATTTTCGAAAATGATTTAGGTAATTAACTAGGATTTTTCAACATAAAAATATACCTTAACTTGATCTTGTTGTTCCTTGTGTTGTTGTTGAATTTAGAAACCTCCTTGGAGCATATATGCTTGGCGATTTCCTTGTAGGTTTGCTAGGATGATTTCTTGCTTCAAGACTTAGTAGGTTTAACTAGGAATTTACATAGAAATGGTGTTAGAACTTAATTCACCATTAATGGAGCTTTAGAGCTCTAAGGAATTAACTAACAATGGAAGAAGAAAAGAGAATAGGAACACTTACCCAACCGGCCAAGGTGCTGGCAAGGAAGAAATGAGATTTTACGTAAGCTATTAAGGCATTGGAATGAAGGGAGTCAACTTGGAATTAATTGACATAATGATTGCCTAATTGTTTAGTCCTTCTCATGTTTATTAATTTGGTATTTAGCTCAATAAAATTGTCCATAATGGACCAGGCTTACGGCTGGTGATAAGGAGAATTGAGTTTGTTTGCCACTTGAACGATAAGACAAATGCAAGTTAGGTAGATGCAATAATCTAGCATTTTTCTAAGTTAATTGTTGTCTCCTTTACTATTCTTTTACGGTAATGTAGTGTCCATTAGGCAATTGATTTCTTTGTCTTTTAAGACTAGAGGACATGGCTAACTTAGTAGATGTATTAGTTTATTTATTGTACAACAATAAGACTTCTTTTCCATTGTTAAAATCGGACACCATGTGCTAGTCTAGGACAATTGATTTTGTCAATTTTAGGCAAGGAATTAGACATAGTTAGGTAGTGTATTATTTAGACTTAAGCACAGCAATAATTACCCTTGTTTATGTATAGAAATCGGCTGCACTATAGGATAGAACATGGGTGTTTGCTTATCTAGTCACCATCTTTACATTATTGTAACCTAACTTTACTTTTAGCATTTTTAATTTCATTCATTGTCATATACTAATCCTCCTTGCTTATCTCTTGCAGGTTATACGTGGATGAGGCTTCATTTGATGGTATTTATTTGATACATTATAATGCTACACATGCTGGAGAGTCACACTTGCATAAGACCATTTTCTTGAATTAAAACTAGTCAAAACTAGCCATATTCACGCATGGAATGGAGGTCAGATGGACTTGATTTTTAACTTGATTTTTGCTACACTATATTGTACTAATACCATACTAATATGTGTAATAGGTTCCAGCATTTAATTGGTACATTTATATGATGGAAAAGATGAAACTTTTAAGGTAAAAATGCTGATTTTAGGTACCTTTTTGACTCAAAAATCGCCCCTGGTTGTGCTATGATTTTAGCACTGGCATTAATTGATTTAGATGGTCAATTTATCCACTTTTAAGATTATCAACTCGTGGCTCCTCAAAAACTTCAAGGCATTTGCGTAAAACGCATTTTTGTGACACCCGAAGGTGCGTTTTTGTGCTTTAAGGATTTTTCTGAAAATTAATTAGTCACTATGAGTTCCAAGTGCTTATTGACATTTTTTATAGTCAATAATAATGTTAAGGTGTTACATTGAGTTATATGGGTTTATAAACTTGTAACTAAATTTTCGGGCTAAAGGGGCACTCCCGGGGCAAAAAGGAGCGTTAAGAAATTCACCCGAGTACTTTGCTTATTTTTGGGAATTTAGCTTGAGCATTCTTTTTAGAATGTTAAATAATGATGTTAGGAACTCTTAGAATAATTTATATTGGGGTTTGTGCCACTTCGGTTCCTCTCCGAGGCACTCCCGTGGGTTTATGGGGTCCTCATCGGGAACCCCCGAGCACTTTGTCTTTAACTGAGATTTTATCTTGGGAAAATCATCTTCAATGTTCATTAAAGTGCTATTATGCATTTAAAATGAAATGTAATGCTTTACTTATTTAATAAGGTATTTCCGGGACTTTCGGACCTTAAGGGGCCCTTAAGGGAACTCCCGGGCATTTTGTATTTTTACTCAGTTATAACTACGGGCTTGTGTTTTAAAGGTCACAAAATGATCCTTGGTTAACTTCATATGAGTTTTAGAGCTTATATAACTTGTTTATCTTAAGGTCGGCTTTAACGCACGTTTTTAACCTTAAGGAGTTTAGGTGTGTTTTTTTTAACGTCAAAGTGTTTATATGCTTTCTTAGGGTTTAATAAACCCCCAAATAATATTTATTTACTTATATTTAATTATTTAAATGTTAGGGGTATTTCAGTCTACCCCCCTTAAAAGGACTTCGTCCCGAAGTCATAACTTATACTTACATATCCTATGGAATCAAGTTCCTCGTATCTATTCCCTGTATGCATATCATTCCTGGGTGTCAATACTATAGTGACACCTCTACATTCCATCTGTAATCCAAGTGTATACAATTCATACATATAAATAGCCTTACTCATGACATTTAATATAATCGTAACACAAATAACTTGGTAAATACTGTAAAGTAATTATGTGCTTTCATAAACATCCGAGTGTTGCATAGAACACACAAGTAATCATTCAAGTGTCACATAGGACATAACAATAACCAACCAAATGTCGCATAGGACATACTAATAACCATTCAACCAATTGCACACATGCGCAACAATCAAACACAAATAACCATACACAAAACCAATATAGACTGCAGATATGCAAGTCGCATGTGGTGCTCTACCCCCCTTAAAAAGGTTACGCCCACATACCCCCACAAGTATACACAAAACTAAGAGAAGATTGTTGGATACTTGTCTCGCTTGGGATCTTCTAACTCCCATGTCGCCTCCTAAATGTTGTGGTTTGACCACAGAACCTTGACCATTCTAATGATCTTGTCCTTGGTTTCCCTAGTCTTGGATTTTTAATATGCGAACTGGGGTCTCCTCATTTCTAAGTGTAGGATCTAGTTCGAGTCTCTCGGGCTCTAAGATAAATCTAATCTGTAAGCTAATGGGCCCACTCGCTCCGTAATAAGGTACGGTCCTACATACTTCGGGCTAAGCTTGCCCTTCTTCCCAAATTTAAACATTCCCTTCGTAGGTGAAACTCTAAGGAAGACTCGATCGTCTACTACGAACTCGAGGTCTCTCCTATGAACGTCAGCATATGACTCCTGTCCGTTTACGAGATATAGCCCTCAAGAATATATGTATTCTCTAACATGTTCCCAAGTGCATTAGTATGCTTTATATTTGAATCTTGTGTGTATGTAGGTGATCTACCATCTTGTATGTTCTTGTCAATATATCTCAGGGATTATTTAAGCTATCGTGTGTAAACACCCCCACTAATCGCCTCTTGTATTAATCTTGGGGCTTACCTAACATCTTTCTCCTTGATCCCCGATCATCATTAGTGATTCTGGTATTTGAGTCTACTTTGCAATATACGGCTTTCATTTTCAATGTAAAGTATGAGCTACGGTTGAGCGTGCATCTTATGTATATTATAGAAATATTTCTTGATAATTGATTCACCAATTATCGGAGTATATTTACACGATTATTATTGTCTGTTCATCAGGTATACCACAGTAGGGTTCCTGTTAAGGCTTCTAACAAGGTAGAGTTTCCTCTCAATTGAGCATATCCTGCGGTTCGAATCAACTCATGTGAGTTTTAGTTTAATGTTTCTACTCTTGATATTCTACCATGTTATAGGTAGATTCCTATTTAATATATTGGGTTTGAATTCATAAGGAAGGACTTAAAGTCGATTTTTTTCCTTCCGATGGCAATATGGCCATAACTTAGATGCTAGTTTGAGGATACTCTTATTATATAAGTAATTGTCTCTTGATCTCATATTAATTTATTAACATAGTTCACGGAAATTAATAGTTAGTATTCCCTCACAATTGACTATTTCCGACATACGCGGAGTTTGGAGTTTGTTTTAGCTATTTAATCTCCGTAGGGTAACCTGGATAACATAACTCTTAATTTACACATTCTACCTCTCATATACCATAGTCAAATTTATATTGATTTAAGAATAATACTTACCTATTACAGAAAATTTGTGACCACTTGTAAGGAGTCTCAGGATCAGCCAACCCTGACGGGGCAGCATCGGTGTTGAACATCCTTCAACTCCATTTTGTGCTTGGTTTTCCCTTGATCTGACCGGATCAAGTTCGACCTCCCACGTCAAATATCAAACAATCACATAATTGTCGATTCCCAATTTATTATCGAACTTATCGTTTGAGTGAGGGTGACTACTACATGTACCTTTTTCCTTGATGTTATACAACTATTCCAATAACTGTTATAACCTATACTTGAATCTAGTGTATTCCTTAATACCGGAACTAAGTTCCTTGGATCAAATCATCAAGCGGGGAGGGGAAGCCATTTTTCTCTTGGCATAAAAGTAAATTCTATTTAAACATCTAGGCTCATACGTCGAACTAAGAACTATATTCATCAATCAATTTAACTCTTAAATCCATCATACAAATAATAAACTCGGTTATGGACGTGGATACCTTAGAATACCCTCTTTCTTTTAAAAGGCTCCTCTAGTATTATCTCTCAGGACTTAACTGTTGCCTATACTTGGTTATCATTACATGGGACAAAGACAGTCACCATTAGACTCTAAGGAAAATTTCCATAACTCGATCAACAATTACAGTTCATAAAGTATTATCTTCTCCACCTTAAGCTGGGCTTTTCCCTTTGAAATACCCCACACTTAGATATGGTGTTTAAATGATAAACTAAGATATAAGGAGGCTAAATAATGCCTTAGAAACATTAAGAAACATTTCTAATCAAAGAAAATATAAGGAAACACCAAAAGAGCAGTTTAAGCAAAAACGTGCTCTAAGCTTGGAGAGACATGGGAGAGTACCCAAATATTGTTCTAAGACCTTAGTAATATCCTAATGGTCAATTTTAAATCAATTACCAAAGAAAACCAGCTTGAAAACAAGTTAAAATACAAATGTGCTTTAAGGAGTCTTAAAGCACGTTTTTGAAAAATTGTCTTGTAAATGAGTTTTGAATGGCTAAATGTCCATCATTACTCTTTAATTAACATGTGTACTATATAGTATCACATTTGGAAGTCTATATCAATGGGAAATCAAAATTTCACAACAATGTGCCTTGTTTTGGTGAATAGTGAATTAATTAAGCTAGTTTATAACATAAGTATATAAGTGAGACATTTGGTCAACAAGACTTAATTACCCTCATTAATAAAAGGGGGCCGGTTTCTTAGGAGGTGAGTCATCACCTCATGAGACATTAAGCAAATAAGAGAGCAAATGAGAGTTATAAAGTAAAAGCACTATTCACCTTTTACATAAATATCACTTTATTAGTTCTCTCTCCTCACTTCTTCATTCTCCTTTGTTTCCCACGGTTTGAGCTGCTCTCTCCCTTCTCCATTCACGTAGAACTCAACCTCCATGAAAGCTCCATCTTCCCTTGGTCACATCTTACTCATTTTGGCTCCAAATCCAAAACAAAATACATACTCTTCTTAGTTAGCTCAAGCTCCTTCTTTCTATCTTTTCAAAACTTCAAGAGCTTCATTTTGGTGCCAAGTCAAACCACCATTAGAGGAGGAAATTCAAGTTTAGAGACTCCATTGGCATCTCCATTCTCTTAAGGTAAAGAAAAGGTAAGAAAATCCAGGTTTCCACCATTTTCTTCACATGTCCGAAAATATATATCATGGAACCCATGTTTATGCCTTGTTCTAGCTTGTTTCTACTCTTCAAAGGAGAGAGGAGGTCCTTCTTGCTTCATATCCAAGCTGTCTTGAGGAACTAAGGTAAAACAATCAATTCAAAACCTTAAAACACATTTTAACCTAGGTTTATTCCTTAAGGTAAATGTGTTGTTTAGTGCTCATTAGAGTTATTGGACATTGTTTAGAACATTGGCAAGGAGATACACATTGGTGACCGAGATTGAACAAAGAAAAACCTAAGGAGGAAAGCTTTTAAGCTTGTAAAAGAACAAGGTAAATTACTTACCTTAAGGTGTTTTGTTGTTTAAGGAAATTGGATTTAGGTATATGATGAGTTTAGTGTAGAGCTTATATTGGGGAAGGTGCTATAAAACCTAGGAGAAACAATGACTATACTTGTGAACTTGTGACTAAGGAGCAAATGAGAAAAAGAGATAGTTTAAGAATAAAGGTGAAGTACAAGAAGCAAGAAGCATTTTATTTCAATGGGAGCCCTGTTGTGTGTATTCGCAGGTTGAAGGCAAATATATGTGGAATTCAGTGGTTAAGATTATTGCCATTTAAGGGCCTAAGTGCCAAGTATTTTAAGTTTAAGCACTATATGATGATGTGGTGAAGTTTTAGTGTAAATTGTGTGTTAAGGTGTTGTGAAGAGAATTTGGGTGATGTTGGTTGTTTGATGGAGAAAAACCATGTGTTAGGATGTACTATGTACTAGAGAAACTCATGGCAAAAATTTAAAGGAGAACTTAAGTGTTTAAGATATTCTAAGGGGATTTAAGGACAAAGAGGTACTAGGATGTTGTAGAGATTGTCTTGATGAAAAAGGGTGAGAATAAGGTGTTCTAAGGATTATAATGACTTAGGTATTACTATGAAGGATTTAGGAATCAAGAGAATGACTTTGAGTATTTAGGACTTAGGCAAATGTTGGTGAACAACTAGGAAGGAAATAATGTGTGATGATGGAAGTTTAAACTTGTGAAGGAACATTAAGAAAATGCATAAGAGAGTCTTAGATAGTGAAAGATGCTTGGGAGATGATGTTATAGTGGTGAGGAAAACATTTGGCATAGTGGTTACATTAGGTATGAACCACCACCTAGAAACCTAGGGGAAAGCATTATAAGTGTTAGCATTATTACAAGGAAAATGCATAAGGACTAAGGTGTATCTTGTGAATGATTTAATGTGTTTTGAGGAGGGCTTAAGGTGTATTTGAGGTGCCCAAATGAGGTTATAACATATTAGGATATATGAGGAGAAGTTTGGAGATGAATGGGAATTTAGAAACAAGGTTCTGGAGCCGACCGACCTTAGGGACCGGACTTGCAAGGTCGGTCGGGCTCAGTTTACACTACCGGAAAATGTTTCTGGAATCGACCGAATGGGGACCGCACTACAAGTTCGGTCGGGCTTGTGTTTTGTGAAGGAATTAAGTCTCTGGAATCAACCGAACATGGGACCGGACTTGGCAAGTTCGGTCGAGCTCAAATTTCCCACGAGGAAACTCTCGGAATTGACCGACCTTGGGGACCGGACTTACAAGGTCGGTCGGGGTAGAATTTTCAAACGGTGAAGTGTTCTGGAATGGACCGACCTTAGGTAAGTCGATCGGAAGTTCGGTCGGACCTAAAAAAATAAAAAAAAAAAGAAATTTGAATTCTAAGAATGGTATAGGTAATAAGGTATACCCTTGGTAGGGTGGTAATGATTGGGACCCTAAGAACTTATGAAATTAAGTTAAGATTAAGTATAAGTTTTAATGTTTAAAGTTAAGTTTGTAAGCTAAGTGGCAAAGACTTGAGAGGTTATTGAATGGGAATCTTAGGGACTAAGTGAGTTAAGAAAGGTGCAAATAACTAATGACCTAAAAATGAATGAATGTTTTAGGTTTGTGAATTGGGACCCCGAAGAAGGTTAAACAAACAACGATCGACGGTGAACGGTACAATCCTTCTTGTGACCTGCTTGCTAACGAGGTGTCCCTCGGCTTGTGTGCTATCTATTTATTGCTAAGACTAAAACAAGATAAAGCATGCAACCAGTCATATTTATTCTCGTTGTGTTGTGTTATTTTACACTAACCGCGAGACGAGACTGAGATTGTTACTAACCAAGTTTAGTACTTACTGAGTTAAGAATAAGAGTTAAGTTTGATGGTTGTTGGTTAATGCCCGATAAGGCTTAGCTAGCACATGGTGTTTAAGATGTCTACTAACTGGAACTTGAGTGAGGAAACCCGGGACCGATCTCCGGTCATGCATGCTAAGGAAAAAGGGGGACGGTATCTGAATCAGATCCGCCCTCCGCTTAAGGACTTGTCTTCGGACTTGTAGCCTAGGGCCGGTTGCCGGCTCAGCTACGCTGGACTCCCGTCCAGAGTAGGTGGCATTAAGATGTGCGGTGGGATCACCTAAATCCCAGGTTCGAATTAAGCTACAACCAATCCCTTCCAGGAAAGGTTTGTATACTGAGATTAAGATTAAGATTGAGATTAAGATTAAGGTAAGGTAAGGAACTGAGATTAAGGAAATGAGGACTAAGGAGGGGGTTACTAACCCACTTTTAAGAGACGCTTGAGTCGTTCATTGGTTGTGAACTATATATGTTCATCTGTGGTTATTGTTATTGCACTTCATATTATGCTTGTGTATGTAATCAATTTCCATGCCAATCGACAATTAGTCGTCGTAGCCCGATTAGCTGGGGGCCATGAGAGGGCGTACCAGCATTCGTGCTGACCCCCGGGGGGGCTTTTTTTACACTTGCAGGTAGAGACCCATGAGGACGCACTATGAGAGTAGGAGCGGTTAGACTTAGGTGGGTGTTATTTTGAGTTCGGGGTGCGCCTGTGCACCGACTGTTTATATTAAACTGATGTAAGTTGATTATGTTTAAGATACTAGTATACTCGGTTGGTTGTGGTATTGTGAATGGTGTGTTTTGAGTTGGATAAGTATTGGATAAGTATGTAAACGTTTAAAGCGGTATATTCTAACGATCAGACCGTGGCAAGGTCCAGGTGTTATTATTTCCGCTGCGACGTTATTCGATTAAGTGTTCAGTTTGCGATAACCACGATAGGCTTTGGATGGGGTGTTACAAAAAGTGGTATCAGAGCGTAGTTACGCTCTGATCAAGAAATACGGACATGAGTAACCACCGAGTTAGGATATAAGTTAAGGAATAAGTGTTGGGTTAAGGGTGTGTGAGAAGTTAGAGTGAGTAGAGTCAGATGACCACTAATAAGTGTGGATTGTCTTTACCGTCTACGGACGTTATAAATTTACTAACCGAAACAGTGGTGAATACGAATCTAATGTGAGTTATGCTTGTTCAGATGGCAGGACGTCCTAGGGGAGGCCGAGGTCGCGGCCGGGGTGAGGATACTTCAGGGATACCTGGAGGGCAGACGATCGCAGAGATCGTAGCTGCCGCATTAGGGCACATGGGCTATCAGCCTGGTGTGGGTGCACCACCTCCACCGCCACAACCTAGGGAACCAAACTGGGTGAAGAGTCTAGCAGATCTTCGACCCGCTCATTTAAGGGGAGACCGATCCCGCCAAGCTTGAGGCGTACATCTCCGAGCTGGAGACCGCCTTCGAGACCCTTGATGTCCCTGCTGGGATCAAGGGGTGCGCTAGCTGCTTTCTATCTGAAGGGGGCGGCAGGCGATTGGTGGAAGCTGGTGAGGGCCGAGCATGTGGCCAATCCAGAGTTCGGCTGGGAGCAGTACACCGCCTTGCTACGAGCAAAGTACTACCCCGCCCATGTCCAGACGAAGAAGCCTTGCAGTTGGATGCGCTTAAGCAGACGACAAGATGACAGTGGACGAGTATTACTCAGAGTTCACCGCCTTGCTCCGTCTTCTGCCAGGTCTTGGATATTCTGACAGATATCTGGTGGACCGCTTCTATGGCGGGCTTAGCCATCGACTCCGCTACGGCATGGGGCCGACGAGTTACACTACCTTGCAGGTAATAAGAATGATTGAGATTTGAGTAAGTGATGAATAAGATTTAGATTATGAGAAATAAGTATGACTAATACTATGGAAAAGCAGGAGTGCTATCATGCCGCTGCTAAGGTTGAGATTACCGTCCAGCTGAGGGACGAGGACGAGGAGAATGCAAAAGAAGAGTGCTGGTAAGAGCTCAGAAAGTCAAGGGCAAGGAGGGTACAAGAAACAAAAGTACCAGCCTCAGGCCCAGAAAAATCAGAGAACCCAAAGGGAAGGAGGAAAAGGAGAAGGCTTCGGAAGAGCCATTGAAGCTGACATATGCTATTGCAGCTACAACCCTGCGCTCTAAGGCGCCAAGGGTAAGGGAATTGATATTGAATGAGTTAAGAAATAAATTAGTAACCGTTTGAGATATGAGAATTGACAATATGAATCATCAGGATCTGAGACTGAGAGGGGAGCCGGTGGTGGCTACCAGCGACGCTTCATCTGTAGATGGTGTCACAAGGACCACCCGGGCTCGACTGTAAGGGGAATAAGGTGGAGTGCAACTTTTGTGGAGTCTACGGGCATCGAGTATGAGTGTTACCGGAATCCTGCTAGCAGAGCCTATAGGCCCGATACCAGGGGCAAGGGCAAGACCGATCAGGGAGCTGGATCTGACGGTCAGAGGAAGGTGCAGCAGCCGGCGGACAAGAACCCACGGGTGACCCAGAAGTCGGGGCCCACTTTACACATGGTGGACCGGGACGATGAGCCTGAGCCCTCATCGAGGCCAGGTACCACTATAACCATTTAGTAATAAAACTACCTGCTTACCGCATTATCATGCATGTTTGGTGAATAATGAGTTAAGTAAGAATAAGATGAGATTAGAACTTAAGTAAGATATAACCTACTACCACTTTAGGGAGATTCAACATCTGCTACCCAATACCATCTACACCTAACCCGGAGCACACCGACATCGAAACCATAGACTTTCCAACCGAACAATGTCAGGTTATCCGCCCAGGTATGATTTTATTAAGGGGATACCTGACACCCGAAGCACAAATAGCCATCATCAGGAGATGCAATCAACTAGGAATGGGACTGGGAGGTTTTTACACACCGGAGTACCCAGGGGGAGCAAGGATGAAATTAAATGATGAGCTTGGGCAAGGATTGGAATCCGTATGCCAAGAATTACCAAACCATGAGGGAGCAAGATGGAGTCTCACCACCGGGAATACCCGAAGAGTTCCATCCAGTTATTACACAAGTCGTGGAAATCGCTCAGCAGTTGGAAGCTGAACCGATTCCAGACATCCAGGCAGACATTTGCATTGTAAACTTCTACGAAAAGGATGGGAAACTGGGACTACACCAGGATAAGGACGAGACAACGGAGTCTCTCGAAAGAGGGATACCCGTAGTGTCTTGGTCCATTGGGGATGATGCGCAGAATTTTTATACGGCGAGCAGAAGCGTGCGGACCGTGCAGATAAGATAGTACTTAAGTCAGGTGATGTATTAATTTTGGGAGGAGAATCAAGGATGTTATACCATGGGATTAAGAGAATCAAGCTGAATACAGCACCGTCAGCAGTAATCAATGCGACGCATATGAGACCAGGAAGATTAAACCTAACCTTTAGACAATATTAGCCATGTAATGTTAGAATGAGATGAGAAATGAGATGTAAGATTGAAGCACATGTTGTAAACAGGATGGTCATGAATAAAATAACAGTGTTGTTCATATAATTGTTACGACTCTTGTTATACCATCAATACTCATGAAGCTTGTGAACACAATTAGGTTATGGACTCGGTACGGAAGGTGCACTAAGCATACTTACAGAGGCACAGGCCGACGCCAGCGGTACTATCCTCACCGGCACCTTTCCGATTAATGGGATTGAGGCATCAGTTCTCTTCGACTCAGGGGCCTCGCATACCTTTGTCTCGGCATCATTGCGAGCAGGTTGGGGCTAGACGCTGATGAGCTACCCGACTTCACGGTTACGCTCCCGTCTAAGGAGAAGGTTCGTTGCACTCGTTACTACCGAGGAGCCACCATCAGAATTAAGGGGAGAAGACTTTCCAGTCAGTTTCATTGAGTTCAGTAAGCTAGGATTTGATGTTATCTTCGGGATGAACTGGTTGGAGCGGCACAAGGGACGTATCCTCTGCGCCGAGCATAGATTGCTGCTCAGAGTCCGTCTGGGGTAACAATATCATACCGCCAGAGGCCCAGAGAGCCTTCGACTAAGATCATCACCGCCATGGCAATGCATAGAGAATTAAGGAGAAAGGGAAGAAGTATACCTCTGCTATGTACAGGACATAGAGAGAGACCCTGAGTTCGACCCCGACTTACCGGTAGTGTCGGAGTTCCCCGACTTATTTCCACGGGAACTGCCCGCATGCCACCCACTCGGGAGGTAGAGTTCACCATTGAGCTGCTACCTGGTACCGGACCGATAGCCAAAGCACCATACCGTATGGCTCCGGCAGAAATGACTGAGTTAAAGGAACAATTGAAAGATTTGTTAGATAAAGGATTCATTAGACCAAGTGTGTCACCATGGGGAGCGCCAGTCCTCTTCGTGAAGAAGAAGGATGGTAGTCTCCGCCTCTGCATCGACTACAGAGAGCTGAATGCAGTGACAGTGAAGAATAAGTACCCACTACCCCGCATTGACGATCTGTTCGATCAGTTGAAGGGAGCATCTGTGTTTTCCAAGATTGATCTCAGATCGGGGTATCATCAGATAGCCATTAAGGAGGGAGACATTGAGAAGACGGCATTCCGGACACGATACGGCCACTATGAGTTTACAGTGATGCCGTTCGGTTGTCGAACGCACCGGCGAAATTTATGGATCTGATGAACCGCTTGTTCCGGGAGCAGCTGGACAAGTCGGTTGTGGTTTTTATTGATGACATTCTGATATATTCAAAGTCTAAAGTTGAACATGAGGAACATCTGAGGAAGGTATTGGAAATATTGAGGGAGAACCAGCTATATGCTAAGTTCTCCAAGTGTGAGTTTTGGCTTGACCAGGTCTCTTTCCTAGGTCATGTCATCTCAGATGCTGGGATCGCAGTGGATCCAGCAAAGATTGATGCCGTACGTACCTGGCCAAGGCCGAAGACTGTTACCGACATCCGGAGCTTTCTCGGTCTGGCAGGTTACTACAGGAGGTTTGTTAGAGATTTCAGCAAGGTCGCGAAGCCGATGACCAGTCTGATGAAGAAAGACGCACCATTCTTGTGGACAGTTGACTGTGAGAGATCATTTCAGCGCTTGAAGGACTCACTGACCACTGCACCGGTTCTGACCATTCCAGACGGTACAGAGGGCTTTGAGGTTTATTGTGATGCATCCGGCAGAGGGCTGGGTTGCGTGCTCATGCAACATGGCAAGGTGGTGGCATATGCCTCACGCCAGTTGAAGAAACATGAAGAACGGAGAACTACCCCACACATGATTTAGAGCTGGGAGCTGTAGTCTTCGCTTTGAAGATATGGCGCCACTACTTATATGGGGTTAGTGTCACGATCTACACCGATCACAAGAGTTTGAAATACATATTCACTCAGAGGAGTTAAATCTTCGACAGAGGAGATGGTTAGAGTTTCTGAAAGACTATGACATTGACCTCCAATACAAAGAGGGAAGGCCAATGTTGTAGCAGATGCCCTGAGCCGTCGAGCACACTCACTCCATTCGCTAGTTTCTTTCTCCAGCTTGGTTGATGAGGTGCGAGAGGCTCAGAGGACAGATGAGTACATGAGAGAGGTCAGACAGAAGCTGACAGATGGTACCTTTGAGAGTCAGAAATACGACTTCAGACTTCATGATGATGATCTGATCAGACTTAAGGGCCGATTATGCATACCACGAGGCAACACGGATCTGAAAGACCGTATACTTAGAGAATCACACTGTTCTTCAGTTTCCATCCATCCGGGAGCCTCTAAAATGTATAAAGACATGAAGAGATACTCTGGTGGGGGGATGAAGACAGATGTTACCGAGTTCGTCTTGAGGTGTCTCACATGCCAGAAGGTGAAATTCGAGCACCGACGACCGGGCGGAATGGTACAGTCGATGCCAGTTCCGGAGTGGAAGTTCCATGATATCTCCATGGACTTCGTAGTTGGGCTTCCACCTGCTAGGGGAGGTCTCAACATGATATGGGTGGTGGTGGATCGCCTTACCAAAGTAGCCCGATTCATACCGATGAAGGATACTTGGAAGGTGACCAAATTAGCTGAGTTATTTGAGAAAGAAATCATGAGACATCACGGCATACCAAAGACCATAGTGTCAGATAGAGATACCAGATTCCTTTCGAGGTACTGGAGAGCTACCAGAGAAGCGTTGGGTACAGAACTCAAACTGAGTACCGCGTTCCATCCTCAGACAGATGGTCAGACTGAGCGTACTATTCAGACACTCGAGGACATGCTGAGAGCATGTGCCTTAGACTTCCAGGGCAGTTGGATTGACAGATTGCATCTGATCGAGTTTTCATACAACAACAGCTATCACGCTTCGATCAAGATGGCACCTTTTCAAGCGTTGTACGGTAGACCATGTCGTACACCGCTCTGCTGGGATGAGTCGAGTGAGACGGTCATTATAGGACCAGAGTACTTAGAACAAGTTAAGGCTGAAGTTCAGCAAATCAGGGAGAACATGAAAGCTGCTCAAGATAGGCAGAAGTCGTATGCTGATGTTCGACGACGGGACCTGGAGTTCGCAGTGGGCGACCAGGTATTTCTGCGAGTTTCACCGATGAAGGTGTATTCAGGTTTGGGCAGAAGGGCAAATTAAGCCCGAAATTTGTTGGTCCTTATGAGATTACGGAGCGGGTGGGCCCGGTTGCTTACAGGTTGAATTTACCTGCTGAGCTGGGTAAAGTGCATGATGTTTTTCATGTTTCACAGCTAAAGAAATACATGCACCACCCCTCCCATGTGTTAGAACCTGAGAGGTTGACTTTAGAACCAAATATGAGATCCGTGGAGACTCCTCAGAGAATCTTGGACAGCAAGACTAGGGACACTCGCCACAAGTCAGTGCGACTGGTGAAGGTTCTCTGGTCTAACCAGGATGTCGAAGAGGCCACGTGGGAATTAGAGGATAAGATGAGGGCGAAGTACCCTTCTTTATTTACTGACTAGATCGTCTGTATAGGGTACGGGGCGTACCCTTTTTAAGGGGGGTAGAGCTTCCTCGCTTTTGAGTTAGGAAACGATCATGTTTGTCGTTTGTTTGGTTGTGTTAAGATGTGAATTGTGTAAGTTGCTACACTTCGGTGTAAGTTTGAGTTATGTATAATACTTATGTATTGTATTTGAGATTGACCTTTGAGTCTTGAGATGTATGAATGTGAATATAAGATGTGGTATTAAGATTAAGAGAACTGTGTACCGTGAATGGTTAAGCACATGTGTGAACTTTGAGGACAAAGTTCTTTTAAGGGGGGTAGATTGAAATACCCCAAACTTAGATATGGTTTTTAAATGATAAACTAAGATATAAGGAGGCTAAATAATGCCTTAGAAACATTAAGAAACATTTCTAATCAAAGAAAATATAAGGAAACACCAAAAGAGCAGTTTTAACAAAAACGTGCTCTAAGCTTGGAGAGACTTGGGAGAGTACCCAATATTGTTCTAAGACCTTAGTAATATTCTAATGGTCATTTTAAATCAATTACCAAAGAAAACCAAGCTTGAAAACAAGTTAAAACACAAAATGTGCTTTAAGGAGTCTTAAAGCACGTTTTTGAAAAATTGTCTTGTAAATGAGTTTTGAATGGCTAAATGTCCATCATTACTCTTTAATTAACATGTGTACTATATAGTATCACATTTGGAAGTCTATATCAATGGGAAATCAAAAAATTCACAACAATGTGCCTTGTTTTGGTGAATAGTGAATTAATTAAGCTAGTTTATAACATAAGTCTATATAAGTGAGACATTTGGTCAACAAAGACTTAAGTACCCTCATTACTAAAAGGGGGCCGGTTTCTAAGAGGTGACTCACCACCTTCATGAGTTACTAAGCAATAAGAAAGCAAATAAGACTTATAAAGCATAAAGTACTATTACCTTTTACATAAATATCACATTTTACTTACCTCTCTCATCTCCTCATTTCTTTTTTTTCACACGGTTCTTCAAGCTCTCTCCCTTCTCCATTAACGTAAGAACAACTCCATGCTAGCTCCATCTAGCTTTGCCCACATCTTGCTCATTTTAGCTCCAAATCCAAAACAAAATACATATTCTTCTTAGTTAGCTCAAGCTCCTTCTTTCTATCTTTTCAAAACTTCAAGAGCTTCATTTTGGGCCAAGTCAAACCACCATTAGAGGAGGAAATTCAAGTTTGGAGACTCCATTGGCATCTCCATTCTCTTAAGGTAAAGAAAGTGTAAGAAAATCTAGGTTTCCACCATTTTCTTCACATGTCCGAAAATATATACTCATGGAACTCCATGTTTATGCCTTGTTCTAGCTTGTTTCTACTCTTCAAAGGAGAGAGGAGGTCCTTCTTGCTTCATACCCAAGTTTGTCTTGAGAACCAAGGTAAAACAATTACCTTAATACCTTAAAGCATATTTTTAACCTAGGGTTTGTTCCTTAGGGTTAATGTGTTATCTAGTACTCATTGGAGTCATTGGATATTGGTTAGAACATTGGCAAGGAGATACACATTGGTGACCGAGATTGAACAAAGAAAAACCTAAGGAAGAAAGCTTTTTAAGCTTGTAAAAGAACAAGGTAAATTACTTACCTTAAGATGTCTTGTTGTTTAGGGAATGGGATTTAGGTATATGATGAGTTTAGTGTAGAGTTTATATTGGGAAGGTGTTTATAAAACCTAGAAGAAACAATGTATACTTGTGAACTTTTGACTAAAGAGCAAATGAGAAGAAGAGATAGTTAAAACAATGTGGAGATGAATTACAAGAAGCATTTTATTTCAATGGGAGCCTTGTTGAGTGTATTCGCAGGTTGAAGGCAAATATATGTGGAAATTCAGTGGTTAAGATTATTGTCATTTAAGGGCCTAAGTGCCAAGCATTTTGAGTTTAAGCATATATGATGATGTGGTGAAGTTTTAGTGTAAATTGGGTGTTAAGGTGTTGTGATGAGAATTTGTGTGGTATTGGTTGTTTGATGGAGAAAAACCATATGTTAGGAGGTACTATATACTAGAACCCATGGCAAAATTTAAAGGAGAGCTTAAGTGTTTAAGATATTCTAAGGGAATTTAATGACTAAGGAAGTACTAGGATGTTCTATAGGTTGTCTTGATGAAAGGGTGAGGTGAAGTTAAGGTGTTCTAATGACTTATAATGACTTAGGTATCACATGGAGGATTTAGAATCAAGAGAATGTATTTGAGTATTTAGGACTTAGGCAAATGTTGGTGCACAACTAGGAAGGAAATAATGTGTTGATGATGGAAGTTTAAACTTGTGAAGGAACTTTATGAAATGCATAAAAGAGTGATTAGAGTTTATGGTGAAAGATGCTTGGGAGATGATGTTATAGGGGTGAGGAAAACATTTGGAATAGTGGTTACATTAGGTATGAAACACCACCTAGAAACCTAGAGGAAAATATTACAAGTGTTAGCATTATTACAAGGAAAATGCATAATGACTAAAGTGAATCTTGGTGAATGATTTAATGTGTTTTGAGGAGGGCTTAAGGTGTATTTGAGGTGCCCAAATGAGGTTATAACATATTGGGATATATGAGGAGAAGTTTGGAGTTGAAAGAGAATTTAGAAACAAGTGTCTGGAGCCGACCGACCTTAGGACCGGACTTGCAAGGTCGGTCGAGCTCAGTTACACTACCGGAGAAAGTTTCTGGAATGGACCGACCTTGGGGACCGGACTTGCAAGGTCGGTCGGACCTGTATTTTGTACGGTAATAAGTCTCTGGAATCGACCGACATAGGACGGGGTTGGCAAGTCGGTCGAGCTTAAATTTCCCTCGGGGAAAACTCTCGGGAATGGACCGACTTGGGGACCGGACTTGCAAGGTCGGTCGTGTGGGTAGAATTTTCAAACGGTGAAGTGTTCTGGAATGGACCGACCTTAGGTAAGGTCGGTCGGAAGGAAGTTCGGTCGGACCTAAAAAAAAAAAAAAAAAAATTTGAATTCTAAGAATGGTAATAGGTAATAAGGTATACCTTTGGTAGGGTGGTAATGGTTAGGACCCTAAGAACTTAAGGATTAAGTTAAGTTAAGTATAAGTTTAATGTTTAAAGTTAAGTTGTAAGCTAAGTGGCAAGGACTTGAGAGGTTATTAAATGGGAATCTTTAGAGACTAAGTGGGTTAAGTAAGGTGCAAATAACTAATGACCTAAAAATGAATGAATGTTTTAGGTTTGTGAATTGGGACCCCGAAGAAGGTTAAACAAACAACGATCGACGGTGAACGGTACAATCTTCTTGTGACCTGCTTGCTAACGAGGTGTCCCTCGGCTTGTGTGCTATCTGTTTATTTGCTATGACTAAAAACAAGATAAAGCATGCAACCGGTTTTATTTATTCTCGTTGTGTTTGTGTTATCCTTACACTAACCCGCGAGACTTAGATGGTTACTAACCAAGTTAGTAGTACCTACTGAGTTAAGAATAAGAGTTAAGTTTGATGGTTGTTGGTTAATGCCCGTTAAGGCTTAGCTAGCACATGGTGTTTAAGATGTCTACTAACTGGAACTTGAGTGAGGAAACCCGGGACCGATCTCCGGTCATGCATGCTAAGGAAAAAGGGGGACGGTATCTGAATCAGATCCGCCCTCCCCTTAAGGACTTGTCTTCGGACTTGTAGCCTAGGGCCGGTTGCCGGCTCAGCTACGCTGGACTCCCGTCCAGAGTAGGTGGCATTAAGATGGTGCGGTGGGATCACCTAAATCCCAGGTTCGAATTAAGCTACAACCAATCCCTTCCAGGAAAGGTTTGTATACTGAGATTAAGATTAAGATTAAGATTGAGATAAGGTAAGGAACTGAGATTAAGGAAATGAGGACTAAGGAGGGGGTTACTAACCCACTTGTTAAGGGAACGCTTGAGTCGTTCATTGGTGTGAACTATATATGTTCATCTGTGGTATTGTTATTGCACCTCATATTATGCTTGTGTATGTAATCAATTTCCATGCTATCGACAATTAGTCGTCGTAGCCCCGTTAGCTTGGGGGCCATGAGAGGGTGTACCAGCATTCGTGCTGACCCCCTCGGGGGCTATTTTTACACTTGCAGGTAAGAGACCCATGAGGACGCACTACGAGAGTAGGAGCGGTTAGACTTAGGGTGGGATGTTATTTTGAGTTCGGGTTGCGCCTGTGCACCCGACTGTTTATATTAACTGATGTAAGTTGAGATTATGTTTAGATACTGTACTCGGTTGGTAGTGGTATTGTGAATGGTGATTTTTGAGTTGGATAAGTATTTTGGATAAGTATTGTAAACGTTAAGGCCGGTATATTCTAACGATCAGACCGTGGCAAGGTCCAGGTGTTATTTATTTCCGCTGCGACGTATTCGATTAAGTGTTCAGTTTGCGATAACCACGATAGGCTTTGGATGGGGTGTTACAGTAGTTCATCAGTTCATTATTTTATGTGATTCCCACATGTGATAATGAATTCCCAATTAAATATTTCTTCATTCTTTATTTATATATCCATAATTAATTCCTCTTATTCCATATACCAATATAATTTGGTTACTTAATTATACCATAATTAATTCATAAAACTCTATATTAAATTTTTTGGTTATTCTTATCATAACCACAATTTATTTTATAAACCTTATATTATTCCTCATAATAATCAAATACTTAACCTTAATTCCTTTCTTTATTAAATATAAAACCAACCTTTTAATTCCTGTAATTATAAGCTTGACACAATAACTTTTATAAGTTACCAAATAACCACATATATCTTTTCGGTAATTACAATTCAAATACTCCAACTTTTATAAATTACTAAATAACCATATAACTTTTATAATTTACTAATTACCATATTAACTTTCGCTAATTATAAAATGGACATTCTAACTTTATAACTTATATACCAAAAGACCATATTTAATTTTGGTCTTGACATACACTTCCCTTATATTTACATTTTAACCCCAAAACATTACATAAGTTACATATTAACTTATAACCTATAGTTTTAATATTCAATTTCTTAACAATAACCAAGTGACCCATATATTTTTCGTAAATCCACTTTCAACCCAACTCAATTCGGTTTAATTTATATATTTCCTTTATTTACAGTTTAACCCTAAAACTTTATATAAGTTACATATTAACTTAAAATCATAGTTTTAATATTAAATTCTTTTAAATAACCGGAACAACCCATATCTTTCTTTAAATATATTTCCGCGCATATTAACTTCTATTTTTCATATATACATTCATAAATTACATATTCACCCTTAAACTTTTATAAACGTAATATTTTATGTCATTAATCATTTTAACCCAATGTTTTGGTCAACATTTTGACCGAGACTTAATTTCGTAATTAATACTTATATACCCATAAATTCATATATAATTCGGTTTCTCCTCTAAACTTTCCAATAATTACAAAATAGTCCCAAAACTTTATAAATTGTTAATTTAACACTTAAACACTTATTTAAATTCATCAAAATTCATAATATTGATTCCTACCTTATATTATATCATAATTATACCAAATCACTCCTTTAATTCTCGGCTTTTATATTTTGGTCACCAAACTTTAAAATTGCATTTTAACCACATAACTTATTCAACTAGCCATTTAAATACTTATAGCTATTTTTAATACTCCCAAAATTTATAATATTAGTTAATATACTTATATATATTTCAAAAATCACCAAATAACCCTATTTGTATTCGGCTTCGATAATACCTTACTATATAGTTTTTAAAACTTGGTTTATACCTTATAATAAATACATATAAATGTATATAAGCCATATAACACTTCTAAAAATTATGCTAATGAATTATAATGATTATAAACTCAAAATAGAACAATTAATCCTTAGATAATTCGGTTTGTACATATATGTATCCTATTGAATTTTTGTGACACAATTTTATACATTAAGGTAATAATCTCACCTTATATATTATAAATTATTTCCTTAACATTATAACCTATGATTTTCAACCTTAATTTATTTAAAGGTTATACATAATTTTTATACCCAAGTTTGAAGCTTAATTCAAGCTTAAACTTAATAAACCTTAATTATATATACTTACTCCTTAAATCAAGACAATTCTTGTACTTGATTTCTCCTTGAATTCCAAGCTCCTCAAATGCTATATTGATGTAGAGAATTCGGCCACCTTATATATATTAGGAGATCCATTTGTTAGAATTCGAACAAGGATTTGTAAATATGATTTGGAGTAATTTTACAAGAGTTTACCTTAGGAATGTTTCAAGGAATTTTCGGTAGACCTTGAGATGATTGTATATCTAGATTTCCTTCATGAAATAATGAAGAGAACCTTGGTTTAGAAGCTTGAATTTTCGAGAATGACATTAAGCATTTGCTAGGATTTTCAACATGGAAAAATACCTTAACTTGATCTTGTTGTTCCTTGAGTTGTTGTTGAATCTAGGAACCGCCTTGGAACATCTAGTGCTTGGCGAATTCTTGTAAGTATACTAGGATGATTTTTGCTTCAAGACTTAGTAGATTTAACTAGGAATTTTCATAGAAATAGTGTTAGAACTTAGATCACCATTAATGGAGCTTAAAAGCTCTAAGGAAGAACTTAGCTAATGAAGAAGAAAAAGAAAAGAGAGGAGAAGAGGGCTTACCCAATCGGCCAAGGTAGTGGCAATTGAAAATGGAGCCTCACGTCGGACTAAGAAGGTAGGCAAGGCAAGGAATCAAAGTTGGAATTATTGTCATGTAACATAGCATTATTCTATGATTTGTTTTTGATTATTTGATTGCATAATTGGCTACTAAAGTCTCTCAACTTAGAGTAGTCATACGGCTGATTGATAAGAGGTAATGAAGTCTTTGATTGATAATTGCAACTAGAAGACAAGGGAAGGTAGGTACATGTTCCCTTGGATTTTTAAGTGTTGATTTGTTCCTTGTTTCTTCTTATATTATACGGTAATGTGCTGTATAGATGACAATTGATTTCTTTGATAGAAGACAAGAGGACATGCTAGGTTAGCTAGGTATTTTAGTTGAATTTTATAAGGCAAATTGAGCCTCATTTTCTTGCATAAAAATCGGCCACACATGTAATATAAGACAATTGATTTTGTCTATGTTATTTGACTAAGGATCATGCATTGTTAGGTAGTGTTTCTTTTGACTAATTGACAGCAATATTTCCCCTCCTTTATTGATCACAATTGGCTTCCACAACGTGGGTAACATGGGTGTTTTGTTTGCTTGCTTGCGACATGCATAAAGTAGTTCTAGTTGTCATAATTAATTGCATTGCTTTTCATATACTAACTTTCCTTGCGGTCTTCTTGTAGGTACATGGTTGATGAGGCTTATTTGACTACAATTAATTGTTACATTATCATAAAGTATAGATAGGGATGAGTCATCTTATCATATGACATATTTTTTGTTAAAACTAGTCAAAATAGACTATAAATGGCGCCCAAAGTGGTGGTCAAATGGGACTAATTTTCATTTGATTTTTGTTACAATATATTGTACTAAGGTCATACTAATATGTGTAATAGGTTCCATCATTTAATTGGTACATTTATATCATGGTAAAAGATGAAAGTTTTAAGGTAAAAATGCTGATTTTAGGTACCTTTTTGACCCAAAATTCGCCCCCATTTGTACTAGAATTTAGTACTGGAATTAATTTATTTAGATGTTCCATTTATCCCCTTTTAAGATTATCTGCTCGTGGCTCCTCAAAAATTTTAAGGCAATTGCGTAAAACGCGTTTTTATGACACCCGAAGGTGCATTTTTGTGCTTTAAGGATTTTCTGGAAAATAGGTAGTCGCTATGAGTTCCAAGTGTTTATTGACATTTTTTATAGTCAATAATAATATGTTAAGGTGTTACATTGAGTTATATGGGGTTATATCAACCCAAAACACAATTCACGGGCTAACCGGGCAAAAAGGAGCGTTATGAAATTCGTCGAGCACTTTGTTTATTTTTGAGGAAGTAGCTCATACATTCTCTTTATAATGTTGAATAATGATGTTAGGAACTCTAAGAATGAATTTTATAGGAGTTCGTGCCACCTCGGCACTCCTCCTGGGCATTCTCGGGGGTTTATGGGGTCCCGATAAGGCATCTCCTAGCATTTTGCGTTTAACTGAGAATTTAGCTTGAGGACTTCATCATATATATTAATAGAGTGTTATGGTGCATTTGGAATGAAGTGTAATGCTTTACTTCATCCTATATTGTATTTCCGGGACTTTCGGGCCTTAAGGGCCTTTAAGAGAACTCCCGAGCATTTTGTATTTTTACTCAGTTTCAGATGAGGTCCTGTATTCTAACGGTCATATAATGATCCTTGATTAACTTCATATGAAGTTTATAGCTTATATAACTTGTTTAACTTAAGGTCGGGATTTAACGCACGTTTTTGACCTTAAGGAGTTTAGGTGTGTTTTTAATGCCTATGTGTTTATGTACTTCCTTAGGGTTTAATAATCCCCTTAATAATATATATTTATCATTTTTAATTATTAAAAAGGTTAGGGGTATTTCAAAAAAGGTACTAAAGTACCTTTCTTTTCTCTTTCCTCTCATTTCCCTCTTCTCTCTCTCCTTCCCTCCTTCTCCCACATGGAATTCTCTTTCTTCCTACTCCATATTCTGGTGATTTTGAACTCCCTCAAGAGCTCCCATGGCAGCCTCTCTTCATCCTCCTGCTCAAGCCACAAAAATGCTCCAAATAAAAAATAATACACATATTTGTGTTCCTCTCATCATTCTCTATCATTCTCTCTTTTCAAAATCCGAAAAGGATGACTTCATCTACATGCGTTATCCCCATTGGAAGAGAAAATGACATCTTCTTGAAGCTTGGAGTCCTCCCTCTCCATTAAGGTAAAAATATCCAAGAAAAACTCATTTTTCTTCCATATCCTTTGGTGACCGATTTTTCCCTCTTGTAATGCCTTGTTTTCTTCTTGATTTTGAGCTTCATTTCAACACTACAATGGTGGTGGAACCTTCTTCTTGATTCAAGGGTGAAACCCCTCCTAAAACTCCAAAGGTAAACACTAGAATTTTGTGGTTTAAGCCCCTTCATTGGATTAATGTATTTCCAAGGCTTATAATTTTAATTATGTTGAATTTTGTGTTCCTTGGGTGTGGCATGGAGTTGGGAAACTCCATTGCCATTTGGCTGATTTTGATCAAGAAAGAGAGAAGGAGGAGATTGGAAAAGAAAAGGAGAATTAGTGAGTTTAAGTGGTTCAAGAGTAAGACACGAGGAACGAGTGTGAACCAAGGAACGTGAGAACACCCGGTAAAGTTAACCCCGGTGAAAGGTATGATTTTCTCATGCTCTGTATCCTAACTTGGTTACCCGATTTGCGTGCTTGTTTGATTTTGTGATCACTTAACTAGATAAATGCACGAATCATTTTGTTTGCACTTGGTAGTGCTTGTATTGTATTGTTGCTTGTTGGATTGAAATTAAACTAAAGTTTGTATAATTCATGAAATGGATGAATGGTGAATGAGTTGCTAGCATGTGATTGTGTATTGTAGTGCGACCCCTAGATGGGTCTTGTTGAGTAGTGACTCGTAGGAATAGTCAAGTGTGAAATAATAGAATGTGGGAACACACCAAAACTATCGAACCAAGAAACGATAACAGCAATCTATAACTCATAGAACGTGAGAGAAGTATGGAATTAGTTGGGAATTAGTAAACCCAACATTAGATAACTAAATTGATTTAATCCACACAATAAATAATAGTGGAAGTATATGAGTAACCTCTATCTAGAGGATGGGTAATTGTTCAAATTATGAACCGTGAGTAAAGTAAAGCACGGTAAGGGATCACCATACCCATTAGAAATATAGTCGAACCCCAAAGAGAGGAACCGACTAAAATGAACAATGTCATGAACATGAGAGTATTCGATAAGTAAGGTAAGACCTTAAATCTTAGAATACTAGACACTAAGAATTCCCTAAGCCGTTAGATATTATCAAGAGAGATACTTCTAGGCTAATACTAGAGATTGTGAATTGACTCCGATAGTGGAGTTTTGGGAATTTGAGTAGTCCGGTAGAGAACTGGACATTGGTGAACTTAAGGAGCTAAATGCATAGCCCCTTTTGTATTTGTAAGCCCGGTGGTGTGTCTTGTGTATGACCCTGCCCGGAGGTCATGAGTAATGACTTAACATCTACCCTTGAGTATTGAGTATCGATTGGGAACTTGAGAATTAGAGTATCGATTTGAGTATGTGAGTATTGAGAGTTGAGTTGTGACTTGAGAGACTTGAGAAATCGAAATGGTGAGTAAGAGAACCCACACGAATGGGTAGGACGTTGAGTACATTGAGTAAGGCATAGTGAAGTAGAAACCCTCAATCCTAAGTAAAGAACATATTGAACTAACCCCTTGATGTGTGTGTAGTGCTTATGTTCTTTATTGAACCTTGATTGTGTTCACATACATATATAATGTATTGTAGCCTTGCATGTTGTTTGAACTAAAATGAACCGCATGCTCTTGACCAAATAGTCGGCGTACCCACGCTAGTACGCGGGGTATGCAGAAGTCATATGCAGCAATTTTGTTGAGCCCCTAGAGGCATCGTTTTTATTGTCCAGGTACATTGAAGCCATCAACCATTCGAGAGTAGGACGGGGTAGCTATTGAATATGGGTAGTCGTTTAAGAATTCGTATTTGTTGTATTGTGGATTTGTAAGACCGAAAGGTCATTGATAGACTTGGGAATTGTAGATACTCGGTATAGAACAGTATGGAGATTGTATTTGTATGAATTGTAATTGAGGGTTGTATTTGGTTGAGAATTGTTTAAGGGAATGGAATGTACCATTTTGTATAGCGTACTCGGTAAGGAACCATCAGACCGATAATGTGGTTGTATTGTTTGTTTGGAATTGGCCTTGTTAGTCTCGTGGGTGACTAACGACATTGTTTCAGCCCCGGTTGTATTAGAATTTCCACTGCTTGTGTATTGATAATGGTGTGTTTACCGGTAGGGGTGTTATTTGGGTGACTAACAATATTAGATTCACCAACTTTGGGGGCAAATTTCTTTAAGGGGGGTAGGTTGAAATACCCTGAACTTTATTAGGGTGATTAAATTACTCTAATAAGATATTTGAGGGCCTAATAGTGCCTACAGAATTTTGGTATAGAAAATGAAACCAAAAGAAAAGAGTTAATGCTTAAAAAGTGAAAAACGCTAAATTGAGCGTTAAGTGACCGTAGGAGGAATACGACCTCAACAAGGGGCTTATATGAACTTACAAGGCTGAATAATGCCTAAATAATGTATGGGAACAATCTCCGAAGAGAACGGATCCATAAAATGAATTAAAAACACTAATAAAGCTTTAGCGCACGTTATTCGAGAAAACCCGAAAACGTGACTTTAAGTGGTCAAATGAACCCGTAAAAACTATAGTTCATTAAATAACTGTAAATAAACATTAATGGAAGATTAAGAGCCATTAAAATTAAAGAAACGAGAAAATTCCGGAAAACGGGCCCGATTAGTGAATAGTGCTAAAACTGGTAAATTAACGAGCGTTTTCTGTAAAAGATGAAAAACACTGTAGCTGGCATGTATGTGTGGGCCAGTTTTAATATGTGGTTCATCCCCCTCACACATATTAGCTAAGCTAGAAAGAAAGAAAGAAAAGAAAAGAAAGAAGGAAAAAGTACAAAAAGTAAAACACCTTCTTTGTCCTCCTTTATTTCTTTTCCCTCCTCTCTTTCCTCTCTTTTCCTCCTCTATGCCGAATTGCTACTTCTTCCTCCCCAATCAGCCAATTTTAAGCTCCTCCACCAACCTTCCATGGCTTCCTCTCTTCTCTCCCTTGTACAAGCTCCATTAAAGCTCCAAATGCAAACTAAATTACATATTCTTCTCCTCCTCATCATTCTCTATCTTCCTCTCTTTTCAAAATCTGAAAATGGTGAAGTTCATATCCATGGGTTTTCCCCATTTGAAGAGAAAAATAGAGATTCTTGAAGCTTGGAGTCCCCTCTCTCTCCATTAAGGTAAAAATTTCAAAGAAAATCTCACTTTTCTTCCCATTCCTTGTATGGCCAATTTTTGCCTATTCTCATGCCTTGCTTTCTTCTTTGTTTGGGCAGTGTATCACCCTTCCAATGGTGGTGGAACCCCCTTCTTGATTCAAGGGTGAAAACCCCTCCTAAAATTTTAAAGGTAAACCCTAACTATGTGCTCTAAGGCCCTTTCATTGAATTAGAATTTCCTAAGGGTTTAGATGATTAATTGAATGCATTTTTGTGTTCCTTAGATGTTGGTATGGAGTTTGGCAACTCCATTCCCACTTGACCGAATTTGAGGATAGGAGGAGCAAGAGGAGAATTAAAAGAGGAACTTGTGAAATTAAGGTAAGAAATCTACGTTAACACTTGTTTTAATTGTTTTAGAGTTTGGGATGGGTAAACAAATTAATGAACCCAAATTATGGATTGAAATCTATGTTGGAAATGTGTTTAGTTGATTGTAGAGAGAGTTCTGAAATTAATTGTGAATTAAGGGCCTTGGAGCCAAGTGTTTGGAGTTTGTGGGTTATATTGTTGTTTGGTGAATTTTAAGGAAATGTTATGTGCTGGTAGGACCCTTATATGGGTGTGGCTAGATTCGGAATATAAATTGGTGAGAATTGATGGATTGGAATATGTTAGGTTTATGGGGAGGTTATGGCAAATATTTGGTACAAAATGAGTCTTTTAGGTGGCTTGGTAGGTGGGGGAAACTTAAGTGCTTGGTTAGGTTGAGTAGAGATATGTGGTAACCTTGGAATGGTAAATGGAGGATGGATAAGGGAGGGTGTAAAATCTGTAGCAAATAGCATATAAGGATATGTAGAAGTGCTAGAAATGAGTTAGTGTGCAAGACTTAGGAAAAAAAGAGTTGGACTTGGGTTTAAGAGTGCATTATCTAGGAATGAATTGGGAATGGTCATTAGGTGATTTGGTAAGGTTGGTAGAGGTGGGAACTATAAAATAGAAGTAGAAATGCACAAGTGTGCAAAATGCAAAAATGGGAGGATTGATATTTGTGAATTTTAACAAGAATGAGAGTAAGGATTTGACCAAGGATTTGAAGTGGTTTAGAGCATGTTTTGAGGTGTTTAATTATGTAGGAAACTTGTGGAAAGTTTTTGGAATTATTAGGGGTAGATTAAGGGTTGATTTGGGGTTGAAAAATCCACTAAATAGTAGTTTTTAACAGGGTCCAGGACTTAGGATAGGAACAAAGTCCCGGACTGCATCAAAATAGGACCGAGAGTGAGCACAGGCATTGGTTCGGGACCTAGGTCCAGGACCAAGTCCTGGACCACTAGTAAAAATAGGCCGAGAGTGAGTTTCTACATTGGTCCGGGACTTTGGGTCTGAACCAAGTCCCAGACCACCCCCAGAATTCAATCGTGGGTGTTTTAAAGGGCTCTAAACATGGGGGATTGAATGGCATTGGTTTTAGATGATGTTTAGGAGTTGTTTGGTGACCTTTAAAGGTCCTAAGAAGTATAAACAAAAGTTGGAAGTGATTGAGAAAGTTGGGAGTTTAAGAACACTTAAGTAAACCGAGATAACGAGATAACGGGGTAAGTACGGGAGTAGCAAATATGTACCTACCGTAACGCCTTAATATTAATAGAACCATTTGGCATGTAATCAGTGGTTCAAGAGTAAGACTTGAGGAACAAGTGTGAATCGAGGAACATGGGAACACCCGGTAAAGTTAACCCCGGTGAAAGGTATGATTTTCTCATTCCTTGTATCCTAACTTGGTTACTCTGATTTGTGTGCTTGTTTGATTGTGTGATCACCTAACAAGATAAATGCACGAATCGGAATGTTTGCACTTGCTTGTGCTTGGATTGTATTGTTGCTTGTCGGATTGTGAACTAAACTGAAGTTTGTATAATTCATGAAATGTGTGAATTGTGAATGAATTGCTTGAATGTTGATTGTGTATTGTAGTTCGACTCATAGTTGAGAATTGTTTGGTTATAGACTCGAAGAAAGAGTCAAGTTGTGAAATTAACAAAAGCAGGGAAGCCCACTAAAACTATCAAACCATGAAACGATAACACAAACTACGAACTCACTAGAACGTGAGAGAATTGTTCGGGAATTAGTAAACTCCCGATAACGGTTAGAGAACCAAATTGACTTAATCCACAAAACTAATAATGGTGGAAGTATTAAGTAACCTCTATTTAGAAGATTGATGAGTGTTCATAATTAATCCTTGAGAGAAACTAAGTATAGTAAGGGATCACCAAACCCCTTGGAAAGATAGTCGAACCTGAAACACCCTAGAAAATTCTAGCTACAAAGTATATATTTCTTGTTGTACGCTTGTATTTACATGAAATAATTAGTTCATGTTATTCTTTTAGTTTTAAGTATTATAAGATACTTAGCTAAAATATTAGCTAATACAATGTATTATTGTCGGACCATACAAGTCTTAAGGAAGAAAACAAAATCAATGTTAAAATGTGTCATTGTAATAGTGACATGTTAAGTTCATATTACCGGTTGTAAATGTATATAGTTAACTAGTTTATTCTCTTGTCATCACTACCTATTTTATATCTTAATGTAGAAAGCCAAACTAGGCCTTTCTTCACCCTTGAGTAACCTTTATTTACCAGCAAAAATTAAAACCAAACATGGTCTTGACATTGCCGGTTGTTATCAATTTGTTTCAGTCAAAAAAACATGTTACCGATTTATATATGTTATTGAATTACCAACATTGTCTTGTACTCATGATAAGTTAATTAGCTATTTTATCTTGTTATGATTATTACCTATCCTATATTCATTCCGACCATCTTATATATCCGTTTCTTTTTACTAATATAATACATTTATATGTAATAAAGCAACAAAGGAATTCAGTTCATTTGTATGACATTACCGATATTATATTGTTGCATTTAATACTTACATCATCTTATAATTATTCCAAGACTAGCACTAATCTTATCTAGCTGATGTAGCCATATTTCCTTGATGAGTGTACGCATTTATGTGATAGTAAAGCAACAAAGCAATTCAGCCGAGTTGTATTGACATTACGGATGTCATGCGGTTACATTTAAGTTCCTTGTATTCATATGATCATTATTTTATTCAGCAGCTTATGTTACTGCCTCTTCTTTGCCTAGTCATAAAAATAAGTGGCCTCTTGTAAGCCAGCCAACAAACTTAGCCAATGGAAACTAAACACCAATATAAAGTAGTTGTTATTACCGTAATATTTGCCATGCTGAATGGAAAAGGTTTGTTTCATTTTTTATTCAAGTGTGTCGACAGCAATCCTCCCCATCCCTGAATTTCTTCTCCTGTTCTCTTCACTCACGTAATTTCTGATAGTAGAAGGAATTAGTGCCTAGAAGAAATTAACACACAGCAAGGTAGACTAGTGCACAACCGAGAGCAAGTTGTGTTGTTGCTGTTTGTTTCTACTTGCTGAATGAAAAAAAAATGACTTCCCTTGCCAACACAAGTTTTGGTCGGCAGCAAATACTCTAGGCTGGAAACTCTTCTGCTGCCTCCCCACTCTCGTAAGGAAGGTAATAGGAAGAAAGTTGGAATTATAAGAGAAATAGCAGCACAAGTAGACTAGCGGAACCGAGTGCAAGGAGCTGGAAATAGTTGTTGTTTGCTGCTGCTTCTTGCGCAAGTTTGAAGAGGGAATTCAAGTTCAAGAGCTGGGTGAATTATGAAGAAGGAAGGAGGACCATTTAGCTGTATAAAACTCACAGAATTAGCAAGAAATAGCTAGAAGAAATCAGGTAACTACCTTGAACAACAAATTTGTGAAATCTGATTTTTTTTCATGGTGCTGTTTTGCGGTTTTAAATAGGATTGATTTCTTGTTGTCTTTCTTGGTTGAATGGACCTGTAACTATCTGATTGTTGGAGCTTTAAATCTCCTATTTAACTAGCAAAATTCGTGGCTGTGCAAAGGATGTAAGCTGGACAAGTTAGAACAAGTTTAATGACAAAATGTGCTCTAAAACTGCTGCTGTGTACAGTTCTGTATAAAAGTTTTGAGTTGATTTTCTCTGCGTTTTGAAATAAAATTGCCAAGGAAAATATGATACTTAGGTGTATGAACATCTATGTAAAATTGGCGAGCATGTTTGATGAGTTTCTTAGGCTAGATAAGCAAGAATACTAAAATCTGTCCAAAATAAATGTTATTGTTGTTCTGGGTGGAACCGGTTAGGTTGTGATGCTATATAAGTTGTTTTCTTGGTTATTATAGAACAATGAGGTTGGTATATCTCATAATGAGCTAGGGGAACATTTATACTGATTATATATAATGGAATAGCAAAGATATGCTAAGATGTACAAAGCTGTACAAAATGTAAATGTTATTGTTGTTGCTGTTTCAACCGAATTGGAAAATGGATGTAGAGGTTGTCTTCTTCTGAGTTTAAAGAATCATTAAGGTTTATAAGGTATATGCAAGAGTATATTTAATACCCCGGATCTAAAAATCGTGATTAAATTACTCTAATATGATTATTAAAGGCCTAATGGTGCCTAAAGAGTATTGGTAAGGGAAATAAAACCAAAAGAAAAGAGAAAATGCGTAAAACGCGAAAAACGCTAAAACGCGCATTAAATAAGTATAAGAGATATATATGATCTCGTTAGGGTCCGAGATGGATTCCTAAGGCTTAGTTAGGCCTAATTAGTATACGGGAGTGATTCCCGAAGAAAACGAATCCAAATGATGGGTTAAAACGCTAACGGAGTTTTAAAGCACGTTTTTCGAGAAAACCCGAAAACGTGACTTTATGTGGTCAAACGGACCCGGAAAAATTATGGTTGACTATATAACTATAATTAAGTATCAATGGAAGCTTAATAACCATTAAAAATAAAGAAATGAGAAAAATATGAAAACGGGCCCGGTTAGTGAATAGTGCCAAACTAGGTAAAATAACGAGCGTTTTCGGTCAGAAACCGAAAAACACTCCAGCTTAACTAGCTAGTGGGGGCCGGTTTTATTAGATAAGCAGCCTCCCCCTCTCTTGCTTATTAGTTAGTAAATAAAGAAAGAAAGAAAGAAAAGGAGGAGAGAGAAAAGCAAAAAGCAAAGGCATTAAATATTTCCCTCACTCTATTTCCTCTCACTTTCCCTTCTTCTTCCTTTTTCCCCCTCTCCCGATTTCCTTCCTCCCTCTCTGGTGCTGAACGGCATGGGAGCTCAAGCAAGGTTCTCCATCTTCTTCTCCTTGCCCAAGTCTCATCCTTGCTCTGAATTGAAAAATAATCGCATATTCGAACTCCTCTCATCAAAATCTACATTTCCCTCTTTTCAAAATCCTAAAAGCTTGAAGTTCATTTTGATGGGTGTTGGCCATTTGAAGAGAAAAGCACACCATTAGGAAGCTTGAAGCTTCCTCTTTCTATCAAGGTAAAATATCCATGAAAAAGTCTTGTTTTCTCCATCTTATATCTTGGCCGATTTTGGTCTCTAATGGAGCCTTGTTTATTCTCTTTTATGAGCATTGTTTCAATCCTTAAAAGCTTGGAGGGAGTTACTCTTTGATTCTTGACCAAAACCCCATCTTAGGGTTTTTAGGTAATCACCCATTTTAGAGCTTTAAGCATTTATAATTAATGAGCTTAAGTGTTTCTACTTGAACTCATTCTTGCCTTGAATGTTGATTTGGAGATGGGCAATTCCATGGCCTTTGGCCGATTTCCAAGCAAGAAAAAGAGAAGAGGAAAAAGTGGAGTGAAAAGAAGAGAGGCTTGTGATCAAGAGGTAAATAACTACCTTGGAGCCTAATTTAATGTTTCTAGAATTGGGAAGGGGAAATAAAAGAATGAATGAAACCCAATGTATATTGGAATGTGATTTGTTGAGATGAGGAGAGTTGTGATAATAATGTATAGAAATAATACAAGTGAGGAAACATTTGTGAAATAAAATGTTTGAATTATGAGCCATGCACTTTATGGATTATGCATTGTGTTGCATTTGGAGAATTGATGAGTTTTGTGTTTTTATGTGTGCGGGTAGAACCCTTGTGGGTTTGGCTAGTTTTAGGATGAAATATGTGAAGATATGATTTTTGGACAAGGTAAGGAAAGTAGCCAAGTTATGGCAAAATTTGTGTAGAAATCTAAGTGGATTAAGTGTTGGTTTGAGTGGAGAATAACCTAGGAGTGGCTAGGTATGTATGGAGGTTGAGTTGGGTTAGTAAACCACCTTGGGAATGCTAGTTAAAGAGAGGAGATTTGTGCAAAAATCTGTAGCAAAAGAGGCTGTTTAAATGCTTGAGGAGTTATAGAAAAACAAAGGATATTAAGGTTTTAAGAGAGGGATATGAACCTTGGTATGGGATGTGCATTATCTTGGAGGATGTGGAATGGTTTAAAAGAAAGAGAGCATAATGCATAGTGTAGAGGAGAAGTTAGAAATGCACAAGTGTGCATTAGTGCAAGTGAGGTTTAAATGGTAAGAAGAGGGTACCAATCTATTACAAGGAGTTAAGGAACAAGAAACCAAGTTATGAAAATATAAGTGAATTTGAGTAAATTAAGCATGGCTTAATGAGTGGACTTGGTGATTAGTTTAAGGTGGTTTAGATGATTAATTAAATGCTAAAACGTGTGGATTTCAAGTGGGAAAGATTGGGAAATCAAATGGTGGAAGGATGGAATTGTAACAGATTGGAAATGCCAAATCTGAAGAATCTATAGCAGGGTCTGGAACTTAGGTCCAGGACCATGTTCCGGACCACCCCCTAAAACACCCCGAGAGTTTCCAGTTTGTTAGGTCCGGGACTTAAGTCCCTGCCCATGTCCCGGACCACCCCATGAAAATAAGCCGAGAGTTAGAACCAGTGCTTGGTCCGGGACTTGACCTAGGTACAAGGTCCCAGACCACTTGTTAAATTCACCCGAGAGTTGAAACCAGCATTGGTCCGGGACTTAGGGTAAGTACCAAGTCCCGGACCACCCCCAGAACCCTACAGAAAGTGTTTTAAAGGTTTCTAATGATGGGGTTTGAATGTTAATGATGTTATAAGATGTTAAGGCCTTGTTTGGTGACATGTAAAGGCCCTAGGAAGTGTAAGAAAGTGTTAGAAGTGATTGGGAAGTGAGAACTCAAATTAACAAGAGTAAAACCGAGTTAACGGGATAACGGGGTAAGTACAGGAGTAGCATTTTATTATGTACCGTAAGAGCCTAGTATTAATAATAATGTTTGAAACATTACCAGAGAATTGTGCGTGACCCGAGCATGGTGAGATGACACGGTAAAAGTAGAAAACCCCGGTGAAAGGTATGATTTTCTCATACTCCGCGTGCTAACCGGTTACGTTGATTTGTGTGTTTGTGTGCCGGCTTAATCAAGACTAAAGCATGAAAATAATCCATTGTTTGATTATGTATGTCTTATTGTATGTTGAATGAGCTAACATACTTGTATGCCGGTGTGGTCTAACATAGAGTAAAGACCGACTCATAGTGAGTAACGTTTGGCTAGAGACCCATAGATCGGGTCGATGCTTATGGTAACGAAAACGTGCAAACACACAAA
Source organism: Limonium bicolor (assembly GCA_023374045.1). Classification (NCBI taxonomy): domain Eukaryota; kingdom Viridiplantae; phylum Streptophyta; class Magnoliopsida; order Caryophyllales; family Plumbaginaceae; genus Limonium; species Limonium bicolor. The sequence continues at coordinate 22,674,539 of CM041783.1, read as the reverse complement.
TTATCCGTTAAAGTATAACGATAACGCAAACATATGAACTCCCTAGAATGTGAGGAGATGTACGGGTTGAGTAATTACCCGATAACGGTTAGTAAACCATAATGACACAATCCACGAAACAAGTGAGAGTGGAAAGATAAGTGAACCTACTTCAAGAGGACTCAAGATAGCTCGTGTAACACCCCATCCAACATTAACGCACTTAAGAAACAAACTGCAGCGGAAAACAAACTTCAACACTTTACTTAACTTCTTGGTGTTACACGTCGTTAACCACCCACGTGGCTAACAAGGCTAATACATATACATTGTACCGGTCTGATGGGCTAAATTCCCGAGCGACTACACATTACTATCCCTTTCCATTAACAACGACAACAACAAAAACAACCTACACCTTTCAACTGTACCGAGTATTCACAAACTGATGCCGATAACAGTTTCGGTCTTACTACGCCTACTGTATATATACACTTAAATGATTACCCATGTACAACGACTACCCCGTCCTACTCTCGAACGGCTTCCAGCTCCTTGAACCTGAAATAGGAAAAGAAGAGAAAAGGGTGGCCCCCAAGGGGCTCAGCACCTTTGCTGGTATGGTAATCCCGCAGCCCACATGCTACCGGGCCACACACAACTAATTGCCGACTTAGCATGCTATTGATTATCTTTAAATCATGCATGCAACTGTAAACACACAAACATAATCATCTCGCCTCAATGGGCTCAACAAACGGATAATATATCCTTACTTAATAAGTCACTCATGGTATTCATTGTCCCTAGAGTGTTCCTCCTCTAATGGAGCTACTTCCTTAATAGACGACACTTACCCTTAAATCGGGTTATCCATAAACGCCTCTCATCACAAACTGGGATTCATTTCCATGATCCACACACTCCATATTTTACAACATATAACATCCCTCACATAACAAAACATAACAACACTTCTCACGTTTCGACGTGCACATGATAACATCGCAATAGGAATTGCATTACAAACAACATCACATAAATACGGGAACGGTCCTCTTGGAACCGACCCAAACATAGCTAATTCATTGGTGGGCCTAGAGAATGGTGTCACCCTCATGTAAGCTCGTTATACAATAACAACAACACTCATTACCGTCCTAATAGTCGGACGAGTAAATTAAGTTAAGATGGTTCGGGTTTGGAGGCCCGAACACACCACACAAACACATGTTCCCCCTAAACCGATCATAAGTCAGAATAGCTAAGCTTTGGATAAGCTAATGGGAGATCATAACCCGTGAGGGAAATAACCATAACAAAGAGAAGGGTAAGGCTAAGAAGGATACCCTCTCCCAAACAAACGCGCGACCGGCCAAACCGGAGTCCTCACCCCATGATAGTACATAATTACTTTAGAATTAGTTAGAACCACCTATGGAGCTATCATAAACTACACACATTCAGTATTACACTGGGTTAGACACACAAGGGGATCCCTACATTCACATACACATATCACACAATTAACACACGCATAGCCTGGTTAGTACGTCCCATGGTTCGGGTCGTTTACTCCGAATACCGAACTCTCATGTGATCCTAGACTCAGTTAACTAAGGTTAACACTTCCGAGGTTAAATGGTATCGGAGTTGAACACGCCACATAAATGAATTACTGTAAACTCATTTCATGTTTTATCTTACAACGTGGCAAACATACAGAAAACCGTTGGCATACAAGCCGGTGTAATCCGGTAGGACACAGGTTGCAAGAAAACCATACCTGTCACCGAGTCCACTTTACCATGTCCACTTATGTTCCTTGAGCAATTCTCGAACAACTGACAACATTACAAGTATTTTTATTAACATCGGGGTAACATGATTGTTTAAAGTCTAATGCTTATAACTTTTCCCCGTTAACTTAGTTACATAACTTCACTTTTTAACTTGTTTTACTTTTACATTTTTAAACCTTTCCCCCACTAAATTGTCATTATAACTCACTTAACATGTCCTTAACATTCTATAACATCATTACTTAGTAATCACCATTTTTAGGCAAGTTTTCCCACCTTAAAACAAAGTTTTGGTCCATACAGTGGCCTGTCCGAACTTGTGTCCGGACTTCCCAAGTTCGCACAAGTCGAGACTCAAAACTGAATACAGACGCATGTCCGAACTAGTGTCCGGACTTCGGAAGTTCGGACATGGGTCAAGGAAAATCTGAATGAAGAAGTAGGTACGTCCGAACTTGTGTCCGGACTTCCCAAGGTCGGACACAAGTCGAGACTCTGAAAATTTTTATGCAACAGGGCCTGTCCGAACGTCCATGTCCGGACGGATGTTCGGACAAGGCAAAACAGTCACTTTCTAAGCCTTTAAACACTTAACCAATTTCACCAAACTTCTCCAAAAACCTCATAATGTTTCCCAACATCATTTGGTACACTCACACCCTCATACAACATCCATAAAACTCACTTTCTATCTCCTTAATCACTTACTCATTTCATACGGAAATTCCTAACACTTATGATATTTTTCTTAGGTTTCTAAGTGGTGTTCCATACTTATGATAACCATGCCCATAATGCTTTCTCCTCCTTTTAACATCATCTCCCAAGCATCATTTCTTACCAACTAAATCTCCTTTTCCACATCTACCTAAACATCATTTATTCCTTGAATGTTAACATTACCTAAACCTTAAACAAACTTCTCCAAGACTTTATTACATCCTAAACACTCATTGAATTCCTATAACTTCCAAGACAATACCAAAGTCCTTGTAGCACTTTAGAACACCTTAAAAACATGTTTTCTTCCTTAGTAAAACATTTATCCTTTCCTAACATATCCTAGTTCACCAAAGTTCATTTAAGCACTTACAACTCCTTATACATTATACAAATTTTGCCATGGGTTCTCTTAGCACATCATCATTCCAAAACTCATGGTTTTCACCATTAAACTTCAAGAACACCTAAATCCATCAATAGTATTCCACACATAACTTCACCAAATTTACACTACATCACAATAGTGCATAACTTAAATTGCTTGGCACTTAGGCCCTTAAATAACATGGCTCTTAGGCCTTAAATACATAAACTTTAAACACTGAATTTCCCACATAAATATTGCCTTTGACCTGCAATTACATACAACAACACATATTCCCTTTAATAATCTCCTTAAGAACATTTTACTAGGTCTTTCACCATTGGCTCCTTAGGTTTTTATTTAGCAAATCAAGCTCATTTTCCTAAGGCACTTAAACTACATTGAGATAGCTTGTTTACCTCTTTTTCCTCACAAACTTCTTTCTTGTTTCCTTGTAAAACCGGTAGGGTGTTTAGTTGTTTGTCAACTTCTATACAATGTACAAATAATAGAATGAGTATTCAAGCATTATGCTTCATCTCATTATAAACCCTAGGCACATATATTGTCTTAATACATTAAGGTAATTATTTTACCTTGGAATTGGAAGAGAGCTTGAATAAGTATCAAGAGAGGACTCCTCCAACCCCTTGGAAGATTCAAATGAAGCTAAAACAAGCAAGGTGAAAACACCATTGTGAGGTGAATTTTCGGACATCATATAAACATGGAGGAAACATGGATTTTCTTTGAGTTTCCTTACCTTGAAGCAAAGGAGAACAATAATGTGTGAAAAGGTGAGCTCAAGCTACTTCAATGGTGAATCTCCATGGCACCAAAATTGAGTTCTTGAAGATTTGAAAAGGTAGAAGTGTAGAGCTTGGTCTAACTAAGACAAATATGGTCTTAGAATTTGATTTGGAGCATGGAGTTGGATTTGGCAAGGAAATGAAGATGGAGAAGAGGGGTTGCCATAGCAAATCGTAAATGGAGCTTGGGAGAAGATGAAGAAACCGTGTGAAATGAAAGGAAAGAAGAGAATGAGGTGAGAGAGAGTTCACTTGTTAAGATATTTATGTATAAAGCAAAATAGTACTTTACTTTATAAGCTTTACTTTCCTTATTTGATTTCTTTTACATGTTGGTGACTCACACCTTGAAAAACCGGCCCCCATGTAAGTAGAAGGGTATATTAGTCTTTTTGACCGATTTAACTACTTATAACAACATATGTTACAAACTAGCTTATACAAATTACTATTCATAAAAACAAGGCACATAGAAGTAAAATTTTTGATTTCCCATTGATATAGACTTCCTAATGTGATACTATATAGTACACATGTTAATTAAAGAGTAATGATGGACATTTAGCCACTCAAAACTCATCTGCAAGACAATTTTTCAAAAATGTGCTTTAAGACCCCTTAAAGCACATTTTGTGTTTTAACTTGTTTTCAAGCTTGGTTTTCTTTGGTAATTGATTTAATATGTTCATTAACATATTTATAAGGTATAGGTATGACCATTAGGTCTTATACAAATTTATCCCAAGCTTAGAGCACATTTTTGCTCTTATTGACTTTAAGGTATTTTCTTGTGTTTGTTTGGTTTAATTGTCTACCAAAGTTTCCTAAGGGCTTAATTAGCCTTATTAAATCATAATTGAATATTATTAAGTCTTGGTAGGCTCGTTGGGTCCTAACCAAGTTCACTCATAGCTTAGAGCATGTTTTTGCTCAAACTGTATCTTAGTGCTTTATTGCATTTACTATGGTTTAAATTGTTCACTGATGTTTCTAAGGAACTTTTTAGCCTTTACATACCATAGTTTATTATTTAAACAATATATCAGGGTTTGGGGTTTTTCAATCTACCCCCCTTAAAAGAACTTCGTCCTCGAAGTTTACACTTCCCACACATCTTGGATTAGAATACGGGGATTACTTATAGAAATAAAACTTCCATAACCAAACACACTTTACATCACAACCTGGACTTAATGGTCCGGGTAACACATTCACATCCATACATAACATAACATACTTACATGATAACCTCGGACTCAATGGTCCGGGTATCTTAACAATACTTGCACATACATAACAACCCTTGACTCTCTGGTCTTGGGTAACATAACAACATTTAGACACATAGGTCTCGATAACATAACAGCCTTTAGACACATAGGTCTCTGTAACACAACACATTTAGACTCATAGGTCTTAATAGCATTCACTTTAGGAACTCAAGGTCAAAATAATATTTATTACACATACCACACAACATGTCATAGCATGTATAGCAATCAAAATATTTTGATATACTATGATCCCGCAGAACCCGGTCGCGATGGACACCTTCCGTCCCCGTGCCTTTGGGAGATCAAAACAATCACTTAAATTTAAAATTTCCTTGTGAGGTTAAGTAAGAGAACTTTATTTATGTAGAGTATCTATCGACGTTTTATAAATACCAATCCAAATCCTTTTTAAAAACACATACAACTCCAAGTCCAACTTATGCTCCTTGCTTCTTTTCTTAGCGTGGTTATTTGTGACCACTTATAAGGAGCTTCAAGAGTCATCCAACCCTATGTGATCAGCATCAGTGTCAAACTATCCTTCCACTCCAATTTGTGTTCGGCTTCCCTTGATCGCATGCAAATCAAGTTCCACTTCCCACTTCATTTTCAAGCATCAAATAAATCACCCATTTCCAATCTTCTATCTTTTTAATCATTCTAATCATGATCATACGTCTCCAAGGGATAGAACTCCGTCTATCAGTTATTTTCATTTGCTAATGTTGTTACCTAGGGAATCTTATTCTCACTAGGTTCTATGTCGGTTCCATTACCTTTGATGAGTCACTATATAATATATATATACATATATATTTTATCAAAATACAATACACCGTTTCACATTTATACACTGTCGGGGTTTGTTCCCCGGGAGTTTCTCTACTCCCCACACTTGTATCACACACCACTGTTAACAAATAAACACACTTATCACAATGGTATTCGCATCTTCTGTGCGCAATTACCACAATTAAACCATGAATGAATGCGTATGTTTACGTAACACACACCAATCATCAAAACAAATTATTTTGTGCTATGCACAACATAAATCACGTACACTTGTACGATAATACACACTAAGTGGTTTTGCGCTCTACCCCCCCCCCTTAAAAGGGATTACGCCCACGTAATCAATCACTAAACATCGGTTTAAAATGTTCTGCCGTCGTGAAGTATTTTAACTTCCATGCGGTCTATTACAATGCATTCCGATTAGAGGATCTTAACCATATTGGCGGTTTAGTCCCTAAATCAAGAATTCTCATTGGAGTTTGTTTAAACTCTTAGTTGGTTTCGATTCTGGCTGTTAGGCTTCTAGGCGTTAATAATTAGCCATTCACTCGTGTTCACCATGTACATTCAACACTTGAATCACTGGCTCACTAGTTTCTGCTGCGAAACTCTAATAACTGTAGAGCTTAATTGCCCCATTTGTTATTCTTACTGTATTGTACATCCCCAATTGTCACCTTCATCTTGGTAACAATGGTTTCTCAACCGACGCGTGGTATCTCTTACCGTTAGCGAATTCGGCGAGTTATAAACTTTCTATCCACTTCCATAACAATTTATTATGTATACAGCTATGTATTTCACAATGATTGACTTGTTCCCTTCCGACGTACTGTCGGTTGAGATTGAGCTACTACCTAGTGTGTAGTGCTCTCTCAGCTATTTACAACATTTAGGGTATATTCCATACCGCTATTTGGCAGTTAGTGCTACTGTAGTCACTTACTGTTAATCATGTCTCCACATTTGGTTTTGCACAAGTACTCTTTTATTGGTGCGGCCTTACATTTCTTATGCATCGGCCATTATAACATTATTCCTCCACAATTAACATGTTTCCAATTCCTAGCTATCCCACTCGATCATTACTGCGCAAGTGCAATACCAAAACACTCAATCATACAGAGTGTAGAGGCGTAAACTCTTGACAGTAAATCCCTTATGCGACTCGCCATGGAATTCACACTGATTTCCTCATCACATAGTACTTACCACTGGCTTATTGCCCAGTCTGTTTAACATCGCTTACCTTGCATCTCCACTGAGTTTAACTCATAACTGGTTTCATCTGCCACATTATTACTCAATAACATTTATACAACGGTCGCCCGCTGCGAACCGTGCTCTTACTCATTGCATAACAATAACTTACATGGTATTTACTGTCTCATTAACTTCCACACATATACTTACATTATTCACATTATGGTTCATCACTCATTTGGACGACTACTGAATGCTCCTGGAGTATTGACCATTCGAGTCACAAGCCGACATTATTCAGCTCGGTGTTTCACTTAATACACACATACTACTAAACTCACTGCTCTCTTTCAATAATAACATCGTCCATCTTTAACATATTTCTTGAACTTGATTTACATAACTACCGCTCCTGCGGTCTCACAATATCGAGAGGTATCCCCACTCTTAATGCAGTGGTTCGTTCTCCACTTTATTCACTTATATAACATAAACTTTTTCAATCAATCTAATTTATATAACATATTTTAATTGTGGCTTAAGAGCTTTATTTACCTTGAGTTGCGCTCATTATAGGCTGTCCACATACATGTACTCCTTTGTACAACATTACATAGTTTGGATATCATATTGAGCTCCATGACAAGGTCGTTACATTCCGTCTCCTTTCATGGAATGCCCCTTAGGATTGCCAGTCCGTCTCCTGACAACTTATGTCTAAACTGGGTGTTAGTTTCAACCCTCGTGTTTCTGTCACGTCATTTCCTGCAAGAACTGTTGATGCGAACACCCTTCAAGGATTGCTCCTGGGTGTTGCTAAGTTATGCCTTTACATCAGGTTCACACTTATTGGTAAATTCCGTTAGCCACGCCGTTTGCGTTTTTAACTGGCTTATTATCTTCTTCTGTGAAGATCAACACTTCCCGGTAGTGTAGGTACTCATTCTGGGAGTTTCATCCCGTCCATTGCACACTAATGTGTCCACATTAGGCATCTGCCTTGCCATACACAGGCTGGGTCACCGTTCCAGCTATCATGTTTATCCCTGAGGATCCTTAAGACATATGCTATGTCTTTACTTAACAGTTTGTGCACTTCGCACTTCCTAACTCTTAAACATATCCTTGAAATGAATTCACTAATTCCTTTAGTCTCGTTAACTTGACTTATTCCTTTACTTCAACCATTCATGGTAGTCCTTAGCTCTCGTTTGACTTATACTGCTGACCGTAGACGGAGTCGACTACTTCCCGTGTTTCAGACTCCACTCGTATACATATGTGGGGTACCATACTGATACATTACTACTTACCCAACTAACCCATAAGCAGGTCTGTCAGGCCCACAAGCTCCTATCGGAGTGCGGTCGTCCCACATTACCGTTGGTACACTCGTAGTGTCCGTCACACGCCTAGGTGAAGTATTCTGTTGTCAACTCCCTTATATTGTCCCGTGACAATATGCGTCCCTTGCTTCCCGAACTTAATCGAGGGAAAGTTTATCCACTGTTGTATCTTTATCAACTGCCCTTGGCTTTACTGGTTTGGTTTAGGAGAAGGTTAAAAAGAAGTATTGGTTTGAAAGAACATCTGGTTTTGAAAGAAAGAGTTTGAATAAATCTGGGTTTGAAAGAAAATTTTTCATGGTTTCACAACATCTTCTTACCTTAGCCAAGTCTAGCTTCTTGCTGACTGGTGTACTTACAATTACAGAGGTTAGGCTAACAGGCCCTTCCACTGTTATGACGATCACATTTAACTTCATAGTACTTTACTAAGTACTTTGTAGTGGTTATAAATTTCCCGAACAGCCCTGTTATAGCAGCACTTGCTATGGCAAGTGCGCCATGCTAACTGGCTATCGGTTTAACACATACCGGTTATGGTATTGTTTTTACCCGCACTGTCATCAGTGGCCTTGTTGGCCCTCACTGATCTTACTGTCTTGATAATAACCCTCTGGGTAACTCCTCATTGTATTCATATGGTAATTATCAACGGGGGTGTCCCCCACTCTTGGAGTCCCCCTTTACTCAGTATCGTATCCTCTTTATAGCCCGTTCCACGCACTTGTCGTGGTTACTGAGACTTGTCTCTTGTTTGGGCACTACGTTGCGGTTCCTTATCGGTTGGTATACCGTTGGCGTATCACTTAACAACTGTGGTTCCGTAGACACTTGTCTCGGGGTTCATTAATCCACTTCCCGCTTGTTGCACGGTTGGTGCGTTGCAAGCTGGTTATCCTCGACAACTCGGCATGTCGACCCAGGTTGCCGGAAATTCTATTCTCTTATACACAAAATTCTTCATTCTTCGCTATTAATGCGGTTAACACTGTTCAGATAGAAAACCGTCTCCGGCATTCCCAGTTTTCGGGATCTACCGTATGACAGGTTCTCCGTACTTAAAGGTATTTTATAACAGCCAGATCGGGTATTCCTGAGTAGGAGTGGACTTCCATCTCTCTGGCGTTGTTTCCCAAGTTATAAAACAGGGATTGTGGAGGGTGGGATGGATATTGTAGGTTTCCAGTAGTCACTGGTAATACCTAACTAGCGTATCTCTCACGCTATCACTCAACCCTTAACCCAAGGTACTAAAATCCTAACTCGGTACTTCCTAAGCTCAGTAATTCAGTCATCAGAGCGATACTTAGCTCTGATACCACTTTTTGTAACACCCCATCCAACATTAATCAACTTAACAACAAACTGCAGCGGAAAACAAACTTCAGCACTTTACTTAACTTCTTGGTGTTACACGCCGTTAACCACCCACATGGCTAACAAGGCTAATACATATACATTGTACCGGTCTGATGGGCTAAATTCCCGAGCGACTACACATTACTATCCCTTTCCATTAACAACGACAACAACAAAAACAACATACACCTTTCAACTGTACCGAGTATTCACAAACTGATGCCGATAACAGTTTTGGTCTTACTACGCCTACTGTATATATACACTTAAATGATTACCCATGTCCAACGACTACCCCGTCCTACTCTCGAACGGCCTCCAGCTCCTTGAACCTGAAATAGGAAAAGAAGAGAAAAGGGTGGCCCCCAAGGGGCTCAGCACCTTTGCTAGTATGGTAATCCCGCAGCCCACATACTCTCCCCATCAATAGATCCCTCTTCTAATGTCATTTCTAACCCTCCTAGTGTATTTAGAATACATTATTTATCTCTCTCAATCTACCCTCCATCTTCCTCAAACAAATTCTGTTACAACTCATGTTATTCACCTAGTTTCTAACACACTAAGTGTTCTATTCCTAGGTAAATTTTGCCATAGTCTCCTTTATATTTTCATACTCTCACCACAATGTTTCAATACACATTAACATCATCTCACCTGTTTATACACAACAACAATATACTAAGTTCTTCCACACAAATACTACCCATTCAACTCTACAAAATTCCTACACATCACATTCAACTCCCAATCTGTTTGTGACAGTTTTTAAAAAGTCTTTGAAGGTTTTAAAACACTTACATTCTCTTATACACTACTCTACTACACAATACCATTTTCATTACTAAATTCAAACTTATCAAATCTGTTACATTGTACATTTCTAAGCTACACAAGACAAGTATATTTTACCTTGTTATCTTCTTCTAGTTTCCTTCTCTTCTTCCTGCTTCTTCTTTTCCTCTTCCTCTCCTCTTCTCACCGGTTTATAAACCAATTCTAACACTACAACCCATACATATACATATTTCAATACAACATACTAACCTTAAACATTATTTGAGTTCTAATGCACATTCTAGGGTTTAGAAAATTCATTACCTTCCAAGGGTGCAAGTGCTGTTTCGGATAGCTCAAGAACAAGACTTCTCACTCTCCAAAGGAGCCAAAATCGGCTAGAGTGCAAAGAAACCAAACAAGGTTTTAGCTTCATTTTCGTTTTGCCCTTAAGAGCTAGAAAAGAATGGAGTTTCAAGAAGATGTTTACCTCAATAGAACAAGGAGAAGGAGGTGGTGCTAATGGTAGTCTTGAAGCTCCAAATGGGGCATACCCATAAAAACGAAAGTTCTCCTTTTTAATTTTTGAAAAGAGAGAAATGTTCCTCTTGATGAGAGGAAGACAATGGTGGTATTTTTATAATTTTTGGAGAATGTTTAATGGGTTAACAAGAGGAGAGAAGGTGGTATTTTTGCGAGGTTGCTCTTTTCTCCATGGATGACCGATGAGGAAGAAGAAGAAAAGAGAGTGAGTGAGGGTGAGTGGTATTACGTGAGTGAAGAGAATGGAATGGGAGAGAGAGTGTGAGATAGGTAAGTAAAGTGGTGTTTTACTTTTTGCTTTTGAAATTCTTTTGTCTTTTGTTAATGAAAGGAGAATAAAGAGTGTGTGAGAGAGAGAGGGGTGTGGGATTGGACACGCACAGAACCCATAAGGGTTTTAAAATTGTATTTACAATATTGGACACATAAGTTTGTGTTATTTATGTTTCTACCCCACAACTTCCCGTTTTTGACAGTTTTTACTAATTCTCTCGTTTTATTGGTTTTATTGGTTCTAAAGCATCACTAATATTTATTAATGATTATTTAGTTGACCAGAATTGTTACGAGTCTTTTTGACCCGCTTAAAGACACGATTTCCCGGTTACCTCGAAAAACGCACTTTAAGGTTCGGTAATGCTTTTAAACCGTTTTAAGGATCCGTTTGCTTCGGGATTTGTTCCCTTATGATCATTTTTACTTAATTAAGCTTATAAATTACACATTAGCCTAATTAATCACTATTTTTAATTACGGGGTATTTCAATGGAGCTCTCGACAAATCCCGGCGTGAAGAATTGTTGTGAATTCGAAGGTAAAACAGGTTGGAATTTTACTTTTGTAATTCTCCACGTCTTTGTTAGTCTTGCCTCAAATTTTGGGTTCAAACCAACCTTTTTCAGGTTCTGTATTAACAATCATTTTTGCTTCTTCCTTGTTACTTGTTTGCTAAGTTTCGTGTATACTTCGACTTCAAATTGTGAATATTTGATTACTAACATCTTGGAAATCAATCAGGCTACGCGTGCATAAGTTTTGAGCCGAAAACACCTTAGTTAACCACCAAAAACCCACCGTCCATGGGTGGTCCGTACTCTCGGACCTGTGGTCCGGGACCACGGACGGGTTCTCCGTGGCCACGGACACCCACGGACGGCGGCGGGATTTTAATTTTCGAATTTTTTAGGGCTTCAATGATACATGTCCGGGCCCACGGACAGTCTGTCCGTGGCCCCCGACTTTTCAAAATTTTATTTTCTGTTTAATTCGACTTTTATTTTCATGTTATTTAACTGGAGTCCGCGGTCTCAGACATTAGGTCCATGGCTATGAACATAACTACAATTTGACCTAATTTTGCCTCTGATACCCTAGTTTATATAGCTTTAATTTTCACTTTAATTTTCTGTCAAAAATGTTAAAAAATTAGAAGCGCGCACTTAGGTTAAAATGACTCATATTAAGCCATTATTAAACTAAGTAGAGGAAAACGACTTTGAGGCATAATGAAAGTAATATAACCCTAAATAAGTCGAATACCAAGCCCCCGAACCCGAACTCTCCTTTCCTAATTTACCTAAGGTCATAATTAGGTGGCGACTCTAATTAGGGTACAGTGAGCTAACTTAGGATTTAATAATTAATGTTTTATGACATAGTTATTAAGCTTAGGTTATAAGTGGACCTAGAACCTAACCAAAACCTAATCAATTCGAATCAACATAGGATAGGGTTCAAAAATAGAGGCTCATAAAATATCTTTATATATTATTATTATCTAAATACTACTTCAACCTCCTTGAGGCGTTCCAACATTATTTAAAAATTCCAGAATATATTCCTACATTATCTTCTTTTAAATTGATTATTTAAATGTAGAGTTCAAATTCAAGTTTACTTTTCCTTAGTAATTATCTTTAACTTCAAGAGTTCGAATCCATTTGACTTCTACGAATTAATATATATTAAATCCTTATTCTTCTCCTAATATTCTTATTACTAGAACTCTAGATCGTTTTTTAATGTGAATATATCCCCCTTGCTAGAATTTTGATTTTGTCTCACTCTATTTCTTTTTGTTTCTATCTCTATATTGAATAAATATTTTATTAATTCCTTCCCTTGTTTTACTCTCTTTCCTATCTTGGTGCAATGACAAAACTATCTTCCTCTAAATTTTAAATTAAAGAATTATTCTCCCTATCTCTTAAGAATATCTGTTAAAAGGTTTTACTCTTCCTCCCGATAGTTCTCAACGTCACTATTTATTTTTACACTTTAAAGTAATTACAATATTAAGTTTGAATATCTTTCTCAAACTAGTAGCTTTAATAATTAAATTCTTTTACTTCTTTAGAATTGATAGTAAATTATAATCTAATTCCTTTTTCCTTACTTTATTTTATTTAAACCACGATCTCACCCACTACTCCTTTATCCTTAACCTTTCTACGCTCTTACTTCTACTGAAATATTCACGCTTCTTCTCCTTTGAACTCATGCTAATTCATGTTTCTCTACCTGATGTGGTCAAATCGCTTCCCAGGTGCCAGTTTAGAATTCGTTGGGTAAAGTGCTCTACCTGGTTAGATTAATTGTCTCATTCGATTATGTTGGTAGACTCAAATTGTTGATGATGAATACCTAGACTCCGATTACGTCGACGAGTGCTACCAGAAGTTCCAAGGAGTTGAATTGTTGAGGTGGATTGTTTGTCCAGGTAAATTTCTATGCTCGTGTCTATTTGACTGGTGTTTGTAAATCAGAGGAAAAGGGTTTGGTTGTATTTTATTGATTCTCATATTGTGGTTTGGAAATTGGGATTGTTTCCCACGTGTTGGAAATGGAGAAACTGGATTGTTTTGATGGTATTTCGATTACGGATTTTGGGAGTCTTTTGCAGGATTTATTATTTTGTTTGGGAGCCCACAACTACATCCCGTTATTGTTGTTTGCACTGCACACAATGTTGTAGTTAAGCCCTATGATCTACTCTATGTTACTCTGCTGTTTCATAGGGGGTGTGCACACTTAAGAACTTAGGGTGAGGTGGTTATTTGATGGTCCCATAAGTGTCTATTATTGAATTGTTGTTTGGGATCCCATAGGTGATCCCGTGTTTGGTGTTGTAATTAATTCCTGTTGAAAGCTCACTACTAGTTTTTCACTGATTATTGTGATTTCTGGAAAATCGTTCTAATGTTCAAAACTCCCTCTCTTCTGTTGGACAAATGTTAAAATGGATTTCAAAATGTATTTTACATATTGAGGTAGAGTTTTCTCAAGTTATCTGATTTGTGCGATCCTTTATGTTTTTGTCTATTGATTTCTGATCGCTGGTATGGATGACTGAATTGGGAACCGGGATTGCGCAATTACATAGAATAGGAGAACATGAGATATTTTGAGACATTTTATGAGTTACTGTGTTTGAAATTCAAAACGTCGGTTTTAGGATTACATTACTGTGGTTATGTTGGAGCTTTTATTCTATGAGTTTTACATTATTTCTCGTTATTGTTTTGGTTTTTAGCCTGAGCAACTATGGGAACTGGGTGTGGCGGTAATGTCGTGGGCGTTTTTGAAATACCCCAAACTAATAAAATATGGATTAAATATCTAATCACATTGATTAAGGCCTAAACATGCCTTAAAAGTCAACTGAGAACAACAGTGGTCAACACAAAGCAAGACATTGCACCCTTTGACAGTTTAGGGTACATAAATACCCAAATGAACTACTTAGGACCTAAAACTTTGTCCTAAGCTTATTAACACATTACTAAACATATTACAATTGTTGGAAAACACTCCAACACAAAGAACAAGCATTTTCATGCTTCAAGGTCAAGTAGGGCAAAAATGTGCTCTAAGAAAACCTTAAAGGTTTAATGACCTCTAAATGATATTAAATTGGATACCATGATCAAATATCATGTAAGGAACACAACAAAACTGTTCTCAAAGAAACAGAGCTCAGAAACCCTACGACTCAAAATGTGCACTAAAATTCCTTAAAGCACGTTGTTTGTGTATGAGCTCTAAGATAATGACTTTTTGTCATTTTAAAGACTGGAGTATATCATTTATATTATTAATGTGACATGGTAGACTATATTTTAAAGTCTAAATCAAAGTTTGAAAATTAAAAATCAAAATGGGCAATTTAGTATGAATAGTAACCCAAATAGTGTATTTTTAAGCTAAATTGACTAAGTTTGGTCAATGGTCAATTAATTGACCATCCTTACCTATATGAGGTCGGCAGCCAAGGGATCATGGAGGACAGCTCATTCAGCATTGACACTAAATATCTACCTAAATTGATGATTCATCATTACTATTACAATTAATTAACATAAACTTAACTTAAAAGCATATTAGCTCACCTTTCTTCATTTGCCTTCACCCCTGCCGACAGCAGCTCTCCAAAACCTCTCTTTGGCTTCTCCAAACCGTGGCTAATACACCAAGAACATAGAAGAACACCTTGCTACCTAGGTAAGCTTAATTAGTCATTTTATGTTCATTTTCTTCACAATTCTTTCCTCTTTCCATGGAGAAAAGCATCAACCATTTCCATCAATGTTCTTAGGTTTTTTTGGAGGTTAAATGTAGGGTGTATCTCGGAATTAACAAGGGAAGAAGGTGGAGAAAGCTAATCTTGTTCTTATGGTATAAAAATGTGCTTTAAGCACATATCTTTTGTTTCCCTTCAAATTCGGCTGTGAAACTTTGTTCCTAGCATTATTATCTTCATCATAACATACTTATTCAGTTGGTATATCAAGAGCTTCAAGGTATAGCCAGATCCAAGCCAAAAACACCATTTTAGGCACTTTAAACAAGGTAAAAATTAGCCATCTTCTAATCTGAGTTATACCAGTTTAAAGCTTGGTTTTAGTAGCTCTTTTGATGCTCTTGAACTTCTGTAAATTTAGGCCGAAGTCAAGCTTGTTTACCTTGGTATTCTAAGGTAAATTTTACCTAGAAAATTGACATTAAACACTTCTTATGGTTAGATCTTGCTTGGAGACTAATCATGCCTTAATTGCTGTTTGAAAACATGTAACTAAGCTGTGGAAATATTATCTCCAACCAGCCGTGGCCAAACAAGGCCTTAACTAGGCAAAAACAAGGTATAAATCACTTAAACCTTCACTTGGTATATTAATATGTGCTTATACATATTTGTATAATATGTGCCGTGAGTGAACAAGGTATTTATTGAAATACCCCAAACTTAGATATGGTGTTTAAATGATAAACTAAGATATAAGGAGGCTAAATAATGCCTTAGAAACATTAAGAAACATTTCTAATCAAAGAAAATATAAGGAAACACCAAAAGAGCAGTTTAAGCAAAAACGTGCCCTAAGCTTGGAGAGACTTGGGAGAGTACCCAAATATTGTTCTAAGACCTTAGTAATATCGTAATGGTCATTTTAAATCAATTACCAAAGAAAACCAAGCTTGAAAACAAGTTAAAACACAAAATGTGCTTTAAAGAGTCTTAAAGCACATTTTTGAAAATTGTCTTGTAAATGAGTTTTGAATGGCTAAATGTCCATCATTACTCTTTAATTAACATGTGTACTATATAGTATCACATTTGGAAATATATATCAATGGGAAATCAAAAATTTCACAACAATGTGCCTTGTTTTGTGAATAGTAACTTAATTAAGCTAGTTTATAACATAAGTCAATATAAGTGAGAGATTTGGTCAACAAAGACTTAAGTAACCTTATTATTAAATGGGGGCCGGTTTCTTATAAGGTGAGTCACCACCTTTATGAGTCATTAAGCAAATAAAGAGTTATAAAGCAAAAGTACTATTCACCCTTTTAACATAAATATCTCATTTACTCACCTCTCTCCTCACCTCTTCATTCTCTCTTGTTTCCCACGATTTTCTCAAGCTCTCTCCCTTCTCCATTAACGTGAAGCTCTTCTCCATGCTAGCTCCACCTTCTCTTGCACACAACTTACTCATTTTAGCTCCAAAACCAAAACAAATTACATATTCCTCTTAATTAGGTCAAGCTCTCTCTTTCTATCCTTTCAAAACTCTAAGAGCTTTGATTTGGTGCCAAGCCAAACCACCATTAGAGGAGGAAATTCAAGTTTGGAGACTCCATTGGCTTCTCAATTCTCTTAAGGTAAAGAAAGTGTAAGAAAATCTAGGTTTCCAGCACTTTTCTTCATAACTGAAAATACATGCTCATGAGGCGTCATTTTAATGCCTTGTTCTAGCTTGTTTTCTACTCTTCAAAGGATTGAGGAGGTCCTTCTTGCTTCATATCCAAGCTTGTCTTGAGAAACCAAGGTAAAACAATCACCTTAATACCTTAAAGCACATTTTTAAGCTAGGGTTTTCCTTAGGGTTAATGTATTATCTAGTACTCATTGGAGTCATTGGATATTGGTTAGAACATTGGCAAGGAGATATATATTGGTGACCGAGATTGAGCAAGGAAAACCTAAGGAAGAAAGTTTTAAAGCTTGTAAAAGAACAAGGTAAATTACTTACCTTAAGGTGTTTTATTGTTTAAAGGAATGGATTTAGATATGTAATGAGTTTAGTGAAGAGTTTACATTAGAAAAGGGTTATATATGACCTAGGAGAAACAATGATCATGATTGTGAAATTGTGACTAAGGAGCAAATGAGAAAAAGAGATAGTTTGAGTATATCAAGGTGAATTATAAGAAGCATTTTATTTCAATGGGAGCCTTGTTGTGTGTATTCGCAGGTTGAAGGCAAATATATGGAAATTCAGTGGTTAAGATTATTGTCATTTAAGGGCCTAAGTGCCAAGCATTTAAGTTTATGCACTATAAGATGATGTGGTGTAGTTTTGGTGTAAATTGTGTGCTAAGGTGTTGTGATGAGAATTTGAGCGATATTGGTTGTTTGATGGAGAAAACCCAAGTGTTAGGATGTGTTATGTACTAGAGAACCCATGACAACATTTAAAGGAGAACTTAAGTGTTTAAGATGTTCTAGGGAATTTAATGACTAAGGAAGTACTAGGAAGTTTTAGAGGTTGTCTTGATGAAAAGGGGTGAGATAAAGTGTTTTAATGAGTTATAATGACTTAGGCATTGCTATGAAGGATTTAGGAATCAAGAGAATGTATTTGAGTATCTAGGACTTAGGCAAATGTTGGTAAACAACTAGGAAGGAAATAATGTGTTGATGGATGGAAGCATAAGCTTGTGAAGGGACTTTAAGTAAATGCATAAAAGAGTTTTAGATGGTGAAAGATGCTGGGAGATGATGTTATAGTGGTGGGGAAACATTTGGCATAGTGGTTACATTAGGTATGAACCACCACCTAGAAACCTAGTGGAAAATGTTACAAGTGTTGGCATGGTTACAAGGAAAAATGCATAATGATTAAAGTGGATGTTGGTGAGTGATTTAAAGTGTTTAGTGGTTGGCTTAAAGTGTACTTGAGGTACCCAAATGAGGTTATAACATATTAGGACATATGAGGAGAAGTTCGGAGTTGAAAGAGAATTTAGAAACAAGGTTCTGGTGCCGACCGACCTTAGGGACCGGACCTGCAAGGTCGGTCGAGCTCAGTTTACACTGCCGGAGAAAGTTTCTGGAACCGACCGAACTTGGGGACCGGACTTACAAGTTCGGTCGGGCTTGTATTTTGTGAAGGAATTAAGTCTCTGGAATCGACCGAACATGGGACCGGACTTGGCAAGTTCGGTCGAGCTTAAATTTTCCTCGGAGAAACTCTCGGGAATGGACCGACCTTGGGGACCGGACTTGCAAGGTCGGTCGGGGTAGAATTTTCAAGCGGTAATATGTTCTAGAACGGACCGACCTTGGGTAAGGTCGGTCGGAAGTTCGGTCGAGCCTAAAAAAAAACAATAATAAAAAAAAAGAAATTTTGAATTCTAAGGATGGTAATAGGTAATAAGGTATACCTTTGGTAGGGTGGTAATGGTTAGGACCCTAAGAACTTAAGGGATTAAGTTAAGTTAAGTATAAATTTTAATGTTTAAAGTTAAGTTTGTAAGTTAAGTGGCAAAGACTTAAGAAGGTATTCAAAGGGGATCTTTAGTAAAAAATGAGATAAGTAAGGTGCAAATAACTAATGGTCTAAAAATGAACCAATGTTTTAGGTTGTGAATTGGGACTTGGAAGGAGATAAACCAAACGATCATCGACGGTGAACGGTACAATCCTTCTTGTGACCTGCTTGCTAACGAGGTGTCCCTCGGCTTGTGTGCTATCTGTTTAATTGCTGTGACTAAAACAAGATAAAGCATGCAACCGGTTATATTTGTTCTCGTTGTGTATGTGTTATCTTTACACTAACCCGCGAGACTTGAGATTGTTACTAACCAAGTTTAGTACTTACTGAGTTAGGAATAAGAGTTAAGTTTGGTAGTTGTTGGTTAATGCCCGTTAAGGCTTAGCTAGCACATGGTGATTAAGATTTCTACTAACTGGAACTTGAGTAAGGAAACCCGGAACCGATCTCCGGTCATGCATGCTAAGGAAAAAGGGGGACGGTATCTGAATCAGGTCCGCCCTCAGCTTAAGGACTTGTCTTCGGACTTGTAGCCTAGGGCCGGTTGCCGGCTCAGCTACGCTGGACTCCCGTCGAGAGTAGGTGGCATTAAGATGGTGCGGTGGGATCACCTAAATCCCAGGTTCAAATTAAGCTACAACCATTCCCCTCCAGGAACGGTTTATATACTGAGATTAAGATTAAGGTAAGGTAAGGAACTGAGATTAAGGAAATGAGGACTAAGGAGGGGGTTACTAGCCCACTTAATAAGGGAACGCTTGAGTCGTTCATTGTTTGTGAACTATATATGTTCATCTGTGGTTATTGTTATTGCACTTCATATCATGCTCGTGTATGTAATCAATTTCCATGCTATCGACAATTAGTCGTCGTAGCCCCGTTAGCTTGGGGGCCATGAGAGGGTGTACCAGCATTCGTGCTGACCCCCTTTGGGGGCTGTTTTTACACTTGCAGGTAAGAGACCCATGAGGACACACTACGAGAGTAGGAGAGGTTAGACTTAGGACGGGATGTTTATTTTGAGTTCGGGTTGCGCCTGTGCACCCGTCTGTTTATATTTAAACTGATGTAAGGTTGTGATTATGACTTAGTTACTTGTACTCGGTTGGTTGTCGGTATTATGGATGGTGATGTTTTGGGTTGGTTATGTATTTTGGATAAGTGTTGTAAATGTTAAGGCCGGTATATTCTAACGATCAGACCGTGGCAAGGTCCAGGTGTTTATTATTTCCGCTGCGACGTTTTCGATTAAGTGTTCAGTTTTGCGATAACCACGATTGGCTTTGGATGGGGTGTTACAAAAAGTGGTATCAGAGCGTAGTTACGCTCTGATCAAGAAATACCGGACATGAGTAACCACCGAGTTAGGATATAAGTTAAGGAATAAGTGATGGGTTAAGGGTGTGAGAAGTTAGAGTGAGTAGAGTCAGATGACCACTAATAAGTGTGGATCGTCTTTACCGTCTACGGACGTTATAAATTCGTTAACCGAAAGAGTGGTGAATACGAGTCTAATGTGAGTTATGCTTGTTCAGATGGCAGGACGTCCTAGAGGAAGCCGAGGTCGCGGCCAGGGTGATGATGCTTCAGGAATACCTGGAGGGCAGATGATCGCAGAGATCGTAGCTGCCGCATTAGGGCATATGGGCTATCAGCCTGTTGTAGGTGCACCACCTCCACCGCCACAACCCAGGGAACCGAATTGGGTGAAGAGTGTTGCAGATCTTTGACCCGCACACTTTAAGGGGGAGACCGATCCCGCCAAGCTTGAGGCGTACATCTCCAAGCTGGAGACCGCCTTCGAGACCCTTGACGTCCCTGCTGGGATCAAGGTGCGTCTGGCTGCCTTTTATCTGAAGGGGGCGGCAGGCGATTGGTGGAAGCTGGTGAGGGCCGAGCATGTGGCCAATCCAGAGTTCGGCTGGGAGCAGTACACCGCCTTGCTACGAGCAAAGTACTACCCCGCCCATGTCCAGACGAGAAGCGCTTGCAGTTGGATGCGCTTAAGCAGACATATAAGATGACGGTGGACGAGTATTACTCAGAGTTCACCGCCTTGCTCCGTCTTCTGCCAGGTCTTGGGTATTCTGACCAGATCCTGGTGGACCGCTTCTATGGCGGGCTTAGCCATCGACTTCGCTACGGCATGGGGCCGACGAGTTACACTACCTTGCAGGTAATAAAAGTGATTGAGATTTGAGTAAGTAATGAGTAAGATTTAGATTATGGAAAAATGAGAGTGACTAATACTGTGGAATGCAGGAGTGCTATCATGCCACTGCTAAGGTTGAGATAACCGTCCAGCTAAGGGACGAGGAGAATTCTAAGAGGAAGAATGCTGGTAAGAGCTCAGAGAGTCAAGGGAAAGGTGGGTACAAGAAACAGAAGTACCAGCCTCAGGTCCAGAAAAATCAGAACCCAAAGGGGAAGGAGGAAAAAGAGAAGGCTCCGGAAGAGCCATTGAAGTTGACATATGCTTATGCAGCTACACCCCTGCGCTCTAGGGCGCCAAAGGATAAGGAATTGGTATTGAATGAGTTAAGAAACAATTTAGTGACTGTTTGAGAAATGGGTACTAATATTATGAATCATCAGGATCTGAGACTAAGAAGGGAGCCGATGGTGGCTACCAGCGACGCTTCATCTGTAGGTGGTGTCACAAGGACCACCCCGGGCTCGATTGTAAGGGGAATAAGGTGGAGTGCAACTTTTGTGGAGTTTACGGGCACCGAGCGTATGAGTGTTACCGGAATCCTGATAGCAGAGCCTATAGGCCCGACACCAGGGGCAAGGGCAAGACCGATCAGGGAGCTGGATCTGACGGTCAGAGGAAGGTGCAGCAGGCGGCAGACAAGAACCCAAGGGTGACCCAGAAGACGGGACCCACACTACATATGGTGGACCGGGATGATGAGCCTGAACCCTCATCGAGGCCAGGTACCGCTATAACCATTTAGTAATAAAACTACCTGTTTACCGCATTATCATGCATGTTTGGTGAATAAATGAGTTAAGTAAGAATAAGATGAGATTAGAACTTAAGTAAGATATAACCTACTACCACTTTAGGAAGATTCGACATCTGCTACCCAATACCATCTACACCTAACCCGGAGCACACCGACATCGAACCCATAGACTTTCCAACCGAACAAGGTCAGGTTATCCGCCCAGGTATGATTTTATTAAGGGGATACCTGACACCCGAAGCACAAATAGCCATCATCAGAAGATGCAATCAACTAGGAATGGGACCGGGAGGTTTTTACACACCGGAGTACCCAGGGGAGCAAGGATGAAATTAAAAATGATGAGCTTGGGCAAGGATTGGAATCCGTATGCCAAGAATTACCAAACCACGAGGATGCAAGATGGAGTCTCACCACCGGAAATACCCGAAGAGTTCCATCCAGTTATTACACAAGTCGTGGAAATCGCTCAACAGTTGGAAGTTGAACCGATTCCAGACGTTCAGGCAGACATTTGCATTGTAAACTTCTACGAGAAGGATGGGCGACTTGGACTACATCAGGATAAGGACGAGACAACGGAGTCTCTCGAAAGAGGGATACCCGTAGTGTCTTGGTCCATTGGGGATGATGCAGAGTTTTTATACGGCGAGCAGAAGCGTACGGACCGTACAAATAAGTTGGTACTTAAGTCAGGAGATGTGTTAATTATGGGAGGAGAATCAAGGATGTTATACCATGGGATTAAGAGAATCAAACTGAATACATCACCGTCAGCAGTAATCAATGCGACGCATATGAGACCTGGGAGATTAAACCTAACCTTTAGACAATATTAGCCATGCAATGTTAGAATGAGATGAGGAATGAGATGTAAGATTAAGCTCATGTTGTAAACAGGATAGTTATGAATAAAATAACAGTGTTGTTCATATAAATTGTTATGACTCTTGTTATACCATCAATACTCATGAAGCTTGTGAACACAATTAGGTTATAGACTCGGTACGGAAGGTGTATTAAGCATACTTACAGAGGTACAAGCCGACAGCCAGCGGTACTATCCTCACCGGCACCTTTCCGATTAATGGGATTGAGGCATCAGTTCTCTTCGACTCAGGGGCCTCGCATACCTTCGTCTCGGCATCATTCGCGAGCAGGTTGGGGCTAGACGCTGATGAGCTACCCGACTTCACGGTTACGCTCCCGTCTAAGGAGAAGGTTCGCTGCACTCGTTACTACCGAGGAGCCACTGTCAGAATTAAGGGAGAAGACTTTCCAGTCAGTTTCATTGAGTTCAGTGAGCTAGGATTTGATGTTATCTTCGGGATGAACTGGTTGGAGCGGCACAAGGGACGTATCCTCTGCGCCGAGCATAGATTGCTACTCAAGAGTCCGTCTGGGGTAACGATATCATACCGCCAGAGGCCTAGAGAGCCTTCGACTAAGATTATCACCGCCATGGCAATGTATAAGGAATTGAGGAGAAAGGAAGAAGTGTACCTCTGCTATGTACAGGACATAGAGAGAGACCCTAAGTTCGACCCCGACTTACCGGTAGTGTCGGAGTTCCCCGACTTATTTCCACGGGAACTGCCCGGCATGCCACCCACTCGGGAGGTAGAATTCACCATCGAACAGCTACCTGGTACCGGACCGATAGCCAAGGCACCATACCGTATGGCTCCGGCCGAAATGACTGAGTTAAAGGAACAATTGAAAGATTTGTTGGATAAGGGATTTATAAGACCAAGTGTGTCACCATGGGGAGCGCCAGTCCTCTTTGTGAAGAAGAAGGATGGTAGTCTCCGCCTCTGCATCGACGACAGAGAGCTGAATGCTGTGACAGTGAAGAATAAGTACCCACTACCCCGCATTGATGATCTGTTCAATCAGTTGAAAGGAGCATCTGTGTTCTCCAAGATTGATCTCAGATCGGGGTATCATCAGATAGCCATTAAGGAGGCAGACATTGAGAAAACGGCATTCCGGACACGATACGACCACTATGAGTTTACAGTGATGCCGTTCGATTTGTCGAACGCACCAGCGAAGTTCATGGATCTGATGAACCGCTTGTTCCGGGAGCAGCTGGACAAGTCGGTTGTGGTGTTTATTGATGACATTTTGATATACTCGAAATCTAAGGTTGAACATGAGGAACATCTGAGGAGGGTATTGGAAATATTGAGGGAGAACTAGCTGTATGCTAAGTTCTCCAAGTGTGAGTTTTGGCTTGACCAGGTCTCTTTCCTGGGTCATGTCATCTTAGATGCTGGGATCTCCGTGGATCCAGCGAAGATTGATGTCGTACGTACTTGGCCAAGGCCGAAGACTGTTACCGACATCCGGAGCTTTCTCGGTCTGGCAGGTTACTACATGAGGTTTGTTAGGGATTTCAGCAAGGTCGCGAAACCGATGACCAGTCTGATGAAGAAGGATGCACCGTTCTTGTGGATGGTTGACTGTGAGAGATCATTTCAGAGCTTGAAGGACTCACTGACCACTGCACCGGTTCTGACCATTCCAGACGGTACAGAGTGCTTTGAGGTTTATTGTGATGCATCCAGCAGAGGGCTGGGTTGCGTGCTTATGCAACATGGCAAGGTGGTGGCATATGCCTCATGCCAGTTGAAGAAACATGAGGAGAACTACCCCACACATGATTTAGAGCTGGGAGCTGTAGTCTTCGCTTTGAAGATATGGCGCCACTACTTATACGGGGTTAGTGTGACGATCTACACCGATCACAAGAGTTTGAGATACATATTCACTCAGAAGGAGTTGAATCTTCGACAGAGGAGATGGTTAGAGTTTCTGAAAGACTTTGACATTGACCTCCAATACAAAGAGGGGAAGGCCAATGTTGTAGCAGATGCCCTGAGCCGTCGAGCACACTCACTCCATTCGCTAGTTTCTTTCTCCAGCTTGGTTGATGAGGTGCTAGAGGCTCAGAGGACAGATGAGTACATGGGAGAGGTCAGACAAAAGCTGACAAATGGTACCTTTGAGAGTCAGAAATACGACTTCAGACTTCATGATGATGATCTGATCAGACTTAAGGGCCGGTTATGCATACCACGGGGCAACACAGATCTGAAAGACCATATCCTTAGGGAATCACACTGCTCTTCAGTTTCCATCCATCCGGGAGCCTCTAAAATGTATAAAGACATGAAGAGATACTTCTGGTGGTCGGGGATGAAGACAGATGTTACCGAGTTCGTCTTGAGGTGTCTCACATGCCAGAAGGTGAAATTTGAGCACCGACGACCGGGCGGAATGGTACAGTCGATGCCAGTTCCGGAGTGGAAATTCCATGATATCTCCATGGACTTTGTAGTTGGGCTTCCACCTGCTAGGGGAGGTCTCAACATGATATGGGTGGTGGTGGATCGCCTTACCAAAGTAGCCCAATTCATACCGATGAAGGATACTTGGAAGGTGACCAAATTAGCTGAATTATTTGAGAAAGAAATCATGAGACATCACGGGATACCGAAGACCATAGTGTCAGATAGAGATACCAGATTCCTTTCGAGGTACTGGAGAGCTACCAGAGAAGCGTTGGGTACAGAACTCAAGCTGAGTACCGCGTTCCATCCTCAGACAGATGGTCAGACCGAGCGTACTATTCACACACTCGAGGACATGCTGAGAGCATGTGCCTTAGACTTCTAGGGCAGTTGGATTGACAAATTGCATCTGATCGAGTTTTCATACAACAACAGCTATCACGCTTCGATCAAGATGGCACCTTTTCAAGCGTTGTACGGTAGACCATGTCGTACACCGCTCTGCTGGGATGAGTCGAGTGAGACAGTCATTATAGGACCAGAATATTTAGAACAAGTTAAGGCTGAAGTTCCGCAAATTAGGGAGAACATGAAAGCTGCTCAAGATAGGCAGCAGTCGTATGCTGATGTTCGACGACTAGACCTGGAGTTTGTAGTGGGCGACCAGGTATTTCTGCGAGTTTCACCGATGAAGGGTGTATTCAGGTTTGGGCAGAAGGGCAAATTAAGCCCGAAATTTGTTGGTCCTTATGAGATTACGGAGCGGGTCAGCCCGGTTGCTTACAGGTTGAATCTACCTACTGAGCTGGGTAAAGTGCATGATGTTTTTCATGTTTCACAGCTAAAGAAATACATGCACCACCCCTCCCATGTGTTAGAACCTGAGAGGTTGACATTAGAACCAAATATGAGATCAGTGGAGTTTCCTCAGAGAATCTTGGACAGTAAGACTAGGGACACTCGCCATAAGTCAGTGCGACTGGTGAAGGTTCTCTGGTCTAACCAAGATGTCGAAGAGGCCACGTGGGAATTAGAGGATAAGATGAGGGCGAAGTAGCCTTCTTTGTTTACTAACTAGATCGTCTGTATAGGGTACGGGGCGTACCCCTTTTTAAGGGGGGTAGAGCTTCCTCGCTTTTGAGTTAGGAAACGATCATGTTTGTCGTTTGTTTGGTTGTTTAAGATGTGAATTTGTGTAAGTTGCTACACTTTGGTGTTAAGTTTGAGTTATGTATAATACTTATGTATTGTATTTGAGATTGACCTTTGAGTCTTGAGATGGGTGAATGTGAATATAAGATGTGGTGTTAAGATTAAGGGAATTGAGTACCGTAAATGGTTAAGCACATATGTCAACTTTGAGGACAAAGTTCTTTTAAGGGGGTAGATTGAAATACCCCAAACTTAGATATGGTGTTTAAATGATAAACTAAGATATAAGGAGGCTAAATAATGCCTTAGAAACATTAAGAAACATTTCTAATCAAAGAAAATATAAGGAAACACCAAAAGAGCAGTTGAAGCAAAAACGTGCTCTAAGCTTGGAGAGACTTGGGAGAGTACCAAAATTGTTCTAAGACCTTAGTAATATCCTAATGGTCATTTTAAATCAATTACAAAAGAAAACCAAGCTTGAAAACAAGTTAAAACACAAAATGTGCTTTAAGGAGTCTTAAAGCACATTTTTGAAAAATTGTCTTGTAAATGAGTTTTGAATGGCTAAATGTCCATCATTACTCTTTAATTAACATGTGTACTATATAGTATCACATTTGGAAATCTATATCAATGGGAAATCAAAAATTTCACAACAATGTGCCTTGTTTTGTGAATAGTAACTTAATTAAGCTAGTTTATAACATAAGGTAATATAAGTGAGAGATTTGGTCAACAAAGACTTAAGTACCCTTATTATTAAATGGGCGCCAGTTTCTTATAAGGTGAGTCACCACCTTTATGAGTCATTAAGCAAATAAAGAGTTATAAAGCAAAAGTACTATTCACCCTTTTAACATAAATATCTCATTTACTCACCTCTCTCCTCACCTCTTCTTCATTCTCTCTTGTTTCCCACGATTTTCTCAAGCTCTCTCCCTTCTCCATTAACGTGAAGCTCTTCTTGTAACACCCCATCCAACAACAAACACATAACAACATCCTGCAGCGGAAAATATACTACTTCACATTACTTAACTCGATGGTGTTACACGCCGTTAACCACCCACGTGGCTAACAAGGCTATTACATAACCACTGTACCGGTCTGATGGACTAGATTCCCGAGCGACTACACATTACTATCCCTTTTCATTAACAACAACAACATACACCTTTCAACTGTACCGAATATTTACAAATTGATGCCGGTAACAATTCCGGTCTTACTACACCTACTGTATATATACAATTTAAATAATTACCCATGTACAACGACTACACCATCCTACTCTCGAACGGCTTCCAGCTCTTGTACCTGAAATAGGAAAGAAGAGAAAGGGTGGCCCCCAAGGGGCTCAGCACCTTTGATGTTATGGTAATCCCGCAGCCCAGCCATGCTACCGGGCCACACACAACTAATTGTCGTCTTAGCATGCGGTTGATTATATTTAAATCATGCATGCAGCTGTAAACACACAACACATAACATCTCGCCTCTATGAGACCAACAAATGGATAGTACGTCCTTATTTGATAAGTCACTCATGGTATTCATTATCCCTAGAGTGTTCTCCTCTAATGGAGCTACTTCCTTAATAGACGACACTTACCCGTTATTCGGTTAACCTTAAACGCCTCTTATCACAAACTAGGATTCATCCATGATCTACATACTCCACAATTTACACGTATACATACATCACATAACAACCACATAACAACACTGTCATGTTCAACGTGCACATACAATATCGCAATAGAAATTGCATTACATTAACAACACATAAATAACGGGTGCGGTTCTCTTAGGAGCCGACCCAAACATAGTTAATTCACTGATGAGCCTAGAGAATGTTGCCAGTCTCATGATAAGCTCGT
This sequence comes from Limonium bicolor, assembly GCA_023374045.1. Taxonomy (NCBI): domain Eukaryota; kingdom Viridiplantae; phylum Streptophyta; class Magnoliopsida; order Caryophyllales; family Plumbaginaceae; genus Limonium; species Limonium bicolor. The sequence goes on along the minus strand of CM041783.1, from coordinate 22,646,205 downwards.
TACTTAACTCGTTACCGTCTCGTTAAATGAACGATAACTTAACACAAGGTGTCTCGGATATAATGATCCAAGCACACCGAACAATCATAACATAGTATGCCCCTGTGGCCCGACGTGAGTCAAGTAATAGCCTTGGTTAAGCTAAAGGAAGGTTGAAACCAAATTGGAAAAACACCATAACATACGGAGAGGATCGAACCTGATATGACAGACGACCCCCATAACTCACACGCGTTGGCCGGAACAGACCGGACTCCTCACTTCCCCCGTTAGCACTTGCTAGAAGTTCAACATTGAACTTAATTAAACAATCACAACATTGGGTTTAAGTCTTGTTAGACACACACAAGGAATGGAGAGTCATACTTTCACACCCAAACATCACACACAAACATCAACATAACTAACTCACCATAGCCTTGGTTAGAACGTTCCTTAGTCAGAACGTTATCACCGATACCGTTCTCTTACGTTTACCTAATAGTGGTTAACTAGCCCTTCAAGCGCATTCGAGGTTACCGGTATCGGCCGTAACATACAACACCAAAAAACGACTGTAAACCTCGTTTCATGATTTCCTTATAACGTTGGCAAACACACAGAAAAACACATTGGCATACAAGCCGGTGTAATCCGGTAGGACACAGTTGCAAGAAAACCATACCTGTCACCGGAGTCCACTTTATCATGTCCACTTATGTTCCTCGAGCAATTCTCGAACAACTGATAACATTACATGTACTTTTATAACATCGGGGTAACATGATTGTTTAAAGTCTAATGCTATAACTTATCCCCGTTGACTTAGTTACATAACTTCACATTTTAACTTGTTTTACTTTTACATTTTAATACAACTTTTCCCTCACCAAATTGTCATTATAACTCATTTACATATCCTTAACAATCTTATAACATCATTACTTAATGCCCATCATCCTATAACCTTAACAATGTTTTTTTGGTCCGTGACCTTATTACCGACCGACCTTACACAAGGTCGGTCCATTCCAGAACACTTACCCGTCAAAATTTCTACTCCGACCGACTTGTAAGTTCGGTCCTATGTTCGGTCCAGTCCCGAGAGTTTTTCTTCCCTTTGGAAATTCAGGCCCGACCGAACTTGTAAGTTCTGGTCCCAAGTTCGTCTATTCCAGAGACTCAAACCGACTAAAATCCATGCCCGACCGACCTTGCAAGTCCGGTCCCCAAGGTCGGTCCATTCCAGAACCAATTCTCGCAGGGTAAACTGGGCTCGACCGACCTTGGCAGTTCGGTCGCAAGGTCGGTCTGCTCCAGACCCTTATTTTCCATTGCCCATTTAACTCCAACTCACCTCATATATCCTAATATGTCCTAACCTCATTTGTGGTACTTCAAACACCATCTTTAGCCATGTACTAAATTCCTTAATCACCCCCCAAACTAACTTTTATCATTCCACAAACTCCTTACAAATCTCTTAATACTTGTACCTTTTTCATTTGGTTTTCCTAGGTGGTATTTCACCTATAATGACCACTATGCCAAGATGTTTCCTCTACCCTTAGCATCATCTCTCAACATCTTTTCTTACTACTAAATCCCCTTGTCCACATTTTACCTAAACATCATTATTCCTTCGTATCAACATTACCTAAACCTTAAACAAACTTCCCCAAGACTTTAATACATTCCTCAAAAACCCCATTGAATTCCTAGTACTTCCAAGATAAACCCAAATCTTTGTATCACTCTAAATCACCTTAATACATGTTTCTTCTCTAGTAAAACACTTGTTCACCTTTAACACTTCCTAGTTCACCAAAACTTGCTTAAAACACTTAGAACTTGTACACATTCTCCAAATTTTGCCATAGCGTCTCTTTATATACTCACATCCAAACACTTAGGTTTTTTACCTTATTTCATTCAAGAACACCTAAAATCCTCGAGAGTATTCTCACCACATAACTTCACCAAATTTACAACTACATCCAATATAGTGCATAAACTTAATTGCTTGGCACTTAGCCCTTAAATAACATGGCTCTTAGGCCCTTAAGATGCATAAATCATAAACACTGAATTTCCACATTGTATTTGCCTTTGACCAAATACACTCAACAATACATATTCCTTTTATAAACTCCTTAGAGCGTTTCACTACTCATTTACCATGTCTCCTTAGCATTTTATTAAGCATATCAAGCTCATTTTCCTAAGGCATTTAAACTACATTGAGATAGCATATTTACCTCTTTCCCTCACAACTTCTTTCTTGTTTCCTTGACTAAATTGGCAAGCCTTTTGGTTGCTTGTCAACTTCTAAACTTATACAAATAATGTAATGAGTATACAAGCTTTAAGCTTCATCTCATTGTAAACCTAGTTACATATATTATCTTAACACATTAAGGTAATTGTTTTACCTTTGAAATACCCCAAACTTAGATATGGTGTTTAAATGATAAACTAAGATATAAGGAGGCTAAATAATGCCTTCAGAAACATAAGAAACATTTCTAATCAAAGAAAATATAAGGAAACACCAAAAGAGCAGTTTAAGCAAAAACGTGCTCTAAGCTTGGAGAGATTTGGGAGAGTACCCAAATATTGTTCTAAGACCTTAGTAATATCCTAATGGTCATTTTAAATCAATTACCAAAGAAAACAAGCTTGAAAACAGTTAAAACACAAAATGTGCTTTAAGGAGTCTTAAAGCACGTTTTTTGAAAAATTGTCTTGTAAATGAGTTTTGAATGGCTAAATGTCCATCATTACTATTTAATTAACATGTGTACTATATAGTATCACATTTGGAAGTCTATATCAATGGAAATCAAAAATTTCACAACAATGTGCCTTGTTTTGGTGATAGTGAATTAATCAAGCTAGTTTTATAACATAAGTCTATATAAGTGAGACATTTGGTCAACAAAGACTTAATTACCCTCATTAATAAAAGGGGGCCGGTTTCTTAGGAGGTGAGTCATCACCTACATGAGTCATTAAGCAAATAAGAGAGCCAAGTCCAAACCCACTAAAGGAGGAAATTCAAGTTTGGAGACTCCATTGGCATCTCCATTTCTTAAGGTAAAGAAAGTGTAAGAAAATCTAGGTTTCCACCATTTTCTTCACATGTCCGAAAATATATACTCATGGAACTCCATGTTTATGCCTTGTTCTAGCTTGTTTCTACTCTTCAAAGGAGAGAGGAGGTCCTTCTTGCTTCATATCCAAGCTTGTCTTGAGAACCAAGGTAAACAATCACTTAATACCTTAAACATATTTTTAACCTAGGGTTTTTCCTTAGGGTTAATGTGTTATCTAGTACTCATTGGAGTCATTGGATATTGGTTAGAACATTGGCAAGGAGATACACATTGGTGACCGAGATTGAACAAAGAAAAACCTAGGAAGAAAGCTTTTTAAGCTTGTAAAAGAACAAGGTAAATTACTTACCTTAAGGTGTTTTATTGTTTAAGGGAATGGGATTTAGGTATATGAGTTTAGTGTAGAGTTATATTGGGAAGGTGTTATAAACCTAGGAGAAACAATGACTATACTTGTGAACTTGTGACTAAGAGCAAATGAGAAGAAGAGATAGTTAAAACAATGTGGAATGAACTACAAGAAGCATTTTATTTCAATGGGAGCCTTGGTGTGTATTCGCAGGTTGAAGGCAATATATGTGGAAATTCAGTGGTTAAGATTATTGTCATTTAAGGGCCTAAGTGCCAAGCATTTTAAGTTTAAGCACTATATGATGATGTGGTGTGGTTTTGGTGTAAATTGTGTGTTAAGGTGTTGTGATGAGAGATTGTGTGATATTGGTTGTTTGATGGAGAAAAACCAAGTGCTTTGGATGCAACTATATACTAGAGAACCCATGGCAAAATTTAGAGGAGAACCTAAGTGTTTAAGATATTCTAAGGATTTCATGACTAAGGAAGTACTAGGAAGTTCTAGAGGTGGTCTTGATGAAAGAGGGTGAGATTAGGGTGTTTAAATGACTTGTAATGACTTAGGCGTCACTGTGAAGGATTTAGGAAACAAAGAGTGTACTTGGGTATTTAGGACTTAGGTAAATGTTGATAAAAGAAGCTAGAAAACTTGGGTAAATTAGATGTAAGTGAGGGTGAAACTTTGAAATGGTTAGGTGAGAACTAGAGTATAGAGTCTAAGGAAGGTTTGATAAATGCAATAAGGCTGGGAAGTGGTGTACATGGTGTGGTCAAGTTCTTAAGGAGGGAGCATTTGGTTAATTAAATTCTTGGAGGAATGCATGTGAGAAATATAAGAAAATAAGTGCTAAGTGTTGGGAGCTTTGTAAGAATTGAGTAAATGTTTGAGAAGATCTTTGGAAGTTGTTTTAATGAGTTTGGTGGAGGTTATAAGGTGGGTTTAAGGTGCCAAGATGGTGTTGGACCTATTAGAACACTTGTGGAAGAGTTTGGAATTGAAAGAGGCAATTTAAGAGAGAGATCTGTAGAGGACCGACCCAGGGTCCGACCCAGTTTTGGGTCGGTCGGGCCATGTTAAGCCAGCCGGAATGCCTCTGGACTGGACCGACCCAGGGGGTTTGGGTCGGTCGGCTTAGCTTTGGGTCGGTCGGGCAAAGGTTTAACGTAGGAAAATGGGTTCTGTAAGGGACCGACCCAGAGGATTTTGGGTCGGTCGGTCTAGCTCTGGTCGGTCGGATGGGTTTCAAAAGACGGAAGAGTTTCTGTAATGGACCGACCCAGGGGTTGGGTCGGTCGGTGGGTCGGTCGACCCTTAACACTTAAAAAAAAAAGAGAAGAAATTTTGAATTCTAAGAATGGTAATAGGTAATGAGGTATACCTTTGGTAGGGTGGTAATGATTAGGACCCTAAGAACTTAAGGAATTAAGTTAAGATTAAGTATAAGTTTTAATGTTAAAAAATTAAGTGGAAAGCTAAGTGGCAAAGACTTGAGAGGATATTGAATGGGAATCCCTAGGGACTAAGTGAGTTAAGTAAGGTGCAAATAACTAATGACCTAAAAATGAATGAATGTTTTAGGTTTGTGAATTGGGACCCCGAAGAAGGTTAAACAAACAACGATCGACTGTGAACGGTACAATCCTTCTTGTGACCTGCTTGCTAACGAGGTGTCCCTCGGCTTGTGTGCTATCTGTTTAATTGCTATGACTAAAACAAGATAAAGCATGCAACCGGTTATATTGTTCTCGTTGTGATTGTGTTATATTTACACTAACCCGCGAGACTTTAGATTGTTACTAACCAAGTTTAGTACTTACTGAGTTAAGAATAAGAGTTAAGTTTGGTGGTTGTTGGTTAATGCCCGTTAAGGCTTAGCTAGCACATGGTGATTAAGATTTCTACTAACTGGAACTCGAGTGAGGAAACCCGGGACCGATCTCCGGTCATGCATGCTAAGGAAAAAAAAGGGGGACGGTATCTGAATCAGATCCGCCCTCCGCTTAAGGACTTGTCTTCGGACTTGTAGCCTAGGGCCGGTTGCCGGCTCAGCTACGCTGGACTCCCGTCCAGAGTAGGTGGCATTAAGATGGTGCGGTGGGATCACCTAAATCCCAGGTTCGAATTAAGCTACAACCAATCCCTTCCAGGAAAGGTTTGTATACTGAGGTTAAGATTAAGATTGAGATTAAGATTAAGGTAAGGTAAGGAACTGAGATTAAGGAAATGAGGACTAAGGAGGGGGTTACTAACCCACTTGTTAAGGGAACGCTTGAGTCGTTCATTGGTTGTGAACTATATATGTTCATCTGTGGTTATTGTTATTGCACTTCATATTATGCTTGTGTATGTAATCAATTTCCATGCTATCGACAATTAGTCGTCGTAGCCCCGTTAGCTTGGGGGCCATGAGAGGGTGTACCAGCATTCGTGCTGACCCCCTCGGGGCTATTTTTACACTTGCAGGTAAGAGACCCATGAGGACGCACTACGAGAGTAGGAGCGGTTAGACTTAGGGTGGGTTGTTATTTTGAGTTCGGGTTGCGCCTGTGCACCCGACTGTTAGATTGAACTGATGTAAGTTTGAGATTATGTTTAAGATATTAGTACTCGGTTGGTTGTGGTATTGTAAATGTTGATGTTTGAGTTGGATGAGTATTTGGACAAGTATTGTAAACGTTAAGCCGGTATATTCTAACGATCAGACCGTGGCAAGGTCCAGGTGTTGTTATTTCCGCTGCGACGTATTCGATTAAGTGTTCAGTTGCGATAACCACGATAGGCTTTGGATGGGGTGTTACAAAAAGTGGTATCAGAGCGTAGTTACGCTCTGATCAAGAAATACCGGACATGAATAACCACCGAGGGATATAAGTTAAGGAATAAGTGATGGGTTAAGGGTGTGAGAAGTTAGAGTGAGTAGAGTCAGATGACCACTAATAAGTGTGGATCATCTTTATCGTCTACGGGCGTTATAAATTTACCAACCAAGACAGTGGTGAATACAAACTAATGTGACATGTGCTTGTTCAGATGGCAGGACGCCCTAGAGGAGGCCGAGGTCGCGGCCGGGGTGAGGATACTTCAGGGATACCTGGAGGGCAGACGATCGCAGAGATCGTAGCTGCCGCTTTAGGGCATATGGGCTATCAGCCTGGTGTGGGTGCACCACCTCCACCGCCACAACCTAGGGAACCAAACTGGGTGAAGAGTCTAGCAGATCTTCGACCCGCACACTTTAAGGGGGAGACCGATCCCGCCAAGCTTGAGGCGTACATCTCCGAGCTGGAGACCGCCTTCGAGACCCTTGATGTCCCTGCTGGGATCAAGGTGCGCCTAGCTGCTTTCTATCTGAAGGGGGCGGCAGGTGATTGGTGGAAGCTGGTGAGGGCCGAGCATGTGGCCAATCCAGAGTTCGGCTGGGAGCAGTACACCGCCTTGCTACGAGCAAAGTACTACCCCGCCCATGTCCAGACGAAGAAGCGCTTACAGTTGGATGCGCTTAAGCAGTCGGACAAGATGACAGTGGACGAGTATTACTCAGAGTTCGCTGCCTTGCTCCGTCTTCTGCCAGGTCTGGGTATTCTGACCAGATCTTGGTGGACCGCTTCTATGGCGGGCTTAGCCATCGACTCCGCTACGGCATGGGGCCGACGAGTTACACTACCTTGCAGGTAATAAGAACGATTGAGATTTGAGTAAGTGGCGAATAAGATTTAGATTATGAGAAATAAGTGAGACTAATACTATGGAAAAGCAGGAGTGCTATCATGCCGCTGCTAAGGTTGAGATTACCGTCCAGCTGAGGGACGAGGAGAATGCTAAGAGGAAGAGTGCTGGTAAAAGCTCAGAGAGTCAAGGGCAAGGAGGGTACAAGAAACAAAAGTACCAGCCTCAGGCCCCAAAAATCAGAACCCGAAGGGGAAGGAGGAAAAGGAGAAGGCTTCGGAAGAGCCATTGAAACTGACATATGCTATTGCAGCTACACCCCTGCGCTCTAAGGCGCCGAAGGGTAAGGAAATTGATATGAATGAGTTAAGAAGTAAATTAGTAACCGTTTGAGATATGAGAATTGACAATATGAATTATCAGGATCTGAGACTGAGAGGGGAGCCGGTGGTGGCTACCAGCGACGCTTCATTTGTAGGTGGTGTCACAAGACCACCCCGGGCTCGACTGTAAGGGAAATAAGGTGGAGTGCAACTTCTGTGGAGTCTACGGGCACGAGGTATGAGTGTTACCGGAACCCTGCTAGCAGAGCCTATAGCCCGATACCAGGGGCAAGGGCAAGACCGATCAGGGAGCTGGATCTGACGGTCAGAGGAAAGTGCAGCAGCCGGTGGACAAGAACCCACGGGTGACCCAGAAGACGGGGCCCACTCTACACATGGTGGACCGGGACGATGAGCCTGAGCCCTCATCGAGGCCAGGTACCACTATAACCATTTAGTAATAAAACTACCTGCTTACCGCATTATCATGCATGTTTGGTGAAATATATGAGTTAAGTAAGAATAAGATGAGATTAGAACTTAAGTAAGACATAACCTACTACCACTAGGAAGATTCAACATCTGCTACCCTATACCATCTACATCTAGCCCGGAGCACACCGACATCGAAACCATTCACTTTCCAACCGAACAATGTCAGGTTATCCGCCCAGGTATGATCTTATAAGGGGATACCTGACACCTGAAGCACAAATAGCCATCATCAGGAGATGCAATCAACTAGGAATGGGACCGGGAGGTTTTTACACACGGAGTACCCAGGGGGAGCAAGGATGAAATTAAAGATGATGAGCTTGGGCAAGGATTGGAATCCGTATGCCAAGAATTACCAAACCAAGGGAGCAAGATGGAGTCTCACCACCGGGAATACCCGAAGAGTTCCATCCAGTTATTACACAAGTCGTGGAAATCGCTCAGCAGTTGGAGGCTGAACCGATTCCAGACATCCAAGCAGACATTTGTATTGTAAACTTCTACGAAAAGGACGGGAAACTGGGACTACACCAGGATAAGGACGAGACAACGGAGTCTCTCGAAAGAGGGATACCCGTAGTGTCTTGGTCCATTGGAGATGATGCGGAATTTTTATACGGCGAGCAGAAGCGTGCGGACCGTGCAGATAAGATAATACTTAAGTCAGGTGATGTATTAATTTTGGGAGGAGAATCAAGGATGTTATACCATGGGATTAAGAGAATCAAGCTGAATACAGCACCATCAGCAGTAGTCAATGCGACGCATATGAGACCAGGAAGATTAAACCTAACCTTTAGACAATACTAGCCATGTAATGTTAGAATGAGATGAGAAATGAGATGTAAGATTGAAGCACATGTTGTAAACAGGATGGTCATAAATAAAATAACAGTGTTGTTCATATAAATTGATTACGACTCTTGTTATACCATCAATACTCATGGAGCTTGTGAAACAATTAGGTTATGGACTCGGTACGGAAGGTGCACTAAGCATACTTACAGAGGCACAGGCCGACGCCAGCGGTACTATCCTCACCGGCACCTTTCCGATAATGGGATTGAGGCATCAGTTCTCTTGACTCAGGGGCCTCGCATACCTTTGTCTCTGCATCATTCGCGAGCAAGTTGGGGCTAGACGCTGATGATCCGACTTCACGGTTACGCTCCCGTCTAAGGAGAAGGTTCGTTGCACTCGTTACTACCGAGGAGCCACCATCAGAATTAAGGGGAAGACTTCCCAGTCAGTTTCATTGAGTTCAGTAAGCTAGGATTTGATGTTATCTTCGGGATGAACTGGTTGGAGCGGCGCAAGGGACGTATCCTCTGCGCCGAGCATAGATTGCTGCTCAGGAGTCCGTCTGGGGTAACAATATCATACCGCCAGAGGCCCAGAGAGCCTTCGACTAAGATCATCACCGCCATGGCAATGCATAGAGAATTAAGGAGAAAGGAAGAAGTATACCTCTGCTATGTACAGACATAGAGAGAGACCCTGAGTTCGACCCCGACTTACCGGTAGTGTCGGAGTTCCCCGACTTATTTCCACGGGAACTGCCCGGCATGCCACCCACTCGGGAGGTAGAGTTCACCATTGAGCTGCTACCTGGTACCGGACCGATAGCCAAAGCACCATATCGTATGGCTCCGGCAGAAATGACTGAGTTAAAAGAACAATTGAAAGATTTGTTGGATAAGGGATTCATTAGACCAAGTGTGTCACCATGGGGAGCGCCAGTCCTCTTCGTGAAGAAGAAGGATGGTAGTCTCCGCCTTTGCATCGACTACAGAGAGCTGAATGCAGTGACAGTGAAGAATAAGTACCCACTACCCCGCATTGACGATCTGTTCGATCAGTTGAAGGGAGCATCTGTGTTTTCCAAGATTGATCTCAGATCGGGGTATCATCAGATAGCCATTAAGGAGGGAGATATTGAGAAGACGGCATTCCGGACACGATACGGCCACTATGAGTTTACAGTGATGCCGTTCGGTTTGTCGAACGCACCGGCGAAGTTTATGGATCTGATGAACCGCTTGTTCCGGGAGCAGCTGGACAAGTCGGTTGTGGTTTTTATTGATGACATTCTGATATATTCAAAGTCTAAGGTTGAGCATGAGGAACATCTGAGGAGGGTATTGGAAATATTGAGGGAGAACCAGCTATATGCTAAGTTCTCCAAATGTGAGTTTTGGCTTGACCAGGTCTTTCCTAGGTCATGTCATCTCAGATGCTGGGATCGCAGTGGATCCAGCAAAGATTGATGCAGTACGTACCTGGCCAAGGCCGAAGACTGTTACCGACATCCGGAGCTTTCTCGGTCTGGCAGGCTACTACAGGAGATTTGTTAGAGATTTCAGCAAGGTCGCGAAGCCGATGACCAGTCTGATGAAGAAAGACGCACCATTTCTGTGGACAGTTGACTGTGAGAGATCATTTCAGCGCTTGAAGGACTCACTGACCACTGCACCGGTACTGACCATTCCAGACGGTACAAAGGGCTTTGAGGTTTATTGTGATGCATCCGGCAGAGGGCTGGGTTGCGTGCTCATGCAACATGGCAAGGTGGTGGCATATGCCTCACGCCAGTTGAAGAAACATGAGGAGAACTACCCCACACATGATTTAGAGCTGGGAGCTGTAGTCTTCGCTTTGAAGATATGGCGCCACTACTTATATGGGGTTAGTGTCACGATCTACACCGATCACAAAAGTTTGAAATACATATTCACTCATAAAGAGTTAAATCTTCGACAGAGGAGATGGTTAGAGTTTCTGAAAGACTATGACATTGACCTCCAATACAAAGAGGGAAGGCCAATGTTGTAGCAAGCCCTGAGCCGTCGAGCACACTCACTCCATTCGCTAGTTTCTTTCTCCAGCTTGGTTGATGAGGTGCGAGAGGCTCAGAGGACAGATGAGTATATGAGAGAGGTCAGACAGAAGCTGACAGATGGTACCTTTAAGAGTCAGAAATACGACTTCAGACTTCATGATGATGATCTGATCAGACTTAAGGGCCGATTATGCATACCACGAGGCAACACGGATCTGAAAGACCGTATACTTAGAGAATCACACTGTTCTTCAGTTTCCATCCATCCGGGAGCCTCTAAAATGTATAAAGACATGAAGAGATACTTCTGGTGGTGGGATGAAGACAGATGTTACCGAGTTCGTCTTGAGGTGTCTCACATGCCAGAAGGTGAAATTCGAGCACCGACGACGGGCGGAATGGTACAGTCGGATGCCAGTTCCGGAGTGGAAGTTCCATGATATCTCCATGGACTTCGTAGTTGGGCTTCCACCTGCTAGGGGAGGTCTCAACATGATATGGGTGGTGGTGGATCGCCTTACCAAAGTAGCCCGATTCATACCGATGAAGGATACTTGGAAGGTGACCAGATTAGCTGAGTTATTTGAGAAAGAAATCATGAGACATCACGGCATACCAAAGACCATAGTGTCAGATAGAGATACCAGATTCCTTTCGAGGTACTGGAGAGCTACCAGAGAAGCGTTGGGTACAGAACTCAAACTGAGTACCGCGTTCCATCCTCAGACAGATGGTCAGACTGAGCGTACTATTCAGACACTCGAGGACATGCTGAGAGCATGTGCCTTAGACTTCCAGGGCAGTTGGATTGACAGATTGCATCTGATCGAGTTTTCATACAACAACAGCTATCACGCTTCGATCAAGATGGCACCTTTTCAAGCGTTGTACGGTAGACCATGTCGTACACCGCTCTGCTGGGATGAGTCGAGTGAGACGGTCATTATAGGACCAGAGTACTTAGAACAAGTTAAGGCTGAAGTTCAGCAAATCAGGGAGAACATGAAAGCTGCTCAAGATAGGCAGAAGTCGTATGCTGATGTTCGACGACGGGACCTGGAGTTCGCAGTGGGCGACCAGGTATTTCTGCGAGTATCACGAGAAGAGTGTATTCAGGTTTGGGCAGAAGGGCAAGTTAAGCCCGAAATTTGTTGGTCCTTATGAGATTACGGAGCGGGTGGGCCCGGTTGCTTACAGGTTAAATTTACCTGCTGAGCTGGGTAAAGTGCATGATGTTTTCATGTTTCACAGCTAAAGAAATACATGCACCACCCCTCCCATGTGTTAGAACCTGAGAGGTTGACTTTAGAACCAAATATGAGATCCGTGGAGACTCCTCAGAGAATCTTGGACAGTAAGACTAGGGACACTCGCCACAAGTCAGTGCGTCTGGTGAAGGTTCTCTGGTCTAACCAGGATGTCGAAGAGGCCACGTGGGAGTTAGAGGATAAGATGAGGGCGAAGTACCCTTCTTTTTTACTGACTAGGTGTCTGTATAGGGTACGGGGCGTACCCCTTTTTAAGGGGGGTAGAGCTTCCTCGCTTTTGAGTTAGGAAACGATCATGTTTGTCGTTTGTTTGGTTGTTTAAGATGTGAATTTGTGTAAGTTGCTACACTTCGGTGTAAGTTTGAGTTATGTATAATACTTATGTATTGTATTTGAGATTGACCTTTGAGTCTTGAGATGTATGAATGTGAATATAAGATGTGGTATTAAGATTAAGAGAACTGTGTACCGTGAATGGTTAAGCACATGTGTGAACTTGAGGACAAAGTTCTTTTAAGGGGGGTAGATTGAAATACCCCAAACTTAGATATGGTGTTTAAATGATAAACTAAGATATAAGGAGGCTAAATAATGCCTTAGAAACATTAAGAAACATTTCTAATCAAAGAAAATATAAGGAAACACCAAAAGAGCAGTTTAAGCAAAAACGTGCTTTAAGCTTGGAGAGATTTGGGAGAGTACCCAAATATTGTTCTAAGACCTTAGTAATATCCTAATGGTCATTTTAAATCAATTACCAAAGAAAACCAAGCTTGAAAACAAGTTAAAACACAAAATGTGCTTTAAGGAGTCTTAAAGCACGTTTTTGAAAAATTGTCTTGTAAATGAGTTTTGAATGGCTAAATGTCAGTCATTACTCTTTAATTAACATTTGTACTATATAGTATCACATTTGGAAGTCTATATCAATGGGAAATCAAAAATTTCACAACAATGTGCCTTGTTTTGGTGAATAGTGAATTAATCAAGCTAGTTTATAACATAAGTCTATATAAGTGAGACATTTGGTCATCAAAGACTTAATTACCCTCATTAATAAAAGGGGGCCGGTTTCTTAGGAGGTGAGTCATCACCTACATGAGTCATTAAGCAAATAAGAGAGCAAATGAGAGTTATAAAGCAAAAGCACTATTCACCTTTTACATAAATATCACTTTATTAGTTCTCTCTCCTCACTTCTTCATTTCCTTTGTTTCCCACGGTTTTAGCTGCTCTCTCCCTTCTCCATTAACGTGAAGCTCTCCATGCTAGCTCCACCTTCTCTTGCACACAACTCACTCATTTTAGCTCCAAATCCAAAACAAAATACATATTCTTCTTAGTTAGCTCAAGCTCCTTCTTTCTATCTTTTCAAAACTTCAAGAGCTCATTTTGGTGCCAAGTCAAACCACCATTAAAGGAGGAAATTCAAGTTTGGAGACTCCATTCGCATCTCCATTCTCTTAAGGTAAAGAAAGTGTAAGAAAATCTAGGTTCCACCATTTTCTTCACATGTCCGAAAATATATACTCATGGAACTCCATGTTTATGCCTTGTTCTAGCTTGTTTCTACTCTTCAAAGGAGAGAGGAGGTCCTTCTTGCTTCATATCCAAGCTTGTCTTGAGAAAACCAAGGTAAAACAATCACCTTAATACCTTAAAACATATTTTAACCTAGGGTTTTCCTTAGGGTTAATGTGTTATCTAGTACTCATTGGAGTCATTGGATATTGGTTAGAACTTAGAACATTGGCAAGGAGATACACATTGGTGACCGAGATTGAACAAGAAAAACCTAAGGAAGAATGCTTTTTAAGCTTGTAAAAGAACAAGGTAAATTACTTACCTTAAGGTGTTTTATTGTTTAAGGGAATGGGATTTAGGTATATGATGAGTTTAGTGTAGAGTTTATATTGGGATGGTGTTATAAAACCTAGGAGAAACAATGACTATACTTGTGAACTTGTGACTAAGAGCAAATGAGAAGAAGAGATAGTTAAAACAATGTGGAGATGAACTACAAGAAGCATTTTATTTCAATGGGAGCCTTGTTGAGTGTATTCGCAGGTTAAAGGCAATATATGTGGAAATTCAGTGGTTAAGATTATTGTCATTTAAGGGCCTAAGTGCCAAGCATTTTAAGTTAAGCACTATATGATGATGTGGTGGGTTTTGGTATAAATTGTGTGTTAAGGTGTTGTGATGAGAGATTGAGTGATATGGTTGTTTGATGGAGAAAAACCAAGTGCTTGGATGCAACTATATACTAGAGAACCCATGCAAAGTTTAGAGGAGAACCTAAGTGTTTAAGATATTCTAAGGAGATTTCATGACTAAGGAAGTACTAGGAAGTTCTAGAGGTGGTCTTGATGAAAGACGGTGAGATTAGGGTGTTTAAATGACTTGTAATGACTTAGGCGTCACTGTGAAGGATTTAGGAAACAAAAGAGGTGTACTTGGGTATTTAGGACTTAGGTAAATGTTGATAAAAGAAGCTAGAAAACTTGGGAAATTAGATGTAAGTGAGGGTGAAACTTTGAAATGGTTAGATGAGAACTAGAGTATAGAGTCTAAGGAAGGTTTGATAAATGCAATAAGGCTGGGAAGTGGTGTACATGGTGTGGTCAAGTTCTTAAGGGGGAGCATTGGTTAATTAAAATTCTTGGAGGAATGCATGTGAGAAATATAAGAAAATAAGTGCTAAGTGTTGGGAGCTTTGTAAGAATTGAGTAAATGTTTGAGAAGATCTTTGGAAGGTTTTAATGGTTTGGTGGAGGTTATAAGGTGGGTTTAAGGTGCCAAGATGGTGTTGGACCTATTAGAACACTTGTGGAAGAGTTTGGAATTGAAAGAGGCAATTTAAGAGAGAGATCTGTGAGGACCGACCCAGGGTCCGACCCAGTTTTGGGTCGGTCGGGCCATGTTAAGCCAGCCGGAATGCCTTGGACTGGACCGACCCAGGGGGTTTGGGTCGGTCGGCTTAGCTTTGGGTCGGTCGGGCAAAGGTTTAACGTAGGAAATGGGTTCTGTAAGGGACCGACCCAGAGGATTTGGGTCGGTCGGTCTAGCTCTGGGTCGGTCGGATGGGTTTCAAAAGACGAAGAGTTTCTGTAATGGACCGACCCAGGGGTTGGGTCGGTCGGTGGGTCGGTCGACCCTTAACACTTAAAAAAAAAAAGAAGAAGAAATTTTGAATTCTAAGAATGGTAATAGGTAATGAGGTATACCTTTGGTAGGGTGGTAATGATTAGGACCCTAAGAACTTAAGGAATTAAGTTAAGATTAAGTATAAGTTTTAATGTTAAAAAATTAAGTGGAAAGCTAAGTGGCAAAGACTTGAGAGGATATTGAATGGGAATCCCTAGGGACTAAGTGAGTTAAGTAAGGTGCAAATAACTAATGACCTAAAAATGAATGAATGTTTTAGGTTTGGGAATTGGGACCCCGAAGAAGGTTAAACAAACAACGATCGACGGTGAACGGTACAATCCTTCTTGTGACCACTTGCTAACGAGGTGTCCCTCGGCTTGTGTGATATCTGTTTAATTGCTATGACTAAAACAAGATAAAGCATGCAACCGGTTATATTGTTCTCGTTGTGATTGTGTTATATTTACACTAACCCGCGAGACTTTAGATTGTTACTAACCAAGTTTAGTACTTACTGAGTTAAGAATAAGAGTTAAGTTTGGTGGTTGTTGGTTAATGCCGTTAAGGCTTAGCTAGCACATGGTGATTAAGATTTCTACTAACTGGTACTCGAGTGAGGAAACCTGAGACCGATCTCCGGTCATGCATGCTAAGGAAAAAAAAAGGGGGACGGTATCTGAATCAGATCTGCCCTCTGCTTAAGGACTTGTCTTCGGACTTGTAGCCTAGGGCCGGTTGCCGGCTCAGCTACGCTGGACTCCCGTCCAGAGTAGGTGGCATTAAGATGGTGCGGTGGGATCACCTAAATCCCAGGTTCGAATTAAGCTACAACCAATCCCTTCCAGGAAAGGTTTGTATACTGAGGTTAAGATTAAGATTGAGATTAAGATTAAGGTAAGGTAAGGAACTGAGATTAAGGAAATGAGGACTAAGGAGGGGGTTACTAACAAACTTTTTAAGGGAACGCTTGAGTCGTTCATTAGTTGTGAACTATATATGTTCATCTGTGGTTATTGTTATTGCACTTCATATTATGCTTGTGTATGTAATCAATTTCCATGCTATCGACAATTAGTCGTCGTAGCCCGTTAGCTTGGGGGCCATGAGGGGTGTACCACCATTCGTGCTGACCCCCTCGGGGGCTATTTTTACACTTGCAGGTAAGAGACCCATGAGGACGCACTACGAGAGTAGGAGCGGTTAGACTTAGGGTGGGTTGTTATTTTGAGTTCGGGTTGCGCCTGTGCACCCGACTGTTAGATTGAACTGATGTAAGTTTGAGATTATGTTAAGATATTAGTACTCGGTTGGTTGTGGTATTGTAAATGTTGATGTTTGAGTTGGATGAGTATTGGACAAGTATTGTAAACGTTAAGCCGGTATATTCTAACGATCAGACCGTGGCAAGGTCCAGGTGTTGTTTATTTCCGCTGCGACGTATTCGATTAAGTGTTCAGTTTGCGATAACCACGATAGGCTTTGGATGGGGTGTTAAACCTTTGAATGGAAGAGAGCTTGAATGAGAATCAAGAGAGGACACCTCCTAGCCCTTGCAAGATTCAAATGAAGCTAAAACAAGCAAGGTAAAGACACCATGGTGAGGTGAATTTTCGGACATCATACAAACATGGAGGAAACATATTTTTCTTTGAGATTCCTTACCTAGAGCAAGGGAGAACAACAAGGTGTGAAAATATTAGCTCAAGCTCCTTCAATGCTGAATCTCCATGGCACCAAAATTGAGCTCTTGAAGATTTGAAAAGGTAGAAGTGTAGAGCTTGCTCCAACTAGAAGAATGGTGGTCTTGAAATTGAATTTGGTGCATGGAATCATAAGTTACAAGTGAAGGAAGATGAAGAATGAGATGGTGCTGTTGGAAACCGATGGAGAGAGGAGGAAGAAGATGGGAACCGTGGGAAATGAAAGGAAAGAAGAGAATGAGGTGAGAGAGTTCACTTTGTTAAGATATTTTACATATAAAGCAAATAGTACTTTACTTGCTTTTTCATTACTTATTTACTTATCAACTAATAAGGTGGTGAATCACCTTGATAAAACCGGCCCCCATTTAATAAGAAGGGTATAATAGTCTTTGTTGACCAATTTAATTACTTAACAACATATGTTACAAACTAGCTTATTAAAGTTACTATTCACTAAAACAAGGCACATAGATGTGAAATTTTTGATTTCCCATTGATATAGACTTCCAAATGTGATACTATATAGTACACATGTTAATTAAAGAGTAATGATGGACATTTAGCCACTCAAAACTCATTTACAAGAAATTTTTCCAAAAATGTGCTTTAAGACTCCTTAAAGAACATTTTGTGTTTTAACTTGTTTTCAAGCTTGGTGTTCTTTAGTAATTGATTTAATATGTTCATTAACATATTTATAAGGTATAAATATGACCTTAGGTCTTATACAAATTTATCCCAAGCTTAGAGCACATTTTTGCTCATATTAACTTTAAGGTATACTCTTGTGTTTTATTTGGTTTAACTGTCTACCAAAATTTCCTAAGGACTTAATTAGCCTTATTAAATCATAATTGAATATTATTAAGTCTTGGTAGGCTCTTTGGGTCCCAACCAAGTTCACTCCAAGCTTAGAGCATGTTTTTGCTCAAGATGTGTCTTAGTGCTTTATTGTGTTTTACTATGGTTTAAGTTGTACACTGACGTTTCTAAGGCACTTTTTAGCCTTGACATACCATAGTTTAATATTTAAACCACATATCAGGGTTTGGGGTATTTCAATCTACCCCCCTTAAAAGAACTTCGTCCTCGAAGTTCACACTTCCCACACATCATTTGACTTAGAACGTAGGAATCACTTGGAAATAAACTTCCATAACCAAACATATTTTACATCACAACCTCGGACTTAATGGTCCGGGTAACACATTCACATAGATACATAACATAACATAACATACTTACATGATAACCACAGACTCAATGGTCCGGGTATCCTAACAACATTTACACATACATAACAACCCTTAGACTCTCTGGTCTTGGGTAACATAACAACATTTAGACTCATAGGTCTTAATAGCATACACTTTAGGGAATCAAAGTCAAATAATCTTTATTACACATACCACACAACATGTCATAGCATGTATAACAATCGAAAATATCTTTGATATACAGTGTGATCCCGCAAAACCCGGTCGCGATGGACACCTTCCGTCCCCGTGCCTTTGGGAGATCAAAACAATCACTTAAATTTGAAATTTTTCCTTGTGAGGTTAAGTAAGAGAACTTTATTTATGTAAAGTATCTATCGACGTTTTATAAATACCAATTGAAAATCCTTTTGAAAACACATACAACTCCAAGTCCAACTTATGCTCTTGCTTCTTTTCTTAGCGTGGTTATTTGTGACCACTTATAGGGAGCTTCAAGAGTCATCCAACCCTGATGTGATCAGCATCAGTGTTGAACTATCCTTCCACCCCAGTTTGTGTTCGGCTTCCCTCAATCTCATGATAATCAAGTTTCACCTCCCACTTCAATTTCAAGCATCAAGTAAATCACTCATTTCCAATTTTCTATCTTTTAATCATTCTAATCATGATCATAACATCTCTAAGGGATAGAAACTTAGTCTATCAATTATTTCCATACACTTTAATGTTGTTACCTAGGGAATCTTATTCTCACTAGGTTCTAGGTCGGTTTCATAACCTTTCATGAATCACTATATAGTATATATATACACATATATTTTATCAAAATACAACACACTATTTCACATTTATACACTGTCGAGGTTTTTGTTCCCCTGGGAGTTTCACTACTCCCCACACTTGTACTATCACACATAACTGTTAACGAAATAAACACACTTATCACAATGGTATTCGCATCTTCAGTGCGCAATTACCACAATTAAACCATGAATGAATGCGTATGTTTACGTAACACACACACCAATCATCAAAACAATTATTTGTGCTATGCACAGCATAAGTCACGTACACTTGTACGGTAATACACACTAAGTGGCTTTGCGCTCTACCCCCCTTAAAAGGGATTACACCCACGTAATCAATCCTAAACATTGGCTTAAATGTTCTGCCGTCGTGAAGTGTTTTAGCTTCCACACGGTCTATTATACAATGTATCTGATTAGAGGATCTTAACCATATGGCGGTTTAGTCCCTAAACCAAGAATTCTCATTGGAGTTTGTTTAAACTCTTAGCTGGTGTGAGCCTCGATTTTAAACCCTATCCTATGTTGATTAAAGTTGATTAGGATCTAAACGGGTTTTAGGTCCACTTATAACCTAAGTTAAAACTATGTCACATAACAATAATTATTGAAACCTAAGCTAGCTCACTGGAACCTATTATGAGTCGCCACCTAATTTTGACCTAGATTAAATTAGGAAAGGAGAGTTCGGGTTCGGGGGCTTGATATTCGACTTATTAGGGTTCAATTACTTTCATTACCCTCCTAGGTCGTTTTCCTCTACTTAGTTTAATTACGGCTTATTACGAGTCGTTTTTAACCAAGTGCGCGCTTCTGTTTTTTTGTTTTTTAGCATTTTTTGACAGAAAATTGAAGTGAAATTGAAAGCTACCTAAACTAGGGTTTCGGAGGCAGAATTAGGTCAAATTTGTTTCCGTCCGTAGCCACGGACCTAATGTCCGAGACCACGGACCCCAGTTAACCTAAATACAGAAAAGTCGAAATTAAAGGAAAACGAAAATTTGCAAAGTCCGGGGCCACGGACAGGCTGTCCGTGGGCCCGGACATCATTAGAAAAACCTAAATTTTGAATTTTTCAAAATCCCGCCGCCGTCCGTGGGCGTCCGTGGTCTCGGACACGCGTCCGAGGTCCCGGACCATAGGTCCGAGGTCACGGACCACCCACGGACAGGGGTTTTCAGAAGGTTCCCGAGGGGTTTTGAGCTCAAATTTTATGGGTGTGTAGCCTGAAAGATGTACAAGACGTTAGTGATTGAAAGTTTTCAATTTGAATTCGAATTAAGCACGAACTTAGCAAACAAGTTATCTGACAGAGGCTTAAATAAACAGCAATACAGAAGCCTACGAAGGTTAGTTTGAGCCAAATTTTGAGGCAAGACAGATAATACCGTGGTGAATCAGGGAAGTGGAGTTTCTACCTGTTTTACCTTCGGATTCACAACGTTTCTTCACACCGGACTCGTCGAGTGCTCCGTTGATGGCAGACCCGAGGATTTCGACCCAGCTTCTGGTTGTTGGTTGTTCTTGCTGTTCTTCACGTTTTAGAGGTGTTTTTGTGAGGTTTTGATGATTATTGGTGCTTTGGGGATTGGAAAACGTGTTTAGATGGTGATTTCGGGGGATTTTCAGTATGATTTGGGTGGCCGGGTGTTGGAAAACGAGAGAGAGAGAGGAGGCCGTGTTTTCTGACTCTCTAGGGTTCTTCAGCATGTGAGGTTCTCATTTTATCCAAAAACCTATCCCCTTATATAGACTTTCTTAAAGATAAAGAGAATCTAGTAAAAGTAAGATTTTTCGATATTTTAACTAAGTAACTTCCCAAAGGAATTTTGCTATGAAATTTTAACCACATGTCAAGAATGGATATTATGAATTTTCTGAGGTGGAAACGAATTTTTTAAATGCTGGAGCATTTTTAAATTGAATTTCTCGTCAGATTCAGTCAGAAATTGCTAGAAAATTATTGGAAATTCGAAAAATCAAAATTCCAACGCCATTATGCTTAAAATGTCATCCTCTCATGGGTTAAAATATCAAAGCATTCGAGCTGATTTGGGCACCCTCTGGAGGAGAGAGAAAGCCTATAGGAGAACTCAGAAGCCTTAAAAATTACGAAAACGCCCCTGACAATGACGAAACTGCTCCTCAGGCCCTGGAACACCGATCGAGCCGGAATCCTCATTACCCATCAAATATCCCTCACGACACCAAAACCTTGCAGACCCTAACCAGGGGGTCAAAATTTTGGGTATAACAGATTGCCCCCCGTCAACTGGACTTTGTAACGAATGTGAAAAGTCTGGTTGATGCTTGAGTGGTGCCCCAAAATTTTGGACCCCACAGAATCCTCCACGTTGTATGAAACCGGGTTAACGATGCCCAGCTACTCGGAGGCGCTAACTACCAAAGCTACAAAGCATTGTCGAGCTATTCTAAGGCGCTGACTACCTAAGCAAAGCATTGTCGAGCTATTCTAAGGCGCTGACTACCTAAAATGATGAAAATGATGTCAAGCTATTCTAAGGGCTGACTACCTAAAATGAAAATGATGTCAAGCTATTCTAAGGCGTTGACTACCTAAATGATGAAAATGATGTCAAGCTATTCTAAGGCGCTGACTACCTAAAATGATGAAAATGATGTCAAGCTATTCTAAGGCGTTGACTACCTAGGATGTAAAAACTGGATGGCATGCAAATGCAAGAATGCTGAAATGCTAATGATGCAAATGATGCTGATGCTGATGATAATGCCGGTGATTTTGATGATGCTCGGATGCTTCTGGGGACCGAAACCCGTTCCAATGCTCCTGGTTGGTATACTATGGGGACTTATTGCCTCTGCCCACCAACTGGGGTGCTGGGATAACTTCTAGATTACCAAGGGGACTTATTGCCACTGCCCACTAGTTGTTTCTCCCAGAAGTTGACATGAAGATGGGGACTTATTGCCTCTGCCCCGCCAACTTAGATCACGCTCTATCTCGCACTGAAGATGATACTAGGTCTCGTACTGGTCTCGCACTGGATGATGACGCTCGGTCTCGCACAGAAGAAGATGATGGGTCTTGCACTGAAGATGATACTAGGTCTCGTACTGGTCTCGCACTGGATGATGACGCTCGGTCTCGCACAGAAGAAGATGATGGGTCTCGCACTGAAGATGCAGGTCTCGACTGCACTGATGATGGGTCTCGCACTAAGAAGATGATGGTCTCGCACTGAAGATGCATGGTCTCGCACTGAAGAAAATGATGGGCCTCGCACTGATGAAGATGGTGGTCTCACACTGAAGTCTCGTACTGAATGGCTGGATCTCACACTGATTCTAGGCCTCGTACTGAATGAAGATGCTAGGTCTCGTACTGAATGAGGAATCTGCAGGGCCTTTCACCGATTTTGGGTCTCGAACTAAAAATAAGTTAGGAGGATAATGGTCTCGTGCAAATGGTAAAACTGATCACTGGAGTGCCAAACATGGCAATGATGATAAGATGTATGCAATCAAAATATATGAAAGATACTCGTTCAGAACAGGAATTTGTTGGAAAAGGTGCCAAACGTGGCAGTGTTTGAAGAAAATTTTGTTTACTGAAAAGGAAAGTGAAATTATCATATTTCCTGACCATAGATTTCGGACTTGCAATTTATCTCCTAGGAGATGAACATGCCATCGGTGGGGTATGGTGTATGATGTAAAGGTAAGGGCTTATGTGGGCCTGTGTAGTTTGATGTGCAGGTAAGGGCTTTTGTGGGCCTGTGTAGTGGTGTTGTGGAGGTAAGGGCTTATGTGGGCCTGTGGTGGAATGGTGGTGGTGATGTTTGAGCTTTGGGTTCCAATTGGCGTTGTCATAGCAATTGTTGGAACCAACAATTGCCCCCAGTATTTTCCCTTAAGACAATCTGAGCTAGAGTTCATGGCAATCGATCGGAACGATCGATTGCCCCCAGTATTTCCTTTTATTAAACGTGCGAACGAGTCTCGTCCTCACAGGGTCAAGGCTTATGTTTTTACGTGGTGCTTCCTAACCTACACTCGGCGTGTTTGGTGTTTGCACTCGTTCCTCCCACGGTCACAACTTCTAGACCATTGAATTCGATATTTGATGAATTTACGCATTCGATCTGTTACTTTCACGTGATTAGACACACAACTATCAAGTCGGAAGTCTTTAAAGCTTATAACATGGCCATAGGGTGTGATGAATGACAACAGGATCATGGAGGGATATTTGAGGTATGTGGAGCTTAAATGGGTGACCAAAGCTGCAACTTGTGTCTTCTCTCAGATTCATCTTCCTTGTCTTGAAGTCGTCTAGCTGCTTCATGTCGATGTTGTTTTCGAGCTTCTGGACTTGGACTTTTGAAGTTGTCCTTTACACCATTTCTCTTTTTGTCATTTGGATTTCTTCGAGGCACTTCGGGATTGCCTTTTTGTTTTATCCTTTCTTGACTTTTCCTTCGGGGTTCTTGTGTTTCCCGGTTTTGAACTTTGAGAGCTGTTTTTGATGTTAGCTCATTTGATCCTGTGTCCCTCTGGGACCATTTGCGGATCGCTTCGCCATGCTGATAGCGGCATTGCTTCTCTGGACTGATGAGAATGTTATCTGAGAGTCGGGCTCCTCGCTTCCTTTGGTCACCGGGTCGAACATTCATCATTGGCCGGGTTATTTTGTGGAGTTCATAATATCAAAAGGGGATATATGAAAGGCTCAGCGGGGGTGCCTAGGGTTTAACGTCAGGGTTCGCAAGCTTTTGGCTATGTGGTGTTGTACCTAGGTGCTTCGTCATTCCTGATAGTTGTGTATCCATTCTTTGTTACTTTTCACAGGTCTAAGCGTAAATTTACAAATTATCTCCTTCGGTCGGAGTTATGCCGTTTACCCTACCTTTGAATGTGGACTCACCGGAGTCGTGTAAAAATGACACGCTCGCTCACTCATGGTTTTCCCACTCAAGACACTCTCGTGAGATTTTCACTTGGAAACTCGTTCGCACATTTAGACAAAAGATAAAAGACGACGAACTTAAACTTAGATTGCCCCCAGTTTTGGTTTGGGGTTTGTGACAACAATTCGATAGATGTGGACTTTGAACCTCTTTGTGGGTTATTTGGATATTATGGGGTGAGTTGTGGTGTTTGGTTAGGCATGTTCAAATTTTTAGAAACAAGAGACAAGCCGTTCCATTGCTTAGTCAGAAAATGATTGCTTCGTGATCCTTTTCCTTAAAAAAACTATTTTGTTTTCCTTCTTTTTTCGATGAATGAAAAATGGTTTGTACAGGAGTTGTGAAAATGGAACTATGATTTTATTTATGAATCATGAAAGAAACGTAAAGATTACAATCAGAGGTGACTGAAAACTAACTAATAAGCTACTAGGAAAATTTGAAGATGCAAGAAAACGATCTGCACACTTAGAAAAATTGGACTCCTTGCTCGAGGAGGTCTTGAATCTTGTGCTTCAATGCTCGGCAATTGTCAGCATAATGGCCAGGCAACTGATGGTAGTGGCAGAATTGATTAAGATGCCTCCCCAAATGAGTGGTTCCTGGCCGAGGGGCCAGGGGCTGTAGCAGGTTTCTCTTCTGAAGCTCTTCAAACGCCTGACTTGGTGCTCGGCCAATGTTGGTGAACTCCCTTTGCGATGAGTCTCGGCGTGGTAAGGGTATTGTCCTAAGGTTTTGATGCGGAGATCTAGGTCGTTGAACCATATTCACTTCTGGGAAACTGCTTTGAGCGCAAGCTACTGTCTGAAGATAAGCCTTTTCTGGTCCTGGCTTAGATAATTTGGAGCCACTGCCGGAGTTTCTTGAGCACTCGAGCTCCAAGCCTTCCTTATGAATCCTTTCCTCTAGAATACCGACTTGTCCCATCAACATGTCCAAACTCGGAAAGTACATAAATTTTAGCTCATGGTTGTGTTGTTTTCGCATGTTCTCAATTATCATGCGGATTTGCTCCTGCTCGTCCATTCTGGTAGGCATGGCTGCAGCCTTTCTCCTCCAACGCTTGATGAAGTCAGACATGGACTCACCGTCTTTCTGTCGAGTTCCTGCCAGATCGATTCTGGTGACCTCGAGGTTCTTAGCATACTCGAAATGATTTAGGAAAGCCTCGCAAACCTCCTCGTAGGTCTTGGTATTCATCTTCTGAGTGAGATACCAACGCTGAGGAGTCTCGTCTAGATAGCGAGCAAAAACTTTGGCTTTTTGCATGTCGTTGAGCCCCAAGATGGACATTTCCCGGTCGAACATAGCCAAATGAATCTGTGGATCTGAGGAACCCTTGTACAAAGCGAGTGTGGGCATCTTCAGCTTTGGCGGAAGATCAACCTCGGGATACGATGTCATGGAAAGGTAATCGAGGCCAACCGGCTTGCTAGCCTTTTCCATGCGCTCGATCCTTTTCAGAGCCTTCTTGAATTCTGCGGCTAGTTGGTAGTCCGGGACGACTTGCCCTACAAATCCTTGTGCATCCTGGGCCTCAACGGAGTTAACTTCGATGTAGTCGCGCCCGTTCCCAGAGTCGGCTATCTTTCCTGAAATGTTTTCCTGATGACCAATCTCAAGGGAATTGATTTTGCTTTTCAACTCTTCGATGATGGTGACATACTTAGCCTCCATGTCATTAGTGGCGGACCTATGTTTCTGTTCCATGGCGTCCAAGGCAGCCATGTACCTTTGATCTAAGGCTGCAAACTGGGCCTCCATGCTGACTGGGTTTCCTCCTTCTGCCATACTTTGGATTCGGGTTTATCTGTTGGAAAATAACAGTGGACTGAGCTAAAATTCTGGGCCGTGAAGAAGTTCTAGGTAAAAACTTGTTTGGGCCGCAAGAAAAGCATATGAGCTGGAATGATCCCTAGATCACAAATGGGCCTAACTTTCTTTGGGTCAGAGAAGATGGTTGCTAAGCTGACAAAGATTTTACTTGCAGGATTTGTGAGCTATTTCAAGTTCAGGTGGATTTCTTTTTATGGGCCTAGAACTAATTGGATAATTCAAATTGGGCCAGAAGAGAAATCACCTAAGTCTAGGCTTTTGGGCCGAAGCCCGAACGACTCACATGTTAAACCAAACAGGGCCTCTGGGCCGCAAACAAATAGAGTTGCCAATTCGTGTTGGGCTAGGTTGATGTAGGAGAAGTTCCTATCAATCTCTAGGCGGGGTAGTGGGCCGATCATACAAGCAAACAAGGCCCACACAAATTCAACATGTCCTCACTTGACGGTTAAATCAACTTGGGAATGGATCGATCCGGAGAGGTGCTTGGGGCTTGGGCCCAGGTTACCACAAAGGAATAGGGCTTGCACGC
The DNA here is from genome assembly GCA_023374045.1 of Limonium bicolor. NCBI lineage: Eukaryota > Viridiplantae > Streptophyta > Magnoliopsida > Caryophyllales > Plumbaginaceae > Limonium > Limonium bicolor. Next base: position 22,619,971 of record CM041783.1, on the reverse strand, counting down.
TATTCTCTTTGGGCTTCCCCACTTTTTCACATCACTGTTAAGTGTGCGTCTACGGTCGGGTCTTTGAATGACCAAACATTGGGCTTGGTAAGGGTACTGCCAGGAAAACGCTTGGGGCTAAGGCCCAGGTATTAAGGGGGTGTGGTTAGACGACACCCTCCTCTTTTCCCTCGCTTATTCACATCACCTAAAAGGTGTGAGTCCCTGACAGGGGACCCTCAAACGGGTCCCGGGGTGAAATTGGCTTGCATGGACCCTCGCTCTCATATGATGCAAGGGTGCAAAAATTAAAGTGCGCACAAAAGTAAACAAACAACATAGTAGAAGCCATAAATAAACATTTTCAAGTTAAGCCCTCTCTCTTAAAATCAAACAAGTTAAAATTAAGAAGTTTGTCCCCAGCAGAGTCGCCAGTCTGTGAGCCTCGATTTTAAACCCTATCCTATGTTGATAAAGTTGATTAGGATCTAAACGGGTTTTAGGTCCACTTATAACCTAAGATTAATAACTATGTCACATAACAATAATTATTAAAACCTAAGCTAGCTCACTGGAACCTATTATGAGTCGCCACCTAATTTTGACCTAGATAAATTAGGAAAGGAGAGTTCGGGTTCGGGGGCTTGATATTCGACTTATTAGGGTTCAATTACTTTCATTACCCTTCCTAGGTCGTTTTTCCTCTACTCAGTTTTTTACGGCTTATTACGAGTCGTTTTAACCTAAGTGCGCGCTTCTGTTTTTTTGTGTTTTTAGCATTTTTTGACAGAAAAAAAAAGTGAAATTGAAAGCTACCTAAACTAGGGTTTCGGAGGCAGAATTAGGTCAAATTTCATTTCGTCCGTAGCCACGGACCTAATGTCCGAACCACGGACCCCAGTTAACCTAAATACAGAAAAGTCGAAATTAAAGGAAAACAAAAATTGCAAGTCCGGGGCCACGGACAGGATGTCCGTGGGCCCGGACATTATTAGAAAAACCTAAATTTTGAATTTTTAAAATCCCGCCGCCGTCCGTGGGTGTCCGTGGTCTCGGACAACGCGTCCGAGGTCCCGGACCATAGGTCCGAGGTCACGGACCACCCACGGACAGGGGTTTTCAGAAGGTTCCCGAGGGTGTTTTGAGCTCAAATTTTATGGGTGTGAAGCCTGTTTTACCTTCGGATTCACAACGTTTCTTCACACCGGGATTCGTCGAGTGCTCCGTTGATGGCAGACCCGAGAGGACTTCGAACCAAGCTTCTGGTTGTTGGTTGTTCTGCTGTTCTTCACGTTTTGGTGGGTGTGTTTGTGAGGTTTTAATGGTTATTGGTGCTTGGGAATTGGAAAACGTGTTTAGATGATGATTTCGGGGGATTTTCAGTATGATTTGGGTGGGGGTGTTGGAAAACGGAGAGAGAGAGAGGCCGTGTTTCTGACTCTCTAGGGTTTTGAGCATATGAAGTTCTCATTTTATCCAAAAACCTATCCCCTTATATAGACTTCCTTAAAGAAAGAGAATCTAGTAAAAGTAAGATTTTTCGATATTTTAACTGAGTAACTTCCCAAAGGAATTTTGCTATGAAATTTAACCACATGTCAAGAATGGATATTATGAATTTTCTGAGGTGGAAACGAATTTTTTAAATGCTGGAGCATTTTTAAATTGAATTTCTCGTCAGATTCAATCAGAAATTGCTAGAAAATTATTGGAAATTCGAAAAATCAAAATTCCAATGCCATTATGCTTAAAATGTCATCCTCTATCATGGGTTAAAATATCAAAGCATTTCGAGCTGATTTGGGCACCCTTTGGAGGAGAGAGAAAGCCTATAGGAGAACTCAGAAGCCTTAAAAATTACGAAAACGCCCCTGACAACGACAAAACTGCTCCTCAGGCCCTGGAACACGCGATCGGGCCGGAGACTCTTACTGTTTGATGAAGATGGCTCTCACCACCTCGTAGACCTTAACCAGGGGGTCAAAATTTTGGGTATAACACCCTAACTCCTAGGCCAGTGTTTGGGGGACTTACATTTAGTGGTATCAGAGCTCTGGGTTCTAATCTGCTGGGATTTTAAGTTAGCCAGTCAGTCAGAAATGTCAGTGCTAGTATCTGAGTTTAAATGCTTGCTGTTGGACTTTCAGAATGCCGCCAAGAAGGGCTCCAGGAAATGTTGCTGATGCTGTTCAGCAGTTCATGACGCAGCTCATGCAGACCATGGCTACAGGAGGTGGACCAGCTGGAGGAGGACCAGCTGGCGGAGCAGGCCCAGCTGGGGCAGATGCTGGTGGGAGGAACGTGAAGGCGCTTCAGGAGTTCATGAAGCTGAAGCCGCCGTCGTTCGATGGGGTAGGAGACCCCCAGGTGGCCAGTCATTGGCTGTCAGAGGTGGAGGACTTGCTATGAGTCATGGGCTCAGAGGAGGAGCAGAAGGTGGACTTCGCCACCTTTCTGTTCAAGGCCGAATCCAAGGAGTGGTGGAGGTCAGTTATGGGGAGATTCCCACAGCCTTGGACGTGGGAGCAGTTCACTGGGGAGTTCAACAAACAGTTCTACCCCGACGTCTACAAGGATCAGCGCATTCTGGAGTATAACCGACTACGCCAGGGTCGGGACATGAGCATTGAGGAGTACGTCCGCAAATTCATCAGTCTGTCTAAGTTTGCACCTGAGCCTGACGAGCATAGGAAGGCCAGGAAGTTCGAGAGTGGCTTGAGGCCAGACATCCGTTCTGCTGTGACGCCTCTGCGTCACAAGACCTTCAGGGACGTCGCTGATGTCGCCCTGTTGGTAGAGGCTGATCTGAGGGGTCGCCAGGCTGGAAGGAAGGACCAGAAGAGGAAGCAGAGGTCCGATGAGAGCGATAGGAGGGATCAGTCTGCTTCTCAGAAGAAGCAGTCTACTGGAGACCGAGCTGGAGACCACTCTGGGGACCGTTCGCGAGATAGAGGTGGTTCGTCTTCATCAGCTCCCGCTCCGAAGTGCCGGGTCTGCGGCAAGTTTCATAGAGGCCAGGACTGCTACAGGAAGTCTGGAGCCTGCTTCAAGTGTGGGTCCTTGGAGCATAGGATTGCTGATTGCCCTCAGGCTGAGAGGAGCAGGTAGCTCTGGAGGTAGAGCCGTTGAGTCTGCTTCAGGGTCCAGAGATCGAGACCGGGCTGAGCAGAAGAAGCCCTAGGGCCAGGCCAGAGTGTACGCGATGGCTGGAGAGAGAGACCGATCGACTGATAGAGTTGTCACAGGTATTCTCCAGCTGTCTTCTCGTTCTGTTTTTTGTTTGTTTGACTCTGGAGCCACCCACTTTTTTATTTCTGCTGGGTTGGTGGGTGAGCTCGGTTTGCCTGTTGTGCCTCTGGTTGTTGAGCTGTGTGTGCATAGTCCATTGGTTAGGGACTCTTCTATGTTGTTGAATTTTGTCTGTAAAGCTAGTCCTGTGTTAGTCAAGAATATGATTCTGTGTGCTGACCTCATCCCGATGGAGATGACTAGTTTTGATGTGATCCTGGGCATGGATTGGCTTGCTGCGCACCATGCCCACATTGATTGTGCTGCATCGAGAGTCACGTTTGAGGAGCCAGGCCAGCCCCGTTTGATTGTAGCAGGGAATGGACTCCCGTGCTCGCCGCCAGTCATATCAGCGATGCAGGCGTTCCGCTTTCTGAGGAAAGGATGCCAGGGATATCTGTGCTACATCCCTGAGGTTCGCAAGGATGCGAAGCTGGAAGACATACCAGTGGTCAGAGACTTTCTAGATGTGTTCCAGGATGACGTACCTGGGCTTCCCCCTGTTAGAGAGGTGGAGTTCTCGATCGAGCTCGCACCTGAGACTCAGCCCATTTCGAAGGCCCCATACCGGATGGCGCCTGCTGAGCTTAAGGAGTTGAAGGTCCAGTTGCAGGAGCTACTGGATAAGGGCTTCATTCGCCCGAGTGTGTCGCCTTGGGGAGCACCAGTATTATTTGTTAAGAAGAAGGACGGTAGCATGCGGTTGTGCATTGACTACAGGGAGCTCAACAAGGTTACCATTAAGAATAGGTATCCTCTCCCGCGCATAGACGACTTGTTCGACCAGTTAGCAGGAGCTAAGGTGTTTTCGAAGATCCATCTGAGGTCCGGTTATCATCAGCTGAGGATTAAGGCAGATGACGTGCCTAAGTCCGCCTTCAGGACTCGTTATGGACATTACGAGTTCCTAGTGATGCCATTCGGTCTGACGAATGCACCTTCAGTATTTATGGATATGATGAACAGAGTCTTCAAGCCGTTTTTGGACCAGTTCGTGGTGGTGTTTATTGATGACATCTTGGTGTATTCCAAGAGTGCTGAGGAGCACGAGGAGCATTTGAGGACCGTTCTCCAGACCCTGAGGGAGAACGAGTTGTATGCGAAGCTGAAGAAGTGTGAGTTCTGGTTGAACCAGGTGGTATTCTTGGGACATGTGGTCTCTAAGGATGGTATCTCCGTGGATCCGGAGAAGATTCGAGCTATTACTGAGTGGGCCAGGCCTACTAATGTTGGGGATATTCGTAGTTTCCTTGGATTGGCGGGCTATTACCGCATGTTTGAGGAGGGCTTCTCCAAGTTGGTGATTCCGTTGACTCGTCTGCTTCAGAAGGATGTGAAGTTCGAGTGGAGCGATGCCTGTGAGCAGTGTTTTCTGGAGCTGAAGAAGAGGTTGACTACTGCGCCGATCTTGACTCTTCCAGAGGGGACCGAGGGCCTGGAGGTTTTCTGTGATGCGTCCCATAGGGGACTTGGGTGTGTTCTGATGCAGCAGGGGAAGGTGGTTGCATATGGCTCTCGTCAGCTTAAGTCATATGAGAAGAACTATCCGACCCACGACCTGGAGTTAGCTGTTGTGGTGTTTGCTCTGAAGATTTGGAGGCACTATCTGTATGGAGCAGCGTGCAAAGTTTATACGGACCACAAGAGCCTCAAGTATCTGTTCACTCAGAAGGAGTTGAACTTGAGGCAGAGGAGGTGGCTGGAGTTACTGCACGACTACGATCTGGAGATCCTCTACCATCCTGGTAGGGCGAATGTGGTTGCTGATGCACTCAGTAGGAGGGGTCCATCTGGGACCGTTTGTGCTTTGTGTGGTGTGCAGAGGTCTGCTCTCGAGTTGCAGCGCATGAGTATCTGGGTTGTTCGTCCAGAGAGGTCTGGGACGTTAGCAGCATTGCAGATTCAGCCTACCTTGATCAACAGGATCAAGGCCAGTCAGGAGCTTGATGTCAGTTTGCGTAAGATCAGAGATGAGATTGGTTCGGGTCAGGAGTCTGAGTTCAGGGTTTCAGAGGATGGCTGTCTGAGGTTCCGAGACCGCGTCTGTGTGCCTGCTGACGATGCCTTGAGACGTGAGATCATGCAGGAGGCTCATGGAGCTCCGTACTCGGTACACCCAGGAGGGGTGAAGATGTACCGGGACCTACGTGAGACATTTTGGTGGAGCAACATGAAGAGGGACATCTCCGACTTTGTATCCAGATGTCGGACCTGTCAGCAGGTCAAAGCCGAGCATTAGAGACCAGCTGGGTTGCTTCAGCCTCTTCCCGTTCCGGAGTGGAAGTGGGAGAGCGTCGGTATGGACTTTGTTATGGGACTGCCTAAGACTCCGAGGGGTTTTGATGCAGTTTGGGTCATTGTGGACCGGCTCACGAAGAGCGCTCACTTCCTACCTGTCAGGAAGACCTTCAGTTTGCATCGCTTGGCTCAGCTGTACGTGGATGAGATTGTGCATCTACATAGGGTCCCCGCTTCTATTGTGTCTGACAGAGATCCAAGGTTTGTGTCCAGATTCTGGCAGAGTTTGCATCAGGCTATGGGGACGAAGTTGTCTTTCAGTTCAGCTTATCATCCTCAGTCAGATGGTCAGACAGAGAGGACGAATCAGGTCCTTGAGGACATGCCTAGGGCATGTGTGTTGGACTTTGGGGGCAGTTGGGATCAGCATGTTGCACTGATAGAGTTTGCATATAATAACAGCTTTCAGACCAGTATCGGGATCGCTCCGTTTGAGGCCTTGTATAGCAGGAGGTGCAGATCACCCATCTGTTGGGATGATCTGAAGGAGAGAGCTGTGATTGGTCCAGACTTAGTTCAGGATGCTGTGGGCAAGATCCAGTCTATCAGGGAGCGTTTGCTGGTGGCTCAGAGTCGTCAGAAGAGCTACGCCGATCAGAGGAGGCGACCTCTAGAGTTTGAGGTGGGCAACCATGTGTATCTGAAGATTTCTCCAGTGCGAGGAGTTGTTCGGTTTGGGAAGAGAGGCAAGCTTAGCCCTCGTTTTGTGGGTCCTTTTGAGATCCTGGAGAGGATCGGACCGGTTGCCTATCGTTTGGCTCTGCCTCCGTCTTTAGCAGCAGTGCACAGTGTTTTCCACGTTTCTATGCTGAGGAAGTATATTCCGGACCCATCTCATGTGATCGATTTCAGTCCGCTTCAATTGAGGAGGAACTTCACGTTTGAGGCAGTTCCTTTGAGGATTTTAGCGCGGGATGTCCGCAAGCTCAGGAGTAAGACCATGCCCTTGGTGAAGGTGCAGTGGTCGGGTCAGTCCGAGGAAGAGGCGACCTGGGAGGTCGAAAGCGAAGTGCGTTCTAAGTTTCCCGCCCTTTTCGAGCAGTAGGTATGTTTTAATTTCGAGGACGAAATTCTTTTAAGGGGAGGTGATGTTATAACCCAAGATTTGGTTATTATTTTATTTCGTCACAATTTAACTTTAAGTTGGTTCAATCTTAATTCAGGACATGGAAGTCCTTTGGATTAAAGTCAAGGGCGAGGTGGTCCTTTTCGTTTTGGACTTTTGGTAAGGGATTATTATTGATATTTGGGTGATATTAATAAATATCAATTACATTTCTAATTAGTCTTTCACCCACTACCTAATCACGTTCATTCACGATCAGTCGCTCAGCCCTAGAGACGTTCTTCTTCCTCTTCTCTCTCAAGCTTCCTTCTCTGTTGATCGACCTGCTGTGCTACTGGTTGGAGATTCGAGTGCCGCAGGATCTTCGTCGTTCCGCTGTCCCCTTCGCAATCAGGTTTGTATATCATTTGGTAGCGTTGCTATTCCGTTTGGAGAACTCCTCAAATCCCTAATTCCCTTCTCTACAATCTGATTGTGAACCAGTAATCCTCCGACGTCTGCGTCGATCTCTCCTCTGTGTGGATTGCTGCTGTGTCACGTCTATCGTATTCAGGTGAGGGGTTCAATTCCGTTCCGTTTCAGTTTTGGTGTTGTGGTCAGTTCTGATTGGGAGTATCTCTGCGTTGTGTTCAGAATTCAGTGAATTGGTTTGCGTTCGGTCTGCGTTTGAGGGTCTACATTGGCTGGATTCTGCTGTTCAGTTAGTGGTTCGTCTGCTGTTAATTCGAGGTAGGTGGCTTTCGGATTCGATCCGTGTGTTCAGCCTTGGGGAGTTCAGATTCTGCAAATTGATTCAATGATTGCCTTGTGTTTGTGTGTGATTTGTGCCTGTTTTAATGCCATTTCAATGGATTAAACCCCCAAGGTTGTTTTGTAAATGCGTGTGTTGATTTGAGTTGGTTTTGTGCCTCTGTTCATGTTGATTTCGCTTCTGTCTTTTGAGTTTTTCGGCATGTCCGAACTTCCGTCCGACCTTGGACGTTCGGACATGCCCTTCTACGCTAAAACTTTCTGAAGTTTTCGCTGTGCCCGAACTTCTGTCCGAGCTTTGAAGTTCGGACACAGCCTTCTGCATTCTCTGATTTTGGCTTCGACTTGTGTCCGAACATTGATGTCCGGACACAAGTTCGGACTCTACACGTTCTGGTTTCCGAAGATCGTCCGAACATCCGTCCAAACTTGGATGTTCGGACACCTCTGTCTCTTCTTCTGTTTTGAAGTTCGACCTGTGTCTGAACTTCGTAGTTCGGACACATGTTCGGACATCTGTCTGATTTCGACTTCTGAGTCTCGACTTGTGTCCGAACATTGATGTCTGGACACAAGTTCGGACATGCCTCTGTTTTGACAATAACTTGCTCGTTTGAGCTCCGTTTTGACTTCCGTTTGTGGGGTTGGTTTCCCCTTCTAATTTCCAATCCATCTATGTGCTTTCTGGTGCCTTTGGTGCACATATGCTTATCTGTATTTAAGCTTCTATTTTGGGACCTAGTTATCTCTGTGTCTGAGCCTTTGGATGGCTGGTTTCGCTGTCTCGTAGCGCGCTATGTAGGATCCTTCTGTTCACGGGTGATGTTCCCCGTTCTGTTCACAGGTGTTTACACCTGTTCTGTTTACGAGTGAGGTTTCCTCGTTCTGTTCACGAGCTTGTTGCTTGTTTTGTCTGTATACTGTGATCGACTAGTGTCCCACTCTGTTTTCTGCTTCTGTCTGTTTCTGCCCTGTTTAGTCCCTTATGGTGTGGACTTCTGCTTCAGTTTTCTGATATGCTCTTGGACTCTTTCGACTCCTTCTGATTTGTTAATATTTTGTAAAATGTTTTGAGCATGCTGGTTGATGAAGTTGGTCATCTACTGGGCATAGTTGTGTGCTCATTCCCCTACTTTATCTAACATTGCAGATTGATCAGCGAAGGTCACTTTGCAGCTCTGGAGTTTAGTTGTTTTGTTATTTAGTTTCTTCTGAGACTTATGTATTGACTTTGAGCCTTTGGGCGTATTTCGTTAGCTTCCGCTTTTGACATCCGTTGGGTGGGTTTTGTAATGACTTTTGGGGATGTTTTAACATCTCTTTGATTATACTTTATTTAAGTATTTCGTTTGGGCCTTATTTGCTTATCTGTTTAAGTTTGTTTATTAGAGCCTTGCGTTATTATGTAATAATACGCGGCGTGTAATACCCCTAACTCCTAGGCCAGTGTTTGGGGGTGTTACAGTTGTTCTCCCGAGCTAGTTGCTCTGCCCTCCTATATGTTTTTCTTTGCAGGTACATTCATTAAAAACTTCAAAGTCCACGCCGGATACACTGAGTTTGCCATCATCAGCAAAAACGGGGAATTTTGTTGAAGACTTAGTTTTGCAGATGATTGCCTCCTCAGTCAAAATAGCTCTACAGAAAGACTTGACGTCGTAACTCACCAGCTCGAGTACCTCTACAGCAAGACCTGTCTATCTTTCTCTGATCAACCAAGGCGAGACACTATCGAGTGGCTGCGGAAATCTCGGATGCGTGGAAGCATGCACAACGTGAGAACGTGAAGCAATAAATAACTCCGATACTTGTGCATCCAGAGTTAAGTAGCCGCGACATGAAGACACCTCCGAAGATTTAGGAAACCGTTTAGCAAGTATATATACATAGGATTGTAACTAATTCGTGCATTCTGAATTATTCTGAGAGAGAGAAAGATACCGTTTCAGAGAGAAAGTATTTTGAGAGATCTTAGTGAGATATTTTCAATTAGCTTAGGTATTCATTACCTAGAGAGCATACATAGAACACTCCCCTTTACTCTTTGTGACGCATTGATCAAAGCCGAGAGTAGAGCGAGTGTTGGATGAGACAGAATACTTCTGTCGAATCCCAAGATAGGAAGCTAGGTTGTAATTCACATTGAATTTCAATACAAGCGGAATCCTATATTGTTAAGTTTAAACAAAAGCTTCCGCGTTATTATTTTCTGCAAACATTTATTCTTCAAGCAGAGTTGGTTTGAGACTAACACCTCAGACCTACTTGGTCAGCACCCGATCCCATCAGTTGTAAAGTTCGGGAGTTAGCGAGAAGTCACATTCTCAAGTCATAGTTAGCTCACATACACATTCAAGCACTTAAGCTCCAATCATCAATTACATATTTCCTGAGTTATACAAACTACCTTAGTTAGTCACAACTCATTCAAGGATAGCAAGTCATAATATATAAGGAATTGCAATAAACCGTATTCGTGCATTTTATCTTGATTAGGTGAGAGCAAGTAAACACACAAACACACAAGCGACGTAGCCTCGCTAGCATACATGGCATGAGAAAATCATACCGTTCACCGTCGCTTTCGGATAATGACTCTTCTTCGAACCGACTATTCGAATCCTATAACATACATGGAATAGGACGGTTAATTATTTACAATTAACCTGGCTTGATTCATCTTTTAATGTTATTGAAACATAGTTACTAATTCCTTACAGTTCACACCTTAATCACATAAGTCATTTACTCCTCATTAATTTCTTAAGCTTGTTTCCTTTTCTTATGTGCATAACTTTCTTACCTCCATTTCTTGAAATAGCTCGTAATTAAAAATAGTGATTAATTAGGCTAATAAGTATTTTAGAGGCTTAATTACATCTAAATAAACATGAGGGAACAAATCCCGAAAAAAACGGATCCTTAAAACGGATTAAAACACAAACAAACCTCAAAGCGCGTTTTTTGAGGAAACCGGGAAAACGCGACTATAAGTGAAATACCCCAAACTTAATTAGGGTGATTAAATTACTCTAATACAATATTTAGGGCCTATTAGTGCCTAATGAATTTTGGTAAAAAGAATAAATCCAAAAGAAACAAGAAAAACGCTTAAAAAGCGAAAAACGCTAAATTGAGCATTATGTGACCGCAGGAGGAATACGACCTCGGCAAGAGTATTAAATTGATTTTAAAGGCTTAATAAGGCCTAAATAATATATGGGAACAATTCCCGGAGAAAACGGATCCATAAAACGAGTTAAAAACGCTAATAAAGCTTTAGTGAACGTTTTTCGAGAAACCCAGAAAACGTGACTTTAAGTGGTCAAACGAACCTGTAAAAATTATAGTTCATCATATAGCTATAAATAAACATTAATGGAAGCTTAATAGCCATTAAAATTAAAGAAACGAGAAAATTCCGGAAAATGGGCCCGGTTAGTGAATAGTGCTAAACCGGGTAAATAAACGAGCGTTTTCTGTAAAAGACGAAAAACGCTCCAGATGGTACTAATATAGTGGGCCGGTTTTAATTAGTAATCAGCCCCACTCACACACACAAAGCTAGAAAGGAAGAAAGAAAAGAAAAGAAAGAAAGAAAAAAATAGAAAGGTACCCCCACCCTCTCTCTCCTCTCTCATTTCTCTTTTCTTCCTTCTCTTTCTTCTTTTCTTCCTTCCTTGTCGTTCTCTCTTTCTTCCCCATGGCAGCCGATTTTTCTCCTCCTCCTCCCACGGCTACTTCAACTTTAACCTCATGCCCAAGCTTTATTAAAGCTCCAATCACAAAAATAATTACATATTTGTGATCCTCTCATCAAGCTCTACATTTCCCTCTTTTCAAAATCCCAAAAGCTTGAAGTTCATATCCATGGGTTTTGGCCATTTGAAGAGAAAATCACACCATTTTGAAGCTTGGGGGCTTCTCCTTCCATTAAGGTAAAAAGTTTCCAAGAAAACTCATCTTTTTCCCCATCTTTGGTGCTAGCCGATTTTACCCATTCTCATGCCCTGTTTTTCTCTCTTTGTGGAGCTCCATTTCAACCTTCCAATGGTGGTGGAATCATGTCCTTGAATCAAGGGGTAAAACCCCTCTTAAAAAGCTCCAAAGGTAAACCCTAAATCATGACATTCTAAGCCCTCCATAGAATTAGTGAATTTCCAAAGGTTTAGATGATTAATTGAATGCATATTTGTGTTTCTTGAATGTTGGGATGGAGTTTGGCAACTCCATCCCCACTTGACTGAATTTGAGAAGAGGAGGAGCAAGAGGAGAATTAAGGAGAGACTTGTAAATTAAGGTAAGAAATCTACCTTAAACTTTGTTTTAATTGCTTTAGGAATTGGGAAGGGTTAAATTAAAATAATGAACCCAAACTATGTGAATTAATGTAATTGATTGAATGTGAGGGTGATTGTGAACTTGTGTCGATTTAAGGGCCTAAGTGCCATTGCATTTGAATTTGGAGCTTCAATGTTGTTTGGTGAACTTTGGATTGATATTATGTGCTGGTAGGACCCTTGTAAGGGCGTGGCTAGATTAGGGTTTGATATGGTGAAAATTGAGAAATGTGGATATGCAAGGTTTATGGGGAGGTTATGGCGAAATTTCGGTGGAAAATAAGTGTTTTAGGTGACCTTGGAAATGAGAGAAGTTTAGGTGTGTAGTTGGGTTGGATAGAGATGTTTAGTGGCCTTGGAATGGTGAATGGAGGATGGATTAGAGAGTGTACAAAATCTGTAGCAAATAGCATGTGAGGAGCTTGGATTTAAGGAAAAAGAGTTAGTGTTTATAACTCGTGAAACAAGGAGTGAATGTGGGTTGTAGAAGTGCATTTATGTAGGAATGATTTGCAATGGTCATTGATGGTTTGGTGAGGTTGGTAGGAGGTTGAAACAAGCAAGAAGGAATTTAGAAATGCACAAGTGAGCAACCTGTTACAGTAAGGAAGAAAAATTTGTGGAAATTGAGCAAGAATTGGGTAGTGAATTTAACTAATATTTGAAGAGGTTTATAGCATGTTATAAGGTGTTTAAACATGTAGGAAACATGTGAAATGATTAGAGGTGAATTAAGGGTTGAAAACTAATCAAAAACTGTAAATTTTGACAGTTCCAGGGGTGGTCCGGGTGTGCAAATCGATACACAAACCCGGACCACATCAAAAACGCACCAGAAGACCATCCCAGGGGGTGGTCAGGGTTTGTAAATCCGGACACAAACCCGGACCACATAGAAAAATAGGCAGAAACGGAATTCAGGGATTGGTCCGGGTTTGTAGACCCGGACACAAACTCGGACCATGCTAAAATTGTAACAGAATGTGTTTTAAAGGTGTCTAATGATGGGGAAGTGAATGGTATTGGTTTTAGGTGATGTTTAGGACTTGTTTGGCGACCTTTAATGGTCCTAAGAAGTGTAAATAAGTTGGAGAAGTGATTGAGGTAGTTGTGAGTTTAAGAGCACATAAACGAAACCAAAGAATGATGGGTTAACGGGGTTAATTACGGGAGTACTAGTCTACATACCGTAGTACTTAAAATTAACGGAGATGTTTGAAACATTATCAGTGAATCGAGAGTAAGACTCGAGGAACGAGTGTGAACTGAGGAACATAAGGTGACCCGGTAAAGTTAAACCCCGGTGAAATGTATGATTTCCTCATGCTCTGTATCCTAACTTGGTTACCCAGATTTGTGTGCTTGATTGATTGTGTGATCACCTAACAAGATAAATGCACGAATCGGATTGTGTGCACTTATTAGTGCTTGTATGGTATTGTTGTTTGTTGGATTGTATTCTTTTAACTAAAGTTTGTATAATTCATGAAATGTGAATTTGAATGAATTGTTTGAATGTCGAATGTGTATGGTAGTGCGACTCATAGTTGTGTCTTGTGTGGGTAGAGACTCGTAGGAAGAGTCAAGTGCGAACTACTAAAAGGTGGAAACACACCACAACTATCGAACCAATACACGGTAACATAAACCTACGAATTCACTAGAATGTGAGAAAGTATACGAGAGTAGTAACCTTCCGATAACGGTTAGAGAACCAAAATGATTTAATCCACACAATAATTAATGTGGAAGATATGAGTAACCTCTACTAGAGGACTTGATAATTGTTCAAACAATGAACCTTGAGTAAAGTAAGAATGGTAAGGGATCACCAAACCCCTTAGAAATATAGTCGGACCCCAATGAGAGGAAACGACTAAAATAAACAATGTCATGAACATGAGAGTATTCGATAAGTTTGGAAACCTTAATCTTATAATACTAGCAATGAGAATTTCCCTAAGCCATTAGATGCTATCGAGAGAGATACTTCTAGGCTAATCCTTGAGATTGTGAATTGACTCCGAGAGTGGAGTTTCGGGAAATTTGAGTAGTCCGGTAGTGAACCGACATTTGAGAATTTGAGGAGCTAACTGTATAGCCTTTTGTATTTGAGCCCGGTGCTAGGTTCTTGTGTAGACCCTGCCCGGAGGTCAGACGAATGACTTGACCGTACCTTTGAGTATTGAGTATGGATTGAGAACTTAAGTATTGAGTATTGACAATTGAGCATGTGAGCCTTGAGTATTGAGAAAATTGATTATTAGTTGAGATTGAGAGCCAGAGAATTTGAGTAAGTGTAACCCTAGTGAGTGGGTGACAAGGTAGAAGAAATTGAGGCAGGAGGATGGTGGGATAACCCTAGTGAGTAAACTAAATCTTGATGTTTGTGTTAGCGTTTGTGTTCCTTGTTGAACCATGATGTGTTAAAAATATTAATGTATTGTGGTATTGCATGTTGTTTGAACTAAAATGAATCACATGCTCTCGACCAATTAGTCAGCGTACCCTCGCTAGTACGCAGGGTATGCGGAAGTCATATGCAACAATTTTGCTAAGCCCCTTGGGGCGATGTTTTTATTTTCCAGGTACAATGAAGCCGGTCATCCGTTCGAGAGTAGGACGGGGGTGTGTAATTAATATGGATGGCTGTTTGAGAATTGTATTTGTTGTATTACTGGATTGTAAGACCGAATGGTCACCACTGGACTTGGGAATTGTAGTCACTCGGTATAGTGCATAATTGAGATTGTATTGTATATAATGGATTTGAAGGTTGTATTTAGTTTGAGAATTGATTAAGTAATGGAAGTATCTTTTATATAGTGTACTCGGAATAAGACCCATCAGACCGAGATGTTTTGTTGTTGTAATTGAGTTGGATTGGCCTAGTAAGTCACGTGGATTGTCTCACCCTCGGTTGTGTTGGAATTACCGCTACGTTGTTGTTGGTATTTGAGACGGGTTAGAGGATAATGGTGTGATTACCGGTAGGGGTGTTACATTAAGCGGGTTAAATAGACCCGTAATATTTGGTCAACCAAATAGTCACCAATAAACATTAAAGGTTCAGAAACCAATAAAAACTAATGAGAAAATTCCGGAAACGGGTTTCAGTTAGTAAAAACTGTAAAACCGGGAAGTTGTGGGGTGAGAGTGTAAATAAGAAAACCTAATGTGTCCAATTTTGAAAATTAAAATCAAGAATCTGTGTGTGTATGGGGCCGGCTCACTCACTCCCTCCTCTCTTAATTCCCTCCTTTATTTGCCTTTAGTAACAAAAGGACAAGGGAGTAAAGTAGAAAAGCAAAAAAATAAGTCTCTCTCCTCCCCACTCTATTCTCTCACCCATACTCCCTTTCCCTCTCTAATTTCTTCCTTCCTTCACCAGCCTCTAATGGCGATTTTGTAAGCCCCCCACACAGCCCTCATCTTCTCTCTCTTGTTGAAGGCTCAAAACACCCCCAAATCACACAAAAACTGTACCGTTGGAATCCCTTTGCAAAGGAGATAATCTTCCTCCTTTCAAAAATAAAAAAACTCCACTATCTCCACCATAGATGTAGCTCATTTGGGAGTTTGAAGACCACCATTGGAAGCCCCTTCATTTCCTTGTCATTCCAAAGTAAAAATAGTTTTGAAACTCCATCTTTTTCCAGCCCTCTTTGAAAAAACAAAATTCAAAATTTAGCCTTGTTGTGTGCCTTGTTCCAGCCGATTTGGCTTCATTTTGGAGTTGGAATCTTGATATTGTTGCTGTCCAAAGCTTCATATATTCATTGGAAGGTAATGCTTCATTTTAAACCTTAAACAAGTATATAAACCCTAGGCTAGTTTAAGGGTGAAATTCTAAGTTAGTATTTGGTGTATTGATGGGCTGTAGCTTGGAGAGTGTGAACTCCATCTGAACTGGTTGTGAGGAAAAAGGAAGAAGGAAGAAAGAAAGAAGAAAAGAAGAGAAGGCAAAGAAAGAAAGAAAACTAGCAAGACAAGGTAAATGCTATTACCTTGAGCTAGATTTGTATGGTGTAGTGTAACAGATTTTATGTATTAAAAATGAGTAATGTATGTAGTTTTGTGTAGTAGCTATGTTGTAGTATAATGAAGAATAGAATAAAAATTGTTTTGAAGTTTTGAATGATAATTAAAAGGCTTGGGAAAACCATGAGGAATGAGTATGTATGTGCAGGAAATTTATGTGTTGTTAGTGTGTAGAAGTGATGTGGTGATTGTAAAATGAATGGTGAGCTGAGAATTTATGGGCAAAGTGAAAATTATAGGGGAAACTCTACCCAAATTTGTCTAGAATTTAGAAAAACTTAGATGTGTAAGGAGAGAGGAAACAACCTAGGTAGTATCTAGGTGTATTTGGAGAGCTTAAAGTAAGTGTCTAGCACTTTGAAACAGATTGGAGAGCAGCTAGATAATGGGAAATACTAGAGTGGAAATAATGCATTTGTGGAGGCTAGTAATGGCATTAGTTGAGGGAGTATTGAATGGTAAAGGTTAGAACAAAAATCTATAGCATTGATGAGAGAAAATTAGTATAAGTGTTGGAATGACGTGAGAAAAATTGTGTAAGTTAATTAAGAAATGAGTAATGAGTTTGGTGGATGAACTAAAGTGATTTAGAGCATCAAAATGTGTGTTAAACATGTTGGGAATGTATTGGTAAGGGTTAGGGAAGCAATGGGAAAGAAGGGACTGAAAACAGAAATTAAAACAAGTATACTAGGCTGGACCGACCTTGGGACCGCCCTTGGCAAGGTCGGTCGAGCCTTAAATTGCATAGACGGAAGTCTACTGACTTCAACCGACCTTGGGACCGAACTTGACAAGGTCGGTCGAGTTGTAAATTGTGAAACCAGAAGTCACTGACTTCGACCGACCTTGGGACCGGACATGGCAAGGTCGGTCGAGTCATAAATTTTGAACCCTGTAACACACTGACTTGGACCGTAGGTGGAATACGACCTCGGCAAGAGTATTAAATTGATTTTAAAGGCTTAATAAGGCCTAAATAATATATGGGAACAATTCCCGAAGAAAACGGATCCATAAAACGAATTAAAAACGCTAATAAAGCTTTAGCGCACGTTTTTTGAGAAAACCAGAAAACGTGAGTTTAAGTGGTCAAACGTACTTGTAAAAATTATAGTTCATCAAATAGCTATAAATAAACATTAATGGAAGCTTAATAGCCATTAAAATTAAAGAAACGAGAAAATTCCGGAAAACGGGCCCGGTTAGTGAATAGTGCTAAACCGGGTAAATAAATGAGTGTTTTCTGTAAAAGACGAAAAATGCTCCAGATGGTACTAATATAGTGGGCCGGTTTTAATTAGTAAGCAGCCCCACTCACACACACAAAGCTAGAAAGGAAGAAAGAAAAGAAAAGAAAGAAAGAAAAAAAATAGAAAGGTACCCCCACCCTCTCTCTCCTCTCTCATTTCTCTTTTCTTCCTTCTCTTTCCTCCTTTCTTCCTTCCTTGTCGTTCTTTCTTTCTTCCCCATGGCAGCCGATTTTTCCCCTCCTCCTCCCATGGCTACTTCAACTTCAACCTCATGCCCAAGCTTTATTAAAGCTCCAATCACAAAAATAATTACATATTTGTGATCCTCTCATCAAGCTCTACATTTCCCTCTTTTCAAAATCCCAAAAGCTTGAAGTTCATATCCATGGGTTTTGGCCATTTGAAGAGAAAATCACACCATTTTGAAGCTTGGGGGCTTCTCCTTCCATTAAGGTAAAAAGTTTCCAAGAAAACTCATCTTTTTCCCCATCTTTGGTGCTAGCCGATTTTACCCATTCTCATGCCTTGTTTTTCTCTCTTTGTGGAGCTCCATTTCAACCTTCCAATGGTGGTGGAATCATCTCCTTGAATCAAGGGGTAAAACCCCTCTTAAAAAGCTCTAAAGGTAAACCCTAAATCATGACATTCTAAGCCCTCCATTGAAATAGTGAATTTCCAAAGGTTTAGATGATTAATTGAATGCATATTTGTGTTTCTTGAATGTTGGGATGGAGTTTGGCAACTCCATCCCCACTTGACCGAATTTGAGAAGAGGAGGAGCAAGAGGAGAATTAAGGAGAGACTTGTAAATTAAGGTAAGAAATCTACCTTAAACTTTATTTTAATTGCTTTAGGAATTGGGAAGGGTTAAATTAAAATAATGAACCCAAACTATGTGAATTAATGTAGTTGATTGAATTTGAGGGTGATTGTGAACTTGTGTCGATTTAAGGGTCTAAGTGCCATTGCATTTGAATTTGGAGCTTCAATGTTGTTTGGTGAATTTTGGATTGATATTATGTGCTGGTAGGACCCTTGTAAGGGTGTGGCTAGATTAGGGTTTGATATGGTGAAAATTGAGAAAGGTGGATATGCAAGGTTTATGGGGAGGTTATGGCGAAATTTCGGTGGAAAATAAGTGTTTTAGGTGACCTTGGCAATGGGAGAAGTTTAGGTGTGTATTTGGGTTGGGTAGAGATGTTTAGTGACCTTGGAATGGTGAATGGAGGATGGATTAGAGAGTGTACAAAATCTGTAGCAAATAGCATGTGAGGAGCTTGGATTTTAGGAAAAAGAGTTAGTGTTTATAACTCGTGAAACAAGGAGTGAATGTGGGTTATAGAAGTGCATTTATGTAGGAATGATTTGCAATGGTCATTGATGGATTTGGTGAGGTTGGTAGGAGGTTGAAACAAGCAAGAAGGAATTTAGAAATGCACAAGTGAGCAACCTGTTACAGTAAGGAAGAAAAATTTGTGGAAATTGAGCAAGAATTGGGTAGTGAATTTAACTAATATTTTGAAGAGGTTTATAGCATGTTATAAGGTGTTTAAACATGTAGGAAACATGTGGAATGATTAGGAAATGATTAGAGGTGAATTAAGGGTTGAAAACTAATCAAAAACTGTAAATTTTGATAGTTCCAGGGGTGGTCCGGGTGTGGAAATCGGTACACAAACCCGGACCACATCAAAAACGCACCAGAAGACCATCCCAGGGGGTGGTCCGGGTTTGTAAACCCGGACACAAACCCGGACCACATAGAAAAATAGGCAGAAATGGAATTCAGGGATTGGTCCGGGTTTGTAGACCCGGACACAAACCCGGACCATGCTAAAATTGTAACAGAATGTGTTTTAAAGGTGTCTAATGATGGGGAAGTGAATGGTATTGGTTTTAGGTGATGTATAGGACTTGTTTGGTGACCTTTAATGGTCCTAAGAAGTGTAAATAAGTTTGAGAAGTGATTGAGGTAGTTGTGAGTTTAAGAGCACATAAACGAAACCAAAGAATGATGGGTTAACGGGGTTAATTACGGGAGTACTAGTCTACATACCGTAGTACTTAAAATTAACGGAGATGTTTGAAACATTATCAGTGAATCGAGAGTAAGACTCGAGGAACGAGTGTGAACCGAGGAACATAAGGCAACCCGGTAAAGTTAAACCTCGGTGAAAGGTATGATTTCCTCATGTTCTGTATCCTAACTTGGTTACCCCGATTTGTGTGCTTGATTGATTGTGTGATCACCTAACAAGATAAATGCATGAATCGGATTGTGTGCACTTATTAGTGCTTGTATGGTATTGTTGTTTGTTGGATTGTATTCTTTTAACTAAAGTTTGTATAATTCATGAAATGTGAATTTGAATGAATTGTTTGAATGTCGAATGTGTATGGTAGTGCGACTCATAGTTGAGTCTTGTGTGGGTAGAGACTCGTAGGAAGAGTCAAGTGCGAACTAATAAAAGGTGGAAACACACCACAACTATCGAACCAATACACGGTAATATAAACCTACAAATTCAATAGAATGTGAGAAAGTATACGGGAGTAATAACCTTCCGATAACGGTTAGAGAACCAAAATGATTTAATCCACACAATAATTAATAGTGGAAGTATATGAGTAACCTCTACTAGAGGACTTGATAATTGTTCAAACAATGAACCCTGAGTAAAGTAAAGAATGGTAAGGGATCACCAAACCCCTTAGAATTATAGTCGGACCCCAATGAGAGGAACCGACTAAAATAAACAATGTCATGAACATGAGAGTATTCGATAAGGTTGGTAAAACCTTAAATCTTATAATACTAGACATTGAGAATTCCCTAAGCCATTAGATGCTATCGAGAGAGATACTTCTAGGCTAATCCTAGAGATTGTGAATTGACTCCGAGAGTGGAGTTTCAGGAATTTGAGTAGACCGGTAGTGAACCAGACATTTGAGAATTTGAGGAGCTAACTGTATAGCCCTTTTGTATTTGAGCCCAGTGGTGGGTCTTTTGTAAGACCCTGCCCGGAGGTCATGAGAATGACTTAACACGTACCTTTGAGTATTGAGTATGGATTGAGAACTTAAGTATTGAGTATTGAGAATTGAGCATGTGAGCCTTGAGTATTGAGAAAATTGAGTATTGAGTTGAGATTGAGAGCCAGAGAATTTGAGTAAGTGTAACCCTAGTGAGTGGGTGACAAGGTAGAAGAAATTGAGGCATGGTGAGGTATAACCCACAAAGCCTAAGTATACAACAAACTAAACTAACCTCTTGATGTGTGTGTTAGCATTTGTGTTCCTTGTTGAACCATGAATGTGTTAAAATACATATATAATGTATTGTGGTATTGCATGTTGTTTGAACTAAAATGAATTGCATGCTCTCGACCAATTAGTCGGCGTCCCCTCACTAGTACGCGGGGTATGCGGAAGTCATATGCAGCAATTTTGCTGAGCCCCTTGGGGCGATGTTTTTATTTTCCAGGTACAATAAAGCCGGTCATCCGTTCGAGAGTAGGACGGGGTGTAATTAATATGGGTAGCTGTTTGAGAATTGTATTTGTTGTATTACGGGATTGTAAGACCGAATGGTCACCACTGGACTTGGGAATTGTAGTCATTCGGTATAGTACAAAATTGAAATTGTATTGTATATAATGGATTTGAAGGTTGTATTTAGTTTGAGAATTGATTAAGTAATCGAAGTATCTTTTGTATAGTGTACTCGGAATAAGACCCATCAGACCGATATTGTGAAATACCCCAAACCGTGATATGTTGTTTAAATGTTAAACTATGGTATATAAAGGCTAAAAAGTGCCTTAGAAACATCAGTGAACAATTTAAACCATAGTAAAACACAATAAAACACTAAGACACAGTTTGAGCAAAAACATGCTCTAAGCTTGGAAGTGAACTTGGTTAGGACCCAAAGAGCCTACCAAGACTTAATAATATTCAATTATGATTTAATAAGGCTAAATAAGTCCTTAGGGAACGTTGGTGGATAATTAAACCAAACAAAACACAAGAAAACACCTTACAGTCAATTTAAGCAAATACTTGCTCTAGACTTGGTGTAACCTTGTATAATACCTAAAGGTCATTCTTAGACCTTATAAACATGCTAATGAACATGTTAAATCAATTACTAAAGAAAACCAAGCTTGAAAACAAGTTAAAAATTGTCTTGTAAATGAGTTTTGAGTGGCTAAATGACCATCATTACTCTTTAATTAATATGTGTACTACTTAGTATCACATTAGGAAGTCTAAATCAATGGGAAATCAAAAATTTCACAAATATGTGCCTTATTTTGTGAATAGTGCTCAAATAGTGCTAGTTTAAGTTATAAGTCAACATAAGTTGTTTAATTGGTCAAAAAAGGCCATAAATATGTTATATATTGAAGGGGCCACGGTTTTTAAGGTGGGGAGTCACCAACCTAGTCATCCAACTAAAGAACAGAAAAAGAAATAAAGTAAAGTTACTATTTGCTTTTAAGCTTAAATATCTTGCAAAAGTGAGACCTCTCACCTCTCCTCTTCATTTCCTTGCCTTCCCACCGTGTTCTTCCTCTATTCTCCCAACCAGAACCGAGCTTGCTACAGCCCCTCTCTTCTCTAACTTCAATTGCTCACCAAATGTTCATTAATGCTCCAAATCAAATTCTAAGACCATATTTGTCTTAGTTAGACCAAGCTCTTCACTTTTATCTTTTCAAATCTTCAAAAGCTCCATTTCGGTGCCATGGAGATTCACCATTGAAGGAGCTTGAGCCCATATTTCCATGCCTTGTCATTCTCCTTTGTTTCAAGGTAAGGAAAATCAAAGAAAAACTTCATTCCCTCTTGTTTTGTATATGTTCGAAAATTTCACCTCACAAGGGTGCTTTGTTTTGCTTTTCATAGCTCCATTTCAATCTTTAAAGGACAAGGAGGAGTCCTCTCTTGATGCTTATTCAAGCTCTCTTTTTATTCCAAGGTAAAACAACTATCCTAAAGTGTATAGACAATGTACATAACCTAGGGTTTGTAAATGAGTTTAAGCATGAAGCTTGAATGCTCATTGGTTTTACTTGTATATTGATTAGAACATTGACAAGTAACCAAGTCCTCTTGCCGATTTCCAAACAAGGAAGAACAAGAGTGCTCAAGTAAAAATCTTGAAGAAAAGAGGTAAATGTGTTAACCTAATGTGGTTAAAATGCATTAGGAAAAATGAGCTTAAGTTGTTCATTAAAACTACTTAAGGAGCTAATGGTAAATGAGTTAGTAAAATGATCTCAAGGAGTTTATTAAGGGCATATGTGATGTTGAGTGTATTTGCAGGTCAAAGGCATTATTTATGTGGGAAATTCAGTGTTTAAGGTTTATGTTATTTAAGGGCCTAAGAGCCATGCAATTTAAGGGCCTAAGTGCCAAGCAATTTAAGTTTATGCACTATATTGTGATGTAATGTGGTTTAAGGGTTTAGTTGTGTGTAAAGAACATCTCTTGAGAAGATGAATGTCTTTGGTGGTTAAAGGATGAAAACCATGTGTTTGTGTGTAAGAATGTGTATTAAGAGATTTAGTGTTCTTGGTTGTCCCAAGGTGAAAAACTATGTGTTTTGGTGTAAGGTGCTACAAGAGAAGCTATGGCAAAATTTAGTTGATAAACAAAGGAGTTTATGTGTTGTAATGAGATGTTATGACCTAGAAGGTACTAGGAATTGTTAAGTGCTACGATGGGTAAAGAAAGTGAAATAAGGTGTTCTTAGGTGTTAAGATGCCTTAGGCATAGTCTTGGAGATTTAGGGAACTAATGGATGATTTCTTGATACACCAAGGTGATGGTGGAGGTGTGGTAAAGTCTTGTGCAAAGTTTGGTGAACAATGGAAGTGTAACGCCTTGTGAAGGTTTAAAACAAGAGCTTGTGGGAAGGACCTAAGAGGTTTGTGTAAAGGGAATGGTTGTAGTGAAAATGATGTTTAAAAAGGGTGGTTATAAGTTAGTGAGGGAACACTTTGGTTAGGTGAAGTTTTAGGCAAGAATACAAGTTACAAGTGTAAGAAAAAAAATGTTCTAAGTGTTAAAAACTTAGTAAAAGTTGAGTAAAAGTTTAAGGAATTTTTGGGATGGTTAGAGTGGGTTTAAGTGTGCCCAAAAGATGTTAAAACATGTGGGAAAACATGTGTGAAACATAGAAAAAAATTGGGATGAATTTAGAGTTCAAAAAGAGGAGAAACACACTTTAGAAAATTGGTTCTGCAGTGGACCGCCCCTACGGACCGCCCCTATGGGGAGGTCCTGTTGTTTGCTGCAGGCGTGGGAGTTTCTGTTGTGGACCGCCCCTGGGGACCTCCCCAGTGGGGCGGTGCGGACCAGAACAAAAAAAAAATTCTTTAAATTTAAGAAAGAGAATGAGGGTTATGTAGTAGACCCTAGTATGTATAATAAAGATAAATAAGTGTAAGATTTAGGATAAAACATGTAAACACTTAGTAAGTTATAAGTTGAGTAAGTTAATTAACCGACATTATTCATTATGTATAGGAGTTGCCTACGGTGGAAAAACCAATCGAAGCAGGGACCAAGGTATGGTTTTCTTGCAACCTGTGTCCTACCGGATTACACCGGCTTGTATGCCAATGTGTTTTTCTGTATGTTTGCCACGTTATGAGATAAATCATGAAAGGAGTTTACAGTCATTATTGTTGTTGTGTATTGCGTACTGATACCGGTAACCTCGAATGCGCATGGAAGGCTAGTTAACCATTATTAGGTAAACGTAAGAGAACGATATCCGGTAATAACGTTTCCAACCTAATGAACGTTCTAACCACGACTATACGTGAGTTAATGGTGTGATGTTGTGTGTGATGTTTGTTGTAAATGTATGACCCTCCTTTGTGTGATTAACTCAGTTGTAATATTGTATTGTGTGCTGATGTGATAGGTTCCACAACGGATTCTTTATCTGTGAATATTTATATATTATGGGGGGTGAGGAATCCGGTTGTTCCGGTCGCGCGTTGTTTGGGAGTTGTTGTATACAGTTTCTTCAGCTTCCTCTCTGTTGATTGTCTTCCTTCATTGGTCTTCGATCACCACTGAGCTTAACCAAGGCTCTTGACTCACGTCTGTTGGGGATTATGTATGTTGTGTTCGGGTCACTAAACCCGATCCATCTTTATGTTAAGTTATCCGTTCGCCTAACAGGACGGTAACGAGTTATGTAAACGAGCTTAGCATGAGTTTGACAGCATCCTCTAGGCTCTCCCAGTGAACTAACTATGTTTGGGGCGGTTCCTAGAGAGATCCGTGCCCGTTATGTTATGTGTTGTTGATGTACTGCAATGTTATTTGCGATGTTATGTTATGTGCACGTTGATACGTGAAAAGTGTTGTTATGTGGTGTATGTGGATCATGGATATGAATCCCAGTTTATAAAAGAGACGTTTATAGATAACCCGATTATTGGGTAAGTGTCGTCTATTAAGGAAGTAGCTCCGCTAGAGGAGAACCCTCTACGGTTAATGAACACAATGAGTGACTTATCACGTATGGATGTGTTATCTGTTTGTTGAGCCCATTGTAGTGGAATGTTATGTGTTGTGTGTTGATAGTTTACATGCATGATTCAAATATAATCTATCGCATGCCAAGACGACAGTTAGTTGTGCGTGGCCCGGTAGCATGCGGGTTGCGGGATTACTATACCAGCAAAGGTGCTGAGCCCCTGGGGGGCCACCCTTTCTCTTCTTTTTCCCATTTCAGGTACAAGGAGCTGGAAGCCATTCGAGAGTAGGACGGGGTAGTCGTTTGTACATGGGTAGCCATTTAAGTTGTATATGTATTGTAGGTGTAGTAAGACCAAAGTTGTTATCGGCATCAGTTTGTGAATACTCGGTACAATTGGAAGGTATGTGTATGTTTTGTTGTTAATGGAAAGGGATAGTGATGTGTAGTCGCTCGGGAATCTAGTCCATCAGACCGATACAATGTATATGTACTAGCCTTGTTAGCCACGTGGGTGGTTAACGGCGTGTAACACCAACGAGTTATGTAATGTGATGAAGTATATTTTCCGCTGCAGTTTGTTGTTAAGTGTGTTGTTGTTGGACGGGGTGTTACAAAAAGTGGCTGATGACTGAATTACCGAGCTTAGGAAGTACCGAGTTAGGATTATAGTACTTTGGGTTAAGGGTTGAGTGATAGCGTGAGAGATACGCTAGATAGGAACTACCAGTGAATACTGGAAACCTACCATATCCATCCCGCCCTCCACAATCCCTGTTTTATAACCTCGGAAAGAACGCCAGAGAGATGAAAGTCCTCTCTTACTCGGGAATACCCGATCTGGCTGTTATTAAGTATCTTTATAAGTACGGAGAACCTGTCATACGGTAGATCCCGAAGAGTGGGAATCCCGGAGACGGTTTCTACCTGAACAATGTTAACCGCATTTAATAGCGAAGAATGAAGAATCTTGTGTATAGGAGAATGGAATTTCCGGCAACCTGGGTCGACATGCCGAACAGTCGAGAATAACCAGCTTGCAACGCATTGATCGTGCAACAGGCAAGAAGTGAAGTAATGAAACCCGAGACGAGTGTCTACGGGACCACAAATGTTAAATAATGTCGCCAACGGTATACCAACCGACTAAGGAACTACAACGTAGTACCCACACAAGAGACGGATCTCAGTAACCACGACAAATGCGTGGAATGGGCTACGAAGAGGATACAATACTAAGTAAAAGGGGACTCCAAGAATGGGAAACACCCCAGTTAATGATTATCATGTGAATACAGTGAGAAGTCGCCCAGAGGGTTAATTGTCAAGACTGTAAGATCAAGTGACGGCCAACAA
This sequence comes from Limonium bicolor, assembly GCA_023374045.1. Taxonomy (NCBI): domain Eukaryota; kingdom Viridiplantae; phylum Streptophyta; class Magnoliopsida; order Caryophyllales; family Plumbaginaceae; genus Limonium; species Limonium bicolor. The sequence continues at coordinate 22,594,096 of CM041783.1, read as the reverse complement.
GGCCACTGATGACAGTGTGGGTAAAAACAATACCACAACCGGTATGTGTTGAACCGATAGCCAGTTAGCATGGCGCACATGCCATGGCAAGTGCTGCTATAACAGGGTTGTTCGGGAAAGTTTTAACAAATACGAAGTACTTAGTAAAGTACCACAAAGTTAACTGTGATCACCATAACTATGGAAGGGCTTAACAGCCTAACCTTTGTAATTGGAAGTACACCAGTCAGCAGGAAGCTAGACTTGGTTAAGACAAGAAGACGTTGTGAAACCATGAAATTTTTTTTCTCTCAAACTCAGATTTATTTCAAACTCTTTTCTTTCAAAACCAGATTTTCTTTCAAACCAATACTTCTTTCTAACCTTCTTTTAAACCAAACCAGTAAACTCAAGGGTAGTTGATAAAGATACAACAGTGGATAAACTTTCCCTCGATTAAGTTCGGGAAGCACGGAATGCATGTTGTCATAGGACAACATAAGAGAGTTGACAACAGAATACTTCACCTTGGCGTGTGACGGACACTACGAGTATACCAGCTGTAATGTGGGATGACCGCACTCCGATAGGAGCTTGTGGGCCTGGCAGACCTTCTTATGGGTTAGTCGGGTGAGTAGCAGTGTATCAGTATGGTACCCCATATATGTATACGAGTAGAGTCCGGAACACGGGAAGTAGCCGACTCCATACTACGGTCAGCAGTAAAAATCAAACAAGAGCAATGGATTACCACAAATGATTGAAGTACAGGAACCCAGTTAAGTTAATGGGACTAAAGGAATTAGTGAGTTTATTTCAAGGAAATGTTTAAGAGTCAGGAAGTGCGAAGTGCACTGACTGTTATGTAAAGACATCACATGTGTCTTAAGAATCCCGAGGGGTAAACATGATAGCCGGAATGGTGACCCAGCCTGTGCATGGCAAGTAGATGCCTAATGTGGACACATTAATGTGCAACGAACGGGATGAAATTCCCAGAATGAGTGCCTACACTACCAGGAGATGTTGATCTTCACAGAAGAAGATAATAAGCCAGTTAAGAACATAAAACGGCGTGGCTAACTGAATATACCAATAAGTGCGAACCAGACGTAAAGGCATAACTTAGTAACACCCAGGAGCAATCCTTGAAGGGTGTTCGCATCAATGATAGTTGAATGAAATAACGTGACAGAAACACAAGGGTTGAAACTAACACCCAGTTTAGACATAAGTTGTCAAGAGACGGACTGACAATCCTAAGGGGCATCCCATGAAAGGAAACAAAATGCAACAACCTTGTCATGGAGCCTAATATGATATCCAAACCATGTAATGTGGTACAGAGAAGTACATGTGTGTGGACAGCCTATAATGAGCGGAGCTCAAGACAATAAGGCTTATATGCCACAAACCAGATATGTTATATAAATTTAATCGATTGTAAAAGTTTATGTTATATAAGTAAGTAAAGCGGATAACGAACCACTGCTAAGAGAGTGGGGATACCTCTTAATATTGTGAGACCGCAACAGCGGTAGTTATGTGAACCAAGTTCAAGAAACATGTTAAGGATTGACCATGTTGTCATTGCGAGAGAACAAATAGTTTGGTAGCATGTGTGTATAAGTGAAGCACTGAGCTGAATAACGCCGGCTTGTGACTCGAGTGATCAACGCTCAAGGAGCATTCTGTAGTCATCCAAATGAATGACGAACCATAATACGAATGATGTAAGTATATGTGTGGAAGCTAATATGACAGTGAATACCATATAAGTTGATGTTATACAATGAGAAAGACCAGTTATGAGTTAAACTCAGTGGAGATGCAAGGTAAGTGATGATAAACAGACTGGGCAATAAGCCAGTAGTTGGTACTATGTGATAAGGAACTCAGTGTGGATTCCATTGCTAATAAGAGATTTACTATCAAGAGTTTACGCCTCTACATTCTGTATGATTGAGTGTTTTGGCATTGCATTTGAACAGTAATGATCGAGTGCGATAGATAGGATTCTGGAAATGTTAATTGTGGTGGAAACAGAAAGCGGCTTATAACGCCATAGTGACTGATGCATAGGAAATGCAAAGATGTACCAAGAAAGAGTACTTGTACAGAACCAAATGTGGAGGCATGGTTAGCATTAAGTGACTGCAGTAACACGGAATACTAGATATTGGTATGGAATATACCTCAAGTGTGGGAAATAACCGAGAGAGCACTACACATTAGGTGGTAGCGCAATCTCAACCGACAGTAAGTCGGAAGAAATTAAGTCAATCATTGTGAAATACATAGTTGTATACATAGTAATTATCAGAGAAGTAGATAGAAAGTTTGTAACTCACCGAATTCGCTCACGGTAAGAGATACCACGCGTCGGTGGAGAAACCGTTATTACCAAGATAAAGATGATAATTGGAGATGTACAATACAGTAAGAATAACGAATGGGGCAGACTAAGCTCTACAGTTATCAGAGTTTCGCAGCAGAAACTAGTGAGCCAGTGATTCAAATGTTGAATGTGCATAGTGAGTATGAGTAAATGGCTAATTATCAATGCCTAGAATCCGCACAGGCCAGAACCGAAACCAGTTAAGAGTTAAAGCAAACTCAATATGGTTAAGATCCTCTAACCTGAACACAATGTATAACAGACCGCGTGGAAGTTAAAACACTTCACGACGGTAGAACTTTTTAAACCAATATCCAGTGGTTGATTACGTGGGCGTAATCCCTTTTAAGGGGGGTAGAGCGCAAAACCGCTTAGTGTGTATTACCGTACAAGTGTACGTGACCTATGGTGTGCATAGCACAAATTATTTGTTTTGATGATTGGAGTGAGTGTTACGTAAACATACACATTCATTCATGGTGTAATTGTGGTAATTGCGCACAGAAGATGCGAATACCATTGTGATAAGTGTGTTTATTTGTTAACAGTTGTGTGTGATAGTACAAGTGTGGGGAGTAGAGAAACTCCCGGGGAACAAAACCCCCGACAGTGTATAAATGTGAAACTGTGTGTTGTATTTTGATAAAGTATATGTATATATGTAATATAGTGATCGTGAAAGGGTATGAAACCGACATAGAACCTAGTGAGAATAAGATTCCCTAGGTAAAGATTAAAGTGAATGGAGATAACTGATAGATGAAGTTCTATCCTTGGAGATGTAATGATTATGACTAGAATGACAAAAAAAGATAGAAAAATGGGTTATGCTTGAATTAGTTGTTGTTTGAAATTGAAGTGGGGGGTGAAACTTGATTTCATGAGATCAAGGGAAGCCGAACACAAATTGGGGTGGAAGGATAGTTCAACACTGATGCTGATCACATCAGGGTTGGATGATTCTTGAAGCTCCCTTAAGTGGTCACAATTAACCACGCTAAGAAAAGAAGTAAAGAGCATAAGTTGGACTTGGAGTTGTATGTGTTTTCAAAAGGATTTTGAATTGGTATTTATAAAACGTCGATAGATACTTTACATAATTAAAGTTCTCTTACTTAACCTCACAAGGAAAAATTTTAAATTTAAGTGATTGTTTTGATCTCCCAAAGGAACAGGGACGGAAGGTGTCCATCGCGACCGGGTTCTGCGGGATCAGAGTGTATATCAAAGATATTTTTGATTGTTATACATGCTATGACATGTTGTGTGGTATGTGTAATAAATATTATTTTGACCTTGAGTCCTAATTTGGTCGAGTTCCGAAAGTTGTTGTGTTACCTAGACCTATGTGTCTAAATGTTGTTATGTTACCCAGACCTGAGAGTCTAAGGGTTGTTATGTAAGTATAATGTTGATTAAGGTACCTGGACCACTATGTCCGAGGTTATCATGTAAGTATGTTATGTTATGTTATGTATGGATGTGAATATGTTACCTGGACCATTAAGTCCGAGGGTGTGATGTAAAGTATGTTTGGTTATGGAAGTTTATTTCCAAGTGATTCATGCGTTCTAATCCAAATGATGTGTGGGAAGTGTGAACTTCGAGGATGAAGTTCTTTTAAGGGGGGTAGATTGAAATACCCCAAACCGTGATATGTTGTTTAAATGTTAAACTATGGTATATAAAGGCTAAAAAGTGCCTTAGAAACATCAGTGAACAATTTAAACCATAGTAAAACACAATAAAACACTAAGACACAGTTTGAGCAAAAACATGCTCTAAGCTTGGAAGTGAACTTGGTTAGGACCCAAAGAGCCTACCAAGACTTAATAATATTCAATTATGATTTAATAAGGGTAAATAAGTCCTTAGGGAACGTTGGTGGACAATTAAACCAAACAAAACACAAGAAAACACCTTAAAGTCAATTTAAGCAAATACTTGCTATAGACTTGGTGTAACCTTGTATAATACCTAAAGGTCATTCTTAGACCTTATAAACATGCTAATGAACATGTTAAATCAATTACTAATGAAAACCAAGCTTGAAAACAAGTTAAAACACAAAATGTGCTTTAAGGAGTCTTAAAGCACATTTTTGAAAAATTGTCTTGTAAATGAGTATTGAGTGGCTAAATGACCATCATTACTCTTTAATTAATATGTGTACTACTTAGTATCACATTAGGAAGTCCAAATCAATGGGAAATCAAAAATTTCACAAATATGTGCCTTGTTTTGTGAATAGTGCTCAAATAGTGCTAGTTTAAGTTATAAGTCAACATAAGTTGTTTAATTGGTCAACAAAGGCCATATATATGTTATATATTGAAGGGGCCACGGTTTTTAAGGTGGGGAGTCACCAACCTAGTCATCCAACTAAAGAAAAGAAAAAGAAATAAAGTAAAGTTACTATTTGCTTTTAAGCTTAAATATCTTGCAAAAGTGAGACCTCTCACCTCTCCTCTTCATTTCCTTGCCTTACCACCGTGTTCTTCCTCTATTCTCCCAACCAGAACCGAGCTTGCTACAGCCCCTCTCTTCTCTAACTTCAATTGCTCACCAAATGTTCATTAATGCTCCAAATCAAATTCTAAGACCATATTTGTCTTAGTTAGACCAAGCTCTTCACTTCTATCTGTTCAAATCTTCAAAAGCTCCATTTCGTTGCCATGGAGATTCACCATTGAAGGAGCTTGAGCCCATATTTCCATGCCTTGTCATTCTCCTTTGTTTCAAGGTAAGGAAAATCAAAGAAAAACTCCATTCCCTCTTGTTTTGTATATGTCCGAAAATTTCACCTCACAAGGGTGCTTTGTTTAGCTTTTCATAGCTCCATTTCAATCTTTAAAGGACAAGGAGGAGTCCTCTCTTGATGCTTATTCAAGCTCTATTTTTATTCCAAGGTAAAACAACTATCCTAAAGTGTATAGACAATGTACATAACCTAGGGTATGTAAATGAGTTTAAGCATGAAGCTTGAATGCTCATTGGTTTTACTTGTATATTGATTAGAACATTGACAAGTAACCAAGTCCTCTTGCCGATTTCCAAACAAGGAAGAACAAGAGTGCTCAAGTAAAAATCTTGAGGAAAAGAGGTAAATGTGTTAACCTAATGTGGTTAAAATGCATTAGGAAAAATGAGCTTAAGTTGTTCATTAAAACTACTTAAGGAGCTAATGGTAAATGAGTTAGTAAAATGCTCTCAAGGAGTTTATTAAGGGCATATGTGATGTTGAGTGTATTTGCAGGTCAAAGGCATTATTTATGTGGGAAATTCAGTGTTTAAGGTTTATGTTATTTAAGGGCCTAAGAGCCATGCAATTTAAGGGCCTAAGTGCCAAGCAATTTAAGTTTATGCACTATATTGTGATGTAGTGTTGTTTAAGGGTTTAGTTGTGTGTAAAGAACATCTCTTGAGAAGATGAATGTCTTTGGTGGTTAAAGGTTGAAAAACCATGTGTTTGTGTGTAAGAATGTGTATTAAGAGATTTAGTGTTCTTGGTTGTCTCAAGGTGAAAAACTATGTGTTTTGGTGTAAGGTGCTACAAGAGAAGCTATGGCAAAATTTAGTTGATAAACAAAGGAGTTTATGTGTTGTAATGAGATTTTATGACCTAGAAGGTACTAGGAATTGTTAAGTGCTATGATGGGGAAAGAAAGTGAATTAAGGTGTTCTTAGGTGTTAAGATGCCTTAGGCATAGTCTTGGAGATTTAGGGAACTAATGGATGATTTCTTGATACATCAAGCTGATGGTGGAGGTGTGGTAAAGTCTTGTGCAAAGTTTGGTGAACAATGGAAGTGTAACGCCTTGTGAAGGATTAAAACAAGAGCTTGTGGGAAGGACCTAGGAGGTTTGTGTAAAGGGAATGGTTGTAGTGAAAATGATGTTTAAAAAGGGTGGTTATAAGTTAGTGAGGGAACACTTTGGTTAGGTGAAGTTTTAGGCAAGAATACAAGTTACAAGTGTAAGAAAAAAAAATGTTCTAAGTGTTAAAGACTTAGTAAAAGTTGAGTAAAAGTTTAAGGAATTTTTGGGATGGTTAGAGTGGATTTAAGTGTGCCCAAAAGATGTTAAAACATGTGGGAAAACATGTGTGAAGCATAGAAAAAAATTGGGATGAATTTAGAGTTCAAAAAGAGGAGAAACACACTTTAGAAAATTGGTTCTGCAGTGGACCGCCCCTACGGACTGCCATTGTGGGGAGGTCCTGTTGTTTGCTGCAGGCGTGGGAGTTTCTGTTGTGGACCACGCCTGGGGACCTCCCCAGTGGGGCGGTCCGGACCAGAACAAAAAAAAAATTCTTTAAATTTAAGAAAGACAATGAGGGTCATGTAGTAGACCCTAGTATGTATAATAAAGATAAATAAGTGTAAGATTTAGGATAAAACATGTCATGAAAACATGTAAACACTTAGTAAGTTATAAGTTGAGTAAGTTAATTAACCGACATTATTAATTATGTATAGGAGTTGCCTACGGTGGAAAAACCAATCGAAGCAGGGACCAAGGTATGGTTTTCTTGCAACCTGTGTCCTACCGGATTACACCGACTTGTATGCCAATGTGTTTTTCTGTATGTTTGCCACGTTATGAGATAAATCATGAAAGGAGTTTACAGTCGTTATTGTTGTTGTGTATTGCGTACCGATACCGGTAACCTCGAATGCGCATGGAAGGCTAGTTAACCATTATTAGGTAAACGTAAGAGAACGGTATCCGGTAATAACGTTTCCAACCTAAGGAACGTTCTAACCACGGCTATGCGTGAGTTAATTGTGTGATTTTGTGTGTGATGTTTGTTGTAAATGTATGACCCTCCTTTGTGTGATTAACTCAGTTGTAATACTGTATTGTGTGCTGATGTGATAGGTTCCACAGCCGAGTCTTTATCTGTGAATATTTATATATTGTGGGGGGTGAGGAATCCGGTTGTTCCGGTCGCGCGTTGTTTGGGAGTTGTTGTATACAGTTTCTTCAGCTTCCTCTCTGTTGATTGTCTTCCTTCATTTGTCTTCGATCACCCCTGAGCTTAACCAAGGCTCTTGACTCACATCTGTTGGGGATTATGTATGTTGTGTTCGGGTCACTAAACCCGATCCATCTTTATGTTAAGTTATCCGTTCGCCGAACAGGACGGTAACGAGTTATGTAAACAAGCTTAGCATGAGTTTGACAACATCCTCTAGGCTCTCCCAGTGAACTAACTATGTTTGGGGCGGTTCCTAGAGAGATCCGTGCCCATTATGTTATGTGTTGTTGATGTACTGCAATGTTATTTGCGATGTTATGTTATGTGCACGTTGAAACGTGAAAAGTGTTGTTATGTGGTGTATGTGGATCATGGATATGAATCCCAGTTTATAAAAGAGACGTTTATGGATAACCCGATTATTGGGTAAGTGTCGTCTATTAAGGAAGTAGCTCCGCTAGAGGAGAACCCTCTAGGGTTAATGAACACAATGAGTGACTTATCAAGTATGGATGTGTTATCTGTTTGTTGAGCCCATTGTGGTGGAATGTTATGTGTTGTGTGTTGATAGTTTACATGCATGATTCAAATATAATATATCGCATGCTAAGACGACAATTAGTTGTGCGTGGCCCGGTAGCATGCGGGCTGCAGGATTACCATACCAGTAAAGGTGCTGAGCCCCTGGGGGGCCACCCTTTCTCTTCTTTTTCCCATTTCAGGTACAAGGAGCTGGAAGCCGTTCGAGAGTAGGACGGGGTAGTCGTTTGTACATGGGTAGCCATTCAAGTTGTATATGTATTGTAGGTGTAGTTAGACCGAAGTTGTTATCGGCATCAGTTTGTGAATACTCGGTACAGTTGGAAGGTATGTGTATGTTTTGTTGTTAATGGAAAGGGATAGTGATGTGTAGTCGCACGGGAATCTAGTCTATCAGACCAATACAATGTATATGTACTAGCCTTGTTAGCCACGTGGGTGGTTAACGGCGTCTAACACCAACGAGTTAGGTAATGTGATGAAGTATATTTTCCGCTGCAATTTGTTGTTAAGTGTGTTGTTGTTGGATGGGGTGTTACATATTGTATTTGTTGTTGTAATTGAGTTGGATTGGCCTAGTTAGTCACCTGGGTGACTAACGGCATTGTCTCACCCCCGGTTGTGTTGGAATTACCGCTGCGTTGTTGTTGGTATTTGAGACGGGTTAGAGGATTATGGTGTGATTACCGGTAGGGGTGTTACAAAAAGTGGTATCAGAGCGAAGTATCACTCTGATGGTCTAAATACCGAGTTAGGAATTAGAGACTTAGGGGTAAGGGTTGAGTGTTAGCGTGAGAGGTACGCTAGATAGGAACTTCCAGTGTGATCTGGATACCTACATAACCAGTCCCGCCCTCCGTAACCCCGTTTTAAAGTTGGGGAAAGAACGCCAGAGAGATGGAAAGACCTCTCATACTCGGGTTAACCCGATCTGGCAGTTGTAAAATAAACTTTGTAAAGGGGAAGAACCTGTTATACGGTAGATTCCAAGAGCTGGGAATCCCGAAGACGGTTCACGTTTCAACGACAATAACCGTACTTAATGGCAGAAGACTGAAGATCCTAACCATAGGATGACTAAATTTGCGGCACCATGGGGCGACATGCTTCGCAGTCGCGAGAACCAACAATAAGGGAAGCATAACTACACAATGAAGCTAAAAGGCAGAGTAAGAAGACCGTGATAAGAGAGTCTACGGACTGCAAACGTTGACAATACCGTTAACAACATACAACCGACTAAGAAATTAGTCAAGGTCGGATTAACTCCAAACATACAACGCCTAAAGACTAGTCAAACCTCGGTAACCACCACAAGGGTGTGGGAACGAACAACGAAGCAAAGTACATGGAATACCATAAGTATCGGGAAAGCACCCGAATTAACGACAATCATGTCAAGAACACTGAGAAGCTACTCAAGAATTGATCACTAAAATCAAAAATGGATGGAAGATCCAGTAAAGTCACCAAATTTGGATGGAAACAACACCGTAACCGGTGTTTGTTAACCTAAAAACCGACGTACCCGCGCACTTGCCAAGGCAAGTGCAGCAACAACAAGACAAGTTGGAAGACTTTAGACAACCGACACGTGCTTACTAAAGCACCAGTAGATGGATGGAAGCAGTTATAGGTTCCTGAATCCTAAGAACTTGTGAAACAACAAAGCCTTGGAAAGGCCTAACGGCCTGACCATTATATTAACGAACATACCAGTCAGCAGGAAGCTGGACTTGGTCAAGATCTCAGACATGGCGACGCCATGAAGGATTTCTATCAAACTCAAGATTTTTCTTTCAAAACCCGGAATTTTTCTTTCAAAACTACAAACCTTTCTTTTAAACCTCAGATTTTTAAAACCAAACCAGAAGATTCACGGTGAGTATCATATAGTGATACAAGAGGAGTTGACAATAGAATACTTCACCTAGGCGTGTGACGAGCACTGCGAGTGTACCCAAATACGAGATGTGGGACGACCGCACTCCGAAAGAGCTTGCGGGCCTGACAGACCATTCGTGAGTTAGTCGGGTAGGTGGCAACGTACCAATACGGTACCCCACGTATGTATACATGTAGTGTACGAAACACGGGAAGTAGTCAGCTCTATTCTACAGACCATAAGTGAATACAACCCGAACATTTGGATACCTCGAACAATCGAAGAACCCAGATTAGCTTACAAGCTAAAGGAGTCAAGAATTTACTTCGGGAGGACGATTAAGAGTTAGGAAGTGCGAGAGCACTAGTAATGGACTAAAGACATGAGATATGTCTCAAGAACTTGAAACAAAAGCATGAAATAGCCGGAATGGATACCTGGTCTAAAAACAATGAGGCAAATGCCTGATAAGAAAACATCAACATTTGATGAACGGGATAAAATACCCAGAGTGATCATCTAAGGTGCCAGAGGATACCGTTCACCACCGAAGGTAATATCAAACCTGTTATAGACATAAGGAAAAGCATCAACGGTCTACCCTAAGGACGGGAGACATACAACCCTAAACGGGACAACTTGTAATCCAGAACCGCATTGCGGAGTAACTTAAACATTCTCATAAATGCTAGCCAAAAGTAATGGCATAACTGAGCAACACCCAGGAGCGATCCTTGAAGGGTGTAGAACAATGTCATGATATAGACACAAGAACTACAACGAATACACGGTTGGAACACCGAAGGAATCCCCCTTACTAGGGGATACCCTAAATTTGTAAATGATGCCGATCAATACCAAGATACTTAAAGGGCATCCAACGGACGGAAGCGTGATGCAATGATCCTGATCATGGAGCCCAGTGTTACAACCAAACCAATTTACGGTTTACGGAGAAGCAATGCTTGTAAACAGCCTAAGATGAGCAGTGCTCTATGCAACGTGGCTAGTAAGCCAGGAACCCATTACAATACAATTCAACGGTTGCAAAACCATTGTGAATCATAGGAAGAGTTGCCAAGAACAGCATCAGTAAATAGTTTAAAAAAAACAACGAGCAGGGATACCCCTCATTGAGGTGGTACCACAAGAGCGGTGAACATACAGATCCCAAAGAAGAGGATATCGTAAATGAATGTCTGAAATATATCCCTTTTAGAACTACTAATGTAGCGAAGCTTGAGCATACTATATTCGCCAAGTGATGTAAAATAAGCTTCAATAGCAATTGTTGACAACCAAGGAGTAACTAGTTATAAAATTAACAACGCTCAAAGGGCTCAGAGGAAAAAAAGGATACCATATTCGGTAATCAGCCAAGAAATGGCGAACCATTGCCTAAATGGTGGTAGAACATGAGCAGAAGCTAATGAAATAGCAGATGCCATGGGAACCAAAGTTGTAAACAAATACGAACATGGTGCGCAACAAGCGACCAATACAATGATATGGAGTTGATGAATTAAGATGGTAGACAGTGAACAAGAAGGAAACAATGTTTATTCCTATTGCAATCTCACAAGAGATTTACTGCCAAGTGTTTACGCTACTGCACTCTGTAGGACTGAGTGTTTTGGTATTGCACTTGTGTAGTAGTGTTCGAGTGGGATAGCTTGGAAGTTGGGAAGATGACAACTGTGCTAAAAGGTATAAGGAAACGTACGAAGTCATAAGGACCGAAGCATAGAAAATGCAAGGTCATAATTCAGAAGCTATGGACAACAGAGGAAGCACTACAACTAAGTAGCAGCTCAACCTCAACCGATAATATGTCGGGAGAACTAAGTGAATAATCACTCAAATACACAATAGTATGTACATGGATTCCAGAGAGCTGGATAGAAAACCTATAACTCATTGAGTTCGCGCACGGTAAATGAATACCACGCCTGATTAATAAACCTTGTTCCCAAGATAAAAAGGGATAAAAGGATATTGTATAACACATTAAGGATAACGAGAAGGGCAAATAAACCCTAAGTTATCAGGGTCACGCAGCAGAAGCTAGTGGGCCTAAATTCTAAGGTTTAATACACCTAGTGCATGAATGGATAATTATCAGTGCCTTGAAGCCTCTAAGGCTGGAACCGAACCTGGTTAAGAGTTAAATAACTCCGATGAAATTCTTGGTGCAGGGACTAACCAATAGTATGGTTAAGACCCTTTGACCAGAATACATTGTATAATAGACCGCATGGAAGTTGAACCACTCCATAACGGCTGAATGCCTTCGACCTATGACCGATGTTGACACATGGTAGATTACGTGGGCGTAATCCCTTTTTAAGGGGGGATAGGGCGAAAACCGTGAAATGTATGTTTTACGTAATAATGCGTAAACTACAATGCGCATAGCGCAAAAGAATTTGTTGTGATGATTGGTACTTATGTTACATAAGCATATGTATCCATTCATAATGTAATTAAGGTTGCTTGTAAGATGTGAAGTGGAAAGGAGTATTGATTGTGAGAGATTTGAGGTGAATGGAGTAGAGAAACTTCATGGGGAATGAGGACCCCGATTGGTAATGGTTTTGGGAAATGAGTATGTTTGAGGAGTTTGATGAGTCTAGATCGGTATGAAACCGATGTCGAGCCTAGTGGGAAGTGAGTCCCATAGGTAATTTGATTTAATTGTATTTGAGGATAGAAATTGATTTGACTTGTAAATGATTTGAGGATAGAAGAACTAATTGGAGAACAAACTTTTGAAATTCTTGGGTATAGTAGCTGAGGATAGGATTGAGTACCAATTGATGAGATGAGTAGTAATGAGTAAATGGATTCTAGAAATTGATAAATGTATGGTTGCATGATTATGACTAGAAAGATTAAGAAGATAGAAAATGAAATAATGATTGACTATTTGATTGGGTGAATTGAGGTGGGAGGTGGAACTTGGTTTGCTAGCGATCAAGGGAAACCGAACACCAAAGTGGGGTGGATGGATAGTTCAACACCAATGCTGATCACATTGGGGTTGAATGACTCTTGAAGCTTCGTATAAGTGGTCACAAGTAATCACACTAGTAATAGGTGAAACTAACCTAAATGGAAACTTGGAGATGCATTGAGTTTTCAAAATGAATTTCCAAAATGATTTTGGCAAATGATTTTCTTCAAACTTGAGAATGAGGATTGGTTTTGAAACCACTCCCACGGGCGCTAGTGGATCTTTCATGGCTAGGCACGAGTATCCGGTTGAACCATGGAGGTGAAGCTGGTTGTGAGTCGGTGGAAGTGATAAATAGTTTTGAAACCACTACAACCGACGAGCATGGGTACTAAGTGACCTGTAGGACGTTTGTAGTATTTGTCCAAGGGCTGCCGGATATGAGTAGTCCGGTCAGGGAAGAGTACCCACTTTGGAGCCTGAGGATTCTCTAGAGGTGCAAATGAATTTGATCAGAACCAAAGGACCGTAGAGCCAGAAAGAGTAAGTGCTCAATGTCATGACGGCTGTGAACCAGAGAGCGTAAGTGTTCAAACGTGACCGGTACCTGAGGGATCACTCGAATTGGGGGAGGACTTAGTGCTTAATTGTCTGCGGATGTTCCTCCATTGATAGATTTGGGCAAAGATATTTTTGGTTGCTATAAATGCTTGACATGTTGTGTGAATGTGTGGTACATATTCAGTCAGTCATTGGAGTCTGACAAGTTGTAGAGAGAGTATAACCTTAGTATTGAGTACCTTGGTGACTAACAATCTTAGACTCACTAACTTTGTGGGCAAAGTTCTTTAAGGGGGGAGATTGAAATACCCCGAACTTAATTAGGGTGATTAAATTACTCTAATACAATATTTAGTGCCTAATGAATTTTTTTAAAAAGAATAAATCCAAAGAAACAAGAAAAACGCTTAAAAAGCGAAAAACGCTAAATTGAGCATTATGTGACCGTAGGAGGAATACGACCTCGGCAAGAGTATTAAATTGATTTGAAAGGCTTAATAAGGCCTAAATAATATATGGGAACAATTCCCGAAGAAAACGGATCCATAAAACGAATTAAAAACGCTAATAAAGCTTTAGCGCACGTTTTTCGAGAAAACCAGAAAACGTGACTTTAAGTGATCAAACGAACCTGTAAAAATTATAGTTCATCAAATAGCTATAAATAAACATTAATGGAAGCTTAATAGCCATTAAAATTAAAGAAACGAGAAAATTCCGGAAAACGGGCCCGATTAGTGAATAGTGCTAAACCGGGTAAATAAACGAGCGTTTTTGTAAAAGACGAAAAACAATCCAGCTGGTACTAATATAGTGAGCCGGTTTTAATTAGTAAGCAGCCCACTCACACACACAAAGCTAGAAAGGAAGAAAGAAAAGAAAGAAAGAAAGAAAAAAAATAGAAAGGTACCTCCACCCTCTCTCTCTTCTCTCATTCCTCTTTTCTTCCTTCTCTTTCCTCCTTTCTTCCTTCCTTGTCGTTCTCTCTTTCTTCCCCATGGCAGCCGATTTTTCTCCTCCTCCTCCCATGGCTACTTCAACCTCATGCCCAAGCAAGCTTTATTAAAGCTCCAATCACAAAAATAATTACATATTTGTGATCCTCTCATCAAACTCTACATTTCCCTCTTTTCAAAATCCCAAAAGCTTGAAGTTTATATCCATGGGTTTGGCCATTTGAAGAGAAAATCACACCATTTTGAAGCTTGGGGGCTTCTCCTTCCATTAAGGTAAAAAGTTTCCTAGAAAACTCATCTTTTTCCCCATCTTTGGTGCTAGCCGATTTTACCAATTCTCATGCCCTGTTTTTCTCTCTTTGTGGAGCTCCATTTCAACCTTCCAATGGTGGTGGAATCATCTCCTTGAATCAAGGGGTAAAACCCCTCTTAAAAAGCTCCAAAGGTAAACCCTAAATCATGACATTCTAAGCCCTCCATTGAATTAGTGAATTTCCAAAGGTTTAGATGATTAATTGAATGCATATTTGTGTTTCTTGAATGTTGGGATGGAGTTTGGCAACTCCATCCCCACTTGACCGAATTTGAGAAGAGGAGGAGCAAGAGGAGAATTAAGGAGAGACTTGTAAATTAAGGTAAGAAATCTACCTTAAACTTTGTTTTAATTGCTTTAGGAATTGGGAAGGGTTAAATTAAAATAATGAACCCAAACTATGTGAATTAATGTAGTTGTTGATTGAATTTGAGGGTGATTGTGAACTTGTGTCGATTTAAGGGCCTAAGTGTCATTGCATTTGAATTTGGAGCTTCAATGTTGTTTGGTGAATTTTGGATTGATATTATATGCTGGTAGGACCCTTGTAAGGGTGTGGCTAGATTAGGGTTTGATATGGTGAAAATTGAGAAATGTGGATATGCAAGGTTTATGGGGAGGTTATGGTGAAATTTCGGTGGAAAATAAGTGTTTTAGGTGACCTTGGCAATGAGAGAAGTTTAGGTGTGTAGTTGGGTTGGGTAGAGATGTTTAGTGACCTTGGAATGGTGAATGGAGGATGGATTAGAGAGTGTACAAAATCTGTAGCAAATAGCATGTGAGGAGCTTGGATTTTAGGAAAAAGAGTTAGTGTTTATAACTCGTGAAACAAGGAGTGAATGTGGGTTGTAGAAGTGCATTTATGTAGGAATGATTTGCAATGGTCATTGATGGATTTGGTGAGGTTGGTAGGAGGTTGAAACAAGCAAGAAGGAATTTAGAAATGCACAAGTGAGTAACCTGTTACAGTAAGGAAGAAAAATTTGTGGAAATTGAGCAAGAATTGGGTAGTGAATTTAACTAATATTTTGAAGAGGTTTATAGCATGTTATAAGGTGTTTAAACATGTAGGAAACATGTGGAATGATTAGGAAATGATTAGAGGTGAATTAGGGGTTGAAAACTGATCAAAAACTGTAAATTTTGATAGTTCCAGGGGTGGTCCGGGTTTGCAAATCGGTACAAAACCCGGACCACATCAAAAACGCACCAGAAGACCATCCCAGGGGGTGGTCCGGGTTTGTAAACCCGGACACAAACCCGGACCACATAGAAAAATAGCCAGAAACGGAATTCAGGGATTGGTCTGGGTTTTTAGACCCGGACCATACTAAAATTGTAACAGAATGTGTTTTAAAGGTGTCTAAGGATGGGGAAGTGAATGGTATTGGTTTTAGGTGATGTTTAGGACTTGTTTGGTGACCTTTAATGGTCCTAAGAAGTGTAAATAAGTTGGAGAAGTGATTGAGGTAGTTGTGAGTTTAAGAGCACATAAACGAAACCAAAGAATGATGGGTGTGAGCCTCGATTTTAAACCCTACCCTATGTTGATTAAAACTGATTAGGATCTAACTGGGTTTTAGGTCCACTTATAACCTAAGGTTAATAACTATGTCATATAACAATTATTATTAAAACCTAAGCTAGCTCACTGGAACCTATTATGAGTCGCCACCTAATTTTAACCTAGATCAAATTAGGAAAGGAGAGTTCGGGTTCGGGGGCTTGATATTCGACTTAATTAGGGTTCAATTACTTTCATTACCCCTAGAAGTCATTTTTCCTCTACTTAGTTTAATTACGGCTTATTACGAGTCGTTTTAACCTAAGTGCGCGAGCTTCTGTTTTTTTGTTTTTTAGCATTTTTTGACTGAAAATGAAAGTGAAAGTTGAAATTACCTAAACTAGGGTTTCGGAGGCAGAATTAGGTCAAATTTTGTTTTCGGCCGTAGCCACGGACCTAATGTCCATAACCACGGACCCTAGATAATCTATGTGAAAATAAAAGTCGAATTATACAGAAAACAAAAATTTGAAAAGTCCGGGGCCACGGACAGGACGTCCGTAGGCCCGGACATACTTTAGCAAAAGCTAAATTTTTAAAATTTTAATATCCCGCCGCCGTCCGTGGGTGTCCGTGGCCACGGACAACCCGTCCATGGTCCCGGACCATAGGTCCGAGATCCCGGACCACCCACGGACAAGGGTTTTATGGTGGTTCCCGAAGGTGTTTTCGGCTCAAAATTTATGCACGTGTAGCCTGAAAGGTATACAATTCGTTAGTAATTGAAAGATTGCAGTTTGAAGTCGAATTATGTACGAAACTTGACGAACAAGTAATAAGGCAGAAACA
Source organism: Limonium bicolor (assembly GCA_023374045.1). NCBI lineage: Eukaryota > Viridiplantae > Streptophyta > Magnoliopsida > Caryophyllales > Plumbaginaceae > Limonium > Limonium bicolor. Next base: position 22,577,178 of record CM041783.1, on the reverse strand, counting down.
AAAGTAATTAGCAATACAGAAGCGTAAAAAGGTTAGTTTGAACCCAAAATTTGACAGAGAGTTAATAAGGTCGTGGAGAGTTAGAAAAGAAGAATTGCAACCTGTTTTACCTTCGAATTCAGGAGGATTCTTCACGTCGGGATTCTTCGGAGGCTCCGATGGTGCCGGTTCCGGATTGAGTTCGACCCGAGCTTCTGGTTGTTGATTGTTGAAGGTGTTCTTCACGTTTTGGAGGTGGTTTGGTTGATGTTTGATGATTGTTGATGTGTTGGGAGTTGAAAAATGTGTTTAGATGGTGATTTCGGGGGATTTTTGATGTGATTTTGGTGCTTGGATGTGTAAAAACGTGAAGAGAATGAGACGGCTGCCTTCTTTGAGGGTTTAGGGTTCTTCCCCGGTTCTCATTTGACCATGGGATAAGGTTCCTTATATAGGCTTCCTTAAAGATAGAAAAATCCGGTAAAAACCGAGATTTACCGACGTTTTAGCTCAAAGGCTTCCAAAAGGAATTTGATTATGAAATTTCACACATGGGTAAAGGATGATATTTCTGATTTTCTAAAGTAGAATCGAATTTTTTTGGATATTGGAATATTTTTAAATTCAATTTCTCGTCAGATTTAATCAGAAATTGCTAGAAAATTATTGGAAATTCGAAAAATCAAAATTCCAATGCCATTATGCTTCAGATGTCATCCTCTATCATGGGTTAAAATTTTAAAGCATTTTGAATCGATTTGACCCTTCTTTGGAAGAGAGAGAAAGCCAATAGGGGGCTTAGGAGCCTTGAAAAATTACGAAAATGCCCCTGGAGATGACTAAGCTGTCCCTAGTACTCTGAAATGTGCCGATCGAACTGGGAACCCTCGCTACTAGCCTATTAGTATAGACTCTCTTCCGGGGGGGTTGAAATTTTGGGTATAACAGATTGCCCCCCGTCAACTAGACTTTGTAATGGAAACGAAAAGGCTAGTTGATGCTTGAGTGATACCCCAAAATTTTGGATCTTAAAAGACCACACGTGCAATCCGACAAGTTGCGTCGAGCTATTCTAAGGCGCTGACTACCTATGAGTAAAGTGGAAGGGTGTCGAGCGGTTCTAAGGCGTCGACCACCTAAAGGTAATAATGAAGTAATGTCAGACTATTCTAAGGCGCCGACTACCTATATGGATGATATGATGTCAAGCTATTCTAAGGCGTTGACTACCTATAATGAATGAGATGATGTCAAGCTATTCTAAGGCGTTGACTACCTATAATGAATGAGATGATGTCAAGCTATTCTGAGGCATTGACTACCTATCAGTGATTCAAAATTGGTGTTGGGTCGAGTTCTTCTATTCGAGTGAGTTCTGCTGCTCTAGTGAGTTCTGCCGCTCTGGTGAATCTGAATCTTTGGCTGAGAATCTGTATCTCTGAAGAGTCTGTACCTTCGGCTGAGAATCTGTATACCTGAAGAATCTGTACCTTCGGCTGAGAATCTGTATCCCTGAAGAATCTGTATCTTCGGCTGAGAATCTGTATCCCTGAAGAATCTGTTCCTTCGGCTGAGAATCTGTATCCCTGAAGAATCTATACCTTCGGCTGAGAATCTGTATCCCTGAAGAATCTGTACCTTCGGCTGAGAATCTGTATCCCTGAAGAATCTGTACCTTCGGCTGAGAATCTGTATCCCTGAAGAATCTGTACCTTCGGCTGAGAATCTGTATCCCTGAATTATGACGAGGAGTCTCATACGAATAGATGCAATGGTCATGATGAAAGTTAATTATGAAAGTGCCAAACGTGGCAATGAGGATGTGCATGTCAAAATACGATCAAAGTGTATGTAGGAAATTTGTCCAAAACAAGAAATTGCTGAAAGAGGTGCCAAACGTGGTAGTGTTTGAAGAATAATCTGTTTAATGAAAAGGAAAGCGAAATTATCATTTCCTTACCATAGACTTCGAACTTGTAATTTATCTCCTAGGAGATGAACATGCCATCGGTGGGGTATGGTGTATGATGTAAAGGTAAGGGCTTATGTGGGCCTGTGGATATTTGAATGTGGAGGAAGGGCTTAGGACGGGCCTGTGGATATTTGAATGTGGAGGAAGGGCTTAGGACGGGCCTGTGGATATTTGAATGAGAGGGTTTTAAAACCTTTGGGTTTCGGGTTTTTGGGCCTCCATCGGTGTCGTTGTTGCAATTGTTGGGACCAACAATTGCCCCCAGTATTTTTCCTTGAGGTGATCTGAGTTTTCAGGGCTTCATGGCAATCGAACGGAACGATCGATTGCCCCAGTATTTTCTTTGATTAATTGCGCAAGAACAAATCTCATCCTCACAAGGTCAAGGTTTATTTTGGCGTGGTGCCTTCTATCCTACACTCAAAGTGTTTGATGTTTGCACTCGTGCCCTCCTTTTGGTCAAGACATCTCAACCACTGAATTTGACATTTGTTACATTTACGCGTTCAACCTGTTACTTTCACGTGATTGGATACACAACTACTAAGTCGAAAGTCTTTTAAGCTTATAACGTGGCTATGAGGTGTGATGAAAGACAAAGGGATGATGGAGGAATGTTTAGGATATGTGGAGCCATAAGGGTGACCAAAGCTGCAACTTGCACCTTCTCCCGGCCTTGCTTTCTTTGTCTTGAAGTCGTTCGGCTACTTCGTGATGACTTGGCTTATGAGCTTGGAACTCTGGATTTTCGGGTTGCACCTTCTCTTTTTTTTTTTTGATTTTGGATTACTTCGAGGCGTTTCAGGTTTGCCTTCCTTTGAATCTCTTTTCCTTCGGGGTTCTTGTGTTTCCCGGTTTTGAACTTTGAGAGCTGTTTTTTGATGTTAGCTCATTTGGATCCTGTGCCACTTTGGGGCCATTTACGGATCGTTTCGTCATGCTGGTGGCAGTTTGCTTCTTCAGACTTGTGAAGTTGCTGTTTGGAAGTTGGGCTCCCTGCTTCCTTTGGTCACCGGGTCGGTTATTCATCACTGGCTGGCTCGTTTTGGAGTTGTAGTGTTGTAAAAGAGGATGTACACGAAAAGCTCAGCGGGGGTGCCTAGGGTTAATGTCAGGGTTCACAAGCTTTTTGGCTGTGTGGTGCTGTACCTAGGATCTTCGTCATCCCTAATAGTTGTGTATCCGTTCTTTGTTACTTTTCATAGGTTTAAGCGTAAATTTACAAATTATCTCCTTCGGTTGGAGTCATGCCGTTTACCTTATTGAATGTAATCTCTCTGGAGCCATGTAAAAATGACATGCTCTTTCACTCATGGTTTTACCACTCAAGGCACCCTCACGAAATGTTCACTCAGAGACTTGTTCGCGCGCTTTAAACTAATGAAAGAAACATTATCGACCCTTAACTCAGATTGCCCCCAGTATTGTTTTGGGGTCTTTTGACAAGCCTTTTGAATACCCAGGTTATTTGTTGGAGGTGGCTATATGTGTGGTGGTACATGGCGATGAAGTCTTGTTGTTTTGGTGGAGTAATGTAGTGATGAAAGTAAAACATGGCAGTGGGATGCTTTCAGTGTACGGTGAAATTTTCCATTGAGAGGTGATGAGTGGTGGAAGCCAACAAGGTGGTGAGATATTCCTTGCACAAGAATGAGTTTCATGTGGAGAGGGGAGTGTGGTGAGACACATGGGATGTATGTGATGAAGGTAGTGGATGTGGGTGAAATGACGTGATGACTTATTTATTTTTGGTGTTCTGGTTTTGTGAATAAATGCACAAAAAATAATGAAAATGGAACTATGCTCTAATTCATGAATGGAAAGACAACATCAAAAATTGTAATCTTAAGAAAACTACCTAAAATGATAAAGGAAGCTAGCTACCATAAAAGTTGGGAGAACGACTGGGAAAAGAAAACTACCAAATCGAGAAAACTTCTAAAATAGTGATGTTGGGCTGTCTGATGCCAACATACTGAAGAGTCGAGCTCTGGACCGTCGGGACGCCATTCAGATGACCGTGATTGTCTTCCTTCTGAACTTCGAATAGGCCTCATAAAATGTTTGAACTAGGAATGCCTATGGGTCATGTAGGAGGAACCCGGGTTTGAATCTTTTCCAAGCTGCGAGTGAAGTGCATGAGCTAGAGTGACTCCTAGGATAGAACAGATTTGCGGGCCTGAATACCCTTAATCTAGAAGTGAAGCAAACGGGCTGAAGGAGGCCACACGAACCGTGAATGGGCCACTGGGCCGAGAGGGAAAGCCTTGAAGTCTGAGATTCGTTTGATGTTCCTGTCGGGCCTTGACGCTAGAAACTGGAATGAGTGAGTTATGTAACCTATCTTGGATTCAAATGTTTTGTGTTATGGGCCAAACTTCTAGATTGAGAGCGAAGCTTATGGGCCAAAACTATGAATTGGTCTACGGGCCCCAAATAGAATGAGTCATGAGTGTGGTATTTGGGCCAGAATGATTGCTGAACAAAACCCTAGATTGGAATTTGGACTGAAACCTGAATGAGTAGTATTGACTGAACCTGAAAGATGATGCCTAGATCTATGATTTTGGGCTAAAGCCCAAGTGAAGAGTTTTCCTATACTAGAATAGGCCCTGGGTCGGAAGAATTTCAGTGGAAGGCTTGGTTGGTTTACATATCTCATGGATTACTTTTAGGTGGACTTTTATGGGCCTAGAACTAAATGGATAAACCAAATTGGGCTGAAATAGAAACCTCCTAAGTCTAAACTTTTGGGCCGAAGCCCACATAACTCACATGTTGAACCAAACAGAGCCTTTAGGCTGCAAACAAATAGAACTGACAATTCGGGTTGGGCTAGGTTGATGTAAGAGAAATTCCTATCAGTTTCTAGGCTGGGTAGTGGGCCGATCACACAAGCAAACAAGGCCCACACAGATTCAACATGTCCTCACTAGATGTTTAAATCAAACCAGGTATGGATCGATCCGGAGAGGTGCTTGGGGCATGGGCCCAGGTCACCACAAAGGAATAGGGCTTGCACGCTATTCTCTTTGGGCTTCCCCACTCTTTTCACATCACCTGAAGGTGTGCGTCTACGGTTGGGAATTTGACTGACCAAACAATGGGCTATGTAAGGGCACTACCGGGAAAACGCTTGGGGCTAAGGCCCAGGTATTAAGGGGATGTGATTAGACGACATCCTCCTCTTTTCCCCCGCTTATTCACATCACCTAAAAGGTGTGAGTCCCTGACAGGGGACCCTCAAACGGGTCCCGGGGTGGAATAGGTTTGCGTGGACCCTCGCTCTCATATTGTAACACCCCAACTCAATCCAAATGTGGTTTCGCAACTTAACAGCATATATATATACATGTCACAGCGGAATTCTTTACACTCCAGGACCTTGCCACGGTCTGACTACAGAATATACCGAACATTAGTACATACCAACCTTAACCAAATACATATTCTTCTTACAATCCTCTCAACAACCTATACATCTTACTAACTCAATTGTCATACGAGTGTACATGCACAACTCGTAGGTCACACTTAATCCTTAACACTTGTATCCTCTTCTTACTCTTGCGACGGCCGCCTCCTGATGTACACCTGTGTAGTAAAAACAACCCCCAAAGGGGGTCAGCACGAATGCTGGTACGATCCCCTCATGACCCCCAAGCTAACGTGGCTACGACGACTAATTGTTGATAGCATGGAGGTTGATTAGATGCACAACATAATAGTAAATGCTGTAAACAACAATCCATATATGAACAATCAAAGTTCACACACAATGAACGACTTAAATGCGTTCCCTTAATTAGAGAGTTAGTTATTTAACTCCTTAAGTAATGTTCCCTCTTAATCTTAGTCCATCCTTATCTCACCTCAATCTTAGTCTTATCTTAATCTTAGAAACAACCATCCTTTAATAAGGAGTGGGTGCAGCTTATCTCAACCTTAATAATACAAACCATCCTTTAAAAAGGAATGGTTGCAGCTTATCTTAACCTTAATAATACAAACCATCCTTTAAAAGGAATGGTTGCAGCTTATCTTAACCTTACCTTATGTATGCCAACCGTTCTCTCATTGGGAACAGGTTAGCCCTTAGTTCGTTGTTTATTTTTGTAGGGCTTGGTTAACCCTAGCCAGCAGCAGGACACTTACCGGCAATAAACAACATTCTTAAATTGTTGGGGATGTAGGCTAGATCCCCCCACGCCATCTTAAAGCCACCTACCTTGGACTGGATGTCCAATGTAGCCGAGCCGGTCAACCGACCCAAGGCTACTAGTCCGAGGACTAGTCCTTAATCGGAAGTCGAATCTGCTATAGATACCGACCTCCTTTCCTTAGCATGCATGACCGGAGATCGGTCCCGGGTTTCCTCACTCAAGTTCCAGTTAGTAGTAATCTCAAGGCCATGTTTGTTAGTTAACCTCTTTCGGTTCATATCGTCCCTTATTAGGGAGCGTTCCTTAGTCTCACTCAATTCCTTACTAAACATTGGTTAGTAAGTTCTCACAGTATGTTGTGTTAGTTTTCAAATATCACACAACAATACAATAAATATAATATATTCTGGTTGCATGCTTTATCTTGTTTAGTGAACACACAAAACAAATAGCACACAAGCCGAGGGACACCTCGTTAGCAAGCAGGTCATAAGAGAACTGTACTGTTCACCGTTGGTCGTTCAGTTGCTTAATCTCTTCCAGAGTCCAATTTCCAAGTCCTAAAACATTCATTCAGTTTTAGGTTGTTAATCACTTAACTCAATTCAACTTACTTATCTTACTTAACTTACTTAACCCTTAATGACTCCAACCTAACACCTCTTAAGTCTTACAACTTAATCTTACAAACTTAATCTTAAACTTTTAAGTTTATTCTTAACTTAATCCCTTAGGTCTTTATACCTCTAATCATCATTGCCCCCTTAATGGGGTACCATTAATACCACTAAACTCTCTTAGGGTTTCTTTCTTTCTTTTTTTTTATGGTCCGACCACCGACCGACCCACCCCCTGGGTAGGTCGGCTGCAGAGAACATCCAACTTCACAGTTTCAGCCCGACCGACCCAGACTGGAGTCGGTCTCCTGGGTAGGTCGGCTGCAGAAACTTCCCATACATTGTCAAACTTTCTCCAAATTTTTCCTCAAGCCTCCTAATATGTTCTAACATCATTTGGCACATCAAACACACCTTATAACCTCCACCAAACTCATTAAAACAACTTCCAAAGATCTTCTCAAACATTTGCTCAATTCTTACAAACACTCCTAACACTTATCATATAATTCCTTACATTACCAACTTGTATCTTTACCAAAACTTCAACCAACCCAAGTGTTCCCTCCTTAACAGTTTGGGCACTTCATAAACATTATTTTCCATTTGTTACTCATCATTCCTAAACTCTTGGGCATACCTAAACATTTCTTGTCATCCTCTTAGCACCTTAACCTTGTTCTTCTTTACCTTAACTATACTACACCTGTAACACCCGGCGTGGTGTTACCTCCCACATCGATCGGGAGAGAGCACGAACCATACCTTATTAGGGTGGGGATACTCTTCCCTTGTGTGACGCGTTTTGGGGCGAAACCCCAGGAAAAATCCGTGCGGCCTGCGTGCCAAAGCGGACAATATCACACATGTGGGCTGTTTGTCTGGGCCGTCACAGATGGTATCAGAGCCAGACCCAGGTCGTGTGTGGGTCCAGTGAGCCCGTGAGGGCACTGGGCTCCTTAAGGGGAGTAGGGTGTAACACCCGGCGTGGTGTTACCTCCCACATCGATCGGGAGAGAGCACGAACCATACCTTATTAGGGTGGGGATACTCTTCCCTTGTGTGACGCGTTTTGGGGCGAAACCCCAGGAACAAATCCGTGTGGCCTGCGTGCCAAAGCGGACAATATCACACATGTGGGGCTGTTTGTCTGGGCCGTCACAACACCCTCCTTGGACATTTCCACCTCCTTTTACTCACTTACTCACCATTATCACGATCATACGCTCTTTTACATTCCTAGTCATTTTCCTTGATGACTTACAACATCCTCCTACCTTTTTCACTTCCATCACCCAAGTCCACACATTACCATTCAACTAAACCTTACTAGTCCACCACTAACATCATCACACTTACACAAGGTTCTCAAAACTCTCATTGTCTTACTCTCTAGTTCATACCTAAATCTCCTTAAGGCATTATACACCTTTCCTTAAAACTTATGCACAAGTCTTACATTCCTCATACCATGACTTTGGTGCGTTCAATGCACAAATCTAAACTCTAATTTCCTCATAGGCATCTCTAGGTCATTCTAAACCACAAGAACTCCTTAGTTAACTCATTTCCACTCAAATTCCTCGTAGTGACTCCTAGTAAATCCTAGGTCATATTAATTCACCACCATCACCTAAACACTTATTTTCTACTCAAATTTCGCCATAGCTCCTCTAGTATCTTATCATGCCCAAACACATTATTTTCCTCATTCAACCATCTCACACACATCAAGTTCTTTCTCATCATATCACATCCACCCAAACCAACTCATTCACAACAACTCAATATATTGCAATAATCTTAAATTGCATAGCACCAAGGCCCTTAAATGACATGGCTCTTAGGCCCTTAAATGACTTAAACTTAAACACTGAATTTCCTACATGTAAAAGTTTTCAACCTGCAAATACACCCATCAATCTCATAGTAATTATAATGCTCTTAAAATCCATCTTAAACTAGATTACTAACTCATTCTCATTGGCTCCTTGTCAGTCAAGTTCACAAGCTTATTTAAGTTCTTTTTCTTAGGTTATATAACCCATTACCTAATGTAAGCCCTAGGCTACATTGGTACCCATATAAAACTCATTCCTTAATCTTAAACCACCATTAGGTAAGCCATTTACCTTATTTTCTCAGCTTATCTAATTCCTCCTTAGACCTTCTTTTGCATGAATCTCGGCCACCACTTAAATTCCCCTTGCCAATGTTTCTAATCAATATTCAATGACTCATATGAGTACTAAACAATACACTAACCTCAAGGAATAAAAACCTAGGTTAGGAGTGTGTTCTAAGGCATAAAAGTGGATGATTACCTTTGAAGTCTCAAGATAGACTTTGGCATTGAATGAAATAGGACCTCCACTAGTCCTTGGTGAATAAATCAAGCTAGAACAAGGCATAAAAACATAGCCCCATGAGAAGAAATTTTCGGCCATGTAGAAGAAATGATGGAAACATGGTTTTTCTTACATTTTCTTCACCTTAAGAGAATGGAGAAGCTAATGAGCTCTTCAAACTTGATTTTCCTCCATCAATGGAGTTTTCTCATGGCACCAAACTTGAGCTTTGAAGGATTTGAAAAGATAGGAATGAAGGCCTTGATCTAACTAAGAGAAATCTATGCTTACTTTTCGATTTGGAGCAAAGATGAACATTTGGTGAGCAATTGAAGGTGGAGGCACCATGGATGGAGCTCTCACGGTTTTGGAGAAGGGAATAGGTAGTAAAACCGATGGTGAAGGTGGGAAATGAAGAAGAGAGGAGAGAGAGAAGGTATAAGAAGATATTTGTCATTTAAAAGCAAATAGTGAATTTACTCACTTTCCCACCTCTTTCCTTACTTACTAGCACATGTGGTGAGTCACCACTTCAAAAACCGTTCCCCCTTTAATAATAAGATACTTTTGGTCTTTGTTGACCAACTAATTGACTTAAGTTGATTAAAACTTAAACTAGTCACTATTTGGCACTATTCACTAATCAGTGCACATATTTCTGAAATTTTTGATTTCCCATTGATTTAGACTTCCTAATGTTATACTAATTAGTACACATGTTGATTAAAGAGTAATGATGGACATTTAGCCACTCAAAACTCAATTCTAACACAATTTCTCAAAATGTGCTTTAAGACTTCTTAAAGCACATTTGTGTTTTAACTTGTTTTCAAGCTTGGTTTTCCTTGCTAATTGATTTAAATGACCATTAGAATATTACTAAGGTCTTATCATGATATTTGGGTACTCACCCAAGTCTCTCCAAGCTTAGAGCACATTTTTGCCCTAATTGCCCTTAAGGCATTTTCTTGTGTTTTCCTTGGTTTAAATTGTCTACCAATCTTTCTAAGGCATATTCTAGCCTTACTACATCATAATTTGATGTTTACTTAGCATACTTAGGTTTGGGGTATTTCAATCTACCCCCCTTAAAAGAACTTTGTCCCTAAAGTTCCCACGCATCTTATCTTATTAGAATACATGTCTTACCTCATTCCTTAGATCATATAGATCATACTTATGTATACTTAATCTCATTGGATCATTAGATCCGCCATATTCTTATACTTAAATACCACACAACATGCTTAAGCATGTATACCACTCAAAATTCTTTTTGTCTTTTGATGATTGAAACATTCACATAATTTCCAACGTATTCTCCCATGTCACCGGTCCGTAGACAATGGCTCATTCGTCCTCATCACCATGGGCGAGACTCAGTAAAAAGGTAATCCTTTTTACGAGGTCATGTGAGGAATAATTCCTCTAATTAAAAATACAACCAACTCCAATTCCATTTTATCCTAAGGCCTCTATCCATAGTGTGATTTAATTGTGACCACTGGTAGGGAGTTTCAGGAATCATCCAACCCTGATGTGATCAGCATCAGTGTCGAACTATCCTTCCACTCCAATTTGTGTTCGGTTTCCCTTGATCCCTAGAAAATCAAGTTCCACCTCCCACGTCATTTTCAAACATCAGATAATTCACTCATGTCCAATTTCTATCTTTTTAGTTCTTCTAATCATAATCAATACATCTCCAAAGTGTGGACTCAGTCCATCGACATACCCAATTCGTCTCTTAGTAATTACCCCAAGACTTAAATTCCTACTAAGTTCTATAACTGTCCCATACCAATTCTCACCATCTATATCTCATAGAATTACAATTTCCTTCCTCATACTCATATCAAATGATATCTCATAGTGTTATCTTATTCTTATCTCACACCTAGTCTCATATCGACTCATACCTCATATATTCTGCAGACGTTATATAGTGAGTGGTTAGAACAGGTATAATTAACATAAAAGAAAGAAATTAAAACCCAAAATAAACGTCGGGCTGCAAACAAATCCCGGTCGCAGTAGTATAGTGAAAATGTAAGCAACCGGATGTCGAACCGTGGGACTTATATACATATAATAGTACCTAAGCGTGTCACAAAAGGGGGGTGGATTAATTGACTTGTAAATGAATAAAAAGGACAGATAAAATAAACTAAGTTAACAGATAAATTAAATGGAACTCTGGGTCAGGTTAATATAATCTGCATAATTAAGCTATCTCTACTGGTTTAATAATTTGGCAAGGTTCCTGTAATTATCTTAAGGACTAAGTCATAGCCTCATAAGAACTCGTTCACCTGTAATGCAAGGTTCTAATCAAGGTTCAAGCAAAAGCCTGCGAACGGCAGAGGAGTATTGAGGAATTACATTTGCAACTGAATACTAACTTATTAAATCATAACAAGTTTCCTCCAGTTTTACGCCTTAATTAACCTGTCTATTTATCACCTGGTCTGATCAAAATAGACTTAGGAAAGCAATTTAATAAACTCATGACATTTATTAAAAAGGGCGTGATAACCTTTAAGCGTAACAAACTGTATATAATTAAAACCAGTAAAAATATAGCATAATTAATACAAACATATAATAACCATTCCCAGAGCGTACGTAAACTAGCCTAACATATTAAATAGAATAACAGAAACAAGAATGATAGAAATCATCCGTAATCACTCCGTCTCGCTCTGCTATTTTGTATACCTAGGCTAGAGGTGGATTTGGTGGACTGTAAAATAAATAAAATGGAGAAGTCGGGAGAAGAGAAATGAGATGGCGTGTGGTGAAGTGGTCGTGGATGGATTGTGAATTCGTGAATGATTTATTGGGTGAAGCTCGTGGGTTATATAGAAGAAGGAAGAAGAAAGCAGAGAAGATAGACAGACGCGTGAGGCGGTGGAAGATTGAGCTCATTGATTGCTCTCATTGATTGCAGGGGACAGACAGCTGAACACAGCCGCGTGAATTAAGGTAGGCGGAGTAGATAGATATGGCAGTGGACGAGTTGCAGACAGTCGGCGGAGCCAAGTTGCAGAGACGACGGGCGCAGAAGGAATCTGGGGCGCCTTCACAACCGCCTCCTTGACCGCCTAATAAGTGGCGGTCTTGTGTTCCTTGTCCGCCTGCACTACCGCCACATACTAGGCGGTTCTCTCTGTAGTGTCCGCCTCGCGGTTGCTACTCTCTTGTCCGCCACTTAAGAGGCGGTAGCCTCCTCCACCGTCCGCCACATTGACCGCCAGGCGGTCTTGTGTGTGGTGTCCGCCCCCCTTATGGGCGGTTGCATGCCCACTCGCGGACGTCTCAGCCTTCTCATGCGATATTATGTATATTTATACATATATATATAACAATCTTCAACCGGCTCTACATTCTTCGTTATAAGTCCGTTTTCTGAGCCGTTTGCGTCAATGCGTTCGTCTCTTTGCCTACTTTACTTCCAGCTTGGTTTTCCTCATGTTAAACCAATAAATTTGTGAGATAAACAATAAAACATAAACTTGAGGAAAACTAACCGAAGTGGAGAAATGAGCAAGAAAAGTGCTAATATTATATATAAAATACACCTATAAAAACATGCTCATTTGGACACTTATCATATTCCTTATTTCTTAAGTCTCCTTAAACCTCCTCCTTAATTCTCTTAACTTGTACTCACACCGGAGTTAACAAGATAGGTACTTAATATATATGGTATTCACATCTTCTGTGTGCAATAACCATGATTTATCTCAAAATGTTTATATAAAACATATTCTCAAATTATTTTGTGTTATGCACACCGTAGTTTATGTACTCAGTACACAACATACGCTAAGCGGTTTTCGCTCTACCCCCCTTAAAATGGATTACGCCCACATAATCAACATTATATCATCCTTGAACAGAAGTTCAAGATGTCTAATTCTTACCAAGCATTCTAGCTTCCATGTCATCTATCTCACTTACGATTCGATCAGAGGGTCATAACTATGCTAATGACCTAGTTTCTGCATCGAGGATTCTTAACGGTACTTATACCGTTTCCTTAACTTAGTTTGGTCTAATCTCAAAGGTAGTGATCTGCTAGCTTCCGCTGCACCACTCTGATGTTCTTAGGCTTAACTGCCTCACTTATCTTTATAGCATGGTATATCCTTCCGCGTCCTTACAGTTAGGAATATTGGTCTCTCAATGGACACGTTATGTTTATATATACACGGCCTTGATGAGTTGTAGCTCGTCTATCCAGTCTCCCTGGAGATCTAATGTTCATACCCTTAGTGTTTTCTCGAATGTCTAAATCGTTCTCTCCAACTGACCTTTGGTCTGAGGATGATTAATAATCTGAAACTACTATTTAGTGCATATCGCGCTTTACAGTCTTAATCCCTTACATCTTAAGACATGTCCAATGTCTGTACTTAATAATTCGTGCTCTTCGCACTTCATAGTCCTTAATTATTTGTTCTCTGGTTCCTCTGTGTTGCTGGTTCAACTGAATTCTTCTCTTTGACTGTCTGTGGTAGTAGCTGCTCTCGTGTGACCTTGCGTCGTTGTCCGTGGTACGGAGTCGACTACCTCCCGTGTTCCTTCCACTACTCGTCTACATGCATGGGGTACCTTACTGGTACATTACTACTTACCCAACTAACTCATAAATGAGCGTGTCAGGCCTGCAAGCCCCTGTGGGGTGCAGTCGTCCCACGTCTCGTTTTAGTAAACTCATAGTGTCCGTCACACGTTTATCTATTGCTAATTATGAAGTATTCTGTTGTCGATCTCCTCTTTCATCATTCCATAATAACATTTATTGTTCTTCTTGAAGTTAATCAAGGGAAGTCCATTTACTGTGTTCTTGGGTATGGTATGCTCCAGCTCCTTTCTGCATCCCGTACTGATTCGGTCTCTTAATAATTGAGGTCTCTTTCCGTAGAGCCTCTTATCACGTTTCTCATATTTATGCTACTAGGAATGCACTTCCAGTTCCTTAAGGAATGGGTAGTGTGCTTCCTGCAAAATCTTACCTAACCAGGTCCAGACTACTGGCATCAATGCTCAGTTCGTCTACCTCCTTATTTCCTTACTTATACTGGTCTTACCTCATAAATCTAATTGCCTCAGTGTCAATATTTGACGGCTTATACATAATGGTCTCCTTACCGCGCACCATGACTTAATCCACCTTTCTAACTATTGTACTCACGACCACTACTACCGTGGTAGTTGGCTCTTACTATATTGTCCATTGATGGTGCAACCTCTTACTCATTTATCCTAATGTCTTACCTTATAATCAATCCCTTCTTGGTGTAAACACACTGGGAGTTCTCTCATTCCGGTATTGGCGGTTATCGTACCGTGTTATAAGATAGTTGACTCTTGATATGAAGATGTTCTGCTCCAATCTCAGATCCGTAAGTAGGCTAATTTCTTTCGCTTTCTTTCATCCTTAGTGATGTTATCTACCATGTAGTTTAACTGGTTACTGAAGAAGTCATCCACTGAATCACAAGCTCTTCTAAGCATTGATTAATTGACGTGCCATAATGTGCAGCCACAATGTTTATCTCTGACCATTACTAATTCTTACATCCTGGGTGTGGGATATGGGGTCTATCTGTGCAACCTTCCTTATTACTCAAGTGTATCTGGTATGTTCTAAGGTAATCTCAAGGTTCATAGTTTCCATTTTCTAAATAAAGTATATTTTATCTCTAATATGTGAAAGCCCTTCTGAGGGGTTCATTCCCACTCATGGCCTCACAACAAGGAGAGGTATCCCCACCCTAAAAGGCATGGTTCGTTCTCCGCTCCTGTCTTTAGCATTATCTCAATATTCTCATTGGTACCCTTTCTTGGTAATGTTCTTCCCAATCTAAGTTATAGGTTTGGTAACCGTTCATATCTACAAATTGTAGTCCCTTCGTGGCTTAAACAAGCTCTCTTATAACTTATTGCGCCTCGGGCTCTGATGTGGTTAACATCCTTGGCTCGTAGGCTCTTAATGTTTAATGTCTCAGTTCATTATTTGTACTCTTACTCATCTGCAGGTCATCCCTATAAGATCCTGGTTCTTTGAGCACTATCCACCGTTAGGTTACATACTAAATGTAGTATCGGATTTCATGATAAGTTGCTGCATCCTGCTTCCTGCTAGGGAAGTTATTCAGGTGATCTGAGGTTACTTAATGTCTTTGACAATACTGTCATTTTACTAGACTTATGTCTTTTAATAGTCAAGGTTAGGTTCGTATTAGGCGTTTGCCTTACGGTGTCCAAGTTGGATATTATCCTGTCATCTTATACTTCCATCTCAACGCTTCGTTCAACTTCCGTTGACTATGCCACCGTTGATGATCAATCATACTCGGGTGTTAATGAGTTAAACAAACAGTATTAGCTGTCATTCATCAGTTTGTTCGGCTCGACTATGCCCGCTCTGTGGGGGTAGTCTTCTGAGCTTTCCTCCGTGGGATTCGTACGTCCTTAACCCTTGGTAGGTTATATCTTAAGTTTATTTCCTTTATCTTTGCTTTCTGGGCTTCCCAACATCTTCATTGTAGAATGTTTGTTATTGGTATTCTTAGTGTTCAAACTGGGAGTTTCATCCCATCCCTGTTGGGAGTCGTTCTGTCGACTGCCTTTATTGTATCTCTTGATACATTCCGTGTATGTTTACTTACGTAGTGTTTTTGCTCGAATTATTGAGCGATCTCTTAGGTTCCTCTTTGAGATCCGGGTTTGGTGTTCTTACCGCACTGTCGGTTGCTGTTGTCGTAGTACGTTGTACTGTTGCTAACATCCATATGGTCTAATATTATGTCCAAGTTCCGCTCCCGGCTGACTGGTGTGTCATCTCATCTCATCATGGTCAGGCCGTCGGGCCTTTCCAAGGTCTTATTTTTCTGTTCTCGTGGATTTATAATCCGGTATTAATATGCGTTTCAACTGTAGCGTTCTCCTATTTCGCCTTGATGGCTTTTCGTGTGGCTTAACCGTGGTAGCACTTGCTATGGCAAGTGCGCCATGCAGGATGGGTTATTGGTACAAGGTACATCGATAGTGATACTTCCTTCTAATTTCCATGTACTTGGTAGTCCTCGGGACTCCTTCGATAATCTCCTATTTTGGATAACCGTCCATCCGGCAGTTTCCTTGCTGTTTGACAGTACTGTCATCTATTAGGGCGTTCCTCTTCTGAGGGAATCCCTTAACATTTTCTTATGTCTTAATCCTCGCTCCTGTCTCCACACATTTGTTGTGGTTATTAAGTAATAATTCTCCTTTAGGCACTACATCGTAGTCCTATTTTGGTATACAATTTGTATGAGTTTCTACCGTCGTCTGCATTATGTCGGCCAGGTCTTGTAACCTTCCTCGTAATATGGGGTTTGGAGTTCCCGTTTCTAACTGGACTTTCCAGTAATCTCAATCCTCATGCTTTGTATTATCCCACTGTTATGCTCACTCGGACCGCTGTCCGGTACTCATGTCTCTTATCATTTCCTTATCCATGCACGCGTAGTGCTTCCCTTACCATTGGTATCGCGGGTTATTCGACTGCGTAGCATGTCGACCCATGTTGCCGGTAATTCCCGTTCCCTTACTGATAGTATTCCATAGGTAGCGCCTGTTTCTCAGCTACGCTCCATTAAAACCTCCAAGTTCTCCATAACTGTTGTGCAACAAGATGTTTCTCGTATTGCTCACTGTTAGCTAACTGCCAGATCGGGTTTCCCGAGTAAGAGAAGGCTTTCTTCTCTCTGGCGTTTGTTCCGCATATTTAGGGTTAGGGATGTGGAGGGCGGGCCTAGCTACTATGGATGTCCGGTAACACACGGGAAGTCCTGACTAACGCACCTCTCACTCTATCTCTCAACCCTTAACCCATAACTCAATCTCAACCTCAATATTCTACTAAGTTCGGTATTTCTTGTCTTCGGAGCGTAACTACGCTCTGATACCACTTTTTGTAACACCCCAACTCAATCCAAATGTGGTTTCGCAACTTAACAGCATATATATATACATGTCACAGCGGAATTCTTTACACTCCAGGACCTTGCCACGGTCTGACTACAGAATATACCGAACATTAGTACATACCAACCTTAACCAAATACATATTCTTCTTACAATCCTCTCAACAACCTATACATCTTACTAACTCAATTGCCATACGAGTGTACATGCACAACTCGTAGGTCACACTTAATCCTTAACACTTGTATCCTCTTCTTACTCTTGCGACGGCCGCCTCCTGATGTACACCTGTGTAGTAAAAACAGCCCCCAAAGGGGGTCAGCACGAATGCTGGTACGATCCCCTCATGGCCCCCAAGCTAACGTGGCTACGACGACTAATTGTCGATAGCATGGAGGTTGATTAGATGCACAACATAATAGTAAATGCTGTAAACAACAATCCATATATGAACAATCAAAGTTCACACACAATGAACGACTTAAATGCGTTCCCTTAATTAGAGAGTTAGTTATTTAACTCCTTAAGTAATGTCCCCTCTTAATCTTAGTCCATCCTTATCTCACCTCAATCTTAGTCTTATCTTAATCTTAGAAACAACCATCCTTTAATAAGGAGTGGGTGCAGCTTATCTCAACCTTAATAATACAAACCATCCTTTAAAAAGGAATGGTTGCAGCTTATCTTAACCTTAATAATACAAACCATCCTTTAAAAAGGAATGGTTGCAGCTTATCTTAACCTTACCTTATGTATGCCAACCGTTCTCTCATTGGGAACAGGTTAGCCCTTAGTTCGTTGTTTATTTTGTAGGGCTTGGTTAACCCTAGCCAGCAGCAGGACACTTACCGGCAATAAACAACATTCTTAAATTGTTGGGGATGTAGGCTAGATCCCCCCACGCCATCTTAAAGCCACCTACCTTGGACTGGATGTCCAATGTAGCCGAGCCGGTCAACCGACCCAAGGCTACTAGTCCGAGGACTAGTCCTTAATCGGAAGTCGAATCTGCTATAGATACCGACCTCCTTTCCTTAGCATGCATGACCGGAGATCGGTCCCGGGTTTCCTCACTCAAGTTCGAGTTAGTAGTAATCTCATGGCCATGTTTGTTAGTTAACCTCTTTCGGTTCATATCGTCCCTTATTAGGGAGCATTCCTTAGTCTCACTCAATTCCTTACTAAACATTGGTTAGTAAGTTCTCACGGTATGGTGTTAGTTTTCAAATATCACACAACAATACAATAAATATAATATATTCCGGTTGCATGCTTTATCTTGTTTAGTGAACACACAAAACAAATAGCACACAAGCCGAGGGACACCTCGTTAGCAAGCAGGTCACAAGAGAACTGTACTGTTCACCGTTGGCCGTTTAGTTGCTTAATCTCTTCCGGAGTCCAATTTCCAAGTCCTAAAACATTCATTCAGTTTTAGGTTGTTAATCACTTAACTCAATTCAACTTACTTATCTTACTTAACTTACTTAACCCTTAATGGCTCCAACCTAACACCTCTTAAGTCTTACAACTTAATCTTACAAACTTAATCTTAAACTTTTAAGTTTATTCTTAACTTAATCCCTTAGGTCTTTATACCTCTAATCATCATTGCCCCTTAATGGGGTACCATTAATACCACTAAACTCTCTTAGGGTTTCTTTCTTTTCTTTCTTTTTTTATGGTCCGACCGACCCACCGACCGACCCACCCCCTAGGTAGGTCGGCTGCAGAGAACATCCAACTTCACAGTTTCAGCCCGACCGACCCAGACTGGGGTCGGTCCCCTGGGTAGGTCAGCTGCAGAAACTTCCCATACATTGTCAAACTTTCTCCAAATTTTTCCTCAAGCCTCTTAATGTGTTCTAACATCATTTGGCACATCAAACACACCTTATAACCTCCACCAAACTCATTAAAACAACTTCCAAAGATCTTCTCAAACATTTGCTCAATTCTTACAAACACTCCTAACACTTATCATATAATTCCTTACATTACCAACTTGTGTCTTTACCAAAACTTCAACCAACCCAAGTGTTCCCTCCTTAACAGTTTGGGCACTTCATAAACATTATTTTCCATTTGTTACTCATCATTCCTAAACTCTTGGGCATACCTAAACATTTCTTGTCATCCTCTTAGCACCTTAACCTTGTTCTTCTTTACCTTAACTATACTACACCTCCTTGGACATTTCCACCTCCTTTTACTCACTTACTCACCATTATCACGATCATACGCTCTTTTACATTCCTAGTCATTTTCCTTGATGACTTACAACATCCTCCTACCTTTTTCACTTCCATCACCCAAGTCCACACATTACCATTCAACTAAACCTTACTAGTCCACCAAACATCATCACACTTACACAAGGTTCTCAAAACTCTCATTGTCTTACTCTCTAGTTCATACCTAAATCTCCTTAAGGCATTATACACCTTTCCTTAAAACTTATGCACAAGTCTTACATTCCTCATACCATGACTTTGGTGCGTTCAATGCACCCATCTAAACTCTAATTTCCTCATAGGCATCTCTAGGTCATTCTAAACCTCAAGAACTCCTTTGTAACACCCCTATAATAACAAAACAACAGCGGAAAATAAACTAAAGGTGCTACAGACCATCGGGCTCCAAACACCCGGTACCAACCTCACCAATTACAACCCTTACAATTAACTAAGTTACGGTCTGAACTTCGAGAAAACTTAACATAAACATAACAATAATAAAACACGTTCGCTCTCCATAGACCTAATCCCATCCCAATCACTCATGCTCCTCGTGGCCACCTGTAAATCAATTTGTACCTGCAAGATGAAACCAAGCAGCCCACCCCGAGAGGGGTGAGTCAGTTCCCTGGAATGGAACTGGTACAATTCTCCAAAAACAAACTTATAAAACATAACTCTTCAAAATAAACAGTAACATGAAAACAAACTCTTAAAAGTGAAATAGAGATAAAGCACTTCAAAACAATCAAGTTAAAGAGAAAAGAAAACAAGACAAAGATAGAGATAGAGAACTTCCAAACCAAGTCATCCACTTAAGTAGTCACACCACATAGTTAGTAAGCATCCATTGTTGATGTTAGAACCAATTCTGGTTAAGAAGAGAAAGACTTAAGTAGTCACAAAGGACTAGGAGTGACATTAATATCCATAACCCGTGGTAGACAGTTTATGTCTCCACCATTTCAGAAGATGATTCCCATAGACAAAATATACTCAAGAGTGGAATAAAACAATTGGGAGAGATGGCCCCCACCGCCAGTCAGTTGTCACAAGGACGAGGTAAAAGACCTCCGCTGTCAGTTGTCACAAGGACGAGGTAAACAGACCTCCGCTGTCAGTTGTCCAGATGGACGAGGTATAGCAGACCTCCGCTGCCACCGACCCGTTCTCGGTCATCGGTGAAAAGTGTGTGCACCACTTAATAGAAATAATCCATACTCCATACCAAGAATAACACTTTCCCATATTCCCATTAGATCACTAACTACCTAGAGCAATACCAAAACACTCAGTCCTACAGAGTGCAGAAGCGTAAACCCTAAGCAGCCAATGTCTAACGGGGTACCAAATAGAAGGAACCAATACCCAAGTAAGTTTCACATCCAAGGCTCAGTTAGTCACACAAGCTGAGTTAGTCACACAACCAATTCCTTTTTAGAAATTCCTCTTAAAGCAGTTAGCGTTTTCCAAAACATTCCACAAGTCAACCAGCAAAAATATCAGAGTACGAGAAATCGTACAAAATATTCCATAAGGTCCAAAACACAACAAGCTGAGTACGAGAAATCGTACCTGGGTAACGCTGTAGCAGTTCTGATCAACTTGCGCAAACAATCAACAGTACTCTGAAGAATATTAAAGGTAGTCTATCATCAATCACTTGTAGCCTATGTTACGCTTAAATAAACTCCTTACTCTTATTTCAAAGTCTCAATTATCTTTTAAGCCCTCACTTAAATGTTATGTATAATCTTTGAGTTATCTGAGAACGTTGTATAGCCCAAGGTGGTAAGATCAAGGAATGTATTTGATTAACATTTGCTAATTGCCCACTCCTATCCACTTTATTCATATTTAACCATAATCCTCACATTCAAGACTTTTGAGACCTTTATAACCCAAATGTGTTTACATTATATAATTAAATCTAAGAATTCCAATAGTAATCTTAAGCTAAATACCTTTATTCTTAATTTAGAATAAACATTGTATTATGACCTATGATGGATTCATCCCATAATACTATACTATTATTTTACAATGTAATGATTATGCATTTTATCAATATCTACTAGATAATCCATTGTGATTAAGTTTCCCCTTAACTTAATTAAGATCTACATCTTGTATATTGGAACCATAGTGTTGTAGACGCATTATATCATAACCTAATTGAGTTACTAACTCATTTATCTTATCTTTAGTCCAGAAAGACTTTTATTACATCCAGCTAATAATCTTGACATAAGATGTTAAAGTACTTTTCATCTTGAAACAACTATATTATAGTTAACTTAGACTTATCGAACTCTTACATTTAGTATTCACAAGGTACATTATTTGCTTAATTATTACCTATATAATAAGGTGTTTAAATATAACCTTTTATGTATCCTTACTTACCTTTAATCTCCTAAATATTTTATTTTTACACCCATTCACTCTATAGACTATGTATAATCCTTTTGTACTAAACTTCAATAAACTTAAGCCTTAAATACGTTTTAAATTATTTTACAAAGCCTAAGGTTTCAAAGGAATAACTAAATAAATTAATTCCCTTTATTGTATTTAGGATGGACAATATATCTACATAGAGTAGTATTTATCAAAGAATTAAATTCTGGTTCGTAAGAGAAATTGTTAATTATATGAAAATTCTCATATTATATTCAAATAACCTATCATTATTTCCCATTACCGTAAAGTATATCAATATAATATCTTATGTAACCTAGTTTTATATAATAAAAAGGTTCAAAGGTTTTAAGTATCAAATTCCTATTTATAAACCTTCTATAAATTCTAACTACTAAATACCTCACTTAATTGTAAACTCACATCCTAAGTATTGGTAATAAATGTTATAAATGTATTTCATATGGCTTATCTAACGCCAGGAAAATTAAGGATTATTATTTAGATAAATTTCCAAATCATAGTTTAATATAGTTTTATATCATAACCCTTTTAATGATTTTATCTTAAAACATTAAGTTATATTCCAATACCATAAATGTTAAGAAATGATTAAATCTAGACTTACTAATCCACCTCACATTTAGATGTAAAAGTATTTTACTTATTTTATTATGGGTTATATATTAAGAATATTTAGATGTAATCATACTACATTTGTTTATCATTAATTATAGAATAAGATCTATTTATGCAACATTTTATGTTATCTAATCACAATTTTTTTCTAAGTTTTAACTTATTAATTACTTAATCCCAATTTTAGATTTACATCCTGGTTATTGACAAATAATACTATACATGCATCTTAATATGGTTATATATAAACCTTAGAAACTCAAAGGAAATTCTTAAGCCTAACACATAACTATAATCTAATACCACCTCATATAATATTCTGCCATTAGTATTATGTAGAGGTTTAGTTTAACTTACTAATTCCTTCGTATTATATTTCATATAAGGTAACTAAATTTATTTATATATATATTTATGTATACTAGGATTTGTTCAAAACATTATTTATGTAATTTATTGTATTTAATTATGTGTAAAACTTTTAGGCATAACTACAACCGATATACGGTTTATAAAATAAAGTGTTTCCATTTAATATATATAAGTATACCTGTATTAGAATTTAATTAAGACATTCCCTACGTAACTTATTATATTTAAACTATCTTATTACTAACTGCATTCCATGTATGTTCTATAAAGTATTTCCTTTAACTATATCTTAGGATACTCTTATAATATTTAGTTATTATAAGTGTTAATTTATTAGTTCCTTGATTTAACCTAAGTTACTACTTAATTCCCTTTTTATAACGCGTAAAAATATATATATTTATTCCTTAGTTTAATTAAAAATATTAACTCCCATATAATATAGTAAGTAAAATGTAGGATAATTAAATTCCTTAATTTATATAAGTTTCTACTAAGTAAGTATATATACATATATGTAAAAATTTCACTTCTCTTAAAAGCCAATACTAAAACATTTATAAACTTACTGTTATAAAATGTTAATTTAGGGTTCCATATTTTCCCAGCTTAAAAAGTTTATTAACAAACCATACTTTAATTTTTGGTTACATTAAAACCTTATATTATAGGTTCTACGAAAACCTCATAAACACATTTTTTAAAACCTTTTACCATTGCCCAAAATTCCCAAATTTAATATTTTTTTACAGTTTAAAACTATTAACATTTTAGACATATTATAAAAATTTTTATTTAATAGAAAATATCTTTTAATTTAGCCAAATAATCCAGAAAACCCGTAAATTGCAAAAATCATAACTTATGTTTAAAAACTCCAAAACCATCATAATAATTTACATCAAATTAATCTAGATTAAATAAGGAACTTATGGTTAAAATTTCAAGTCAAAATACATTCGGGAAGGTATTTAAATTAACACAACAAGTTAGGGTTATTTACTAGAATTTATAAAAACTTAATCTGGAAACGTTTTAATCTCGGCCGTCCGTTTCTTTTAACTACGATCGGACGGTCCCGATCCGCCGAGTTCTTCAGTGAAAGGCTAATGAATGTCGAGTACTAATTCGACGATTTCTCTCAACTCACAGAACCAAATCGATTGATTTTCGTTTCATTGGATTCGAAATTCATTTCCGGTTCTAATGGTACCAATTATACGACCTATGATGCACGAATTCGAGAAACCGATTCTGGGTTCGAACAAACTAGGGTTCATGGGTTTTCGAATTTTGATTTGCAAATTACTCTCAGTATAATGCATAATAGGATAAATTGATTAGTGGGTTGGGTCGAAACGCAAGGAAGATCAGCATCATCGGAAGGATTTGAAGAAAACTCACCGAAATTGCACGATTGAAGCGATTCGAAATCGTTTTTTTTTGGAAAGGTTCCGACTTCAAACTGTTCGAGTAGCGAACTTTGGAGGTCTATAGAATACGTTCTAGATCGAGTTAGGCCATGTTCTTGGGCTCATTAGAAAGAAGAAAACTTAGTTCTACACATTGGTAACTAGAACTAATCCTAACTCGCACCATACAGAAAGATATTGAAGTTACAAAACACGAGTTTACCTTTCTGTTTCGGTGTTATTTATGTGCTGTTGAAACCGAAACTTTAGACCTCTATATCTCCCAACTGGTTACGAATCAGACTTGGGCATGAACACGAAAATTGTAGAGGGATTAGAGATCTTTACAACGAGCTAAGAAATCGAATTTTGGTTGATTAACGAAGAAGTTATGATTGACGCAAGTTACCTGAAAATGAAGGGAATTCTGGAATTCTGGAAACAGTTTCGCAAGGTGGCTACTTTGGCTCGATTTTTCCGGTTGACTCAGAAGGATTTAGGGTTGTATGAGTAATGGTTGGAAAGAGGAATTGTAGGAGAAGAGAATAGTGAAGACGGCATGGAAAAAATTGAGAGATGTAAAAGTTATAGCCGTCTAAAGTTAGGGCAAAGTAAGGGAAATTGGTTCCGAAAATCAGGGAAGAAATCGGCTAAGTGTGGGCGACCCATTACAGAGTGACACGTGGCATCTCTTAAAATTTTGATTCAAAACTTCAATCTAGCATAACTTTGGCTAGGATGATCCGTTTTTGACGTTCTTTTTATCGATCTTCATGGTTTTTCATAACCTATTTATTGGTATAGGTTTCATGGCCTGGTTGGACCATTCTCAAAAAGTCAACTCTAGCAAGGCTTAATAAGCTTTAAGGTTTCTAGAATTTTATATTGACTTTTATGTTTCAAAACAATGTTCCAACACTTCCTAAAATCTTTATAATATTTTTGGAGTGTTTAATAATTTTCCCAAGATTTATTGACTTATAAATCTTATTATTAAATTCATAATACTATATAATAATGTATAATAATTAGGGTTAAATAGGAGAAAACCCTAAATAAATTTCACAACTCCATATAATAATTTAATATTCATGATTCCATATCATAATTTAATTTTTTAATAAAAGAAATCCCCTAATTAATTTAACTTAATTTAGGGCTATTTCAGCATATCCCCCTTAAAAGAAACTTCGCCTCGAAGTTTATCAATCAACTAATAGGCACTCACACCGCTTCGGATGTGCTGAGACAATAATAACTTCAATGATATTCCATACCATTCCAATCCTTTATCTCCATTTCAACATTCCACTCAAGGGTACCGAAATCAAAGTACCGAAACCATAACAACATGAATCAAAGTATAAACTGAAGCAAAACACAACACAAACGTGACAAAGTACTGTGCCACAACGTAAAACTACGTACATACATACACCTCTCATTACTAACAATGCAACGAGGCATAATCTGGATGAGATAACGAAGGAGGAGTATGCCAGCATATCCCCCTTAAAAGAGCTAAGGTACGCCCTCGTACCGCTACTAACGGCACAATCAAAGAATTCAACACCTTATTAACCAACTTTGTTGTAAATTTTACTGCACCGTTGATTTTATCTATGATCGTTACATATATCTGTATCTCTTGATTGTTATGTATTTGTATTTCCTTGGTGATTATTAAATTTTATCTTATGATTATTATCCATTCGTTTAATGACTGATACGAATTTATATGTCCATATATGATCATTTATCATATCAATTATATTAACAAGCTATAAAGCAGGTGTAACATTCTTGAGTAGTTTAGAATAATATTTCAGATCATTTAATCTTCCAAAATTATCTTCAAGGGTTTATAGCCAACCATATGTCAAAACTCTATAAAATAAATATTTTCTATGACTTTTCAAGTTTCAATTGTTTTATAATTAACTATCATATTTTAGACGAATCATTCAGTGTTTACTTCATAAAATTTACTTATTATATATTTACATAATTTCACCAAGGGAGAATCTAAGGAAGTTCTTATCAATTATAATGTAGCTCCAAAATCCGATTTCATTATCTTAAAATTTATTTTTCAAGATAGGGACTCTATATAAAATTTTAAGTCAAATGAACTATTCTAATGAAAACTCACTCACTTGGTGATTATTTTTCTTAGGGTTTGTTCTATGTAAGTGTTCTTCTGATTATTAAATCTTAGTACTCTCTTAGACAATGGTGGCTTTTAGTAAATATCACTCTTAGTGTGTCTTTTAAAATTTTATACCTGTATAATGTTAAACTTCCAAGTAAACATGAGAATTTACAAATCTTTAAGTAACTCTGAATTTCTCACTAGATGCTCAATATTCCAAGTATTTAAGGATCAATGATATTTAGTTTAGTGTTACTCTTCTCTCACTTAATCTTTAAGTAACTTCCTTTAATGGTTTTTATATTCAACAAGGGGTAGACGTTCTACCTTGAAGTACCCAAATTTTAAATTCCCTTCCTCCATATATAGGTATTTTTCACCAAAGATTTAACTCAATAAATCCTTTACATGTATGAATTTAATACTGGATATTAAGATATAAATTTTGAATTGTTCATTGTGGCTAGCAATGAAATATGCCTAGCTCAAGATTTCATGATGGTAACGTCTTACCACCAATCCTCCTCAAGTTCAACATAATGCATCACTTCCATGGAAGATTATTTACAGTTAGATGACAAGGCTTGTCTAGCCCCTAAACTTCTAGAAGTGGGTGTGCACCCCCACTACTTTCAGCCTAGGAGTTCGTCGCACCAGGCACTTCCCGTAGGGTGTTAGGTTTAGGTGTTTTCTTTCTAAAGTTAGCATAGAGTTTTAGTGTGGTTTAAGGGTTCGGTGCATGCTACTAGTAACTTAATAGTTTTCTAGACTTAAGATTTATCCAAACATTACCTTTAGGCAACAATTTGTACCAAGTAATTCTTGAGATTTATTTTAAAACTTTAAAGGAGTTGTAATACTTCACATAATATCAATACTAATTTAGTTATGTAAAGTTCTATTTGTATACTGTTTTCAACCAAAAGTATTCTTTAAAATTCTAGGAATTTGTGTACTAGCTTTTAAAGGATTGCATTTTTAGCAATGTATTCTCCATGAGTATGCTTTTGAAAAATAGCTTAATATTTGGTTTATCTCAACCAAAATCTTATCGTACTTAGTATAGGATGTTCCAAACTATATATATTATATATATATATATATATATATATATTTCTGTAGTTTATTGTTGGAACGGTATAAAAAAACACATCACACTCAACAGACATTCACAAAAGAAAAGTGTGTAAAGGAATCGTTCACATTTCCAAAAAGGGTTAGGAGTCGTGCCTTACTGGAGTCCTCACTTCCCAATTCTACCCCAGTTCCCCAGTTTTAAGTGCACCTATAATCTAAGTATTTCACTCGGCTTGTTTTTCTCGGGTTCAGAGCGTAACTACGCTCTGATACACTTTCTGTAACACCCCTATTAACCATAAATACAGCGGAAATAAAACTCTAAGGCGATTACAGACCATCGGGCTCCAAACACCCGGTACCAACCTCACCAATTACAACCCTTACAATTAACTAAGTTGCGGTCTGAACTTCGAGAAATCTTAACATAAACATAACAATAATAAAACACGTTCGCTCTCCATAGACCTAATCCCATCCCAATCACTCATGCTCCTCGTGGCCACCTGTAAATCAATTTGTATCTGCAAGATGAAACCAAGCAGCCCACCCCGAGAGGGGTGAGTCAGTTCCCTGGAATGGAACTGGTACAATTCTCCAAAAACAAACTTATAAAACATAACTCTTCAAAATAAACAGTAACATGAAAACAAACTCTTAAAAGTGAAACAGAGATAAAGCACTTCAAAACAATCAAGTTAAAGAGAAAAGAAAACAAGACAAAGATAGAGATAGAGAACTTCCAAACCAAGTCATCCACTTAAGTAGTCACACCACATAGTTAGTAAGCATCCATTGTTGATGTTAGAACCAATTCTGGTTAAGAAGAGAAAGACTTAAGTAGTCACAAAGGACTAGGAGTGACATTAATATCCATAACCCGTGGTAGACAGTTTATGTCTCCACCATTTCAGAAGATGATTCCCATAGACAAAATATACTCAAGAGTGGAATAAAAAATTGGGAGAGATGGCCCCCACCGCCAGTCAGTTGTCACAAGGACGAGGTAAACAGACCTCCGCTGTCAGTTGTCACAAGGACGAGGTAAACAGACCTCCGCTGTTAGTTGTCCAGATGGACGAGGTATAGCAGACCTCCGCTGCCACCGACCCGTTCTCGGTCATCGGTGAAAAGTGTGTGCACCACTTAATAGAAATAATCCATACTCCATACCAAGAATAACACTTTCCCATATTCCCATTAGATCACTAACTACCTAGAGCAATACCAAAACACTCAGTCCTACAGAGTGCAGAAGCGTAAGCCTAAGCAGCCAATGTCTAACGGGGTACCAAATAGAAGGAACCAATACCTAAGTAAGTTTCACATCCAAGGCTCAGTTAGTCACACAAGCTGAGTTAGTCACACAACCAATTCCTTTTTAGAAATTCCTCTTAAAGCCAGTTAGCGTTTCCAAAACATTCCACAAGTCAACCAGCAAAAATATCGGAGTACGAGAAATCGTACAAAACATTCCATAAGGTCTAAAACACAACAAGCTGAGTACGAGAAATCGTACCGTGTGGACAGCTGTAGCAGTTCTAATCAACTTGCGCAAACAATCAACAGTACTCTGAAGAATATTAAAGGTAGTCTATCATCAATCACTTGTAGCCTATGTTACGCTTAAATAAACTCCTTACTCTTATTTCAAAGTCTCAATTATCTTTTAAGCCCTCACTTAAATGTTATGTATAATCTTTGAGTTATCTAAGAACGTTGTATAGCCCAAGGTGGTAAGATCAAGGAATGTATTCGATTAACATTTGCTAATTGCCCACTCCTATCCACTTTATTCATATTTAACCACAATCCTCACATTCAAGACTTTTGAGACCTTTATAACCCAAATGTGTTTACATTATAATTAAATCTAAGAATTCCAATAGTAATCTTAAGCTAAATACCTTTATTCTTAATTTAGAATAAACATTGTATTATGACCTATGATGGATTCATCCCATAATACTATACTATTATTTCACAATGTAATGATTATGCATTTTATCAATATCTACTAGATAATCCATTGTGATTAAGTTTTCCCCTTAACTTAATTAAGATCTACATCTTGTCTATTGGAACCATAGTGTTGTAGACGCATTATATCATAACCTAATTGAGTTACTAACTCATTTATCTTATCTTTAGTCCAGAAAGACTTTTATTACATCCAGCTAATAATCTTGACATAAGATGTTAAAGTACTTTTCATCTTGAAACAACTATATTATAGTTAACTTAGACTTATCGAACTCTTACATTTAGTATTCACAAGGTACATTATTTGCTTAATTATTACCTATATAATAAGGTGTTTAAATATAACCTTTTATGTATCCTTACTTACCTTTAATCTCCTAAATATTTTATTTTTACACCATTCACTCTATAGACTATGTATAATCCTTTTGTACTAAACTTCAATAAACTTAAGCCTTAAATACGTTTTAAATTATTTTACAAAGCCTAAGGTTTCAAAGGAATAACTAAATAAAATTAATTCCTTTATTGTATTTAGGATGGACAATATATCTACATAGAGTAGTATTTATCAAAGAATTAAATTCTGGTTCGTAAGAGAAATTGTTAATTATATGAAAATTCTCATATTTATATTCAAATAACCTATCATTATTCCCATTACCGTAAAGTATATCAATATAATATCTTATGTAACCTAGTTTTATATAATAAAAGGTTCAAAGGTTTTAAGTATCAAATTCCTATTTATAAACCTTCTATAAATTCTAACTACTAAATACCTCACTTAATTGTAAACTCACTGAAATACCCCTAAATTAATTTAAATTAATTTAGGGGATTTCTTTTATTAAACCATAAATAATACTATTAATATTAAATTATGGTATGGAATTATGAATATTAAATTATATGGAATTGTGAAATTTATTTAGGGGTTTTCTCCTATTTAACCCTAATTATTATACATTATTATATAGTATTATGAATTTAATAATAAGATTTATAAGCCAATAAATCTTGGGAAAATTTCTAAACACTCCAAATATATTATAAAGATTTTAGGAAGTGTTGGAACATTGTTTTGAAACATAAAAGTCAATATAAAATTCTAGGAACCTTAAAGCTTATTAAGCCTTGTTAGAGTTGACTTTTTGAGAATGGTCAAACCAGGCCATGAAACCTATACTAATAAAAAGGTTATGAAAAACCATGAAGATCGATAAAAAGAACGTTAAAAACGGATCATCCTAGCCAAAGTTATGATAAATTGAAGTTTAGAGCCAAAATTTGAAGGATGCTGACGTGTCCAGGACACGTGTCGCGCCCAGTCAGCACCCAAGACACTTAATCGGTTGAGTTCCAGCGGTTTTGGCATGTCAACAGGCGATCTTTAGACACCTATATCTTTTTCCCTACTCCACCATTTGGTATGCCGTTTGTTTCATTCGATTCTCCTATCTTTCCTCTTTCCAACCATTACTCACACACCATCTAACTCCTTCTACAATGATCGGAAAGTTGATCCAAAGTTGGCTCCTCGTGATTGCGTAACCCAGAACTGCAGTTTTTCCTGAAATCGGGTAAACTTCGTCAGGCCATAACTTTTCATTTCTCGTCCAAATTTCGTGTTCTTTAGCTTGTTTTGAAGATCTCAAATCCCTCTATAACTTTCATGTTTATGGCCAAGGCTGATTATCTTTGGTTTGGGAGATAAATCTGTCTAAAGTTGCCCACTCGATCACGGCGGTAATTCTGCCCAGTTTCATCCCGAACCAACTAGGTAAACTCGGATCTTGTGAGATCTATAACTTTCTCCCTAGTTCATCAAAATCAATGATTCTTCCACTAGCATCTAGAGTTACATGTCTAGTTTGGATTGTGATAGGTTCCATGAATCGAAGCTCTCTCAGTTGGTGCGAGTTGATTCGAGAAGGAGCTTACCTGAACTGCACATGAAATAACGATTTCCAGTTTTCCCGATTTGGTTTCGCCCCGTTAATGCAATCCCGGTGAGTTTTTGATCAAATTGCTCCGTTGTTGCCATTCTTAACTTCATTCTCGACCAAACCCACGTGGTAATTTATTCGATTATGCATTATATAGAGAGGAATTGGCGAAATCGAATTTGTAAACCCGAAACTCGACCTAACTTGAACCCAGATTGAATCTTTCGTAATACTGCATGAAATTTGGGGAATCGGTGTCAATAGATGCGTCTGGGGATTTCGAATTCAATGGAACAAGAACCACTCGATTTGGTTCTGTGGATTGAGAAAAAACGGTAGATTAGTACTCGGAATCGAGTTGAGTTCGATGATGCACTCGACAGTCAGGAGCCGTCCGATCTCAGTTAAAAGAAACGGACGGCCACAATTAAAACGTTTCAAAATATAAGTATAAGTTTTTAAATTATTTCCAGAATAAAGTCCTAACTTGCTAGATTTATTTAATGGCCTTCCCGAATGTATTTTGACTTGAAATTTTAACCATAGATTCCTTATAAAATCTAGTTTATTTTTATGTAACTTAATATGGGTTTTGAGTTTTAAACGTAAGTTATGATTTTTGCAAGTTATGAGTATTATGGAATTATTTGGATAATTTAAAAAATATTTTTATGAAATAAAAATTTTATAATATGCCTAAAATGTTATAGTTACTATATACTTAATTTGGGAATTTTTGGACAAGGGGAAATAGGTTTAAAAATTGTATTGCTAAGGTTTTTCATAAGTTATCTTATAATATAAGGTTTTTAATGTAACCAAAAAATTAAAGTATAGTTGTTTAATGAACTTTATAGGTTGGGAAAATATAATAAGACTAAACTAACATTTAATACAGAATGTTAACAAATATTTTTGGGTAAAACTTTTAAGTGAAGTAAATACATATATTATATATACGTATATACAAAAGAAATGAAATGGTAACTTAGATTAAATCAAGGACTAACTAATCTACATTTATATTAATTATATAATATGGTAGTTAATATGCTTAATTGAAACTAAGGAAAATACTTTATTTTTATAAACCATATATGGATGTAGCTATGTGTAAAAGTTAATATAAATAATTAAATGCAATAAAACTGCACAAGGAATGTCTTGAATAAATCCTAAATATATATATATACAAAGAAAACTACATAAATAAAAGAAATAAAGTACCTTATAGAGAATAGAATATGAAGGAATTATAATTTAAACTAAACCTATATATTACTATTAAAAGAATATTATATGAGGCGTATTAATTATTGATTATTAAACTTAAGGAGTTATCTTTGAATTTCTAAGATTTATATAAACCGTATTAAAATACGTGTAGTGTTAGTCAACGACCATAATGTAAGTCTATAATTGGGATAAGTAATTAATAAGTTAAAACTTAGGAAAAATTGTGATTAGATTACATAAAATGTTACACAAATAGATCTTATTCTATAATTAATGATAAATAAATGTAATGCTTTTACATCTAAATGTTCTTAATATATATACAATAATAAAATAAATAAAATACTTTTATATGAATGTGAGGTGGATTAGTAAGTCTAGATTTAATCATTTCTTAACATTTATGGTATTGAAATATAACTTAATGTTTTAGGATAAAATCATAAAAGGATTTTGGTATATAAAACTATTTAAACTATGTTTTGGAAATTTATCTAAATAATAATCCTTAAGTTTTCTTGGCATTAGTTAAGATATAAAATACATTAATTACCAATGTTCGCAATGTGAGTTTATAAATAAGAGTTGTACATAATAGTTAAAGTCTTATAAAAAGGTTTTGCAAATAGAAATTAGATACTTAAAATCTTTAAACCTTTTATTAGATGGAACTAAGTTACGTAAGGGATTATATTGATTTACCTTTTGAAACTGGAAATATTAATGTGTCATTGAATATAAGGTATGAGGATTTTTCAGAATAGATTATCTTATTAAGTAATTAACAATTTCACTTATGAATGGGGATTTAATCCTTAGATAAATTTTACCGTATGTTAAGATATAATGTTCATCCTAAAGTATAATAAAGGAGATTAATTTATTAAGTTATTCCGTTGAAACCTTAGGTTTTGTAAACAATATGGAAAATGTATTTAAGACATAAGTTTATTAAAATTTAGTATAAAAGGATTATACATATTCTATAGCGGGAATGTGTGTAAAAAAAACAGTTAGGGAATTAAATGTAAGTAAGGATACGTAAAAGGTTATCTTAAACACTTTATTATATAGTTAATGACAAAGCAGATAATATACTTTCTACTAAATGTAAGAGTTCGATAAGTCTAAGTTAATTATAATATAGTTATTTCAAGATTGGAAGTAATTTAACATCTTATGGCAAGATTGTTAGACGGTTGTAATAAAATGTCATTCTGAGTTAAGGATGTGATAATTGAGTTTAGTAGCTCAATTAAGTTATAATAAAATGCATCTATAACACAATGATTCCAATATACGGGATGTAGATCTACTTAAGTTAAAGGGAAAACTTAATCAAAATGATCCAGTAGATATTGATTAAATACATAATCGTTACATCGTGAAGTAATAGTATAGTATTCTAAGATAAACCCGTTGTAAGTCATAGTGCGTTGTTTATCCTGAAGTAAGATAAATGTATCGAACTTAATAATTATTATTGAGATTCTAAGATTAAATGAATAATATAAATGCACTTATGATATAAGGGTCTCAAAACTCTTGAATGTGGGAATTATGGTTAAGTATGAGTAAAGTGGATAGGAGTGGAACAATTAACAAGTGTCAATAAAAATACATTCCCTGGTCTTACAACCTTGAGTTATATAACATTCTATAAATAAGTCAACGGATACACATAACATTTAAGTGGGGCTCAAAAGACATTTGAGACTTAGGAAATAAGAGTGAGGAATGTTTAAGTTTAACTTAGGCTACCAGTATTGATGATATACTACCTTTAATATTCCTCAGAGTGTGTTGAATGTTTGCACGAGTCTACTAGGGCTACTACAGCATTAACCAGGTACGATTTCTCGTACTCAGGTTGATGTGCTATGGACTTGATGGAATGTTTGTACGATTCTCGTACTCAGATGCTTTTGGTGACGAATTTTATGGAACGTTTTGAGAAACGCTAAATGAGCATGAATGTATCTTGAAAGGAAATTGTTTGTGTGACTGACTCAGCCTGTTGTGACTAACTGAGCCTTGGATGCACAACTCACATGATCATTGGTTCTTTTAATCTGGTTATCTCATTAGATATTGACTGTTAAGGGTTTACACCTCTGCACTCTGTAGGACTGAGTGTTTTGGTATTGCAGTTGTACAGTTAATAGTCTAGTGGGAATGAGGGAAATGACAATCTTGGTATTGGATATGGATTATTTCTATTAAGTGGTGCACTCACTTTTCACCGATGACCGAGAACGGGTCGGTGGCAGCGGAGGTCTGCTATACCTCGCCCTTTGTGGCAACTGACAACGGAGGTCTGTTTACCTCGCCCTTGTGGCAACTGACTGGCGGTGGGGGCCATCTCTCCCAATTGGGTTTATTCCACTCTTGAGTTATGGGTTCTTGGATATCTTCTTTCATTCCCAGTCCATGTGACTACTTGGGTCTTTCTAATCCTAATTGGAACTGAATCTAACTTAAGCAATGGATGTTCACTAACTTCTGGCGTGGTTTCTTTTAAGTTGACTCGCTTTACTTCTTGTTATTTATCTCTATCCTTGACTTGATATCTTTGACTTGGTGATTTTGATGTGCCTTGTTCTTCTGTTTTTGTTTAAGCATTTGACTTCTGGTTATTGTTTGTTTCAAGAGTTATGTTTTAACTTTTGTTTTAGAGAGTTGTACCAGTTCCATTCCAGGGAACTGACTCACCCCTCCCGGGGTGGGCTGATTGGTTTCATCTTGCAGGTACGGACTGTTATACAGGTGGCCACGAAGAGTATGAGTGATTGGGATGGGAATTAGGAATTGTGGAGAGTTTTTATATCTTGCACTAGTTATGTTTTCTCGAGTTCAGACCGTAGCATTTGTAATATCATAAGTGTAATTGGTGAGGTTTGGTGCCGGGTGTTTGGAACCCGATGATCTGTAATCGCCTTAGTATTTTATTTCCGCCGCATTTATGATAAGTAGGGGCGTTACAGAAAGTGATATCAGAGCGTAGTTACGCTCTGAGCCCGAGAAAACAAGCCGAGTGAAATATTAGAATATAGGTGCCCTTAAACTGGGGAATTGGGGGTGGTAGAATTAGGAAGTGAGGATTCCAGTAAGGCACGACTCCTAACCCTTCTTGGATTAGTGAATGATTTCTTATACACTTTTTGTATGAATGTCTGTTAGGAATAGTGTGTTGTGGTCATACCGTTTGATCATTAAACTATAGAAAAAAAATATATAATAATAATAAGTCTGGAACATTATCAATTGGGTATGATAAGATCTTGGATGGAATAAATCATACATTGAACTACTTTCAAAAGCATACGTATGGAAAATACATGGCTAAAAAGCAATGCTTTAAAAGCTTGTACACATGTTCCCAGAATTTTAAAGAATTTTTGGTTGGAAATAGTATACAAGTGGAGCTTTGAATAATTAAGTGATATATACTTCAACTCCTTTAAAGCTTGAAATAAATTTCAAGAACTACTTGGTACGAATTATTACCTAAAGATAATGTTTAAGATAATCTTAAAGTCTAAAAAATATATAAACTAACAAGAACTAGTAACTCATTAGAAAAGATTGAAATACCCCAAACCTTGCTATGTTGGTTAAACATTAAAACATGATTTATTAAGACTAAAAAGGGTCTTAAAAACACTAGTAAACAAATTAAACAAAAGCAAACACAAATGTGTGCTTTAAAGTCAATAAGAGCTAAAATGTGCTCTAAGCTTGGAATAGGCTTGGGTAAGACCTAATGAACTTACCAAGACCTATATATACTAATGAACATATAAAATCAATTACCAAAGAAAACCAAGCTTGAAAACAAGTTTAAAACACAAATGTGCTTTAAGAAGTCTCTTAAAGCACATTTTTGAAAAATTGTCTTGTAAATGGGTTTTGAATGGCTAAATGTCCATCATTACTCTTAAATATATATGTGTAATATAGTATCACATTTGGGTGGCTATATAATGGGAAATCAAAAATTTCACTTCTAAGTGCCTTGCTTAGGTGAATAGTAACTTTTACAAGCTAGTTTATAACATATGTTATGTTAAGTAATTAAATTGACAAAACAAAGACTAAAATGCCCTCACACTAATAACGGGGCCGGTTTTTATAAGTGTGGTGACCACCACTCTCTAGTTAATGT
Organism: Limonium bicolor; assembly: GCA_023374045.1. NCBI lineage: Eukaryota > Viridiplantae > Streptophyta > Magnoliopsida > Caryophyllales > Plumbaginaceae > Limonium > Limonium bicolor. Next base: position 22,540,476 of record CM041783.1, on the reverse strand, counting down.
AATAAGTAATAAAGCAAAACTAAGTAAAACTACTTTTTACTTATACTACAAATATCTTCTTAAAAGTAAGTTATCTTCATTCTCTCATTTCTTTTCCTTCATTCACACGGTTTCCCACCTCTCTTCTTCCTTCTTCCTGTTCTCTCACGGTAATACCATCACCACCATTAGAACTCTCACTTTGATCTCTTGTAATCTTACTCACTTGTCCAAATCAAAAACAAAGACCACCAATCTCTTCCTCTCATCAAGCTTCATTCCTATCTTCTTAAACTCCAAGAGCTCCATTTCGGTGCCAAGGTGTTCCACCATTGAAGGAGCTTGAGCTTGTATTTTGACATATTGTTGATCTCCTTTGCTTCTAGGTAAGGAATCTCAAAGAAAAATCATGTTTCCTCCATGTTTTTACCTTGACCGAAAATACACATTGATATAGCTCTTTGTGTGACTTTGTTCTAGCTTCATTTCAACTCTTCATGGACTAGGTGGAGTCCTCTCTTGTTATATATCCAAACTCCCTTCAAAGATCAAGGTAAAATAACTACATTAATGTTTTTGAAACAATGTCAAATTAGGGTTTACAATGAGATGAAGCTCAAAGCTTGAATACTCATTATGGTGTTTGTATATTGTCTAGAACTTGACAAGGAACCAAAATACCATACGGTTTTGTAAGGAATCAAGAAGGAAGTGTTTTGGGAAAAAGAGGTAAATCTACTAACTTAAATGTTGTTAAATGCCTTAGGAGAAATGAGCTTATAAATGCTTATTAAAAACCTAAAGAGCAAATGGTGAATGACTTAGTAAAGTGTTCTCAAGAGACTAGTAAAGGGCATATGTGTGTTGAGTGTATTTGCAGGTTAAAGGCATATATATTGTGGAAATTCAGTGTTTATGATTTAAGCACTTTAAGGGCCTAAGAGCCATGCATTTTAAGGGCCTAAGTGCCATGCAATTTAAATTATGCACTATATTGTAATGTGGTGTAAATTTGGTGAAATTGTGTATGAGAGTGTTCTTGGTGATTTTAGATGTTCTTGTGTATTTAAAGGAGAAGGTAAAGTGTTTAGGCTTAGTAATGTTCTAGGGGAACCCATGTCAAAATTTAGGTAAGAAGCAAGAAGTTCTAAGTGTTTACATAAGGATTGGTGAGTTAGAAAATGTAGGAAGTGAAGAAGGAGTTCATGATGTTTTAAAGGAATTTTGATGAACTAGGAAGTACTCTAGAATGTAATAAGGACTTAGGCATGATCTTGAGATTTAGTAGGTACCAAAGTCACTTTGGGACTTAGGTAAATACCTAGGCAAACTTTGGTAAAATAAGGAGAAGTATACACTAGGAAAAGAGTTCAAGAAGGATATAAGGAATTAGTTGTGAAAGATGATGCTTGGGAGATGATGTTAAGTTAAGGAGAAAGCATTTTGGGATAGTAGTTATCATAGGTATGAAACACCACTTGGAAAACTAGGAGAAAATATTGTAAGTGTTAGGAATTTTGTGAAGGGATAAGTAAAGGCTTAAGGAATTAGAAAATGAGTTTTATGAGTGTTTAAGGGTGTCTTAAGTTGTGTTTAAAGTGCCCAAATGAGGTTAGGGAGTACTAGGTTATATGGGGTGAAGTTTGGAGTTGAATGTAAAAAGGAAAACAAAGATTTGGGGCCGACCGGACTTGCGACCGGACTTGCAAGCTCGGTCGGGACCTGTTTACCCTGCGAGAATTAGTTTCTGGAATGGACTGGGCATAGGACCGGACAAGTCCGGTCGGGCTAAATTTACAAAGGGAATAAACTCTCTGGAATGGACCGGACATAGGACCGGACTTACAAGTCCGGTCGGAGTAGAAAATTTTGTACGGATTGAGTTACTGGAATCGACCGGACATGGGACCGGGCTTGACAAGTCCGGTCGGGGCTGAATTTCCGAAGGGGAGAAACTCTCTGGAATCGACCGGACATGGACAAGTCCGGTCGGCAAGTCCGGTCGGACCTAAACTTGTAAAAAAAAAAAAAGAAAAGAATGTGACTTATGTAGTTAACCCTAGGGTGTATAATGAAGGTAACCTAGGGTGAGGTAGACATTAAATCATGTCATACGATCATGTTGAATACTTAGTAAGTGTGAAGTTAAATAAATAATTAACCGACATTACTAATGTGTTTAGGATTCTCTCAAGGTGGAAACGAAACAAGGCAAGGACCAAGGTATGGTTTTCTTGCAGTCTGTTGCCTACCGGTTTACACCGGCTTGGGTGTTGGTTGTTTTTCTGAGTGTTTACGACCTTATAAGATTAAGGCATGAAAAGAGTTTACAGTTGTTATACATTATGATGTTGTAAGGTTGTGACTCCTTTCCCTTGGTTGTCTAACAAGACCTAAATGTTTGCTTGTATGTGACTTAACAAATATTGTGTGATCACTAACAAGTGCTAACCGGGGGAGTGAGGAGTCCGGTTGTTCCGGCCACGCGTGTGATGGATGGGGGCCGATATCATATCCGGTTCGGCTCTCTTGGTGTATGTATAGGTGGTATTCCAATTTGGTTTCTACCTTCCCTTAGCTTATCCAAAGCTAGTTACTGACTCACGTCGGGCCATAGGGGCATACGTATGTTATTTCGGTGTGCTTGGGATTACTATATCCGACACACCTTTGGTATAAGTTAACCGTTCTATATAACCGGACGGTAACGAGGATGGTAACGAGCTTAACATGGGATTGGTAAAAATCCCTAGGCTCTCATGGTATACTAACTATGGTGGAAGGTTCCTTGTGAGAACCGATTTTATGGTGTTATGTATTGGTGTTGTGATGCTATGCAATTTCCCTTGCTATGCTATGGTATATATGTATATATGTTGGATGTTCTAAAATGAATGCCATGTTATTATGACAATTGGTTGCGCGTATCCCGGTAGTCGATGGGCTGCGCGTTAGCCATACCAGCAAAGGTGCTGACCCCCTCGGGGCTCCATATTTTTATTGCAGGATGAGGATCGAAGAGGCAGAGTGGCTCTAGGTCCTAGGTTGTTGATATACTTTTGGATAAGTAGGTTGTTGAGCCCGGGATGCGCCTGTGCTTCCGAGGCGTTACATTTTGATACCGTTGTTATACAGTGTTGGATGATTATGGTTTGGAGGTGTGTTGTAAATTAAATACTCGGTATGGTTGGTCATGTTTATATATGGATGTTAGTTACTATGCTCGGGAGTCTGATCATCAGACCGATACACTTATATTTATTCTGCCTAGTTAACCACGTGGGTGGTTAACGGCGTTGTAACACCAAGGCGAATAGTTATTGTTTGGTTGGTTATTTCCGCTGCGATTTCGGTAGATGATAGGGGCGTTGTAGGGGTGTTACAAAAAGTGGTATCAGAGCGAAGTATCGCTCTGATGACTAGAATACCGAGCTTAGGAATATACCGAGTTAGGAAACCTAGCTACAGTTACTTAAGTGGACAGATTTGGAAAGGTTAACCACTAACTAAGTGTGGAATTACCTGGTTGTTGGGAAGATGCAATAACCCTTGGACCGATAAGTGTGCAAGCATAATGCTAATGAAATGTTCATATGAATTCAGATGGCAGGTAGACCTCGAGGGAGAGGCCGCGGGCGCGGTACTGGAGATTTGGGTAGCCAGGGCGATGATACTGCGGCACAGACTATGGCTGAGGCAGTTGCAGCCGCCGTAGCCCAGTTGGTACCCGATCTAGTTGCTGCTATTCAGCAAGGGCAACAGCCCGGAGTTCAGCCACCACCCCCACCGCCACGAGAGACCAATTGGGTCAAGGCGTTGGCTGATCTTAGACCACCGTCGTTCAATGGGGAGACTGATCCTCGAAAGCTGGAGGCGTACATCTCCGAATTGGAGACCGCCTACGAGACCTTGGCAGTACCTGCTGAAGCTAAGGTCCGTCTTGCCGCCTACTACTTGAAGGGTACGGCGTAGAGTTGGTGGAAGTTGGTGAAGGAGGACAGGATGGCTGATCCTGAATTCGGTTGGAGGGAGTACACGTCTCTACTGCGAGCCAAGTACTACCCTGTACACGTGCAGGAGGCAAAGCGCCTCGAGCTTGACAGTCTGAGGCAGGGAGATAAGATGTCGGTTGATGACTACTATACCGCATTCACCGGCCTTATCCACCTGTTACCAGACCTTGGGTATTCGAACCGGGTGTTGGTGAACCGGTTCTACAATGGTCTTAGCCACCGTCTCCGCTATGGGATGGGGCCAGCTGAGTATGCTACCTTGCAGGTAATTAGAGTACCTTGTTGTGAATCAATATACACTATGAGTGAATGTTAATGTGAGTTGGTAAGTTGTTTTTGCGGGGCATGACTGACATCCTAAAATACAGGAGTGCTATCATGCCGCTGCTAAGGTTGAAATTACCGTCCGTCTGAGGGACGAGGAGAATGCGCACAAGCGCAAGGCCACCAACGAGGGCCAGAGCCAGCAAGGGTATGGGGGAGGAAAGAAAAAGAAACCCTACCCTCAGCCCCAGAAGGGCCAGTACCAGGGTGACAAGGGCCAAGCCCAGACCACCACAGCCGATGAGCCACTGAAGCTCACGTATGCGTATGCGGCGAAGCCTCTACGCTCCTACCCGCCTAAGGGTAATTACTTAACCATGTGTATCAAAATGAGGTGTGTGTTGTTAAGATGGAAAGTGAGTATTGATTGTGTGTTGTTATAGCAGCTAGCGCGGGTTCTGGACCGGAGCGCCACTTTTACTGTAAGTGGTGCAATGGAGACCACCCCGGCAAAGACTGCAAGGGGAATGATGTGAGGTGCCGACACTGCCAGAAGATGGGGCACCGTGAGTTTGAGTGTTGGACGAATCCCAATGGCAGAAACTATAAGCCAAAGGGGCAGTGGAAGGGTAACACTACCACGACCACTGAAGGCCCGAAGGCGATTACTCAGCAGACTTCTGACAAGAAGTACACTGAATCCCAGAAGGGGAAGGCTACGGGGTCCGGCAAGGCCACCCTGAATGTGGTGGACCGGTCAGAGGCACCAGGATCCTCTTCGAGACCAGGTACCGCCTAAACTGTTCAATGAAAAAGTGATTGCTTACCGCATTTCATGCATGAGTGTTAGCAAGTCTAAGGGTATAAACATATAAGTAAAGAGTTAGAACATAATGTGGAAAACACCTAAATTAGGCAATTTGAAACTTAGGAACCTTCAATATCTGCTATCCAATCCCGCCCACACCGAACCCTGAAGAAACCACCATCAACATCACCGACTTTCCATTGGAGCAATGTCAGGTTATCCAACCAGGTATGGTACTTCTAAAAGGATACCTGACACCGGAAGCACAAATCCACATCATCAGACGATGCGATGAACTTGGAGCAAAACCAGGAGGGTTCTACACACCCGGATACCCGAACGGAGCAAGGATGCAATTGAAGATGATGTGCATGGGTAAGGACTGGAACCCTTACACCAAGTCATATCAAGAAGTACGAGCTGAAGATGGAGCAACAGTATCAAGTATACCAGAGGAGTTCCATGCGGTCGTTAACCACGCCGTGGGAATTGCTCAGCAAGTTGAAACGGAATCAATTCCAAGTGTGAAAACAGATCTATGCATTGTGAACTTCTACCAGAAAGGTGGACGGTTGGGTATGCACCAAGACAAGGACGAGTCACCCGAGTCTCTAAGTAAGGGAGTACCCGTGGTGTCTTGGTCCATTGGTGATACCGCAGTATTTGTATATGGCGAGCAGAAGCGTGCTGATCTCGCTAAGAAGCTACTGCTGAAATCGGGAGATGTACTAATCATGGGTGGACAATCAAGGATGCTATACCACGGCATCAGAAAGATCAAACTGAATACCGCACCGTCGGCAGTGATCAATGCCACACACATGAAACCCGGACGTTTGAATTTGACCTTCAGGCAGTTTTAAGCCTTGTATAATTAAGTGGTAAACCAGTATGTATTAAGGATATTGTAAGTGTGGATCATGGCGACAGTATAAGCCAATGAATGTTGTAAAAAGAGTGTGTTAATGAATAAAATGGAGTTGTTTGAAGCATATAAACCGTGTTGTTACCCAATACTTATTAGTTTGCCAATGAATTAGGCTGTGCACTCGGAACGGGAGGTATACTGAGTGTCTGCAATAAGGCAGAAGCCGGCAAGAGCGGCACAATCCTCACCGGTACCTTTCCAGTGAATGGCGTGGATGCATCGATCTTGTTCGACTCTGGAGCCTCACACACATTCATTTCGCTATCATTTGCGAAGAGGCTGGGGTTAGACGGTGAAGAGATGCCAGACTTCGTGGTCACTCTCCCGTCGAAAGAGGATCAGATGTACCCGCTACTACCGAGATGCTATTGTTCGAATCATGGATGAGGAGTTTCCGATCGACTTGATAGAGTTCGACGGACTAGGTTTTGATGTGATTGTCGGGATGAACTGGTTGGAGCGGTACAAGGGTAGAATCCTATGTGCCGAGCATCGACTGCTTCTTAGGAGTCCATCTGGGGTTACTATCATACCGCCAGAGGCCCAGGGAGCCTTCGACACAGATCATCACCGCCATGGCCATGTATCATGAGTTGCGACGGGGAAATGATGTATACCTCTGCTATGTCCAGGACATAGAGAGAGACCCTGAGTTTAGCCCAGATGTGCCGGTAGTGTCGGAGTTTCCTGATGTATTTCCTAAGGAACTGCCGGGCATGCCGCCAGCACGAGAGGTTGAGTTTGAGATTGATCTAGTTCCGGGCACCGGACCCATTGCGAAAGCACCTTACCGTATGGCTCCAGCAGAGATGACAGAGCTCAAGGAGCAGCTGAGAGACCTACTCGACAAGGGCTTTATCCGCCCTAGTGTGTCACCATGGGGAGCGCCGGTCCTCTTCGTGAAGAAGAAGGACGGTAGCCTCCGCCTATGTATTGATTATCGGGAGCTGAATGCTGTTACGGTGAAGAACCGTTACCCTTACCACGCATCGACGATCTATTTGATCAGCTTAGGGGAGCATCAGTATTCTCCAAGATAGACCTACGTTCCGGATACCATCAGATTGCCATCGTGACAGTGATATCGAAAAGACAGCCTTCAGAACTAGGTATGGGCACTATGAGTTCCAGTTATGCCGTTTGGCTTGTCAAATGCACCAGCAAAGTTCATGGACTTAATGAACCGTTTGTTCCAAGATCAGTTGGACAAATCAGTGGTAGTCTTCATCGATGACATACTTGTGTATTCGAAATCGAGAGGTGAGCATGAAAGCCACCTGAGAGATGTATTGCAGATTGAGAAAGAATCAGCTGTATGCTAAATTTTCTAAGTGTGAATTTTGGTTGAACCAAGTATCATTCCTTGGACATGTGATTTCTGAGGCCGGGATCGCTGTTGATCCGGCAAAGATAGATGCAGTGCGCACCTGGCCTAGGCCGAAGACAGTTACCGACATCAGGAGCTTCCTCGGTCTGGCAGGTTACTATAGGAGATTTGTGAAGGACTTCTCCAGTGTCTCGAAGCCGATGACTTCCTTGATGAAAAAGGATGCACCATTCGAGTGGACAGTCGACTGTGAGAGAGCTTCACGAGTCTCAAGGATGCTCTGACATCTGCACCGGTTCTGACATTACCAGACGGTCCAGATGGTTTTGAGGTCTATTGCGACGCATCAGGCAGGGGTATGGGTTGTGTGTTGATGCAACACGGGAAGGTCGTGGCTTACGCCTCCCGACAGCTGAAGAAGCATGAGGAGAACTACCCTACCCACGACTTAGAATTGGGGGCCATTGTCTTCGCACTGAAGATATGGCGACATCACTTGTATGGGGTAAGTGTGACGATCTATTCTGACCACAAGAGTTTGAAATACTTGTTCACTCAGAAGGAGTTGAACATGAGGCAGAGAAGGTGGGTTGAATTTCTGAATGATTATGACATCGATTTACAGTACAAGGAGGGTAAGGCAAACGTGGTAGCTGACGCATTGAGTCGCCGAGCACACTCTCTCCATTCGCTAGTCTCTCATACTGGCTTGGTTGAAGAGGTGCGGAGTGCTCAGATGACGGATCAGTATATGGTGGAAATTAGACAGAAGCTTATTGATGGCACATTCGAGGGTCAGAAGTATGACTTCAGACTCCACGATGATGACCTGATTAGGCTCAATGGCCGGTTGTGTATACCGAGGAGTAGCGCTGAGCTGAAGGAGCGCATACTGAGTGAATCCCATTGTTCTACGACATCGATTCACCCCGGAGCTTCAAAGATGTATAAAGGTATGAAAAGATATTTCTGGTGGGCTGGAATGAAAAAGGATGTGAATGACTATGTGTTAAGGTGTCTCACTTGTCAGAAGGTTAAGTTTGAGCACCGACGGCCTGGTGGTATGGTGCAGCCAATGCCAGTGCCGGAGTGGAAGTTCCATGACATATCTATGGACTTCGTGGTAGGGCTTCCGCCTACAAGGGGAGGTCTAAATATGATTTGGGTTGTGGTAGACCGACTGACCAAGGTGGCTCGATTCATACCGATGAAGGACACCTGGAAAGTGGCTAAGCTGGCAGAACTCTTCGACAAAGAGATTGTAAGACATCATGGTGTACCAAAGACGATAGTATCTGACAGAGATACCAGATTCCTATCCAGATATTGGAAGTCTACACGAGAGGCACTTGGTACTGAACTGAAATTGAGCACCGCTTTTCATCCACAGACCGATGGTCAAAGTGAGCGCACCATACAGACACTTGAGGATATGCTACGTGCATGTGCACTTGACTTTCAGACCAGCTGGATTGATAAGTTACATCTGATCGAGTTTAGTTACAACAACAGTTATCATGCATCGATCAAGATGTCTCCCTTCCAGGCATTGTACGGTAGACCATGCCGCACGCCATTATGCTGGGATGAGTCGAGTGAGACGGTCATTATAGGACCAGAGTATCTTGAGCAAGTTCAGGCAGAAGTTCGCCAGATCAGGGCTAATATGAAAGCAGCTCAGGATAGACAGAAGTCGTACGCAGATGTGCGCCGACGTGACCTGGAGTTCGCCGTGGGCGATCAGGTATTTTTGAGAGTATCCCCCATGAAGGGAGTATTTCGTTTTGGCCAAAAGGGCAAGTTGAGCCCAAAATATGTAGGTCCTTATGTTGTGACGGAGCGGATCGGCCCGGTAGCTTATAGACTTGATTTACCCGCCGAGCTGGGCAAGGTACATGATGTATTTCATGTGTCCCAGTTGAAGAAGTATATGTCTCATCCGTCTCATGTGCTTCAGCCGGAAAGGCTAACCTTAGAGCCAACCATGCGATCAGTGGAGACTCCGGTACGGATTCTGGATACTAAGACTCGAGACACTCGCCATAAGTCCGTGAGACTGGTGAAGGTCCTCTGGTCTAACCAGGACGTTGAGGAGGCCACTTGGGAGCTGGAAGAAAAGATGAAGGCGAAGCACCCGTCATTGTTTGCTTCTTAGTGATTATGTGTATAGGGTACGGGGCATACCCCTTTTAAGGGGGGTAGAGCCGTTTCGGTTATGGTTGTATACGACATGTATATGTATACATTGTCTATGTTATGTTACAGACCGTTGTGTCTGAATGGTATTATGTGGTTTGGACCTCGAGTCCGTTGTGGTATTGTGTGGTTTGGACCTTGAGTCCGTTGTGGTGTAAGAATGATGGTAAGGTTGGTAATGATGTTCGGAAGTATTGTTTTTATAAGTGTTCCCGTATTCTAATAGTAAGATATGTGGGAAGTATGAACTTTGGGGACAAAGTTCTTTTAAGGGGGGTAGATTGAAATACCCCAAACCTTGCTATGTGCCCAAACCTTAAAATGTTATTTAAACATTAAAACATGATTTATTAAGACTAAAAAGAGTCTTAGAAACATTAGCAAACAATTTAAACATAGAAAATACAAGTAATTACCTTAAAGGTTATTTAGGGCGAAAATGCTCTAAGCTTGGGATAAGCTTGGTTAAGGCTTGATAAGCTTACCAAGACTTCATTTATATATAATGAACATATTAAATCAATTACCAAAGAAAACCAAGCTTGAAAACAAGTTAAAACACAAAATGTGCTTTAAGAAGTCTTAAAGCACATTTTTGAAAAATTGTCTTGTAAATGAGTTTTGAGTGGCTAAATGTCCATCATTACTCTTAAATATATATGTGTACTATAATATAATTTGGGTGGCTATATCAATGGGAAATCAAAAATTTCACTTCTATGTGCCTTGTATTTGTGAATAGTAACTTTTACAAGCTAGATTATAACATATGTTGTTATAAGTAATTAAATTGACAAACAAAGACTAAAATACCCTCATACTAGTATAGGGGGCCGGTTTTTGTAGTGAGGAGTCACCAAGTATGTTAACTTGTTAAGTAAATAAATGTGACTCATAGGTACTATTTGCTTTAAGGCTTAAATATCTTCAAAAAGTAAATTCAATCTTCATTCTCTTCTTTGCCTTCTTTATTCACACGGTTGCAAGCTTCTTCTCCCTCCCTTCTTGCTCTCTCACGGTAACCAACACACCATTAAAACACAACTTCAAGCTCTTGCCAAATCTTCCTCACTTGTCCAAATCAAGAACAAACACCACCATTCTCTTCCTTGCATCAAGCTCTTCATTTCTATCTTCTTAAAACTTCAAGACAACCATTTCGGTGCCATGGAGTTCCACCATTGAAGGAGCTTGAGCTTGTTCTTTACATATTATTACTCTCCTTGGCTTCTAGGTAAGGAATCTCAAATAAAAATCAAGTTTCCTCCTTGTTTTTGCCATAACCGAAAATACATATTGAAGGAGCTCTTTATGTGACTTTGTTCTAGCTTCTTTCCAACCCTTCATGGACTAGGTGGAGTCCTCTCTTCATAGACATTCAAACTCTCTTCAAAGATCAAGGTAAAACAACTACATTGATGTTTTTGAAATAATGAAAAATTAGGGTTTACAATGAGATTGAGCTTATAGCTTGAATACTCATTATAATGTTTGTATATTGTTTAGAACTTGTCAAAGAATCAAGTACTCTATCGGTTTTCTAAAGGAAACAAGAAAGAAGCTATTTTGCAAAGAGGTAAATCTACTAATTAAATGTTGTTTAATGCCTTAGGAGAAATGAGCTTATAAATGCTTATTAAAACTACCTAAAGAGCAAATGGTGAATGACCTAGTAAAGGTTCTCAATGAGACTAGTAAAAGGGCATATATGTTGTTGAGTGTATTTGCAGGTTAAAGGCATATACATTGTGAGGAAATTCAGTGTTTATGGTTTAAGCAATTTAAGGGCCTAAGAGCCATGCATTTTAAGGGCCTAAGTGCCATGCAAATTTAAATTATGCACTATATTGTGGTGTAGTGTAAACTTGGTGAAGTTTTGGTGTATGAGAGTGTTCTTGGTGATTTTAGGTATTCTTGTGTGTTTCATGGAGAAAACAAAGTGTTTAGGCTTAGTAATGTTCTAGGAGAACCCATGTCAAAATTTAGGAAATATCTAAGGAGTTCTAGGTATTAATGTAAGGTTTGGTGAACTAGAGATGTTAGGAAATGACTAAGGGTTTTACTAGAGGAGAAACTATGTCTTAAGGTGTTCTAGGTAAACAAAGGACTTGGATATCAACTAGGAGTTTAGGTTGGTGAGAAATAATGCTTTAGAGATGATGTTGTAGTGGTGAGAAAATGTTTTGGGATAGTAGTTTTTATAAGTATGAAACACCACTTAGGAACCTAGGAGAAAACATTGTAAGTGTTAAGTATTTTGTGAAGGAATGAGTAAAGGCTTAAGGAATTAGAAGATGAGTTTTTATGTGTGTTTAGGTAGGGATTAAGATGTGTTTGAAGTGTCCAAATGAGGTTAGAACATATTAGGATAAATAAGGAAAAGTTTGGAGTTGAAAGAACAAATTAAGAGTAAAATCTGTGGTGGGCCGACCCAGGGTCCGACCCAGTTTTGGGTCGGTCGGACCATGTTAAGCCAGCCAGAAAGTCTCGGCAATGGACCGACCCAGAGGGTTTTGGGTCGGTCGGCTTAGCTATGGGTCGGTCGGGCAAAAATTTAACGAAGGAAATTGTTTCTGGAATGGACCGACCCAGAGGGTTTTGGGTCGGTCGGTTTAGTTTTGGGTCGGTCGGAGAATTTCCAAAGGACGGGAAGTTTCGGCAAAGGACCGACCCATAAAGGATGGGTCGGTCGTGGGTCGGTCTAAGGTTATAGTCTGAACCAGAAAGTTACTGGAACGGACCGACCCAGGGGTTGGGTCGGTCGGTGGGTCGGTCGACCCTTAACAATAAAAAAAAAACAAACAAAAGGTGGCTTAAGTAGTTAAGCCTAGGGGTTATAATGAAGGTAATCAATGATGAGTTTAGGCATTAAAACATGTCATAAAATCATGTAAACACTTAGTAGAATTTGAAGTTAAGTGAGTTAATTAACCAACGTTACCAATGATGTATAGGAGTGGCATACGGTGGAAATCAATCGGAGCAGAGACCAAGGTATGGTTTTCTTGCAGTCTGTTGCCTACCGGTTTACACCGGCCTGGGTGCTGTATGCTTTTCTGTGTGTTTACGACCTTACAAGATTAAGGCATGAAAAGAGTTTACGGTTGTTTACATTATGATGATGTATTATTGTGACTCCTATCCCTTGGTGTGTCTAACAAGACCTATATGCTTGCTTGTGTGTGACTTAACAAGATCACTTGTATGATCACTAACAAGTGCTAACCGGGGGAGTGAGGAGTCCGGTCTGTTCCGGCCACGCGTGTGAGGACGGGGGTCGATATCATATCCGGTTCGACTCTCTTGGTGTATGTATAGGTTGTTCTCCAATTTGGTTTTCAACCTTCCCTTAGCTTATCCAAAGCTAATTTACTGACTCACGTCGGGACAAAGGGGCATACAAACATTATTTCGGTGTGCTTGGGATCACTATATCCGACACACCTTGGGATTAAGTTAACCATTCAAGTAACGGGATGGTAACGAGGTATGTAACGAGCTTAACATGGGATTAATGAAAATCCCTAGGCTCACTTGGTATACTAACTATGATGGGATGTTCCTTTGAGAACCGTGCCTGTGGTGTTATGGATTGTTAATGTGCTATGTTATGGTGTATAAATACATGTATACGATGTTGGTTGTTTAAAAATGAACTCCATGTTATCATGACAAGTGGTTTGCGCGTATCCCGGTAGCCGATGGGCTGCGCGTTAGCCATACCAGCAAAGGTGCTGACCCCCTCGGGGGCTCCATTTTCCTTTTCATTGCAGGATGAGACTCGAAGAGGCGGAATGGTTGTAGGTTTTAGACCATGATACTTTTGTTTATTTTGGATGTTGGCCCGGGATGCGCCTGTGCTCCCGTGGCGTTATATTTTGGTACTGTTAGTTGACGGTGGAGGATGTTTATGTTGTGATCGGTATGTAAATTAAAATACTCGGTATTAATGGATATGGTTATGTTTGGATGTTGGGTCCTATTGCTCGGGAGTCTGATCATCAGACCGATACGTTGTTATTTATTCTGCCTAGTTAACCACGTGGGTGGTTAACGGCGTTGTAACACCAATTGGTTAGTTGTTGTATGTTGGTTATTTCCGCTGCGACTGTATATATTGTTAGGCGCGTAGTTGGGGTGTTACACTATGTTGGTTAAATATTAAAACATGATTTATTAAGAAAAAGGGTCTTAAAAACACTAGTAAACAAATTTAAACAAAAGCAAACACAAATGTGCTTTAAAGTCAATAAGAGCTAAAATGTGCTCTAAGCTTGGAATAGGCTTGGGTAAGACCTAATGAACTTACCAAGACCTCATTTATATACTAATGAACATATAAAATCAATTACCAAAGAAAACCAAGCTTGAAAACAAGTTAAAACACAAAATGTGCTTTAAGAAGTCTTAAAGCACATTTTTGAAAAATTGTCTTGTAAATGGGTTTTGAATGGCTAAATGTCCATCATTACTCTTAAATATATATGTGTACTATATAGTATCACATTTGGGTGGCTATATTAATGGGAAATCAAAAATTTCACTTCTAAGTGCCTTGCTTAGGTGAATAGTAACTTTTACAAGCTAGTTTATAACATATGTTATGTTAAGTAATTAAATTGACAAACAAAGACTAAAATGCCCTCACACTAATAAAGGGGGCCGGTTTTTATAAGTGTGGTGACTCACCACTCTCTAGTTAATGTAATAAGTAATTAAAGCAAACTAAGTAAAACTACTTTTTACTTTATACTACAAATATCTTCTTAAAAGTAAGTTCTATCTTCATTCTCTCATTTCTTTCCTTCATTCACACGGTTTCCCACCTCTCTTCTTCCTTCTTCCTTGTTCTCTCACGGTAATACCATCACCACCATTAGAACTCTCACTTTGATCTCTTGTTAAATCTTACTCACTTGTCCAAATCAAAAACAAAGACCACCAATCTCTTCCTCTCATCAAGCTCTTCATTCCTATCTTCTTAAAACTCCAAGAGCTCCATTTCGGTGCCAAGGTGTTCCACCATTGAACGAGCTTGAGCTTGTATTTTGACATATTGTTGATCTCCTTTGCTTCTAGGTAAGGAATCTCAAAGAAAAATCATGTTTCCTCCATGTTTTTACCTTGACCGAAAATACACATTGATATAGCTCTTTGTGTGACTTTGTTCTAGCTTCATTTCAACTCTTCATGGACTAGGTGGAGTCCTCTCTTGTTATATATCCAAACTCCCTTCAAAGATCAAGGTAAAATAACTACATTAATGTTTTTGAAACAATGTCAAAATTAGGGTTTACAATGAGATGAAGCTCAAAGCTTGAATACTCATTATGGTGTTTGTATATTGTCTAGAACTTGACAAGGAACCAAAATACCATACGGTTTTGTAAGGAATCAAGAAGGAAGTGTTTTGGGAAAAAGAGGTAAATCTACTAACTTAAATGTTGTTAAATGCCTTAGGAGAAATGAGCTTATAAATGCTTATTAAAACTACCTAAAGAGCAAATGGTGAATGACTTAGTAAAGTGTTCTCAAGAGACTAGTAAAGGGCATATGTGTGTTGAGTGTATTTGCAGGTTAAAGGCATATATATATTGTGGAAATTCAGTGTTTATGATTTAAGCACTTTAAGGGCCTAAGAGCCATGCATTTTAAGGGCCTAAGTGCCATGCAATTTAAATTATGCACTATATTGTAATGTGGTGTAAATTTGGTGAAATTGTGTATGAGAGTGTTCTTGGTGATTTTAGATGTTCTTGTGTATTTAAAGGAGAAGGTAAAGTGTTTAGGCTTAGTAATGTTCTAGGGGAACCCATGTCAAAATTTAGGTAAGAAGCAAGAAGTTCTAAGTGTTTACATAAGGATTGGTGAGTTAGAAAATGTAGGAAGTGAAGAAGGAGTTCATGATGTTTTAAAGGAATTTTGATGAACTAGGAAGTACTCTAGAATGTAATAAGGACTTAGGCATGATCTTGAGATTTAGTAGGTACCAAAGTCACTTTGGGACTTAGGTAAATACCTAGGCAAACTTTGGTAAAATAAGGAGAAGTATACACTAGGAAAAGAGTTCAAGAAGGATATAAGGAATTAGTTGTGAAAGATGATGCTTGGGAGATGATGTTAAGTTAAGGAGAAAGCATTTTGGGATAGTAGTTATCATAGGTATGAAACACCACTTGGAAAACTAGGAGAAAATATTGTAAGTGTTAGGAATTTTGTGAAGGGATAAGTAAAGGCTTAAGGAATTAGAAAATGAGTTTTATGAGTGTTTAAGGGTGTCTTAAGTTGTGTTTAAAGTGCCCAAATGAGGTTAGGGAGTACTAGGTTATATGGGGTGAAGTTTGGAGTTGAATGTAAAAAGGAAAACAAAGATTTGGGGCCGACCGGACTTGCGACCGGACTTGCAAGCTCGGTCGGGACCTGTTTACCCTGCGAGAATTAGTTTCTGGAATGGACCGGGCATAGGACCGGACATGGACAAGTCCGGTCGGGCTAAATTTACAAAGGGAATAAACTCTCTGGAATGGACCGGACATAGGACCGGACTTACAAGTCCGGTCGGAGTAGAAAATTTTGTACGGATTGAGTTACTGGAATCGACCGGACATGGGACCGGGCTTGACAAGTCCGGTCGGGGCTGAATTTCCGAAGGGGAGAAACTCTCTGGAATCGACCGGACATGGACAAGTCCGGTCGGCAAGTCCGGTCGGACCTAAACTTGTAAAAAAAAAAAACAGAAAAGAATGTGACTTATGTAGTTAACCCTAGGGTGTATAATGAAGGTAACCTAGGGTGAGGTAGACATTAAATCATGTCATACGATCATGTTGAATACTTAGTAAGTGTGAAGTTAAATAAAATTAACCGACATTACTAATGTGTTTAGGATTCTCTCAAGGTGGAAACGAAACAAGGCAAGGACCAAGGTATGGTTTTCTTGCAGTCTGTTGCCTACCGGTTTACACCGGCTTGGGTGTTGGTTGTTTTTCTGAGTGTTTACGACCTTATAAGATTAAGGCATGAAAAGAGTTTACAGTTGTTATACATTATGATGTTGTAAGGTTGTGACTCCTTTCCCTTGGTTGTCTAACAAGACCTAAATGTTTGCTTGTATGTGACTTAACAAATATTGTGTGATCACTAACAAGTGCTAACCGGGGGAGTGAGGAGTCCGGTTGTTCCGGCCACGCGTGTGATGGATGGGGGCCGATATCATATCCGGTTCGGCTCTCTTGGTGTATGTATAGGTGGTATTCCAATTTGGTTTCTACCTTCCCTTAGCTTATCCAAAGCTAGTTACTGACTCACGTCGGGCCATAGGGGCATACGTATGTTATTTCGGTGTGCTTGGGATTACTATATCCGACACACCTTTGGTATAAGTTAACCGTTCTATATAACCGGACGGTAACGAGGATGGTAACGAGGATGGTAACGAGCTTAACATGGGATTGGTAAAAATCCCTAGGCTCTCATGGTATACTAACTATGGTGGAAGGTTCCTTGTGAGAACCGATTTTATGGTGTTATGTATTGGTGTTGTGATGCTATGCAATTTCCCTTGCTATGCTATGGTATATATGTATATATGTTGGATGTTCTAAAATGAATGCCATGTTATTATGACAATTGGTTGCGCGTATCCCGGTAGTCGATGGGCTGCGCGTTAGCCATACCAGCAAAGGTGCTGACCCCCTCGGGGGCTCCATATTTTTATTGCAGGATGAGGATCGAAGAGGCAGAGTGGCTCTAGGTCCTAGGTTGTTGATATACTTTTGGATAAGTAGGTTGTTGAGCCCGGGATGCGCCTGTGCTTCCGAGGCGTTACATTTTGATACCGTTGTTATACAGTGTTGGATGATTATGGTTTGGAGGTGTGTTGTAAATTAAATACTCGGTATGGTTGGTCATGTTTATATATGGATGTTAGTTACTATGCTCGGGAGTCTGATCATCAGACCGATACACTTATATTTATTCTGCCTAGTTAACCACGTGGGTGGTTAACGGCGTTGTAACACCAAGGCGAATAGTTATTGTTTGGTTGGTTATTTCCGCTGCGATTTCGGTAGATGATAGGGGCGTTGTAGGGGTGTTACAAAGATCAACATCCAAAACCTGTAATCCACACTAAAACTCTATGTTAACTTCAGAAAGAAAATACATAAACCTAACACCCTACGGGAAGTGCCTGGTGCGACGAACTCCTAGGCTGAAAGTAGTGGGGGTGCACACTCACTTCTGGAAGTCTAGGGGCTAGACAAGCCTTGTCATCTAACCGTAAATAATCTTCTACGCAAGTGATGGATTGTGTTGAACTTGAGGAGGATTGGTGGTAAGACGTTACCATCATGAAATCTTGAGCTAGGCATATTTCATTACTAGCCACAATGAACAATTCAAAATTTGTATCTTAAGATTCAGTATTAAAATTCATACATGTAAAGAGTTTATTGAGTTAAATATTTGGTGAAAAATACCTATACATGGAGGAAGGGGATTTAAATTTGGGTACTCCAAGGTATAACATCTACCCTTATTAAATATAAAAAAATATATATTAAAGGAAGTAACTTAAAGATTGAGTGAAGGGAAGAGTAATACTAAACTAAATATCATTGATTCTTAAATACTTGGAGTAATGAGCATCTAAAAAAAAATGAGAGTTACTTACTTATTGGAAATTCTCTTGTTTATTTGGAAGTTTAACATTATACATATGCAAAATTTTAGAAGTCACAGAAGGTGTATTTTTATAAAGGAATATAATACAAATTTTAATGTATGGTTGGCTAATAAAGCTTTGAATATAATTTTGAAAGACTATCTAGACTTATTATATGATCTAAAATATTATTTAAACTACTCAAACATGTTACACCTGATTTATAGCTTGTTAATATATTGATATGTGAAAATAACATAAATGGCACATTTACATATTTTAGGTTATAAATTTGGTACAAGGTTTCATGAAAGATTTAATTGCATTAAAAAAAAAGGAGTTTTAATATATAGTATGATACTATTTTAAATAAGTTCATGAATTTTTAAGCCATGACAATTAAGAAACTTTAGGTTATAAAATGCTTCTAGAGAAATGTTGTAGTAAGGATGGCATTTAAATAATTACATTACATTATAATGGAATTTTTCTTTTATGAATTAATAGTTTCCAAATCACATGATTAAGATTTTGATACCTACTACACCCAATACTTAAATAAAGAAAGAGTGAACTAAAATGTTATTATAGCAATATCTAAGTATAACCTATGTTCCGTTCTCAAAATTTAACCTACTATATGAATGATGAATTCTAAACTTTGTTCTTGTCAATGACCGTAAGAGAGGCGAAATGAGTTAGGAAAGCATGTTGGGAACACTAAAAGATTTAATTATAATCAAGCTAGAATAACAACGAGTGATATTGTGCATCAAAAATGAACTGCATCCTTGAAGGAGGAATCTCCATAGGAGATGTAAAATATAGTGCTCCTTCAAAGTGAGTTTAAATTCCACTTCATTATTACGAGACGGATATGGGTCGTACCCTATTTTAAGGGGGGGTACGACATCTTCATAAAATAAACATACAATATAAAATGAACATATAATGGACATATCATTCGTACTGGTCATAAAATGAATAGGTAAGGATCATAAAATAAAATTTTATAATAATCAAGAAAATACAAATACATAACAATCAGGGGGTACAAATAAATATCGATCATAGATAAATTCAACAGTGCCATAAAATTTACAACAAAGCTTGATAATAAGGTGCTGAATTCTTTGAATGTAGTGTTTGATAACGGAAACAAATGTTTGGGAATTGTTATTGGATGAATACCCTTGAGTGGTTGATTGTTTGGTATACATTTTAAAGCTTGTAGTACAACTTGATATTTAGTTTACCCACACACCGGAAGCGGGTGTGAGTAGTTGGTAGATAAATCTTAAACTTCGGGACGAAGTTCTCTTTTAAGGGGGGGTAGAGCATAATCTTTCTTCGCAACCTCATCCAGATTATGCCCTATTGCGTGATTAGCAGAGTAAGAGGTGTATGTGTGTACTTGGTTTTTACATTATGACACCGCATGTGACTTTTTATTTTTATCATGAAATATCTCGGTATATCTTGGTTCAGTTTGAGTTTGAGTAATCTCGAGTGGAATGTGGAATGGGAATGGATGGAAATAAAGGATTGGATTGGTATGGAATTTCGTTGGAATTATTATTGTTTTAGCACACCCGAAGTGGTGTGAGTGCTTATTAGTTGATTTTTAAACTTCGAGGCGAAGTTTTTGTTAAGGGGGATATACTGAAATACCCCTAAATTAATTTAAATTAATTTAGGGGATTTCTTTTATTAAACCATAAATAATACTATTAATATTAAATTATGGTATGGAATTATGAATATTAAATTATTATATGGAATTGTGAAATTTATTTAGGGGTTTTCTCCTATTTAACCCTAATTATTATACATTATTATATAGTATTATGAATTTAATAATAAGATTTATAAGTCAATAAATCTTGGGAAAATTTCAACACTCCAAATATATTATAAAGATTTTAGGAAGTGTTGGAACATTGTTTTGAAACATAAAAGTCAATATAAAATTCTAGGAACCTTAAAGCTTATTAAGCCTTGTTAGAGTTGACTTTTTGAGAATGGTCAAACCAGGCCATGAAACCTATACTAATAAAAAGGTTATGAAAAACCATGAAGATCGATAAAAAGAACGTTAAAAACGGATCATCCTAGCCAAAGTTATGATAAATTGAAGTTTAGAGCCAAAATTTTGAAGGATGCTGACGTGTCCAGGACACGTGTCGCGCCCAGTCAGCACCCAAGACACTTAATCGGTTGAGTTCCAGCGGTTTTGGCATGTCAACAGGCGATCTTTAGACACCTATATCTTTTTCCCTACTCCACCATTTGGTATGCCGTTTGTTTCATTCGATTCTCCTATCTTTCCTCTTTCCAACCATTACTCACACACCATCTAACTCCTTCTACAATGATCGGAAAGTTGATCCAAAGTTGGCTCCTCGTGATTGCGTAACCCAGAACTGCAGTTTTTCCTGAAATCGGGTAAACTTCGTCAGGCCATAACTTCTTCATTTCTCGTCCAAATTTCGTGTTCTTTAGCTTGTTTTGAAGATCTCAAATCTCTCTATAACTTTCATGTTTATGGCCAAGGCTGATTCGCACTGGTTTGGGAGATAAATCTGTCTAAAGTTTCCCACTCGATCACGGCGGTAATTCTGCCCAGTTTCATCCCGAACCAACTAGGTAAACTCGGATCTTGTGAGATCTATAACTTTCTCCCTAGTTCATCAAAATCAATGATTCTTCCACTAGCATCTAGAGTTACATGTCTAGTTTGGATTGTGATAGGTTCCATGAATCGAAGCTCTCTCAGTTGGTGCGAGTTGTGAAATACCCCAAACCTTGATATGTGGTTTAAATATCAAACTAGGTTATATAAAGGCTAAAAAGTGCCTTAGAAACATCAGTGAACAATTTAAACCATAGTAAATGCAATAAAGCACTAAGACACGGTATGAGCAAAAACATGCTCTAAGCTATGAGTGAACTTGGTTAGGACCCAAAGAGCCTACCAAGACTTAATAACATTTAATTATGATTTAATAAGGCTAAATAAGTCCTTAGGAAACCTTGGTGGACAGTTAAACCAAATAAAACACAAGAAAATACCTTAAAGTCAATATGAGCAAAAATGTGCTCTAAGCTTGGGATAAATTTGTATAAGACCTAATGGTCATACCTATACCTTATAAATATGTTAATGAACATATTAAATCAATTACCAAAGAAAACCAAGCTTGAAAACAAGTTAAAACACAAAAAGTGCTTTAAGGAGTCTTAAAGCACGTTTTTGAAAAATTGTCTTGTAAATGAGTTTTGAATGGCTAAATGTCCATCATTACTCTTTAATTAACATGTGTACTATATAGTATCACATTTGGAAGTCTATATCAATGGGAAATCAAAAATTTCACATCTATGTGCCTTGTTTTAGTGAATAGTAACTAAAATAAGCTAGTTGTAACATATGTTGTTATAAGTAATTAAATTGGTTAACAAAGGCCATATATAAGTTACATATAAAAGGGGGCACGGTTTTTAGAGGGTGAGTCACCATACCAAGTCAGCCAATTAAAAGAAAGAAAGAAAAGTAAGTAAAAGGTTACTTTTTGCCTTAAAACATAAATATCTCCAAAGCTTACCTCTCTCCTCACTTTTCCTTCATTTCTCCTTGCTCCCACCGTCACCTATCTTCATCCTCCCTTCTCAATCTCGTTCTCCAACAGAACCATTCATATCCCATCTCCTTTTACTTGTAACTTATGATTCCATGCTCCGAATTTAATTCTGAGACTACCGTTGTCTTAGTTAGAGTAAGCTCTTCATTCCTATCTTTTCAAATCTTCAAGAACTCCATTTTGGTGCCATGAAGATTCACCATTGAAGGAGCTTGAGCTCATATTTTCATGCCTTGTCATTCTCCTTTGCTTCAAGGTGAGGAAACTCAAAGAAAAATGACATTTCCTCCATGTTTTGTTGTTGTCCGAAAATTCACCATTAATGGTGCTCTTATATTGGCTTGTTCTAGCTTCATTCCAAGCTTTCATGGACTAGGTGGAGTCCTCTCTTGATACTCATTCAAGCTCTCTTTCCATTCCAAGGTAAAACAATCATTTTAATACCTTAAAACAATATATGTAACTAGGGTTTACAATGAGATGAAGCATGATGCTTGAATACTCATTCTATTATGTGTACATTGTTTAGAAGTTGACAAACAACCAAACATCCCACCGGTTTTACAAGGAAACAAGAAAGAAGTTATGAGGAGAAAGAGGTAAACCAACTATCTCAATGTAGTTTAAATGCCTTAGGAGAAATGAGCTAATATTGCTTGTTAAAATGATCTAAGGAGCCAATGGCAAATGAGCTAGTAAAATGCTCTCAAGGAGTTTATTAAGGGCATATGTATTGTTGGGTGTATTTGCAGGTCAAAGGCATTATTTATGTGGGAAATTCAGTGTTTATGGTTTATGCAACTTAAGGGCCTAAGAGCCATGTTGTTTAAGGGCCTAAGTGCCAAGCAATTTAAATTGTGCACTATATTGTGATGTAGTGTAAATTTGGTGAAGTCTTGTGAGTGATGGTGTTCTTGATGGATTTAGGTGCTCTTGAGTGCTTAATGGTGAAAACTATGAGTTTTGGAATGATGATGTGCTAAGAGAACCCATGGCAAAATTTGTAAAATGTATAAGAAGTTTTAAGTGCTTGAATGAACTTGGGTGGACTAGGAATTGTTAGGGATGAGTAAATGTTTCACTAAGGAAGAAAACATGCATTAAGGTGTTCTAAGGTGCTACAAGGATTTAGGCATTATCTTGGAAGTTCTAGAAAATCCAATGTGAGTTTTTAGGATGTATTAAAGTCTTGGAGAAGTTGTTTAAGGTTTAGGTAATATTGATGAGTATGGAGAGAATGATGTTTAGGTAAGGTTTTGAGAAAGGAATTCAAGAAGTTGTGAAAAGAGGATTTGGTTAGTAAGAGGAGATGCTTGGGAGATGATGTTATGAAGGTGAGGAAGCATTTTAGTGTAGTGGTCATTTAAGGTGAAACACCACTTGGAAAACAAAAAGGAAATGTTATAAGTGTTAAGAGATTTGATAAGAAGATTGAGTAACAAGTTGGACAATGTTTTAAGGTGAATCAAAGTGATATTCTAGTATTAGAATATGCCTAAGTTCATGTATGAAGCTTGGGTAGTCAATGGATGAAGAGAATAGATGAAACAAAACTTGGAAAGTGAAGTTCTTGGCGGTCCGAACTACCGTCCGAATGTGGACGTTCGGACGTGCCTGTGTGCGCGTGAATATTCTGATCTTCGAACAGCGTCCGAACTACCGTCCGAACATGGGAAGTTCGGACACACCTATTTATTTCTCTGGTTTGGCCTCGAACAGCGTCCGAACTTGGGAAGTCCGGACGCAAGTTCGGACATTCACCAGTTTGCACCCATAGAGTCTCGAACGGTGTCCGAACTTGGGAAGTCCGGACACAAGTTCGGACAAGGCGCTGTATGGACCAAAAACATTGCTTAATGTATGGAAATGATGTGTAATGATGGGGATTGATGGTTAATGATGTTATGAGGTTGTTAAGGACTTGTTAGGTGAGTTTTAATGACAATTAAGTGGGTGAAAAGTTGTAATAAAATGTGAAAGTAAACAAGTTAAAAGTGAAGTTATGTAACTAAGTTAACGGGGGGAAAGTTATAAGCATTAGACATTAAACAATCATGTTACCCCGAAGTTAATAAAAGTATGTGTAATGTTATCAGTTGTTCGAGAATTGCTCGAGGAACATAAGTGGACGTGATAAAGTGGACTCCGGTGACAGGTATGGTTTTCTTGCAACCTGTGTCCTACCGGATTACACCGGCTTGTATGCCAATGTGTTTTTCTGTATGTTTGCCACGTTGTAAGATGAAACATGTAATGAGTTTACAGTAATTCATATATGTGGCGTGTTCAACTCCGATACCATTTAACCTCGGCAGTGTTAACCTTAGTTAACTGAGTCTAGGATCACATGAGAGTTCGGTATTCGGAGTAAACGACCCGAACTATGGGACGTACTAACCACGGCTATGCGTGTGTTAATTGTGTGATATGTGTATGTGAATGTAGAGATCTCCCTTGTATGTTTAACCCAGTTGTAATACTGTATGTGTTGTCATGTGATAGGCTCCATAGTGGGGTTCTAACTAATATCTAAAAGTAAGTATGTACTAACAGTAGTGAGGAATCCGGTTTGGCCGGTCGCGCGTTGTTTGGGAGAGGGTATCCTTCTTAGCCTTACCCTTCTCTTTGTTATGGTTGTTTCCCTCACGGGTTATGATCTCCCATTAGCTTATTCCAAAGCTTAGCTATTCTGACTTATGATCGGTTTAGGGGGAACATGTGTTTGTGTGATGTGTTCGGGCCTCCAAACCCGAACCATCTTAATTTAAGTTACTCGTCCGACTATTAGGACGGTAATGAGTGTTGTTGTTATTGTATAACGAGCTTACCATGAGGGTGACATCATTCTCTAGGCTCACCAGTGATTTAACTATGTTGGGTCGGTTCCTAAGAGGACCGTTCCCGTTATGTTATGTGATGTTATTGTAAGCAATTCCTATTGCGATGTTATCATATGCACGTCGATACGTGAAAGTGTTGTTAAGTTTAGTATGTAAGGAATGATATATATTGTGAGATATGAAGTGTGTGGATCATGGATATGAATCCCAGTTTGAGAAAAGAGGCGTTTAAGGATAACCCGATTTAAGGGTAAGTGTCGTCTATTAAGGAAGTAGCTCCATTAGAGGAGGAACACTCTAGGGATAATGAATACCATGAGTGAATTATTAAGTAAGGATATTATCCGTTTGTTGAGCCCGTTGAGGCGAAATGATTATGTGTTGTGTGTTTACAGTTGCATGAATGATTTAAGTATAATTAATCGCATGCTAAGACGACAATTAGTTGTGCGTGGCCCGGTAGCATGTGGGCTGCGGGATTACCATACCAGCAAAGGTGCTGAGCCCCTTGGGGGCCACCCTTTCTCTTCTTTTCCTATTTCAGGTACAAAGAGCTGGAGCCGTTCGAGAGTAGGACGGGGTAGTCGTTGTACATGGGTAATCATTAAGTGTATATATACAGTAGGTGTAGTAAGACCGAAATTGTTGTCGGCATCAATTTATAAATACTCGGTATAGTTGAAAGGTGTATGTTGTTGTTGTTGTTAATGGAAAGGGATAATACTGTGTAGTTGCTTGGGAATTTAGCCCATCAGACCGGTACAATGTATATGGATTAGCCTTGTTAGCCTCGTGGGTGGCTAACGGCGTGTAACACCAACGAGTTAAGTAATGTGATGAGGTTTGTATTTCCGCTGCAGTTTATTGTAAGTGTGTTAATGTTGGATGGGGTGTTACAAGTTGATTCGAGAAGGAGCTTACCTGAACCGCACATGAAATAACGATTTCCAGTTTTCCCGATTTGGTTTCGCCCCGTTAATGCAATCCCGGTGAGTTTTTGATCAAATTGCTCCGTTGTTGCCATTCTTAACTTCATTCTCGACCAAACCCACGTGGTAATTTATTCGATTATGCATTATATTGAGAGGAATTGGCGAAATCGAATTCGTAAACCCGAAACTTGACCTAACTTGAACCCAGATTGAATCTTTCGTAATACTGCATGAAATTTGGGGAAATCGGTGTCAATAGATGCGTCTGGGGATTTCGAATTCAATGGAACAAGAACCACTCTATTTGGTTCTGTGGATTGAGAGAAAACGGTAGATTAGTACTCGGAATCGAGTTGAGTTCGATGATGAACTCGACAGTCAGGAGCCGTCCGATCTCAGTTAAAAGAAACGGACGGCCACGATTAAAACGTTTCAAAATATAAGTATAAGTTTTTAAATTATTTCCAGAATTGTAACACCCCATCCAACAACAAACACATAATAACAATCTGCAGCGGAAACTCAACTCATCACATTACTTATTCCAATGGTGTTACACGCCGTTAACCACCCACGTGGCTAACAAGGCTAATACATACACATTTGTATCGGTCTGATGGACTAGATTCCCGAGCAACTACACAGTACATTCCTCATTCCGTTTCAACATTTAATATGTACATACATTCCCACTGTACCGAGTA
Source organism: Limonium bicolor (assembly GCA_023374045.1). Lineage (NCBI taxonomy): Eukaryota > Viridiplantae > Streptophyta > Magnoliopsida > Caryophyllales > Plumbaginaceae > Limonium > Limonium bicolor. The sequence goes on along the minus strand of CM041783.1, from coordinate 22,514,179 downwards.
TTTATAAACTGTTGCCGACAACAACTTCGGTCTTACTACACCTACTGTATACATACACTTAAAAGTTTCCCCATGTACAATGACTACCCGTCCTACTCTCGAACGGCTTCCAGCACTTCGTACCTGAAATAGGAAAAGAAGAGAAAGGGGTTGCCCCAAGGGGCTCAGCACCTTTGCTGGTATGGTAATCCCGCAGCCCACATGCTACCGGGCCACGCACGACTAATTGTCGTCTTAACATGCAGTTGATTATATTTAAATCGTGCATACAAGCCATAACCATACAACTCATAATATTTCGCCTCAATGGGCTCAACCTACAACCAAAACATCCACACTTAACCAACCATCCAATGGTTCCTTAAACCCTAGAGTGGCTCTCCTCTAAAACGGAGCTACTTCCTTAACGAGCGACGTGTACCCATTAATCGGGTTATCCTTCGCCTCTTGTCACAACTGGGATTCATTCCCATGACCCACACATTCCATAACATACAACATATCTCATTCCTTATATGACAAACATAACAACCTTTCTGGTTTCTACATACACATGATAACCTCACCATCATTCTAAACATCCAATATGTATATATTATATACCTTTGCATAGCAAGGGAATTTGCATAGCACCATAACATTACATAACATCATAAATTCGGTTCTCACAAGGAACCTTCCATCATAGTTAGTCCATACCATGAGCATAGAGATTGTTGCCAAACTCATACCAAGCTCGTTAATTACCTCATCACCATCCTGTTATTTGAACGGTTGACTTAAACCCAAGGTGTGTCGGATATAGTGATCCCAAGCACACCAAACAACACAGTATGCCCCTATGGCCCGACGTGAGTCAGTAAACTAGCTTTGGATAAGCTAAGGGAAGGTTGAAACCAAATTGGAATACCACCTAAACATACACCAAGAGAGCCGAACTGGATATGATAACGACCCCCATCCATCACACGCGTGGCCGGAAACTACCGGACTCCTCACCCCCCATTAGCCCATAGACTCTTATAAATAAGTAGTTAGAGATCCATTATGGAGCCTACCACAACCACACACCATACGGTATCATAACCGAGTTAAGCACACAAGGGAGGAGAGAGTCATACCTTCACATACAAACATCACGCACAAACATCACATAACCAACTCACCCATAGCCGTGGTTAGAACGTTCCTTAAGTCGGAAACGTTGTTACCGGATACCGTTCTCCTACGTTTACCTAATAGAGGTTAACTAGCCCTTCAAGCGCATTCGAGGTTACCGGTATCGGCATGTAAACATACAATAACAATAACGACTGTAAACTCGTTTCATGATTTCTCATAACGTGGCAAACATACAGAAAACACATTGGCATACAAGCCGGTGTAATCCGGTAGGACACAGGTTGCAAGAAAACCATACCTGTCACCGGAGTCCACTTTACCACGTCCAGTTATGTTCCTCGAGCAATTCTCGAACAACTGTTAACATCACATGTGTTTTCATTAACATTGGGGTTTGCTTGATTATTTAATGTCAATGCTTATAACTTTCCCCGTTAACTTAGTTACACAACTTCACTTTTTAACTTGTTTTGCCCTCACATTTTAATACAACTTTTCACCCACCTAATTGCCATTTAAACTCACCTAACATGTCCTCAACAACCTTATGGCATCATTACCTATCAATCCCCATCATCTCATATCATTTCATAACCTTAAACCATGTTTTTGGTCCGACCGACCCACCGTCCGACCCACAACTGGGTCGGTCCATTACAGAACCCTTTTACTTCCTTATAGTCATGCCCGTCCGACCCACGTCCGACCCACCATTCTGGGTCGGTCCATGTGCGAACATTTTCCTTCCTTTGAAACTTGACCGACCGACCCATGTCCGACCCACCCTTTTGGGTCGGACCATTACCGAACACATTTCTAACATTTAACAGAGGCTCGACCGACCCAAAAACTGGGTCGGCCCCTGGGTCGGTCGCCTCCTAATCTTACCCAAATTTTGCCAAATCTTCACCAAACTTCTCCAAGGCCTCTTAATGTGTTCTAACATCATTTGGCACTTCAAACACACCCTTAAGATATTCTTAAACACTCACAAAACTATTTTTCCTAATTCCTTAAACCTTTACTTATATCTCCACAAAATTCCTAACACTTACAATGTTTTCTCCTTATGATTTCTAGGTGGCATTTCACCTATAATGACCACAATACCAAGGTGTTTCCTCTACACCTTATCATCACCTCTCAACTTCTTTTCTTACTATCTAAATCTCCTTTTCACAACTTCTTAAAACTCCTTACTCAAAACCTTACCTAAACATCATTTATTCTTTGAACACCAACATTACCTAAACCTTAAACAACTTCTCCAAGACTTTAATACATTCACAAAACACCCATTGAATTCCTAGAACTTCCAAGACAACACCTAAATCCTTGCATCACTCTAAATCACCTTAATACATGTTTCCTTCTTAAGTAAACCTTCATTCACCTTTAACCCTTCCTAGTTCACCAAAACTCACTTACAACACTTAGAACTTCTCACACATTTCCCAAATTTGGCCATAGCTTCTCTAGTATATACCCACATCCAAACACTTAGGTTTTTACCTTAATTCATTCAAGAACACCTAAAATCCATCAAACACATTTTATACACAAACCTCACACATTAAGCACTACATCACAATATAGTGCATAACTTAGATTGCTTGGCACTTAGGCCCTTAAATGCATGGCTCTTAGGCCCTTAAATTGCATAAACCTTAAACACTGAATTTCCCACATAATAATGCCTTTGACCTGCAAATACATACACCAATACATATGTTCTTTTACTAATCTCCTTGAGAACACTTTACTAGGTCATTCACCATTTGCTCTTTAGGTAGTTTTAACAAGCATTATAAGTATATTTCTCCTAAGGCATTAAACTACATTAAGGTAGCATATTTACCTCTTTTCCTCCCAAATTTCTTTCTTGTCTCCTTACAAAACCGGTAGGGCATTTGGTTCCTTGCCAACAACTAAACAATATACCAACATTGAAATGAGTATATAAGCCTTAAGCTTTATCTCATTGTAAACCCTAGTTACATATATTATCTTAAGGTATTAACATGATTGTTTTACCTTGGAATGGAAAGAGAGCTTGAATATATATCAAGAGAGGACTCCTCCTAGCCCTTGGAAGATTCAAATGAAGCTAAACAAGCAAGGTAAAGACACCATGGTGAGGTTAATTTTCGGACAACACCAAACATGAAGGAAACTTGATTTTCCTTTGAGTTTCCTTACCTTGAAGCAAAGGAGAATGTCAAGGCATGAAAAGATGAGCTCAAGCTCTTCCCATGGAGGTTTCTCTTGGCACCGAAATGGAGGTTTTGAAGTTTTGAAAAGACAAGATTGTAGAGCTTGGCTTAACTAAGAGAATGGTGGTGTTTGTTTTTGATTTGAACATGTGAGCAAGATTTTACATGTGTTCAAAGTTGGAACTTCCATGGTAGTAGTAGCATTACCGAGAGAGACAAGAAGAAGAGAGGAAGAGGAGAATGGGACCGTGTGAAATGAGAAGGCAAATGAGAGAATGAGGTTTGCTTTTGCTTTTAGAAGATATTTGTACTAAAGTGTATAGTAACTTTTGCTTTATAATTTAGTTAACTCATTTATTTGTGTGGGTGTGGTGAGTCACTAAGGAAAACCGGCCCCAAATAGTTAAAAGGGTGTTTTGGTCTTTGTTGACCAACTTAATCACTTATAACATATATGTTACAAACTAGTTATAAAAATTACTATTCACCAATAACAAGGCACATAGAAGTGAAATTTTTGATTTCCCATTGATATAGCCACCCAAATGTGATACTATATAGTACACATGTTAATTAAAGAGTAATGATGGACATTTAGCCATTCAAAACTCATTTACAAGACAATTTTTCAAAAACGTGCTTTAAGACTCCTTAAAGCACATTTTGTGTTTTAACTTGTTTTCAAGCTTGGTTTTCTTTGGTAATTGATTTAATATGTTCATTAACATATTTATAAAGTATAGGTATGACCATTAGGTCTTATACACATTTATCCCAAGCTTAGAGCACATTTTTGCTCTTATTGACCTTAAGGTATTTATTTGTGTTTTGTTTGGTTTCCTTGTCTACCAAAGTTTCCTAAGGACTTAATCAGCCTTTTAAAGTCATAATTAAACATTATCAAGTCTTGGTAGGCTCTTTGGGTCCTAACCAAGTTCACTCATGGCTTAGAGCATGTTTTTGCTCATACCGTGTCTTAGTGTTTTATTGTGTTTACCATGGTTTAAATGATTCATTTATGTTTCTAAGGCACTTTTTGGCCTTTAAATACCATAGCTTAACATTTACACAACATACCAAGGTTTGGGGTATTTCAATCTACCCCCCTTAAAAGAACTTCGTCCTCGAAGTTCACATTTCCTCGCATCACTGGATTAGAATACGGGAATTACTTATAGCCATAAAACTTCCATTACCAACCACCCTTTACATCCAACCTCGGACTTAATGGTCCGGCAACATATCCACATCATTTGGACACATAGGTCCCCATAACATAACAATCTTTAGACACATAGGTCTATGTAACACCACACATTTAGACTCATAGGCCTTGATAGTATACACTTTAGGAAATCCAAGTCAAAACAACATTCATCACACATACCACACAACATGTCAGAGCATGTATAGCAATCAAAAATATCCTTGATATACATTACGATCCCGCAGAACCCGGTCGCGATGGACGCCTTCCGTCCCCGTGCCTTTGGGAAATTAAAACAATCACTTAAATTTAAAATTTCCTTGTGAGGTTAAGTATAAGAAGATCTTTTACTTCAAATATTAATCGATTGTTTGAAAATACCAATTGAAAATCCTTTTGAAAACACCACACAACTCCAAGTCCAGTTTATGCTCCTTGTATCTTTCTTAACATAGTTATTTATGACCACTTACAGGGAGCTTCAAGAGTCATCCAACCCTGATGTGATCAGCATCAGTGTTGAACTATCTTTCCACCCCAATTTGTGTTCGGCTTCCCTTGATCTCATGATAATCAAGTTTCACCTCCCACCTCATTTTCAACCAACAATTAATTCAAGCATATCCCATTTTCTATCTTTAAATCCTTCTAGTCATAGTCATTACATCTCCAAGGGATAGAACTCCGTCTATCAATCATCATCCAAATCCAACTTAATTCAAGTTACCTAGAGAATTTAATTCTCACTAGGTTCTATGTCGGTCTCATAACCCTTCATAAATCACAACATTGTATATATACATATATTTTTATCAAAATACAATACAGGTTTATATTTATGCACCATCGGGGTTGTAGATCCCCGGGAGTTTCTTTACTCCCTTCCACTAGTACTCTCACACACCACTGTTAACAAAATAAACACACTTCCCACAATGGTATTCGCATCCTCTGTGCGCAATTACCACAATTTACCCACAAATAAATGCGTATGTTTATAAACACACGCGCCAACCATCATAACAATCATTTTGTGCTATGCACACCTAGTTCGCGTACACTTGTACGGTAAAACACACTAAGTGGTTTTGCGCTCTACCCCCCTTAAAAGGGATTACGCCCTCGTAATCAATCACTGAGCATTAGCTTAAAATGTTCTTCCGTCGTGAAGTGTTTTAACTTCCACGCGGTCTATTACACAATGGATTCTGATTAGAGGATCTTAACCATATTGGCGGTTTAGTCCCTAAACCAAGAATTCGCATTGGAGTTGTAACTCATAACCGGTTTCGGTCCTGGCCTGTGAGGCTTTTAGGCATTGATATCTAGCCATCATATTCACAATATATATCCGGTACCTGACGCATGGGCTCACTGGCCTCTGTTGCGCAATCCTGATAATTATAGAGCTGGTTTGCCCCCTTCGTTACTGTTAATGTATTGTACATCTCCAATGTATTACCCTTATCTAGGTAACAATGGTTTCTCAACCGACGCACGGTATCTCTTACCCTGAGCGAATTCGGTGAGTTTCACGATTTTCCATCCACTTTTCCAGTAGCTTACAGCATAAACTACTATGTAATTCGCAATGATTGACTTGCTTCTACCGACTTACTGTCGGTTGAGATTAAGCTACTACCTAGTGTGTAGTGCTCTCTCAGCTATTTACAATATTTGGGGTATATTCCATACCGATATTTAGCAGTTAGTGCTATTGTAGTCACTTACTGTTAATCATGTCTCCACAATCGGTTTTGCACAAGTATCCCTTTATTGGTGCGGTCTTGCATTTCCTATGCATCGGCCATTATAACATTATTCTTCCACCATCAACATGTTTCCAATTCCTAGCTATCCCACTCGATCATTACTGCGCAAGTGCGATACCAAAACGCTCAGTCATACAGAGTGCAGAGGCGTAAACTCTTGACAGTAAATCCCTTATGCGATTGCGATAGGAATTTTCACTGAAATCCTTATCATCTAACACTTGCCACCGGCTTACTGCTCGGTTCGTTTGCTATCGCTTAATGTTGTACCCCCACTGGGGTTAACTCATAACTCTGCTCACTCACCATTTTATCACCTAACCATACTCATACAACGGTCGCTTATTGCGCACCGTATCCTTACTCATTATATAGCATCAACTTATACTGTATCCGCTATTATATTAGCTTCTGATATTCAGCTAGGTTTATCTGGCCACTTATTTGGCTGATTCTTGAATATATCATTATCTTTCCCTTGAGCGTTGTTCGCTACACATTTAGCTTCACACACTTATGGTGATTGCTATCAGACTTATTACTCTTCCTGTGTATACAACAAGTACGAGTGCTTCCTTTCGTGTTATTTTATTCAAATCACCCTGGGTAATAACAACGTGGTCCATCCTCCACATATCTCTTGAACTTGATTCACATTACTACCGCTTCTGCGGTCTCACAATATCGAAAGGTATCCCCATCTTAATGCAGTGGTTCGTTTACCACATTATTCACTTATACCACATAAACTTCTACAATCAACCGAATTCATATAGCATGTCCTGCTTATGGCTCATAAGTCTTATTTGCCTTGAGCTGGGCTCATTGTAGGCTGTCCACACATATGTACTTCTCCGTACAATATTACCTGGTTAGAGGTTGTAGTGGGCTCCATGACAAGGTCGTTGCATTCCGTTTCCTTTCATGGGATGCCCCTTAGGTTTGTCAGTCCGTCTCCTGACAACTTATGTCTAAACTGGGTGTTAATTTCAACCCTTGTGTTTCTGTCATGCAGTTCGTTCAACAATTATTGATGCGAACGCCCTTTAAGGATTTCTCCTGGGTGTCGTTACGTTATGCCTTACATTTGTTTCACACTTTTTGGTACCTTCTGTTATTATCTTCTTCTGTAAAGATCAACATTTCCAGATAGTGTAGGTACTGATTCTGGGAGTTTCATCCCGTTCGTTGCACATTAATGTGTCCACATTAGGCATCTGCCTTGCCCCGCTTTTCAGCTATCATGTTTATCCCTGGGGATCCTTAAGTCATATAAGCTGTCTTTACATTCAGTTAGTGCACTTCGCACCTCCTGACTCTTAAACATTTCCTTGAAAGGAATTCACTAATTCCTTTAGTCCCGTTCACTTAACTGAGTTCCTTGACTTCAAGCATTCCTTATATTCTCTAGCTCCTGTTTGATTTACACTGCTGACCGTAGACGGAGTCGACTACTTCCCGTGTTTCGGACTCTACTCGTATACATATATGGGGTATCATACTGATACATTACTACTTACCCAACTAACCTATAAGTAGGTCTGTCAGGTCCACATGCTCCTATCGGAGTGCGGTCGTCCCACAACACAGTTGGTACACTTGTAGTGTCCGTTACACGCCTAGGTGAAGTATTCTGTTGTCAACTCCCTTATATTGTCCCGTGACAATATTCATTCCTTGCTTCCCGAACTTAATCGAGGGAAGGTTTATCCACTATTGCATCCTTGTCAGTTGCTCTTGGTTTCACTGGTTTGGTTTAAAAGAAGGTTGGAAAGAAGTGTTGGGTTGAAAGAAAATTTGGTTTTGAAAAGAAAAGGGTTTGAATAAATCTGGGTTATAAGAAAAATTTCCATGGTTTCACAACACCTTCTTACCTTAGCCAAGTCTAGCTTCTTGCTGACTGGTGTGTTTCCAATTACAGAGGTTAAGCTAACAGGCCCTTCCACTGTTATGACATTCACATTTAACTTTATTGTACTTTTCCAAGTATTTGTAGTGGTTATAAATTTTCCGAATAGCCCTGTTATAGCAGCACTTGCTATGGCAAGTGCGCCATGCTAACTGGCTATCGGTTCAACACATACCGGTTGCGGTATTGTTCTTATCCGCATTGCCATCAGTGGCCTTGTTGGCCCTCACTGATCTTACTGCCTTGATGGATACTCCTCTAGGTGACTTCTCACTGTTTCCACGTAATAATTATTAACTAGGGTGTTTCCCATTCTGGGAGACCCCTTTGTCTTAGTATTGTATCCTCCTCATAGCCCGTTCCACGCACTTGTCGTGGTTACTGAGACTTGTCTCTTGTTTGGGCACTACGTTGTAGTTCCTTTGTCGGTTGGTATACCGTTGGTGTTTTATTTATCAACTGTGGTTCCGTAGACACTTGTCTCGGGTTTCTTTAATCCACTTTTTGCCTGTTGCACGGTTGGTGCGTTGCAAGCTGGTCATCCTCGACTGCTCAGCATGTCGACCCAGGTTGCCAGAAATTCTATTCTTCTATACCCAAGATTCTTCATTCATTGCTATGAAATGCGGTTAACACTGTTTAGATGGAAACCGTCTCCGGGATTCCCAGTTTTCGGGATCTACCGTATGACAGATCCTCCGTACCCTTAAAGGTACTTACTAACAGCCAGATCGGGTATTCCCGAGTAAGAGAGGACTTTCATCTCTCTGGCGTTGTTTCCCAAGTTATATAACAGGGATTGTGGAGGGTGGGATGGATATTGTAGGTTTCCAGTAGTCACTGGTAGTTCCTAACTAGCGTATCTCTCACGCTATCACTCAACCCTTAACCCAAAGTATTTAAATCCTAACTCGGTACTTCCTAAGCTCGGTAACTCAGTCATCAGAGCGATACTTCGCTCTGATACCACTTTTTGTAACACCCCCTCCAACAACACACATAATAACAATCTGCAGCGGAAACTCAACTCATCACATTACTTATTCCAATGGTGTTACACGCCGTTAACCACCCACGTGGCTAACAAGGCTAATACATACACATTTGTATCGGTCTGATGGACTAGATTCCCGAGCAACTACACAGTACATTCCTCATTCCGTTTCAACATTTAATATGTACATACATTCCCACTGTACCGAGTATTTATAAACTGTTGCCGACAACAACTTCGGTCTTACTACACCTACTGTATACATACACTTAAAAGTTTCCCCATGTACAATGACTACCCGTCCTACTCTCGAACGGCTTCCAGCACTTCGTACCTGAAATAGGAAAAGAAGAGAAAGGGGTGGCCCCAAGGGGCTCAGCACCTTTGCTGGTATGGTAATCCCGCAGCCCACATGCTACCGGGCCACGCACTAATTGTCGTCTTAACATGCAGTTGATTATATTTAAATCGTGCATACAAGCCATAACCATACAACTCATAATATTTCGCCTCAATGGGCTCAACCTACAACCAAAACATCCACACTTAACCAACCATCCAATGGTTCCTTAAACCCTAGAGTGGCTCTCCTCTAAAACGGAGCTACTTCCTTAACGAGCGACGTGTACCCATTAATCGGGTTATCCTTAAACGCCTCTTGTCACAACTGGGATTCATTCCCATGACCCACACATTCCATAACATACAACATATCTCATTCCTTATATGACAAACATAACAACCTTTCTGGTTTCTACATACACATGATAACCTCACCATCATTCTAAACATCCAATATGTATATATATATATACCTTAACATAGCAAGGGAATTTGCATAGCACCATAACATTACATAACATCATAAATTCGGTTCTCACAAGGAACCTTCCATCATAGTTAGTCCATACCATGAGCATAGAGATTGTTGCCAAACTCATACCAAGCTCGTTAATTACCTCATCACCATCCTGTTATTTGAACGGTTGACTTAAACCCAAGGTGTGTCGGATATAGTGATCCCAAGCACACCAAACAACACAGTATGCCCCTATGGCCCGACGTGAGTCAGTAAACTAGCTTTGGATAAGCTAAGGGAAGGTTGAAACCAAATTGGAATACCACCTAAACATACACCAAGAGAGCCGAACTGGATATGATAACGACCCCCATCCATCACACGCGTGGCCGGAAACTACCGGACTCCTCACCCCCCATTAGCCCTAGACTCTTATAAATAAGTAGTTAGAGATCCATTATGGAGCCTACCACAACCACACACCATACGGTATCATAACCGAGTTAAGCACACAAGGGAGGAGAGAGTCATACCTTCACATACAAACATCACGCACAAACATCACATAACCAACTCACGCATAGCCGTGGTTAGAACGTTCCTTAAGTCGGAAACGTTGTTACCGGATACCGTTCTCCTACGTTTACCTAATAGAGGTTAACTAGCCCTTCAAGCGCATTCGAGGTTACCGGTATCGGCACGTAAACATACAATAACAATAACGACTGTAAACTCGTTTCATGATTTATCTCATAACGTGGCAAACATACAGAAAACACATTGGCATACAAGCCGGTGTAATCCGGTAGGACACAGGTTGCAAGAAAACCATACCTGTCACCGGAGTCCACTTTACCACGTCCAGTTATGTTCCTCGAGCAATTCTCGAACAACTGTTAACATCACATGTGTTTTCATTAACATTGGGGTTTGCTTGATTATTTAATGTCAATGCTTATAACTTTCCCCGTTAACTTAATTACATAACTTCACTTTTTAACTTGTTTTACCCTCACATTTTAATACAACTTTTCACCCACCTAATTGCCATTTAAACTCACCTAACATGTCCTCAACAACCTTATGGCATCATTACCTATCAATCCCCATCATCTCATATCATTTCATAACCTTAAACCATGTTTTTGGTCCGACCGACCCACCGTCCGACCCACAACTGGGTCGGTCCATTACAGAACCCTTTTACTTCCTTATAGTCATGCCCGTCCGACCCACGTCCGACCCACCATTCTGGGTCGGTCCATGTGCGAACATTTTCCTTCCTTTGAAACTTGACCGACCGACCCATGTCCGACCCACCCTTTTGGGTCGGACCATTACCGAACACATTTCTAACATTTAACAGAGGCTCGACCGACCCAAAAACTGGGTCGGCCCCTGGGTCGGTCGCCTCCTAATCTTACCCAAATTTTGCCAAATCTTCACCAAACTTCTCCAAGGCCTCTTAATGTGTTCTAACATCATTTGGCACTTCAAACACACCCTTAAGATATTCTTAAACACTCACAAAACTATTTTTCCTAATTCCTTAAACCTTACTTATATCTCCACAAAATTCCTAACACTTACAATGTTTTCTCCTTATGATTTCTAGGTGGCATTTCACCTATAATGACCACAATACCAAGGTGTTTCCTCTACACCTTATCATCACCTCTCAACTTCTTTTCTTACTATCTAAATCTCCTTTTCACAACTTCTTAAAACTCCTTACTCAAAACCTTACCTAAACATCATTTATTCTTTGAACACCAACATTACCTAAACCTTAAACAACTTCTCCAAGACTTTAATACATTCACAAAACACCCATTGAATTCCTAGAACTTCCAAGACAACACCTAAATCCTTGCATCACTCTAAATCACCTTAATACATGTTTCCTTCTTAAGTAAACCTTCATTCACCTTTAACCCTTCCTAGTTCACCAAAACTCACTTACAACACTTAGAACTTCTCACACATTTCCCAAATTTGGCCATAGCTTCTCTAGTATATACCCACATCCAAACACTTAGGTTTTTACCTTAATTCAAACACCTAAAATCCATCAAACACATTTTATACACAAACCTCACACATCAAGCACTACATCACAATATAGTGCATAACTTAAATTGCTTGGCACTTAGGCCCTTAAATGCATGGCTCTTAGGCCCTTAAATTGCATAAACCTTAAACACTGAATTTCCCACATAATAATGCCTTTGACCTGCAAATACATACACCAATACATATGTTCTTTTACTAATCTCCTTGAGAACACTTTACTAGGTCATTCACCATTTGCTCTTTAGGTAGTTTTAACAAGCATTATAAGCTTATTTCTCCTAAGGCATTATACTACATTAAGGTAGCATATTTACCTCTTTTCCTCCCAAATTTCTTTCTTGTCTCCTTACAAAACCGGTAGGGCATTTGGTTCCTTGCCAACAACTAAACAATATACCAACATTGAAATGAGTATATAAGCCTTAAGCTTTATCTCATTGTAAACCCTAGTTACATATATTATCTTAAGGTATTAACATGATTGTTTTACCTTGGAATGGAAAGAGAGCTTGAATATATATCAAGAGAGGACTCCTCCTAGCCCTTGGAAGATTCAAATGAAGCTAAACAAGCAAGGTAAAGACACCATGGTGAGGTTAATTTTCGGACAACACCAAACATGAAGGAAACTTGATTTTCCTTTGAGTTTCCTTACCTTGAAGCAAAGGAGAATGTCAAGGCATGAAAAGATGAGCTCAAGCTCTTCCCATGGAGGTTTCTCTTGGCACCGAAATGGAGGTTTTGAAGTTTTGAAAAGACAAGATTGTAGAGCTTGGCTTAACTAAGAGAATGGTGGTGTTTGTTTTTGATTTGAACATGTGAGCAAGATTTTACATGTGTTCAAAGTTGGAACTTCCATGGTAGTAGTAGCATTACCGAGAGAGAACAAGAAGAAGAGAGGAAGAGGAAATGGGACCGTGTGAAATGAGAAGGCAAATGAGAGAATGAGGTTTGCTTTTGCTTTAGAAGATATTTGTACTAAAGTGTATAGTAACTTTTGCTTTATAATTTAGTTAACTCATTTATTTGTGGGTGTGGTGAGTCACTAAGGAAACCGGCCCCAAATAGTTAAAAGGGTGTTTTGGTCTTTGTTGACCAACTTAATCACTTATAACATTATATGTTACAAACTAGTTATAAAAATTACTATTCACCAATAACAAGGCACATAGAAGTGAAATTTTTGATTTCCCATTGATATAGCCACCCAAATGTGATACTATATAGTACACATGTTAATTAAAGAGTAATGATGGACATTTAGCCATTCAAAACTCATTTACAAGACAATTTTTCAAAAACGTGCTTTAAGACTCCTTAAAGCACATTTTGTGTTTTAACTTGTTTTCAAGCTTGGTTTTCTTTGGTAATTGATTTAATATGTTCATTAACATATTTATAAAGTATAGGTATGACCATTAGGTCTTATACACATTTATCCCAAGCTTAGAGCACATTTTTGCTCTTATTGACCTTAAGGTATTTATTTGTGTTTTGTTTGGTTTCCTTGTCTACCAAGTTTCCTAAGGACTTAATCAGCCTTTTAAAGTCATAATTAAACATTATCAAGTCTTGGTAGGCTCTTTTGGGTCCTAACCAAGTTCACTCATGGCTTAGAGCATGTTTTTGCTCATACCGTGTCTTAGTGTTTTATTGTTTACCATGGTTTAAATGATTCATTTATGTTTCTAAGGCACTTTTTGGCCTTTAAATACCATAGCTTAACATTTACACAACATACCAAGGTTTGGGGTATTTCAAGAATAAAGTCCTAACTTGCTAGATTTATTTAATGGCCTTCCCGAATGTATTTTGACTTGAAATTTTAACCATAGATTCCTTATAAAATCTAGTTTATTTTTATGTAACTTAATACGGGTTTTGAGTTTTTAAACGTAAGTTATGATTTTGCAAGTTACGAGTATTATGGAATTATTTGGATAATTTAAAAGATATTTTTATGAAATAAAATTTTATAATATGCCTAAAATGTTATAGTTACTATATACTTAATTTGGGAATTTTTGGACAAGGGAAATAGGTTTAAAAATTGTATTGCTAAGGTTTTTCATAAGTTATCTTATAATATAAGGTTTTTAATGTAACCAAAAAATTAAAGTATAGTTGTTTAATGAACTTTATAGGTTGGGGAAAATATAATAAGACTAAACTAACATTTACAGAATGTTAACAAATCTTTTGGGTATAAACTTTTAAGTGAAGTAAATATATATATATATATATACGTATATACAAAAGAAATGAAATGGTAACTTAGATTAAATCAAGGAACTAACTAATCTACATTTATATTAATTATAATATGGTAGTTAATATGCTTAATTGAAACTAAGGAAAATACTTTTTTTAAACCATATATTGGATGTAGCTATGTGTAAAAGTTAATATAAATAATTAAATGCAATAAACTGCACAAGGAATGTCTAGAATAAATCCTAATATATATATATACAAAAAACTACATAAATAAAAGAAATAAAGTACCTTATAGAGAATAGAATATGAAGGAATTTATAAGTTAAACTAAACCTATACATTATACTATTAAAAGAATATTATATGAGGCGGTATTAAATTATTATTTTAACTTAAGGAGTTATCTTTGAATTTCTAAGATTTATATAAACCGTATTAAAATACGTGTATAGTGTTAGTCAAACGACCATAATGTAAGTCTATAATTGGGTTAAGTAATTAATAAGTTAAAACTTAGGAAAAATTGTGATTAGATTACATAAAATGTTACACAAATAGATCTTATTCTATAATTAATGATAAATAAATGTAATGCTTTTACATCTAAATGTTCTTAATATATACAATAATAAAATAAATAAAATACTTTTACATATGAATGTGAGGTGGATTAGTAAGTCTAGATTTAATCATTTCTTAACATTTATGGTATTGAAATATAACTTAATGTTTTAGGATAAAATCATTAAAAGGATTTTGGTATAAAACTATATTAAACTATGTTTTGGAAATTTATCTAATAATAATCCTTAAGTTTTCTTGGCATTAGTTAAGACATTAAAATACATTAATTACCAATGTTCGCAATGTGAGTTTATAAATAAGAGTTGTACATATAGTTAAAGTCTTATAAAAAGGTTTGGCAAATAGAAATTAGATACTTAAAATCTTTAAACCTTTTATTAGATGGAACTAAGTTACGTAAGGGATTATATTGATTTACCTTTTGAAACTGGAAATATTAACGTGTCATTGAATATAAGGTATGAGGATTTTTCAGAATAGATTATCTTATTAAGTAATTAACAATTTCACTTATGAATGGGGATTTAATCCTTAGATAAATTTTACAGTATGTTAAGATATAATGTTCATCCTAAAGTATAATAAAGGAGATTAATTTATTAAGTTATTCCGTTGAAACCTTAGGTTTTGTAAACAATATGGAAAATGTATTTAAGACATAAGTTTATTAAAATTTAGTATAAAAGGATTATACATATTCTATAGCGGGAATGTGTGTAAAAAAAAAATAAAACAGTTAGGGAATTAAATGTAAGTAAGGATACGTAAAAGGTTATCTTAAAACACTTTATTATATAGTTAATGACAAAGCAGATAATATACTTTCTACTAAATGTAAGAGTTCGATAAGTCTAAGTTAATTATAATATAGTTATTTCAAGATTGGAAGTAATTTAACATCTTATGGCAAGATTGTTAGACGGTTGTAATAAAATGTCATTCTGAGTTAAGGATATGATAATTGAGTTTAGTAGCTCAATTAAGTTATAATAAAATACATCTATAACACAATGATTCCAATATACGGGATGTAGATCTTACTTAAGTTAAGGGGAAAACTTAATCAAAATGATCCAGTAGATATTGATTAAATACATAATCGTTACATCGTGAAGTAATAGTATAGTATTCTAAGATAAACCCGTTGTAAGTCATAGTGCGTTGTTTATCCTGAAGTAAGAATAAATGATCGAACTTAATAATTATTATTGAGATTCTAAGATTAAATGAATAATATAAATGCACTTATGATATAAGGGTCTCAAAACTCTTGAATGTGGGAATTATGGTTAAGTATGAGTAAAGTGGATAGGAGTGGAACAATTAACAAGTGTCAATAAAAATACATTCCCTGGTCTTACAACCTTGAGTTATATAACATTCTAAGATAAGTCAACGGATACACATAACATTTAAGTGAGGGCTTAAAAGACATTTGAGACTTAGGAAATAAGAGTGAGGAATTTGTTTAAGTTTAACTTAGGCTACCAGTTATTGATGATATACTACCTTTAATATTCCTCAGAGTGTGTTGAATGTTTGCACGAGTCTACTAGGGCTACTACAGCATTAACCAGGTACGATTTCTCGTACTCAGCTTGATGTGCTATGGACTTGATGGAATGTTTTGTACGATTTCTCGTACTCAGATGCTTTTGGTGACGAATTTTATGGAACGTTTTGAGAAACGCTAAATGAGCATGAATGTATCTTGAAAGGAAATTGTTTGTGTGACTGACCCAGCCTGTTGTGACTAACTGAGCCTTGGATGTACAACTCACATGATCATTGGTTCCTTTAATCTGGTTATCTCATTAGATATTGACTGTTAAGGGTTTACGCCTCTGCACTCTGTAGGACTGAGTGTTTTGGTATTGCACTTGTACAGTTAATAGTCTAGTGGGAATGAGGGAAATGACAATCTTGGTATTGGATATGGATTATTTCTATTAAGTGGTGCACTCACTTTTCACCGATGACCGAGAACGGGTCGGTGGCAGCGGAGGTCTGCTATACCTCGTCCTTTGTGGCAACTGACAGCGGAGGTCTGTTTACCTCGCCCTTGTGGCAACTGACTGGCGGTGGGGGCCATCTCTCCCAATTGGGTTTATTCCACTCTTGAGTTATGGGTTCTTGGATATCTTCTTTCATTCCCAGTCCATGTGACTACTTGGGTCTTTCTAATCCTAATTGGAACTGAATCTAACTTAAGCAATGGATGTTCACTAACTTCTGGCGTGGTTTCTTTTAAGTTGACTCGCTTTACTTCTTGTTATTTATCTCTATCCTTGACTTGATATCTTTGACTTGGTGATTTTGATGTGCCTTGTTCTTCTGTTTTTGTTTTAAGCATTTGACTTCTGGTTATTGTTTGTTTCAAGAGTTATGTTTTAAACTTTTGTTTTAGAGAGTTGTACCAGTTCCATTCCAGGGAACTGACTCACCCCTCCCGGGGTGGGCTGCTTGGTTTCATCTTGCAGGTACGGACTGTTATACAGGTGGCCACGAAGAGTATGAGTGATTGGGATGGGAATTAGGAATTGTGGAGAGTTTTTATATCTTGCACTAGTTATGTTTTCTCGAGTTCAGACCGTAGCATTTGTAATATCATAAGTTGTAATTGGTGAGGTTTGGTGCCGGGTGTTTGGAACCCGATGATCTGTAATCGCCTTAGTATTTTATTTCCGCTGCATTTATGATAAGTAGGGGCGTTACACTCACATCCTAAGTATTGGTAATAAATGTTATAAATGTATTTCATATGGCTTATCTAACGCCAGGAAAATTAAGGATTATTATTTAGATAAATTTCCAAATCATAGTTTAATATAGTTTTATATCGTAACCCTTTTAATGATTTTATCTTAAAACATTAAGTTATATTCCAATACCATAAATGTTAAGAAATGATTAAATCTAGACTTACTAATCCACCTCACATTTAGATGTAAAAGTATTTTACTTATTTTATTATGGTTTATATATAAGAATATTTAGATGTAATCATACTACATTTGTTTATCATTAATTATAGAATAAGATCTATTTATGCAACATTTTATGTAATCTAATCACAATTTTTTTCTAAGTTTTAACTTATTAATTACTTAATCCCAATTTTAGATTTACATCCTGGTTATTGACAAATAATACTATACATGCATCTTAATATGGTTATATATAAACCTTAGAAACTCAAAGGAAATTTTAAGCCTAAACAATAACTAATAATCTAATCCACCTCATATAATATTCTACCATTAGTATTATGTAGAGGTTTAGTTTAACTTACTAATTCCTTCGTATTATATTTCCTATAAGGTAACTAATTTTATTTATATATATATTTATATATACTAGGATTTGTTCAAAACATTATTTATGTAATTTATTGTATTTAATTATGTGTAAAACTTTTAGGCATAACTACAACCGATATACAGTTTATAAAATAAAGTGTTTCCATTTAATATATGTAAGTATACCTGTATTAGAATTTAATTAAGACATTCCCTACGTAACTTATTATATTTAAACTATCTTATTACTAACTGCATTCCATGTATGTTCTATAAAGTATTTCCTTTAACTATATCTTAGGATACTCTTATAATATTTAGTTATTATAAGTGTTAATTTATTAGTTCCTTGATTTAACCTAAGTTACTACTTAATTCCCTTTTTATAACGCGTAAAAATATATATATTTATTCCTTAGTTTAATTAAAAATATTAACTCCCATATAATATAGTAAGTAAAATGTAGGATAATTAAATTCCTTAATTTATATAAGTTTCTACTAAGTAAGTATATATACATATATGTAAAAATTTCACTTCTCTTAAAAGCCAATACTAAAACATTTATAAACTTACTGTTATAAAATGTTAATTTAGGGTTCCATATTTTCCCAGCTTAAAAAGTTTATTAACAAACCATACTTTAATTTTTGGTTACATTAAAAACCTTATATTATAGGTTATTCTTACAAAAACCTCATAAACACAATTTTTAAAGCCTTTTACCATTGCCCAAAAATTCCCAAATTTAATATACAGTAACTATAACATTTTAGACATATTATAAAATTTTTATTTCATAAAAATATCTTTTTAATTTAGCCAAATAATTCCAGAAAACCCGTAAATTGCAAAAATCATAACTTATGTTTAAAAACTCCAAAACCATAATAATTTACATCAAAATAAACTAGACTAAATAAGGAACTTATGGTTAAAATTTCAAGTCAAAATACATTCGGGAAGGTATTTAATTTAACACAACAAGTTAGGGTTATTTACTGGAATTTATAAAAACTTAATCTGAAACGTTTTAATCTCGGCCGTCCGTTTCTTTTAACTACGATCGGACGGTCCCGATCCGCCGAGTTCTTCAGCGATAGGCTAATGAATGTCGAGTACTAATTCGACGATTTCTCTCAACTCACAGAACCAAATCGATTGATTTTTGTTTCATTGGATTCGAAATTCAATTCCGGTTCTAATGGTACCAATTATACGACCTATGATGCACGAATTCGAGAAACCGATTCTGGGTTCGAACAAACTAGGGTTCATGGGTTTTCGAATTTTGATTTGCAAATTAGTCTCAGTATAATGCATAATAGGATAAATTGATTAGTGGGTTAGGTCGAAAACGCAAGGAAGATCAGCATCATCGGAAGGATTTGAAGAAAACTCACCGGAATTGCACGATTGAAGCGATTCGAAATCGTTTTTTCTGGAAAGGTTCTGACTTCAAACTGTTCGAGTAGCGAACTTTGGAGGTCTATAGAATACGTTCTAGATCGAGTTAGGCCATGTTCTTGGGCTCATTAGAAAGAAGAAACTTAGCTCTACACATTGGTAACTAGAAATAATCCTAACTCGCACCATACAGAAAGATATTGAAGTTACAAAACACGAGTTTACCTTTCTGTTTCGGTGTTATTTTATGTGCTGTTGAAACCGAAACTTTAGACCTCTATATCTCCCAACTGGTTACGAATCAGACTTGGGCATGAACACGAAAATTGTAGAGGGATTAGAGATCTTTACAACGAGCTAAAGAAATCGAATTTTGGTTGATTAACGAAGAAGTTATGATTGACGCAAGTTACCTGAAAACGAAGGGAATTCTGGAATTCTGGAAACAGTTTCGCAAGGTGGCTACTTTGGCTCGATTTTCCGGTTGACTCAGAAGGATTTAGGGTTTGTATGAGTAATGGTTGGAAAGAGGAATTGTAGGAGAAGAGAATGGTGAAAACGGCATGGAAAAATATTGAGAGATGTAAAAGTTATAGCCGTCTAAAGTTAGGGCAAAGTAAGGGAAATCGGTTCTGAAAATCAGGGAAGAAATCGGCTAAGTGTGGGCGACCCATTACAGAGTGACACGTGGCATCTCTTAAAATTTTGATTCAAAACTTCAATCTAGCATAACTTTGGCTAGGATGATCCGTTTTTGACGTTCTTTTTATCGATCTTCATGGTTTTTCATAACCTATTTATTGGTATAGGTTTCATGGCCTGGTTGGACCATTCTCAAAAAGTCAACTCTAGCAAGGCTTAATAAGCTTTAAGGTTTCTAGAATTTTATATTGACTTTTATGTTTCAAAACAATGTTCCAACACTTCCTAAAATCTTTATAATATTTTTGGAGTGTTTAATAATTTTCCCAAGATTTATTGACTTATAAATCTTATTATTAAATTCATAATACTATATAATAATTAGGGTTAAATAGGAGAAAACCCCTAAATAAATTTCACAACTCCATATAATAATTTAATATTCATTATTCCATATCATAATTTAATTTTTTAATAAAATAAATCCCCTAAATTAATTTATATTAATTTAGGGGTATTTCAGCTAGTTAACTCATTTCCACTCAAATTCCTCGTAGTGACTCCTAGTAAATCCTAGGTCATATTAATTCACCACCATCACCTAAACACTTATTTTCTACTCAAATTTCGCCATAGCTCCTCTAGTATCTTATCATGCCCAAACACATTATTTTTCCTCATTCAATCTCACACACATCAAGTTCTTTCTCATCATATCTCATCACCCAAACCAACTCATTCACAACAACTCAATATATTGCAATAATCTTAAATTGCATAGCACCAAGGCCCTTAAATGACATGGCTCTTAGGCCCTTAAATGACTTAAACTTAAACACTGAATTTCCCACATGTAAAAGCTTTCAACCTGCAAATACACCCATCAATCTCATAGTAATTATAATGCTCTTAAAATCCATCTTAAACTTAGATTACTAACTCATTCCCATTGGCTCCTTAGTCACAAGTTCACAAGCTTATTTAAGTTCTTTTTCTTAGGTTATATAACCCATTACCTAATGTAAGCCCTAGGCTACATTGGTACCCATATAAAACTCATTCCTTAATCTTAAACCACCATTAGGTAAACAATTTACCTTATTTTCTCAAGCTTATCTTAACTTCCTCCTTAGACCTTCTTCTTGCATGAATCTCGACCACCACTTAAATTCCCTTTGCCAATGTTATAATCAATATTCAATGACTCATATGAGTACTAAACAATACACTAACCTCAAGGAATAAAAACCTAGGTTAGGAGTGTGTTCTAAGGCATAAAAGTGGATGATTACCTTTGAAGTCTCAAGATAGACTTTGGCATTGAATGAAATAGGACCTCCACTAGTCCTTGGTGAATAAATCAAGCTAGAACAAGGCATAAAAACATAGCCCCATGAGAAGAAATTTTCAGCCATGTAGAAGAAATGATGGAAACATGGTTTTTCTTACATTTTCTTCACCTTAAGAGAATGGAGAAGCTAATGAGCTCTTCAAACTTGATTTTCCTCCATCAATGGAGTTTTCTCATGGCACCAAACTTGAGCTTTGAAGGATTTGAAAAGATAGGAATGAAGGCCTTGATCTAACTAAGAGAAATCTATGCTTACTTTTCGATTTGGAGCAAAGATGAACATTTGGTGAGCAATTGAAGGTGGAGGCACCATGGATGGAGCTCTCACGGTTTTGGAGAAGGGAATAGGTAGTAAAACCGATGGTGAAGGTGGGAAATGAAGAAGAGAGGAGAGAGAGAAGGTATAAGAAGATATTTGTCATTTAAAAGCATATAGTGAATTTACTCACTTTCCCACCTCTTTCCTTACTTACTAGCACATGTGGTGAGTCACCACTTCAAAAACCGTTCCCCTCTTTAATAATAAGATACTTTTGGTCTTTGTTGACCAACTAATTGACTTAAGTTGATTAAAACTTAAACTAGTCACTATTTGGCACTATTCACTAATCAGTGCACATATTTCTGAAATTTTTGATTTCCCATTGATTTAGACTTCCTAATGTGATACTAATTAGTACACATGTTGATTAAAGAGTAATGATGGACATTTAGCCACTCAAAACTCAATTCTAAGACAATTTCTCAAAAATGTGCTTTAAGACTTCTTAAAGCACATTTTGTGCTTTAACTTGTTTTCAAGCTTGGTTTTCCTTGATAATTGATTTAAAATGACCATTAGAATATTACTAAGGTCTTATCATGATATTTGGGTACTCACCCAAGTCTCTCCAAGCTTAGAGCACATGTTTACCCTAATTGCCCTTGCATTTTCTTGTGTTTTCCTTGGTTTAAATTGTCTACCAATCTTTCTAAGGCATATTCTAGCCTTACTACATCATAATTTGATGTTTACTTAGCATACTTAGGTTTGGGGTATTTCACATATGATGCAAAGGTACAAAAATTTAAATTGCGCACAAAAGTAAACAAACAAAGAATTAAAGCCATAAATAAACATTTTCGAGTTAAGCCCTCTTTCTTAAAATTAAACAAGTTAAAATTAAGAAGTTTGTCCCCAGCAGAGTCGCCAGTCTGTGAGCCTAGATTTTAAACCCTACCCTATGTTGATTAAAGCTGATTAGGATCTAACCGGGTTTTAGGTCCACTTATAACCTAAGGTTAATAACTATGTCATATAACAATGATTATTAAAACCTAAGCTAGCTCACTGGAACCTATTATGAGTCGCCACCTAATTTTAACCTAGATCAAATTAGGAAAGGAGAGTTCGGGGGCTTGATATTCGACTTAATTAGGGTTCAATTACTTTCATTACCCCTAGAAGTCGTTTTTCCTCTACTTAGTTTAATTACGGCTTATTACGAGTCGTTTTAACCTAAGTGCGCGAGCTTCTGTTTTTTTTTGTTTTTTGCATTTTTTGACTGAAAATAAAAGTGAAAGTTGAAATTACCTAAACTAGGGTTTCGGAGGCAGAATTAGCTCAAATTTTGTTTCCGTCCGTAGCCACGGACCTAATGTCCGTAGCCACGGACCCTAGTTAATCTATGTGAAAATAAAAGTCGAATTAAACAGAAAACAAAAATTTGAAAAGTCCGGGGCCACGGACAGGACGTCCGTAGGCCCGGACATACTTTAGCAAAACCTAAATTTTTAAAATTTTAAAATCCCGCCGCCGTCCGTGGGTGTCCGTGGCCACGGACAACCCGTCTGTGGTCCCGGACCATAGGTCCGAGATCCCGGACCACCCACGGACAGGGGTTTTATGGTGGTTCCCGAAGGTGTTTTCGGCTTAAAATTTATGCACGTGTTGCCTGAAAGGTATACAATTCGTTAGTAATTGAAAGATTGCAGTTTGAAGTCGAATTATGTACGAAACTTGACGAACAAGTAATAAGGCAGAAACAAAAGTAATTAGCAATACAGAAGCGTAAAAAGGTTAGTTTGAACCCAAAATTTGACAGAGAGTTAATAAGGTCGTGGAGAGTTAGAAAAGAAGAATTGCAACCTGTTTTACCTTCGAATTCAGGAGGATTCTTCACGTCGGGATTCTTCGGAGGCTCCGATGGTGCCGGTTCCGGATTGAGTTCGACCCGAGCTTCTGGTTGTTGATTGTTGAAGGTGTTCTTCACGTTTTGGAGGTGGTTTGGTTGATGTTTGCTGATTGTTGATGTGTTGGGAGTTGAAAAATGTGTTTAGATGGTGATTTCGGGGGATTTTCGATGTGATTTTGGTGCTTGGATGTGTAAAAACGTGAAGAGAATGAGACGGCTGGCTTCTTTGAGGGTTTAGGGTTCTTCCCCGGTTCTCATTTGACCATGGGATAAGGTTCCTTATATAGGCTTCCTTAAAGATAGAAAAATCCGGTAAAAACCGAGATTTACCGACGTTTTAACTCAAAGGCTTCCAAAAGGAATTTGATTATGAAATTTCACACATGGGTAAATGATGATATTTCTGATTTTTCTAAAGTGGAATCGATTTTTTTGGATATTGGAATTTTTTTAAATTCAATTTCTCGTCAGATTCAATCAGAAATTGCTAGAAAATTATTGGAAATTCGAAAAATCAAAATTCCATCGCCATTATGCTTCAGATGTCATCCTCTATCATGGGTTAAAATTTTAAAGCATTTTTAATTGATTTGACCCTTATTTGGAAGAGAGAGAAAGCCTATAGGGGGCTTAAGAGCCTTGAAAAATTACGAAAATGCCCCTGGAGATGACTAAGCTGTCCCTAGTACTCTGAAATGTGCCGATCGAACTGGGAACCCTCGCTACTAGCCTATTAGTAGAGACTCTCTTCCGGGGGGGTTGAAATTTTGGGTATAACAATGGGTTAACGGGGTTAATTACGGGAGTACTAGTCTACATACCTGTAGTACTTAAAATTAACGGAGATGTTTGAAACATTATCAGTGAATCGAGAGTAAGACTCGAGGAACGAGTGTGAACCGAGGAACATAAGGTGACCCGGTAAAGTTAAACCCCGGTGAAAGGTATGATTTCCTCATGCTCTGTATCCTAACTTGGTTACCCCGATTTGTGTGCTTGATTGATTGTGTGATCACCTAACAAGATAAATGCACGAATCGGATTGTGTGCACTTATTAGTGCTTGTATGGTATTGTTGTTTGTTGGATTGTATTCTTTTAACTAAAGTTTGTATAATTCATGAAATGTGAATTTGAATGAATTGTTTGAATGTCGAATGTGTATGGTAGTGCGACTCATAGTTGAGTCTTGTGTGGGTAGAGACTCGTAGGAAGAGTCAAGTGCGAACTAATAAAAGGTGGAAACACACCACAACTATCTAACCAGTACACGGTAACATAAACCTATGAATTCACTAGAATGTGAGAAAGTATACGGGAGTAGTAACCTTCAGATAACGGTTAGAGAACCAAAATGATTTAATCCACACAATAACTAATAGTGGAAGTATATGAGTAACCTCTACTAGAGGACTTGATAATTGTTCAAACAATGAACCTTGAGTAAAGTAAAGAATGGTAAGGGATCACCAAACCCCTTAGAAATATAGTCGGACCCCAATGAGAGGAACCGACTAAAATAAACAATGTCATGAACATGAGAGTATTCGATAAGTTGGGTAAAACCTTAAATCTTATAATACTAGACATTGAGAATTCCCTAAGCCATTAGATGCTATCGAGAGAGATACTTCTAGGCTAATCCTTGAGATTGTGAATTGACTCCGAGAGTGGAGTTTCGGGAATTTGAGTAGTCCGGTAGTGAACCAGACATTTGAGAATTTGAGGAGCTAACTGTATAGCCCTTTTGTATTTGAGCCCGGTGCTGGGGCTTGTGTAAGACCCTGCCCGGAGGTCATGAGAATGACTTAACACGTACCTTTGAGTATTGAGTATGGATTGAGAACTTAAGTATTGAGTATTGAGAATTGAGCATGTGAGCCTTGAGTATTGAGAAAATTGATTATTGAGTTGAGATTGAGAGCCAGAGAATTTGAGTAAGTGTAACCCTAGTGAGTGGGTGACAAGGTAGAAGAAATTTAGGCATGGTGAGGTATAACCCACAAAGCCTAAGTATACAACAAACTAAACTAACCTCTTGATGTGTGTGTTAGCGTTTGTGTTCCTTGTTGAACCATGAATGTGTTAAAATACATATATAATGTATTGTGGTATTGCATGTTGTTTGAACTAAAATGAATCGCATGCTCTCGACCAATTAGTCGGCGTACCCTCGCTAGTACGTGGGGTATGCGGAAGTCATATGCAACAATTTTACTAAGCCCCTTGGGGCGATGTTTTTATTTTCCAAGTACAATGAAGCCGGTCATCCGTTCGAGAGTAGGACGGGGTGTAATTAATATGGGTAACTGTTTGAGAATTGTATTTGTTGTATTACTGGATTGTAAGACCGAATGGTCACCACTGGACTTGGGAATTGTAGTCACTCGGTATAGTACAGAATTGAGATTGTATTGTATATAATGGATTTGATTTGAAGGTTGTATTTAGTTTGAGAATTGATTAAGTAATGGAAGTATCTTTTGTATAGTGTACTCGGAATAAGACCCATCAGACCGATATTGTATTTGTTGTTGTAATTGAGTTGGATTGGCCTAGTTAGTCACGTGGGTGACTAACGGTATTGTCTCACCCCCGGTTGTAATGGAATTACCGCTACGTTGTTGTTGGTATTTGAGTCGGGTTAGAGGATAATGGTGTGATTACCGGTAGGGGTGTTACATTAAGCGGGTTAAATAGACCCGTAATAATTTTGGTCAACCAAATAGTCACCAATAAACATTAATGAAGGTTCAGAACCAATAAAAACTAAATGAGAAAATTCCGGAAAACGGGTTTCAGTTAGTAAAAACTGTAAAAACCGGGAAGTTGTGGGGTGAGAGTGTAAATAAGAAAAACTAATGTGTCCACTTTTGAAAATTAAAATCAAGAATCTGTGTGTGCGCTTGTATGGGGCCGGCTCACTCACTCCCTCATCTCTTAATTCCCTCCTTTATTTGCCTTTAGTAACAAAAGGACAAGGGAGTAAAGTAGAAAAGCAAAAAAATAAGTCTCTCTCCTCCCCACTCTATTGTAACACCCCAACAACATCCATACATTTAACAACACAATGCAGCGGAAACTTAACTCATCGCATTACTTATTCCAATGGTGTTACACGCCGTTAACCACCCACGTGGCTAACGGAACACATACATTTGTATCGGTCTGATGGACGATTCACGAGCAACTACACAATACATTCCTCATTCCATTTTCAACATTTATTATATACATACATTCCACTGTACCGAGTATTTACAAACTACTGCCGATAACAATTTCGGTCTTACTACGCCTATCATACTCACGCCATTTAAATGGCTACCCATGTATAAACATCTGCCCCGTCCTACTCTCGAACGGCTTCCAGCTCCTTGTACCTGAAATAGAAAAGGAGAGAAAGGGTGGCCCCCAAGGGGCTCAGCACCTTTGCTGGTATGGTAATCCCGCAGCCCACATGCTACCGGGCCACGCACAACTAATTGTCGTCTTAGCATGCAGTTGATTATATTTAAATCGTGCATACAAGCCATAGACATACAACACATAACATTTCGCCTCAATGGGCTCAACCTATAACCAACACAACCACACTTAACCAACCATCCAATGATTCCTCAAACCCTAGAATGGCTCTCCTCCAAACGGAGCTACTTCCTTAACGAACGACATGTACCCATTAATCGGGTTATCCTTAAACGCCTCTTGTCACCAACTGGGATTCATTTCCATGATCCACACATTCCATATCCTACAACATAACTCATCCCCCACATAACAAAACATAACAAACCTTTCTTGTTTCGACGTACACATGACAACATCACCATCATTTTAAACATCCAATTATATAATATATATATACCATAGCATAGCAAGGGAATTTGCATAGCACCATAACATTACATAACACCATAAAATCGGTTCTCACAAGGAACCTTCCACCATAGTTAGTATACCAGTGAGCCTAGAGATTACCAATCCCATGTTAAGCTCGTTACCAACCTCGTTACCGTCCAGTTATATAGAACGGTTAACTTATACCTAAGGTGTGTCGGATATAGTGATCCCAAGCACACCGAAATAACATACGTATGCCCCTGTGGCCCGACGTGAGTCAGTAACTAGCTTTGGATAAGCTAAGGGAAGGTAGAAACCAAATTGGAATACCACCTATACATACACCAAGAGAGCCGAACCGGATATGATATCGACTCCCGTCCATCACACGCGTGGCCGGAACAACCGGACTCCTCACCCCCCATTAGTACACATACACTTAATAATAAGTAGTTAGAGATCCATTATGGAGCCTACCACATCCACACACCATACGGTATCATAACCGAGTTAAGCACACAAGGGAGGTTCACACACTTGCGTACAACAACAATATCCAACTAACTCACACATAGCCGTGGTTAGCACGTTCCCAAGGTTTGGGTCGTTAACCCCGAATACCGATCACTCATGTGTTCCTAGATTTGGTTAGCTAAGGTTTAACACATATTTGAGGTTAATGGTATCGGAGGCCAAATTCGCCACATAAATGAATTACTATAAACTCATTACATGTTTTATCTTACAAGGTGGCAAACACTCACGAAAACATATTGGCATACAAGCCGGTGTAATCCGGTAGGACACAGGTTGCAAGAAAACCATACCTGTCACCGGAGTCCACTTTACCACGTCCACTCATGTTCCTCGAGCGATTCTCGAACAACTGTTAACATCACGTGTGTTTTTATTAACATCGGGGTTTGCTTGATTATTTAATGTCTAATGCTTATAATTTTTTCCCGTTAACTTAATTACATAACTTCACTCTTTAACTTGTTTTACTTTCACATTTTATTACAACTTTTCACCCACTTAATTGTCATTAAAACTCACCTAACATGCCCTTAACAACCTCATAACATCATTAACCATCAATCCCCATCATTAGACATCATTTTCCAACCTTAAACAACATTTTTAGAGTGGTCCGGGACTTGGTCCTTACCTTAAGTCCCGGACCAACACATTAGAAAACTCTCGGGCGATTTTAATAGGGTGGTCCGGGACCTTGTACTTACCTTAAGTCCCGGACCACAACATGTTACAACTCTCGGCCATTTTAAAAGCTTGGTCCGGGTCTTGAACCATGACCTAAGTCCCGGACCAAAGCTACAGAATTGTCAAAATTGCATTTTTCAAGTGTTGTCGCCTTAGTTCTCCACCTCCATTAATTGTATAAACTTACCACATGATCTTAGGTATATTCTAATGCCAAAATATCATCTCAAACACCCCTAGTTCCATGTTTGACTTGTTACTCAATTTCCACCCAAAATCTCATAACACTTGTAACATTTACATTTGGTTTCCTATGTGGTGTTTCACCCATAATAACCTCTATACCAAGGTGTTTCCTCACCATCATAACATCATCTCCCAAGCATCTTCTCTTACTAACCAAACCTTCTTTTCACAACTCCTCAAAGTTCCTTTCTCAAAACCTTACCTAAACATTATTCCCACCTTGCACATTATCATAACCTAAACCTTAAACAAACTTCTCCAAGACTTTTAATACATCCTAAAAATACTCATTGGATTTCTAGAACTTCCAAGATAATGCCTAAATCCTTGTAGCACCTTAGAACACCTTAATGCATGTTTTCTTCCTTAATGAAGCATGTATCCATTCCTAACAATTCCTAGTTCACCCAAGTTCATTTAAGCACTTAAACTCCTTATACATTTTCCCAAATTTGGCCATAGCTTCCCTTGTATTTACTCACATCCAAACACTTAGGTTTTTACCTTATTTCATCCGAGAACACCTAAAATCCATCAAACACATTTTTATACACAAGACTTCACACATTTAGCACTACATCACAATATAGTGCATAACTTAAATTGCTTGGCACTTAGGCCCTTAAACAACATGGCTCTTAGGCCCTTAAATTGCATAAACCATAAACACTGAATTTCCCACATAAATAATGCCTTTGACCTGCAAATACATACACCAATACATATGTTCTTTTACTAATCTCCTTGAGAACACTTTACTAGGTCATTCACCATTTGCTCTTTAGGTAGTTTTAACAAGCATTATAAGCTTATTTCTCCTAAGGCATTAAACCACATTGAGATAGCTTGTTTACCTCTTTTCCTCACAAATTTCTTTCTTGTTTCCTTGTAAAACCGGTAAGGCATTTGGTTCCTTGCCAACAAACTAAACAATATACCAACATTGAAATGAGTATATAAGCTTTAAGCTTTATCTCATTGTAAACCCTAGTTACATATATTGTTTTAACACATCAAGGTAATTGTTTTACCTTTGAATGGAAAGAGAGCTTGAATGAGTATCAAGAGAGGACTCCTCCTAGCCCTTGGAAGATTTAAATGAAGCTAAAACAAGACAAGAGAAGACACCATTACAAGGTGCATTTTCGGTCAACACCAAAAATGAAGGAAATGGAGTTTTCTTTGGTTTTTCCTTACCTTGAAGCAAAGGTGATCAACAAGGCATAAAAATATTAGCTCAAGCTCCTTCCATGGAAGTTCTCCTTGGCACCGAAATGGTGGTTTTGATGATTTGAAAAGATAGGAATGAAGAGCTTGCTCCAACTAAGAGAACGGTAGTCTCGGAATTAAATTCGGAGCATGGAGTCATAAGTTACAAGTGAAGAAGGGTGAAGAATGGTATGGCTCTGTTGGAAACCGATGGAGAGAGGAGGAAGAAGAAGACCACCGTGGGAAATGAAGAAAGGAATGAGAGAATGAGGAAATGAGTTTGCTTTGTTAGTTTTAGATATTTAAGTAAAGTAAATAGTGTTTTACTTTATCAATTTCTATCTTATCAATTTAACAAAGGGATGACTCATTCCCTTATGAGGAAACCGGCCCCAAATAGTAGCAAGGGGGTATTTTAGACTTTATTAGTCAATGTCTCACTTATAACATTATATGTTACAAACTAGTTATAAAAATCACTATTCACCAAAAACAAGGCACATAGAAGTGAAATTTTTTGATTTCCCATTGATATAGCCACCCAAATGTGATACTATATAGTACACATGTTAATTAAAGAGTAATGATGGACATTTATCCATTCAAAACTCATTTACAAGACAATTTTTCAAAAACGTGCTTTAAGACTCCTTAAAGCACATTTTGCGTTTAACTTGTTTTCAAGCTTGGTTTTCTTTAGTAATTGATTTAATATGTTCATTAACATATAAATAAGGCATAGGTATGACCATTAGGTCTTATGCACCTTTATCCCAAGCTTAGAGCACATTTTGGCCCATATTGACCTTAAGGTATTTATTTGTGTTTTGTTTGGTTTCATTGTCTACCAAAGTTTCCTAAGGACTTAATTAGCCTTATAAAGTCATAATTAAACATTATCAAGTCTTGGTAGGCTCTTTGGGTCCTAACCAGTTCACTCCAAGCTTAGAGCGTTTTTGCTCAAACCGTGTCTTAGTGTTTTATTGTGTTTTACCATGGTTTAAATGATTCATTTATGTTTCTAAGGCACTTTTTAGCCTTTAAATACCATAGTTTAACATTTACACAACATACTAAGGTTTGGGGTATTTCAATCTACCCCCCTTAAAAGAGCTTCGTCCTCGAAGTTCACCTTTCCTCGCATCATTGGATTAGAATACGGGAATTACTTATAGCCATAAAAATTCCATTACCAACCACCCTTTACATCCAACCTCGGACTTAATGGTCCGGGCAACAAATCCACATTATACATAAAATATCATACTCACATGGTAACCTCGGACTTAACGGTCCGGGTACCTTCACCACACTTGCACCTATACAATCCCTCAGACTCTTAGGTCTGGGTGACATAACCACATTTAGACACATAGGTCTATGTAACACAACCCATTTAGACTCATAGGTCTTGATAGCATACACTTTAGGAGATCAAAGTCAACATAACCTTTATCACACATACCAAACAACATGTCATAGCATGTATATCAAACAGAAATACTTTCCATCTCTCCATGGGCTCAAGTCCCATGTTGAGTACATATACACTGTGATCCCGCAGAACCCGGTCGCGAGGGACACCTTCTGGTCCCCGTTCCTTTGGGAGATCAAAACATTAATTTTTAACATATATACTTCTCATGTCACCGGTCCGAAGACAAAGGCTCATACGTCCTCAGCTCGTGAGCAAGTACTACAAAATATTTCTTTACTAGGTTAAGTATAAGAAGGTCTTTTATTCAAATATTAATCGATTGTTTGAAAACACCAATTGAAAATCTTTTGAAAACACCACACAACTCCAAGTCCGATTTATGCTCTTTGTATCTTTCTTAATATAGTTTATGACCACTTACAGGGAGCTTCAAGAGTCATCCAACCCTGATGTGATCAGCATCAGTGTTGAACTATCTTTCCACCCCAATTTGTGTTCGGCTTCCCTTGATCTCATGATAATCAAGTTTCACCTCCCACTTCTTTTTCAACCAACAACTAATTCAAGTTATCCCATTTTCTATCTTTAAATCCTTCTAGTCATAATCATTACATCTCCAAGGGATGAACTCCGTCTATCAATCATCACCCAAATCCAACTTAATTACAAGTTACTAGGAAATTTTTCTCACTAGGTTCTTGTCGGTCTTATAACCCTTCATAAATCACCACATTGTATATATATATACATATATTTTTTTTTCAAAATACAATACATGGTTTACATTTATGCACCGTCGGGGTTTTAGTTCCCCGGGAGTTTCTTTACTCCCTTCCATTTGTACTCTCACACACCACTGTTAACAAGATAAACACACTTCCCACAATGGTATTCGCATCTTCTGTGCGCAATTACCACAATTTAACCACAAATAAATGCGTATGTTTATATAACACACGCGCCAACCATCATAACAATTTATTTTTGTGCAATGCACAACATAGTTCACGTACACTTGTACGGTAAAACACACTAAGCGGCTTTACGCTCTACCCCCTTAAAAGGGATTACGCCCTCGTAATCAATCACTGAGCATTAGCTTAAAATGTTCTGCCGTCGTGAAGTGTTTTGACTTCCACGGTCTATTACACAATGGATTCTGATTAGAGGATCTTAATCATATTGGCGGTTTAGTCCCTAAACCAAGAATTCGCATTGGAGTTGTAACTCATAACCGGTTTCGGTCCTGGCCTGTGAGGCTTTTAGGCACTGATAACTAGCCATCCATTCATATTCACAATGTATACCCGGTACCTGACGCATGGGCTCACTGGCCTTTGTTGCGCAACCCTGATAATTATAGAGCTAGTTTGCCCCATTCGTTACTGTTACTATATTGTACATCTCCAATGTATTACCCTTATCTTGGAAGAATGGTTTCTCAACCGACGCATGGTATTTCTTACCCTGAGCGAATTCGGTGAGTTTCACAATTTTCCACCCACTTCTCCAATAGCTTACAGCATAAACTACTATGTAATTCACAATGATTGACTTGCTTCTACCGACTTACTGTCGGTTGAGATTGAGCTACTACCTAATGTGTAGTGCTCTCTCAGTTGTTTACAACATTTGGGTATATCTCATACGACATTTGGCATTAGTGCCACTGTTATCACTTATTCTTAACCATACCTCCACCTTTGGTTTCGTATAAGTACTCTTCCATTCCTGCGGCCTTGCATTACCTATGCATCGGCCACTATAACATTATTCCTCCACAATTACCATGCTTCTGATTCCTGGCTATCCCACTTGATCATTACTGCACAAGTGCAATACCAAAACACTCAGTCATACAGAGTGCAGAGGCGTAAACTCTTGACAGTAAATCTCTCATGCGATTGCGATAGGAATTCACACTGTGTTTACCGAAATTCTTATCACATAATACTTGTCACCGGCTTACGCTCGGTTCATTTGCTATCATTACTGTTGTGCCTCCACTGGGTTTAACTTATAACTCTGCTCACTCCCCATTTTATCATCTAACAATACTCACACAACAGTCGATTATTGCGCACCGTATCCTTATTCATTATACCACATCAACTTATACTGCACCCGCTATCATATTAGCTTCCGCTATTACGCTGGGTTGTCTGGCCACTTATTTGGCTGATTTTGAATATACTACTATTTTTCTTGAGCCTTTATGTTTCTTGAGCGTTGTTCGCTACACATTTAGCTTCACACCTATGGTGATTGCTAGCAGACTTATTACTCTTCCTGTGTACACAACTGGTACGAGCACTTCTTTTTGTATTTTTTATTCAAATCATCCTGGGGTAATACAACGTGGTCCATCCTCCACATATTTCTTGAACTTGATTCACATAACTACCGCTCCTGCGGTCTCACCATATCGAGAGGTATCCCACTCTTAATGCAGTGGTTCGTTCTCCGCTCTATTTCCTTGTCCACATAAACTTCTACAATCAACCGAATTTATATAACATATCTTGCTTATGGCTTATAAGCCTTATTTGCCTTGAGCTGGGCTCATTGTAGGCTGTCCACACACTGTACTTCTCTGTACAATATACATGTTTAGAGGTTGTAGTGGGCTCCATGACAAGTCGTTGCATTCCGTTTCCTTTCATGGGATGCCCTTTAGGTTTGTCAGACCCGTCTCCTGACAACTTATGTCTAAACTGGGTGTTAATTTCAACCCTTGTGCTTCTGTCACGTATTTCGTTCAACAATTGTTGATGCGCACACCCTTCAAGGATTTCTCCTGGGTGTCGTTAAGTTATGCCTTTACATCTGGTTCACAGTTATTGGTACATCCAGTTAGCCACGGCTTCTCGCGTTCTTTAATGGCTTATTATCTCCTTCTGTGAAGATCAACATTTCCTGGTAGTGTAGGTACTCATTCTGGGAATTTTCATCCCGTTCATTGCACATTAATGTGTCCACATTAGGCATCTGCCTTGCCATGCATAGGCTGAGTCTCCGTTCCAGCTATCATGTTTTATCCCTCGGCTTATTAAGACATATGCGATGTCTTTACATAACATTCCGTGCTCTTCGCACTTCTTAACTCTATACATTTCCTTAAAATAAACTCACTGTTCCTTTAGTCCTTTTTAACTTAACTGGGTTCCTTTACTTCAAGCATTCCTTGTATTTTCTAGCTCCTGTTTGATTTATACTGCTGACCGTAGACGGAGTCGACTACTTCCCGTGTTCTGGACTCTACTCGTATACATATATGGGGTATCATACTGATACATTACTACTTACCCAACTAACCTATAAGTAGGTCTGTCAGGCCCACATGCTCCTATCGGAGTGCGGTCGTCCCACAACACAATTGGTACACTCGTAGTGTCCGTCACACGCCTAGGTGAAGTATTCTGTCGTCAACTCCCTTATATTGTCCCCTGACAATATGCGCCCCGTGCTTCCCGAACTTAATCGAGGGAAAGTTTATCCACTGTTGTATCTTATCATCTGACCTTGGTTTTACTGGATTGGTTTAAAAGAAGGTTGGAACGAAGTGTTGGTTTGAAAGAAAATCTGGTTTTGAAAAGAAAAGGGTTTGAATAAATCTGGGTTTGAAAGAAAATTTTCATGGTTTCACAACATCTTCTTACCTTAGCCAAGTCTAGCTTCTTGCTGACTGGTGTACTTACAATCACAGAGGTTAGGCTATTAAGCCCTTCCACGGTTACAATGATCACATTTAACTTTATGGTACTCTACCAAATACTTTGTAGTGGTTATAAGTTTCCCGAACAGCCCTGTTATAGCAGCACTTGCTATGGCAAGTGCGCCATGCTAACTGGCTATCGGTTTGACACATACCGATTGTGGTATTGTTTTGACCCATATTGTCATCAGTGGCCTTGTTGGCCCTCACTGATCTTACTGCCTTGATAAATACTCCTCTAGGTGACTTCTCACTGTCTTCACATGACGATCATCAACTAGGGTGTTTCCCATTCTGGAAGACCCCCTTTCCTTAGTATTGTATTCTCTTTGTAGCCCGTTCCACGCATTGTCGTGGTTACTGAGACTTGTCTCTTGTTTGGGCACTACGTTGTAGTTCCTTGTCGGTTGGTATACCGTCGGTGTATTATTTATCAACTGTGGTTCCGTAGACACTTGTCTCGGGTTCTATTAATCCATTTCTTGCCTGTTGCACGGTAGGTGCGTTGCAAGCTGGTTATTCTCGACTGCTTGGCATGTCGACCCAGGTTGCCGGAAATTCTATTCTCTTATACACAAAATCCTTCATTCTTCGCTATTAAATGCGGTTAACATCATCCAGATGGAGACCGTCTCCGGGATTCCCAGTTTTCGGGATCTACCGTATGACAGGTTCTCCGTACCTTAGATGTGTCTAATAACAGCCAGATCGGGTATTCCCGAGTAAGAGTGGACTTCCATCTCTCTGGCGTTGTTTCCCAAGTTATAAACAGGGATTGTGGAGGGGGATGGATATAGTAGGTTTCCAGTATTCACTGGTAGTTCCTAACTAGCGTATCTCTCACGCTATCACTCAACCCTTAACCCAAAGTACTTAAATCCTAACTCGGTACTTCCTAAGCTCGGTAATCCAGTCATCAGAGCGATACTTCGCTCTGATACCACTTTTTGTAACACCCCAACAACATCCATACATTTAACAACACAATGCAGCGGAAACTTAACTCATCGCATTACTTATTCCAATGGTGTTACACGCCGTTAACCACCCACGTGGCTAACAAGGCTAATACATATACATTTGTATCGGTCTGATGGACTAGATTCACGAGCAACTACACAATACATTCCTCATTCCATTTTCAACATTTATTATATACATACATTCCCACTGTACCGAGTATTTACAAACTGCTGCCGATAACAATTTCGGTCTTACTACGCCTATCATACTCACGCCATTTAAATGGCTACCCATGTATAAACATCTGCCCCGTCCTACTCTCGAACGGCTTCCAGCTCCTTGTACCTGAAATAGAAAAGGAGAGAAAGGGTGGCCCCCAAGGGGCTCAGCACCTTTGCTGGTATGGTAATCCCGCAGCCCACATGCTACCGGGCCACGCACAACTAATTGTCGTCTTAGCATGCAGTTGATTATATTTAAATCATGCATACAAGCCATAGACATACAACACATAACATTTCGCCTCAATGGGCTCAACCTATAACCAACACAACCACACTTAACCAACCATCCAATGATTCCTTAAACCCTAGAATGGCTCTCCTCCAAACGGAGCTACTTCCTTAACGAACGACATGTACCCATTAATCGGGTTATCCTTAAACGCCTCTTGTCACCAACTGGGATTCATTTCCATGATCCACACATTCCATATCCTACAACATAACTCATCCCCCACATAACAAAACATAACAAACCTTTCTTGTTTCGACGTACACATGACAACATCACCATCATTTTAAACATCCAATATATATATATATACCATAGCATAGCAAGGGAATTTGCATAGCACCATAACATTACATAACACCATAAAATCGGTTCTCACAAGGAACCTTCCACCATAGTTAGTATACCAGTGAGCCTAGAGATTATTACCAATCCCATGTTAAGCTCGTTACCAACCTCGTTACCGTCCAGTTATATAGAACGGTTAACTTATACCCAAGGTGTGTCGGATATAGTGATCCCAAGCACACCGAAATAACATACGTATGCCCCTGTGGCCCGACGTGAGTCAGTAACTAGCTTTGGATAAGCTAAGGGAAGGTAGAAACCAAATTGGAATACCACCTATACATACACCAAGAGAGCCGAACCGGATATGATATCGACTCCCGTCCATCACACGCGTGGCCGGAACAACCGGACTCCTCACCCCCCATTAGTACACATACTCTTAATAATAAGTAGTTAGAGATCCATTATGGAGCCTACCACATCCACACACCATACGGTATCATAACCGAGTTAAGCACACAAGGGAGGTTCACACACTTGCATACAACAACAATATCCAACTAACTCACACATAGCCGTGGTTAGCACGTTCCCAAGGTTTGGGTCGTTAACCCCGAATACCGATCACTCATGTGTTCCTAGATTTGGTTAGCTAAGGTTTAACACATATTTGAGGTTAATGGTATCGGAGGCCAAATTCGCCACATAAATGAATTACTATAAACTCATTACATGTTTTATCTTACAAGGTGGCAAACACTCACGAAAACATATTGGCATACAAGCCGGTGTAATCCGGTAGGACACAGGTTGCAAGAAAACCATACCTGTCACCGGAGTCCACTTTACCACGTCCACTCATGTTCCTCGAGCGATTCTCGAACAACTGTTAACATCACGTGTGTTTTTATTAACATCGGGGTTTGCTTGATTATTTAATGTCTAATGCTTATAATTTTTTCCCGTTAACTTAGTTACATAACTTCACTCTTTAACTTGTTTTACTTTCACATTTTATTACAACTTTTCACCCACTTAATTGTCATTAAAACTCACCTAACATGCCCTTAACAACCTCATAACATCATTAACCATCAATCCCCATCATTAGACATCATTTTCCAACCTTAAACAACATTTTTAGAGTGGTCCGGGACTTGGTCCTTACCTTAAGTCCCGGACCAACACATTAGAAAACTCTCGGGCGATTTTAATAGGGTGGTCCGGGACCTTGTACTTACCTTAAGTCCCGGACCACAACATGTTACAACTCTCGGCCATTTTAAAAGCTTGGTCCGGGTCTTGAACCATGACCTAAGTCCCGGACCAAAGCTACAGAATTGTCAAAATTGCATTTTTCAAGTGTTGTTGCCTTAGTTCTCCACCTCCATTAATTGTATAAACTTACCACATGATCTTAGGTATATTCTAATGCCAAAATATCATCTCAAACACCCTAGTTCCATGTTTGACTTGTTACTCAATTTCCACCCAAAATCTCATAACACTTGTAACATTTACATTTGGTTTCCTATGTGGTGTTTCACCCATAATAACCTCTATACCAAGGTGTTTCCTCACCATCATAACATCATCTCCCAAGCATCTTCTCTTACTAACCAAACCTTCTTTTTCACAACTCCTCAAAGTTCCTTTCTCAAAACCTTACCTAAACATTATTCCCACCTTGCACATTATCATAACCTAAACCTTAAACAAACTTCTCCAAGACTTTTAATACATCCTAAAAATACTCATTGGATTTCTAGAACTTCCAAGATAATGCCTAAATCCTTGTAGCACCTTAGAACACCTTAATGCATGTTTTCTTCCTTAATGAAGCATGTATCCATTCCTAACAATTCCTAGTTCACCCAAGTTCATTTAAGCACTTAAACTCCTTATACATTTTCCCAAATTTGGCCATAGCTTCCCTTGTATTTACTCACATCCAAACACTTAGGTTTTTACCTTATTTCATCGAGAACACCTAAAATCCATCAAACACATTTTTATACACAAGACTTCACACATTTAGCACTACATCACAATAGTGCATAACTTAAATTGCTTGGCACTTAGGCCCTTAAACAACATGGCTCTTAGGCCCTTAAATTGCATAAACCATAAACACTGAATTTCCCACATAAATAATGCCTTTGACCTGCAAATACATACACCAATACATATGTTCTTTTACTAATCTCCTTGAGAACACTTTACTAGGTCATTCACCATTTGCTCTTTAGGTAGTTTTAACAAGCATTATAAGCTTATTTCTCCTAAGGCATTAAACCACATTGAGATAGCTTGTTTACCTCTTTTCCTCACAAATTTCTTTCTTGTTTCCTTGTAAAACCGGTAAGGCATTTGGTTCCTTGCCAACAACTAAACAATATACCAACATTGAAATGAGTATATAAGCTTTAAGCTTTATCTCATTGTAAACCCTAGTTACATATATTGTTTTAACACATCAAGGTAATTGTTTTACCTTTGAATGGAAAGAGAGCTTGAATGAGTATCAAGAGAGGACTCCTCCTAGCCCTTGGAAGATTTAAATGAAGCTAAAACAAGACAAGAGAAGACACCATTACAAGGTGCATTTTCGGTCAACACCAAAAATGAAGGAAATGGAGTTTTCTTTGGTTTTTCCTTACCTTGAAGCAAAGGTGATCAACAAGGCATAAAAATTAGCTCAAGCTCCTTCCATGGAAGTTCTCCTTGGCACCGAAATGGTGGTTTTGATGATTTGAAAAGATAGGAATGAAGAGCTTGCTCCAACTAAGAGAACGGTAGTCTCGGAATTAAATTCGGAGCATGGAGTCATAAGTTACAAGTGAAGAAGGGTGAAGAATGGTATGGCTCTGTTGGAAACCGATGGAGAGAGGAGGAAGAAGAAGACCACCGTGGGAAATGAAGAAAGGAATGAGAGAATGAGGAAATGAGTTTGCTTTGTTAGTTTTAGATATTTAAGTAAAGTAAATAGTGTTTTACTTTATCAATTTCTATCTTATCAATTTAACAAAGGGATGACTCATTCCCTTATGAGGAAACCGGCCCCAAATAGTAGCAAGGGGGTATTTTAGACTTTATTAGTCAATTGTCTCACTTATAACATTATATGTTACAAACTAGTTATAAAAATCACTATTCACCAAAAACAAGGCACATAGAAGTGAAATTTTTTGATT
The DNA here is from genome assembly GCA_023374045.1 of Limonium bicolor. Classification (NCBI taxonomy): domain Eukaryota; kingdom Viridiplantae; phylum Streptophyta; class Magnoliopsida; order Caryophyllales; family Plumbaginaceae; genus Limonium; species Limonium bicolor. Next base: position 22,473,782 of record CM041783.1, on the reverse strand, counting down.
TCCCATTGATATAGCCACCCAAATGTGATACTATATAGTACACATGTTAATTAAAGAGTAATGATGGACATTTATCCATTCAAAACTCATTTACAAGACAATTTTTCAAAAACGTGCTTTAAGACTCCTTAAAGCACATTTTGCGTTTTAACTTGTTTTCAAGCTTGGTTTTCTTTAGTAATTGATTTAATATGTTCATTAACATATAAATAAGGCATAGGTATGACCATTAGGTCTTATGCACCTTTATCCCAAGCTTAGAGCACATTTTGGCCCATATTGACCTTAAGGTATTTATTTGTGTTTTGTTTGGTTTCATTGTCTACCAAAGTTTCCTAAGGACTTAATTAGCCTTATAAAGTCATAATTAAACATTATCAAGTCTTGGTAGGCTCTTTGGGTCCTAACCAAGTTCACTCCAAGCTTAGAGCATGTTTTTGCTCAAACCGTGTCTTAGTGTTTTATTGTGTTTTACCATGGTTTAAATGATTCATTTATGTTTCTAAGGCACTTTTTAGCCTTTAAATACCATAGTTTAACATTTACACAACATACTAAGGTTTGGGGTATTTCATCTATTCTCTCACCCGTACTCCCTTTCCCTCTCTAATTTCTTCCTTCCTTCACCAGCCTCTAATGGCGATTTTGTAAGCCCCCACACAGCCCTCCTCTTCTCTCCTCTTGTTGAAGGCTCAAAACACCCCCAAATCACACAAAAACTGTACCGTTGGAATCCCTTTGCAGAGGAGATAATCTTCCTCCTTTCAAAAATCGAAAAACTCCACTTTCTCCACCATGGATGTAGCTCATTTGGGAGTTTGAAGACCACCATTGGAAGCCCCTTCATTTCCTTGTCATTCCAAAGTAAAAATAGTTTTGAAACTCCATCTTTTTCCAGCCCTCTTTGAAAAACAAAAATTCAAAATTTAGCCTTGTTGTGTGCCTTGCTCTCCAGCCGATTTTGGCTTCATTTTGGAGTTGGAATCTTGATATTGTTGTTGTACAAAGCTTCATCTATTCATTGGAAGGTAATGCTTCATTTTAAACCTTAAACAAGTATATAAACCCTAGGCTAGTTTAAGGGTGAAATTCCAAGTTAGTATTTGTGTATTGATGGGCTGTAGCATTAGAGTGTGAACTCCATCTGAACTGGTTGTGAGGAAGAATAAGGAAGAAAGAAAGAAGAAAAGAAGAGAAGGCAAAGAAAGAAAGAAAACTAGCAAGACAAGGTAAATGCTCTTACCTTGAGCTAGCACTAGTAGAAAAAAGATTTTAAATGACGCACTTTAAACCACGGTTAATCGCATAACCGTCATTTAAAAGTTTTAAACCACGGTTATTAGAATAACCGTCACAAAAATTCTCGGTGGGAGATTTTATACCACGGTTCTAGCTGGAACCGTCATATATAGCTTTACGCGTTGCATTTTATACCACGGTTCTTCATGGAACCGTCATATATAGCTTGACGCATTGTATTATATACCACGGTTTTGTGTGGAACCGTGGTATATAGCGTGACATGTTGTATTTTAAACCACGGTTTTGTCAAAACCGTCGTTTTTAGTCGTGGTCAAACAACTTTAAATGATGGTTTCTTGGTAGAACCGTGGTATATAGTCTAAGCGGGAATTCAAATTTTCGGCGAAAATTAACGCGGCTCTTTCTCTTTCTCTTATTATATATATTGTAACACCCCAGCCGCTAATCCTTCCATTATCCTCTAATCGTTCCCCTAATTACCTTACTCGCAGCGGAATACTTACCTACTCTCGGCGGGTGATACAATGCCGTTAACCATCCAAGGTTAACAAGGCTACAACTACTTACCGTATCGGTCTGACGATTAGAATAGATGCATACATACTACTTACCTTACAATCCAAATACTTACTTACCTTTGATTACCGAGTATACTGAATATATGAATTACATTTCATGACTACTTCCCAAAAATGAAGAGTTTATACATCCTCTCCTTACTATCCAATCAAGGTTTCAATATCCAAAAAGGTGTACCACATGGTACACCGACTACACAAAAAGGCCTTAGCCGTGTACAACTCGGTACACCGTTTCAATCCTACTACTACTCCAAAAGAATCACATCTTGACCTTACTTTACCTTCACGCCTCGCGGGTACCTATGGAGTAAAAACATTCCCCCTAGGGGGTCAGCTTACGCTGCATATGATAACCGCATACCCCGTGTACTAGCGAGGGTACGCCAACTATTTGGTCGAGTACATGCGGTTCGTTTTATTCATACATACATACATGCTTATACAGTGCAATACAATACATACATTTCACCAAGCATACACACATACAATACATACAAGGAATACAATACAAGGGACTCATTCATACTTACCATACTCATCGCATCACGGAGATACAATTCTCCAATACATACAAAGGTCTTGTTAGCCTTGTTACACACCCGGGTTAATCGGGTGTTCAATACTTTTACTCCGGGTCAATGACTTACAATAGTCAAGACCAATACAATACAATGCTTCTTACATACTTTACTTCCAGTTAAGTCGGTATGACCTCCGGGCAGGGATTACTACATCCCACCACCGGGCTTTAGGGTGGCCCACTAATCCAGGATGCTACCCATTCAAGGGATTTGGTCCAAGGAAAAGATTATAGCCAGGATTCGGATCCAACCTCTTGTGTCTCCTTATCCTCACGCGTGGCCGAAACTATATCGGGCTTCTACTCATTCCATTTTACTCATTACTCATGTTAGGAGTTAGATCGTTAGGAATTAGTAGAAGTCCATACTTACTTCCGTACATACATACAATACGCAAGTACTCATACTTACACATACACTTCATTTCCATTCATACATTTCATGAATTATACAAACTAGATGTTCAAGAGCATAAAACAAGAACAATATAGTTCAAACACAATTAGGTGCAATATGAGTCCGATTCGTGCATTTAACTTGTTGGTGATCACATAAGCACACAAATCGGGGTAACCAAGTTAGGATACAGGGCATGAAGAAATCATACCGTTCACCGTGGAATACGTACTACCGGTCCCTTTGGAGATCAACTACTTGATTCCTATACATACATGAAGTAGTATGATCAATGATCTATTATTGATCTAACTTACTCCTCCATTGATACCTTCAATGTATACTTACTACTCCTTTACATTCATACTTGGTTATAAAACCATTCTTTTCTTTACTACCTCATAAACTTGCTTTCTTACAAACTTACTTACTTTCTTACCATTATTACTTCATTAATGGTGTATTACTACATATATATGCATATAGGTATATAGGCATATATATATGTATATATGATTACTATAATCATATAATTAAAACATTTTTTTTTTGTCAGGACCGGACTTGCGACCGACCTTGCAAGTCCGGTCCATTCCAGTAGCTCAGATTACCGAAATTCTTCTGGCCGACCGAACTTGCAAGTCCGGTCGCAAGTTCGGTCCATTCCAGAAGGTTTCATCGGGAAATTTTTCTGGACCGACCGAACTTGCATGTCCGGTCGCAAGTCCGGTCGATTCCAGTAGCTTGCATGACGGGAATTTTTCTGGCCGACCGAACTTGCAAGTCGGGTCGCAAGTTCGGTCGATTCCAGTAGGTTATAGACGGGAGAATTTCTCTGGTCCGACCGAACTTGCAAGTCCGGTCGCAAGTCCGGTCGATTCCAGTAGCTCACCCGTCTTTGTAAATCTGGGCTCGACCGAACTTGCAAGTCCGGTCGCAAGTCCGGTCCGGCCCAGTAATTCAGTTTTAAATTCTGTTTTCACTTGTATTCTTTACCCATTGCTTCCCCAATCTTTACCAATACTTCCCCACATGATTTAGCACTAATTAAACACTCTAAATCACCTTGGTTCATCCCCCACTTACTACACAATACTTACACTCACTTACACATTTTCTTCATTTCATTTCAACACTCATGCTAGTTTCTTCTTCACTTATGCTACAGATTTTTGTTTCCTCTATTATGCTACAGATTTTCACCTTAACTCCTATACTCCAATATTCCCTCAACTAATGCTATTCCTAGCATCCGAAATGCATTACCTTACACTCTAGTTTAATCCCATTTACAAACTCATTTCCACATCTGTTACAAATTACTAAAACACTCCTTTTAACTCTCCAAATACTTCCTTTCCTTACACAACTTAAGTCCTCTCATTTCTACACAAAATTTGACATAGTCTCCCCTATATTTTTAACATTCTCCACACTTAAGTTCAGCTCACATGTACTCATTCTCATAACCTGTTACACAATACATTATACTCACCATTCAACACCACTACACACATTAAAATTCCTGCACACATACACATCCACTACCCAATGTTTTCCCAAGTTTTAACATCATTTACCACTTCAAAACTGTTACATTCTCTTCTCCAATACACTACTACATTACTACTACTCATTACTCAATTACATTACTCATTTTACTTACTCAAAACTGTTACAATGCAATACACAAACTAACCCAAGGTAAGAGCATTGCCTTGACTTGTTAGTTTTTTTTTTCTTTCTTTCTTTTCCTTCCTCTTCCTTTCTTCTCCTTTGTTCTCGATCCCAATGAGACTCACACGCACACAAGTGCTACAGCACACAATACATGCACAATACCCTTTAGCATAAATTTTATACTAACCCTAGAATTTAAGTTTTAGGGTTTAGAAAAGAGTGTTACCTTCCAATGAGTAGATGGAGTTCTTGACTAGCAAGAGAACAATATTTCTAGCCCAAGAAGGAGCCAAAATCGGCTGAAGCAACAAAGAGCCAAGAGTTCAAAAACATGGAAATTCTTATAATGTTAATGAGAGCTAGAAACAATGGATTTTTGAACTTCTTTTTACCTCAAAATGATAAGGAGGTGAAGGTGCTTCTAATGGTGGCTTCAAAACTCCAAATGGTGAACACCCATAAAATCGAAAATGGAGCTTTTAGATTTTTGAAAAGATGAAGACGTTCTCCTTTGCAAGGGGATTCTAGTGGTATGGTTTTTATGATTTTTGGACAAGGTTTGAGTGCTCAAAGAGAGGAGAGAAGGAGAGAGTTGAGTGAGCTTCCTTCTTTCTCCATGGAAATCGCAAGGTAGAAGAAGAAGAAATAGAGAGAATAGAGAGGGGTGCAAAAACGTGAGTGAGGGTGAGGGGAGTGAGGAGAGAGACTCTTTTTTTTTTTTGCTTTTTACTTATTTGTTTTGTCCTCTAGTGAATTAGGAACAATTAATAAATGAGAGAGGGAGGGGAATCGGTCCACATATGCACCCACACACAGATTTTTCATTTTTATTTGCAAAGTGGACACACTAAGTTTCTCTATTTGCATTCTCACCCCACAACTTACCGGTTGTTACAATTTTCACTAACCGGTACCCGTTTTCCGGAATTTTCTCGTTTAATTAATTTTATTGGTTCTAAAGCTTCACTAATATTTATTAGTGACTATTTAGTTGACCAAAATTGTTACGAGTCTATTTGACCCGCTTAAAGTCGCGTTTTCCCGGTTTCCTCGAAAAACGCGCTTTAAGGTTCGTTTATGCTTTTAACCCATTTTAAAGGTCCGTTTTCTTCGGGATTTGTTCCCTAGTATTTATTTTAGTGTAATTAAGCTTTTAAAAGTATAATTAGCCTAATTAATCACTGTTTTTAATTACGGGGTATTTCATATATTCTCTTTCACTGTTTTACAACCAATTAACACTGTCGAACAAGGAACACATATATGCTCTGCAACTCTTCTTCTTGTTCTTCTTCTTCAACTCGCGGTAATTTTTGCAACTGAAATACCCCAAACCTAAGTATGCTAAGTAAACATCAAATTATGATGTAGTAAGGCTAGTATATGCCTTAGAAAGATTGGTAGACAATTTAAACCAAGGAAAACACAAGAAAGTGCCTTAAGGGCAATCAGGGCAAAAATTTGCTCTAAGCTTGGAGTGACTTTGACTAGCACCCAAATACCATTATAAGACTTTAGTAATATGCTAATGGACATTTCAAATCAATTAGCAAAGAAAACCAAGCTTGAAAACAAGTTAAAACACAAAATGTGCTTTAAGAAGTCTTAAAGCACATTTTTGAGAAATTGTCTTGGAATTGAGTTTTGAGTGGCTAGATGTCCATCATTACTCTTTAATCAACATGTGTACTAATTAGTATCACATTAGGAAGTCTAAATCAATGGGAAATCAAAAATTTCAGAAATATGTGCACTGATTAGTGAATAGTGCCAAATAGTGACTAGTTTAAGTTTTAATCAACTTAAGTCAATTAGTTGGTCAACAAAGACCAAAAGTATCTTATTATTAAAGGGGGGAACGGCTTTTGAAGTGGTGACTCACCACATGTGCTAGTAAGTAAGGAAAGAGGTGGGAAAGTGAGTAAATTCACTATTTGCTTTTAAATGACAAATATCTTCTTATACCTTCTCTCTCTCCTCTCTTCTTCATTTCCCACCTTCACCATCGGTTTTACTACCTATTCCATTCTCCAAAACCGTGAGAGCTTCATCCATGGTGCCTCCACCTTCAATTGCTCACCAAATGTTCATCTTTGCTCCAAATCGAAAAGTAAGCATAGATTTCTCTTAGTTAGATCAAGGCCTTCATTCCTATCTTTTCAAATCCTTCAAAGCTCAAGTTTTGGTTCCATGAGAAAACTCCATTGATGGAGGAAATCAAGTTTGAAGAGCTCATTAGCTTCTCCATTCTCTTAAGGTAAAGAAAATGTAAGAAAAACCATGTTTCCATCATTTCTTCTACATGGCCGAAAATTTCTTCTCATGGGGCTATGTTTTTATGCCTTGTTCTAGCTTGATTTATTCACCAAGGACTAGTGGAGGTCCTATTTCATTCAATGCCAAAGTCTATCTTGAGACTTCAAAGGTAATCATCCACTTTTATGCCTTAGAACACATTCCTAACCTAGGTTTTTATTCCTTGAGGTTAGTGTACTGTTTAGTACTCATATGAGTCATTGAATATTGATTAGAACATTGGCAAGGGGAATTTAAGTGGTGGCCGAGATTCATGCAAGAGGAAGGTCTAAGGAGGAAGTTAAGATAAGCTTGAGAAAACAAGGTAAAATGTTTACCTAATGGTGGTTTAAGTTTTAAGGGATGAGTTTAGGTGGATACCAATGTGGCTTAGAGCTTACATTGTGTATTGGGTTGTATAACCTAAGAAAAAGAACTTAAGTAAGCTTGTGAACTTGTGACCAAGGAGCTAATGAGAATGAGTTAGTAATATAAGTTTAAGGTGGATTTTAAGAGCATTATAACTACTATAAGATTGATGAGTGTACTTGCAGGTTGAAAGCTTATATATGTGGGAAATTCAGTGTTTAAGTTTTAAGTCATTTAAGGGCCTAATAGCCATGTCATTTAAGAGCCTTAGTGCTATGCAATTTAAGATTATTGCACTATATTTAGTTTATTATGAATGAGTTGGTTTGGGTGAGAATTATGATGAGAAAAAGGTTTGATGTGCGTGAGATGATTGAATGAGAAAAACCATGCATATGGGCATGATAATATACTAGAGGAGCTATGGCAAAATTTGAATGAAAATACGCTAACAACGGTGTTCTTGAGGATTAGAATGACTTAGAATTGTTTAAGAGGAATTAGAGGTTAGGAGGGTGTAATTTGCGTGCTAAGATTGTGTACTAAGGACTTGAGTGTTCTTGATTGTATTAAGGGTGGAAAACTAAATGTTGGGTGTAGTAATATACTAAGAAAGCCATGTCAAAATATTGAGAGAAAACTAAGTGTTTAAGATGTTCTAAGGAGATTTTATGACTAAGGAATGTTCTAGTAATCACTAAGGGTTGTATTGGTGAAAATGGATAAACTATGGAGTTCTTGAGTACTAGGAAGACCTAGGGTGTCTAAGAGGGACTAGGGGTTATAATGGTGAGTTTTATGCACCAAAAACCATGGTTAAGGAAGCTAGGAAACTTGTACAAAGTTTGAAGGAAAAGTAAGGTATAATGACTTATAAGGATGTAAGCATGTTCTAGATTATATGGCTTTGAGAAGTTTGAGTAAAGCAAATGGGTGTGCAAAATGATGCTTGAGGAGTAGTTAAGATGGTGGTGAAGAAACATAATGATTAGTTGAGGTCTTAGGCAAAGTCACAAGAGGGAAGTGTAAGGAATCAAGTGTTAAGTGTAAGAATTTGTAAGAAATTGAGTGTCAAGTTTGGTGATTTGTTGAGGAAGGTTTAGTACATGTTTTAAGGTGTTTAAACATGTAGGAAACATGTGGAAAGATTGTGGAATGAGTGGGAAAAGATTGGGGTGAATTTGGAGTTCAAAATGAGGAGAAAAGCACTTTGGAAAATAGGTTCTGCTGTGGACCGACCTAGGGACAGCCCAGTGTGGGGAGGTCAGGCAAATCGTGCAGGAAATTAGCTTCTGGTTGGGACCGCCCCTGGACGCCCCTGGGGCCGCCCCAGAGGGGCGGTCCAGTGCAGAGAAAAAGAAAAATTTTGTTTTTGGCTTCTAATGATGGGGGATTGAATGGTAATGGTAGTAGATGATGTTTAGGCCTTGTTTGGTGACATGTAAAGGCCTTAAGAGGTGTAAACAAGTATGAGGTGTAATGAGAAGTGATTAACTTATATGATTAAGTTTAAATTACAATGACTTAGTGGTCCAACATTAGGGAGTGATGATGATTAGAAAGATAAGCATATAATGACTTAAGAGATTAGGGTAAGTAAATGATATTAAGTGTTTAAGGTTAAGTTGGTAAGAATTTAAGAAGAGCTAGATGGAGATTGATATGTAATGATAATATAAGGTTAGTAAGGACATGTTTGGTGGGTAACAATGAAATTAAGTGAATGGATAAGTATAAGTGATGAGGAGAAGTGATTCACTTAAGATTAAGTTTGTAAGGTTAAGTTGTAAGACTTAAGAATTGTTAGGATCATTAAGGGTTAAGTAAGGTAAGTAAGTTATGTAAGTTGAGTTAAGTTAAGTGATTAACAATCTAAAACTGAATGAATGTTTTAGGACTTGGGAATTGGGACTCCGGAAGAGAGTAAGCAACCGAACGACCAATGGTGAACGGTACAGTTCTTTTGTGACCTGCTTGCTAACGAGGTGTCCCTCGGCTTGTGTGCTATTTGTTTTTGTGTGCTCACTAAACAAGATAAAGCATGCAACCGGAATATATTATATTTATTGTATTGTTGTGTGATGTTTGAAAACTAACACAACATACCGTGAGAACTTACTAACCAATGTTTAGTAAGGAATTGAGTGAAACTGAGGAACGCCCCTAATAAGGGACGATATCAACCGAAAGAGGTTAACCAACAAACAGGGTCTTGAGATTACTACTAACTGGAACTTGAGTGAGGAAACCCGGGACCGATCTCCGGTCATGCATGCTAAGGAAAGGGGGTCGCTATCTATAGCAGATTCGACCTCCGATTAAGGACTTGTCTTCGGACTTGTAGCCTAGGGCCGGTTGCCGGCTCAGCTACGCTGGACTCCCGTCCAGAGTAGGTGGCATTAAGATGGTGCGGTGGGATCACCTAAATCCCAGGTTCGAACTAAGCTACAACCATTCCCCTCCAGGAACGGTTTGTATACTGAGATTAAGTTGAGATTAAGATTAAGGTAAGGATAAGATAAGTTGCAACCATTCCTCTATAAAGGATGGTTTGTTTTACTAAGACTAAGATAAGCTACATCCACTCCTTATTAAAGGGTGGTTGTTTCTAAGATTAAGATAAGATTAAGATTGAGGTGAGATAAGGATGGACTAAGATTAAGAGGGAACATTACTTAAGGAGTTAAATAACTAACTCTCTAATTAAGGGAACGCATTTAAGTCGTTCATTGTGTGTGAACTTTGATTGTTCATATTTGGATTGTTGTTTACAGCATTTACTAATATGTTGTGCATCTAATCAACCTCCATGCTATCGACAATTAGTCGTCGTAGCCACGTTAGCTTGGGGGCCATGAGAGGATCGTACCAGCATTCGTGCTGACCCCCTTTGGGGGCTGTTTTTACTACACAGGTGAACATCAGGTGGCGGCCGTCGCGAGAGTAAGAAGAGGATACAAGAGTTAAGGGTTAAGAGTGGCCTACGAGTTGTGCATGTACACTCGTATGGCAAATTGAGTTAGTAAGATGTATAGGATGTGAGGGGTTGTAAGAAGGATATGTAAATGGTTAAGATTGTTGCACTAATGTTCGGTATATTCTGTAGTCAGACCGTGGCAAGGTCCTGGATTGTAAAGAATTCCGCTGTGACATGTATATATATATATGCTGTTAAGTTGCGAGACCACAATTGGATTGAGTTGGGGTGTTACAAAAAGTGGTATCAGAGCGTAGTTACGCTCTGAAGACAAGAAATACCGAACTTAGGAGAATGATGAGGTTGAGATTGAGTTATGGGTTAAGGGTTGAGAGATAGAGTGAGAGGTGTGTTAGTCAGGACTTCCCGGTGTTTACCGGACATCGATAGTACCTAGGCCCGCCCTCCACATCCCTAACCCTAAATATGTGGAACAAACGCCAGAGAGAAGAAAGCCTTCTCATACTCGGGGAAACCCGATCTGGCAGTTAGCTAACAGTAAGTAATACGAGAAACAACTGGTTGCACAACAGTTACGGAGAACTTGGAGGTTTTTAACGGAGCGCAACAGAGAAACAGGCGCTACCTATGGAATTCTATCAATAAGGGAACGGTAATTACCGGCAACATGGGTCGACATGCTACGCAGTCGAAATAACCCGCAATACCAATGATAAGGAAAGCACTACGGGTGCAATAGAAAGGAAATGATAAGAGACATGAGTACCGGACAGCGGTCCGAGTGAGCATAACAGTGGGATAATACAAAGCCTGAGATTTGAGATTACTGGAAAGTCCAGTTAGAAACGGGAACTCCAACCCCATACAACAAGGAAGGTTATAAAAAAAAAAACCTGGCCAACATAATGCGGACGATGATAGGAACTCATATAGATGGTATACCGGAATAGGACTACAATGTAGTGCCTAAAGGAAAACCGTTGCTTAGTAACCACAACAAAACGTGTGGAGACAGGAGGGAGGATTAAGACATAAGAAAATATTAAGGGGTTCCCTCAGAAAGAGGAACGCCCTGATAAATGACAGTACTGTCAAACAACAAGGAAACTGCCGGATGGACGGTTATTCAAAATAAGAGATCGAAGGAGTCCCGAGGACTACCAATTACATGGAAGTTAGAAGAGAGTATCACTACCGATGTACCTTGTACCAATAACCCATCCTGCATGGCGCACTTGCCATAGCAAGTGCTACCACGGTTAAGCTACACGAAAAGCCATCAAGGCGAGATAGGAGAACGCTACAGTTGTAACACATATTAATACCGGATTGTAAATCCATAAGAACAGAAAAAAAAATATAAGACCTTGGAAAGGCCCGATGGCCTGATCATAATGAGATGAGGTAACACACCAGTCAGCCGGGAGCAGAACTTGGACAGAATATTAGACCATATGGATGTTAGCAACAGTACAACAACAACCGACAGTGCGGTAAAAATATCAATCCCGAACTCCAAGGGGAAAAACCTAAGAGATCGCTCGGTAATGCGAGCAAAAACACTATATAAGCAATGATTTACAAGGGATGTATTATAAGATACTATTGAGACTGTTGAAGCATCGACTTACAACGAAAACGGGATAAGATTCCCAGAGTGACCATTAAGGATACCAATAACAACATTCTTCAATGAAGATGTTGGACGACCCAGAAAACAAGGACAAAAGAAATAAACCTAAGCTATAACCTACTAAGGATTAAAGTCGTACAACCCTGGAAAAGGAAAGCTCAGAGGACTACCCCCACGGAGCGGGCATAGTCGAGCCGAACAACTGATGAATGACAGTTAACACTGTTTGTTTAACTCATTAACACCCAAGCATGATTGATCATCAACGGGTGGCATAGTCAATGGAAGTTGAACGAAGCGTTGAGATGGGAGTATAAGATAACAGGATTAGATCCAACTTGGACACCTTAAGGCGAACGCCTGATACGAACCTAACCTTGACTATTAAAAGACATAAGTCTAGTAAAATGACAGCATTCTCAAAGACATTAAGTAACCTCAGATCACCTGAATAACTTCCCTAGCGGGAAGCAGGATGCAACAACTTATCATGAAATCCGATACTACATTTAGTATATAACCTAACGGTGGATAGTGCTCAAAGAACCAGAATCTTATAGGGAAGACCTGCAGATGAGTAAGAGTACAAATAATGAACTGAGACATTAAGCATTAAGAGCCTACGAGCCAAGGATGTTAACCACATCAGAGCCCGAGGCGCAGTAAGTTATAAGAGAGCTTGTTTAAGCCACGAGGGACTACAATTTGTAGATGTGAACGGTTACCAAACCTATAATTTAGATTGGGAAACACATTACCAAGAAAGGGTACCAATGAGAATATTGAGTTAATGCTAAGGACAGGAGCGGAGAACGAACCATGCCTTTTAGGGTGGGGATACCTCTCCTTGTTGTGAGGCCATGAGTGGGAAGGAACCCCTCAAAAGGGCTTTCACATATTAGAAATAAAATACACTTTATTTAGAAAATGGAAACTATGAACCTTGAGATCACCTTAGAACATACTAGATACACTTGAGTAATAAGGAAGGTCGCACAAATAGACCCCATATCCAACACCCAGGATGTAAGAATTAGTAATGGTCAGAGATAAACATTGAGACTGCACATTGTGGCACGTCAATTAATCAATGCTCAGAAGAGCTTGTGATTCAGTGGATGACTTCTTCAGTAATCAGTTAAACTACATGGTAGATAACATCACTAAGGATGAAAGAAAGCGAAAGAAATTAGCCTACTTACGAATCTGAGATTGGAGCATAACATCTTCATATCAAGAGTCAACTATTTTACAACACGGTACGACAACCGCCAATACCGGAATAGGAGAACTCCCAGTGTGTTTACACCAAAAAGGGATTGATTATAAGGTAAGACATTAGAATAAATGAGTAAGAGGTTGCACCATCAATGGGCAACATAGTAAGAGCCAACTACCACAGTAGTAGTGGTCGTGAGTACAATAGTTAGAAGGGTGGATTAAGTCATGGTGCGCGGTAAGGCGACCATTATGTATGAGCCGTCAAATATTGAGACTGAGGCAATTAGATTTATGAGTTAAGACCAGTATAAGTAAGGAAATAAGATAATAGACGAGTGTGCATTGATGCCAGTAGTCTGGACCTCGTTAGGTAAAATTTCACAGGAAGCACACTATCCATTCCTTAAGGAACTGGAAGTGCATTCCTAGTAGCATAAATATGAGAAACAAGATAAGAGGCTCTACGGAAAGAAACCTCAGATATTAAGTGACCGAATCAATACGGAATACAGGAAGGAGCTAGAGCATACCATACCCAAGAACACAGTAAATGGACTTCCCTTGATTAACTTCAAGAAGAACAATAAATGTTATCATGGAACGATGAAAGAGGAGATCGACAACAGAATACTTCATAATTAGCAATAGCTAAACGTGTGACGGACACCATGAGTTTACTAAAACGAGACGTGGGACGACTGCACCCCACAGGGGCTTGCAGGCCTGACACGCTCATTTATGAGTAAGTTGGGTAAGTAGTAATGTACCAGTAAGGTACCCCATGCATGTGAACGAGTGGTGTAAGGAACACGGGAGGTAGTCGACTCCGTACCACAGACAACGACGCAAGATCAGACAAGAACAGCTACTACCACAAACAGTCGAGAAGAAGAATTCAGTTGAACCAGCAACACAGAGGAACCAGAGAACAGATAATTAAGGACTATGAAGTGCGAAAAGCACGGATTATTAAGTACAGACATTGGATATGTCTTAAGATGTAAGGGATTAAGACTGTAAAGCGCATTATGCACTAAACAGTAGTTTCAGGCTAAGAATCATCCTCAGACCAAAGGTCGGTTGGGGAGAACAATTTAGACATTCGAGAAAATACTAAGAGTATGAGCATAAGATCTTCAAGGAGAATAGATAGACGAGTTACAACTCATTAAGGCTGTGTATATATAAAGATTACACGTGTCCATTGAGACAATTAAGCCTAAGATTATCAGAGTCGCGCAGCGGAAGCTAGCAGACCACTACCTTTGAGATTAGACCAAACTAAGTTAAGGAGACGGTATAAGTACCGTTAAGAATCCTCGATACAGAGACTAAGTCATTTCTGATCGAATTATAAGTGAGATAGATGACGTGGAAGCTAGAATGCTTGGTGAGAATTAGACATCTTGAACTTATGTTCAAGAATGTGATGGTGTTGATTACGTGGGCGTAATCCATTTTAAGGGGGGTAGAGCGAAAACCGCTTATCGTATGTTTGAGTACTTAGTACATAAACTACGGTGTGCATAGCACACAAAGGAATATGAGAATATGTTTTATACAAACATTTTGAGATAAATCATGGTTATTGCACACAGAAGATGTGAATGCCATACATATTAAGTATCTGTCTTGTTAACTCCGGTGTGAGTACAAGTTAAGAGAATTAAGGAAAAGGATTAAGGAGACTTAAGAAATAAGGAATATATGAGGTATGAGTCGATATGAGACTAGGTGTGAGATAAGAATAAGATGACACTATGAGATATCATTTGACATGAGTATAAGGGAGAAGATAGTAAGTTATGAGACATAAGATGGTGAGAAATGGTATGAGACTGATATAGAATTTAGTAGGAATTTAAGTCTGAGGTAATTACTAAGAGATGAATTGGGAATGTTAGATGGAATGAGTCCACACTTTGGAGATGAATTGATTATGATTAGAAGAACTAAAAAGATAGAAAATTGGACATGAGTGAATTATCTGATGTTTGAAAATGACGTGGGAGGTGGAACTTGATTTTCTAGGGATCAAGGGAAACCGAACACAAATTGGAGTGGAAGGATAGTTCGACACTGATGCTGATCACATCAGGGTTGGATGATTCCTGAAACTCCCTACCAGTGGTCACAATTAAATCACACTAAGGATAGAGGCCTTAAGATAAAATGAAATTGGAGTTGATTGTATTTTTAACTAGAGGAATTATTCCTCACATGACCTCGTAAAAAGGATTACCTTTTTACTGAGTCTCGCCCATGAAGTCGAGGACGCACGAGCCTTTGTCTTCGGACCGGTGACATGGGGAGAGCAGCGTGTTTTGTATTCTGGCCCATGGTGACGAGGACGAATGAGCCATTGTCTACGGACCGGTGACATGGGAGAATACGTTGGAATTTATGTGAATGTTCTTGATCATCAAAAGAAACAAGGAGAATTGTGAGTGCTATACATGCTTAAGCATGTTGTGTGATAGTTAAGAATAAGAATATGGTGGATCTAAGGATTCAATGAGTTTAAGTATACATAAGTATGATCTATATGATCTAAGGAATAAGGTAAGACATGTATTCTAATAAGATAAGATGCATGGGAACTTTGGGGACAAAGTTCTTTTAAGGGGGGTAGATTGAAATACCCCAAACCTAAGTATGCTAAGTAAACATCAAATTATGATGTAGTAAGGCTAGTATATGCCTTAGAAAGATTGGTAGACAATTTAAACCAAGGAAAACACAAGAAAGTGCCTTAAGGGCAATCAGGGCAAAAACGTGCTCTAAGCTTGGAGTGACTTTGACTAGCACCCAAATACCATTATAAGACTTTAGTAATATGCTAATGGACATTTCAAATCAATTAGCAAAGAAAACAAAGCTTGAAAACAAGTTAAAACACAAAATGTGCTTTAAGAAGTCTTAAAGCACATTTTTGAGAAATTGTCTTGGAATTGAGTTTTGAGTGGCTAGATGTCCATCATTACTCTTTAATCAACATGTGTACTAATTAGTATCACATTAGGAAGTCTAAATCAATGGGAAATCAAAAATTTCAGAAATATGTGCACTGATTAGTGAATAGTGCCAAATAGTGACTAGTTTAAGTTTTAATCAACTTAAGTCAATTAGTTGGTCAACAAAGACCAAAAGTATCTTATTATTAAAGGGGGGAACGGTTTTTGAAGTGGTGACTCACCACATGTGCTAGTAAGTAAGGAAAGAGGTGGGAAAGTGAGTAAATTCACTATTTGCTTTTAAATGACAAATATCTTCTTATACCTTCTCTCTCTCCTCTCTTCTTCATTTCCCACCTTCACCATCGGTTTTACTACCTATTCCCTTCTCCAAAACCGTGAGAGCTTCATCCATGGTGCCTCCACCTTCAATTGCTCACCAAATGTTCATCTTTGCTCCAAATCGAAAAGTAAGCATAGATTTCTCTTAGTTAGATCAAGGCCTTCATTCCTATCTTTTCAAATCCTTCAAAGCTCAAGTTTGGTGCCATGAGAAAACTCCATTGATGGAGGAAAATCAAGTTTGAAGAGCTCATTAGCTTCTCCATTCTCTTAAGGTAAAGAAAATGTAAGAAAAACCATGTTTCCATCATTTCTTCTACATGGCCGAAAATTTCTTCTCATGGGGCTATGTTTTTATGCCTTGTTCTAGCTTGATTTATTCACCAAGGACTAGTGGAGGTCCTATTTCATTCAATGCCAAAGTCTATCTTGAGACTTCAAAGGTAATCATCCACTTTTATGCCTTAGAACACATTCCTAACCTAGGTTTTTATTCCTTGAGGTTAGTGTACTGTTTAGTACTCATATGAGTCATTGAATATTGATTAGAACATTGGCAAGGGGAATTTAAGTGGTGGCCGAGATTCATGCAAGAGGAAGGTCTAAGGAGGAAGTTAAGATAAGCTTGAGAAAACAAGGTAAAATGCTTACCTAATGGTGGTTTAAGTTTTAAGGGATGAGTTTAGGTGGATACCAATGTGGCTTAGAGCTTACATTGTGTATTGGGTTGTATAACCTAAGAAAAAGAACTTAAGTAAGCTTGTGAACTTGTGACTAAGGAGCTAATGAGAATGAGTTAGTAATATAAGTTTAAGGTGGATTTTAAGAGCATTATAACTACTATAAGATTGATGAGTGTATTTGCAGGTTGAAAGCTTATATATGTGGGAAATTCAGTGTTTAAGTTTTAAGTCATTTAAGGGCCTAAGAGCCATGTCATTTAAGAGCCTTAGTGCTATGCAATTTAAGATTATTGCACTATATTGAGTTTATTATGAATGAGTTGGTTTGGGTGAGAATTATGATGAGAAAAAGGTTTGATGTGCGTGAGATGATTGAATGAGAAAAACCATGCATATGGGCATGATAATATACTAGAGGAGCTATGGCAAAATTTGAATGAAAATAAGCTAACAACGGTGTTCTTGAGGATTAGAATGACTTAGAATTGTTTAAGAGGAATTAGAGGTTAGGAGGGTGTAATTTGTGTGCTAAGATTGTGTACTAAGGACTTGAGTGTTCTTGATTGTATTAAGGGTGGAAAACTAAATGTTGGGTGTAGTAATATACTAAGAAAGCCATGTCAAAATTTGGAGAGAAAACTAAGTGTTTAAGATGTTCTAAGGAGATTTTATGACTAAGGAATGTTCTAGTAATCACTAAGGGTTGTATTGGTGAAAATGGATAAACTATGGAGTTCTTGAGTACTAGGAAGACCTAGGGATGTCTAAGAGGGACTAGGGGTTATAATGGTGAGTTTTATGCACCAAAAACCATGGTTAAGGAAGCTAGGAAACTTGTACAAAGTTTGAAGGAAAAGTAAGGTATAATGACTTATAAGGATGTAAGCATGTTCTAGATTATATATGGCTTTGAGAAGTTTGAGTAAAGCAAATGGGTGTGCAAAATGATGCTTGAGGAGTAGTTAAGATGGTGGTGAAGAAACATAATGATTAGTTGAGGTCTTAGGCAAAGTCACAAGAGGGAAGTGTAAGGAATCAAGTGTTAAGTGTAAGAATTTTGTAAGAAATTGAGTGTCAAGTTTGGTGATTTTTGAGGAAGGTTTAGTACATGTTTTAAGGTGTTTAAACATGTAGGAAACATGTGGAAAGATTGTGGAATGAGTGGGAAAAGATTGGGGTGAATTTGGAGTTCAAAATGAGGAGAAAAGCACTTTGGAAAATAGGTTCTGCTGTGGACCGCCCCTAGGGACCGCCCCTGTGGGGAGTCCAGGCAAATCGTGCAGGAAATTAGCTTCTGGTTGGGACCGCCCCTGGGACCGCCCCAGAGGGGCGGTCCAGTGCAGAGAAAAAGAAAAATTTTTGTTTTTGGCTTCTAATGATGGGGGATTGAATGGTAATGGTAGTAGATGATGTTTAGGCCTTGTTTGGTGACATGTAAAGGCCTTAAGAGGTGTAAACAAGTATGAGGTGTAATGAGAAGTGATTAACTTATATGATTAAGTTTAAATTACAATGACTTAGTGGTCCAACATTAGGGAGTGATGATGATTAGAAAGATAAGCATATAATGACTTAAGAGATTAGGGTAAGTAAATGATATTAAGTGTTTAAGGTTAAGTTGGTAAGAATTTAAGAAGAGCTAGATGGAGATTGATATGTAATGATAATATAAGGTTAGTAAGGACATGTTTGGTGGGTAACAATGAAATTAAGTGAATGGATAAGTATAAGTGATGAGGAGAAGTGATTCACTTAAGATTAAGTTTGTAAGGTTAAGTTGTAAGACTTAAGAATTGTTAGGATCATTAAGGGTTAAGTAAGGTAAGTAAGTTATGTAAGTTGAGTTAAGTTAAGTGATTAACAATCTAAAACTGAATGAATGTTTTAGGACTTGGGAATTGGGACTCCGGAAGAGAGTAAGCAACCGAACGACCAATGGTGAACGGTACAGTTCTTTTGTGACCTGCTTGCTAACGAGGTGTCCCTCGGCTTGTGTGCTATTTGTTTTTGTGTGCTCACTAAACAAGATAAAGCATGCAACCGGAATATATTATATTTATTGTATTGTTGTGTGATGTTTGAAAACTAACACAACATACCGTGAGAACTTACTAACCAATGTTTAGTAAGGAATTGAGTGAAACTGAGGAACGCCCCTAATAAGGGACGATATCAACCGAAAGAGGTTAACCAACAAACAGGGTCTTGAGATTACTACTAACTGGAACTTGAGTGAGGAAACCCGGGACCGATCTCCGGTCATGCATGCTAAGGAAAGGGGGTCGCTATCTATAGCAGATTCGACCTCCGATTAAGGACTTGTCTTCGGACTTGTAGCCTAGGGCCGGTTGCCGGCTCAGCTGCGCTGGACTCCCGTCCAGAGTAGGTGGCATTAAGATGGTGCGGTGGGATCACCTAAATCCCAGGTTCGAACTAAGCTACAACCATTCCCCTCCAGGAACGGTTTGTATACTGAGATTAAGTTGAGATTAAGATTAAGGTAAGGATAAGATAAGTTGCAACCATTCCTCTATAAAGGATGGTTTGTTTTACTAAGACTAAGATAAGCTACATCCACTCCTTATTAAAGGGTGGTTGTTTCTAAGATTAAGATAAGATTAAGATTGAGGTGAGATAAGGATGGACTAAGATTAAGAGGGAACATTACTTAAGGAGTTAAATAACTAACTCTCTAATTAAGGGAACACATTTAAGTCGTTCATTGTGTGTGAACTTTGATTGTTCATATTTGGATTGTTGTTTACAGCATTTACTACTATGTTGTGCATCTAATCAACCTCCATGCTATCGACAATTAGTCGTCGTAGCCACGTTAGCTTGGGGGCCATGAGAGGATCGTACCAGCATTCGTGCTGACCCCCTTTGGGGGCTGTTTTTACTACACAGGTGAACATCAGGTGGCGGCCGTCGCGAGAGTAAGAAGAGGATACAAGAGTTAAGGGTTAAGAGTGGCCTACGAGTTGTGCATGTACACTCGTATGGCAAATTGAGTTAGTAAGATGTATAGGATGTGAGGGGGGTGTAAGAAGGATATGTAAATGGTTAAGATTGTTGCACTAATGTTCGGTATATTCTGTAGTCAGACCGTGGCAAGGTCCTGGATTGTAAAGAATTCCGCTGTGACATGTATATATATATGCTGTTAAGTTGCGAGACCACAATTGGATTGAGTTGGGGTGTTACAGCAACCCACCGGCGCTCTTCGCCATACTGGAAAACAAGGAACACATGCTGCGCCTCTTCACTGTAATTTTTGCAATCCTTACCGGCGAACAAGGACATGCTCTGCGCCTCTTGTTTTCATGGTAATTTTTGCAACCCACACTAGCGAACAAGGAACACATGCTCTGCGCCTCTTCTTCACTGTAATTTTTTGCAACCCTAACCGGCGAACAGCTCCGCCCTCTCTCATTCTCTTTCACGGTAATTTTGCAACCTACCGACGAACAAGGAACTTAATGCGACTTCACTCATTATTTAGCAACCCTAATTCATAAACAAGGAACATACATGTTCTGGCCTCTTCATTCTCTTCTGTATGCGCTTTCTGTTGAGAAATTATGATTGAAGGTGGCGCCGCTAAATTGCCGGCGAACTGGAAAAAAAATCACAGACTATAAACCACGGTTTTATGTATAACCGTGGTTTATTATTGATTTTATACACTATATACCACGGTTTTAAGAATAACCGTCATTTATAACACACTTTATACCACGGTTCTATGCGGAACCGTCATATATAACACACTTTATACCACGGTTCTGACTCCCAACCGTGGTATAAAGTCAATGAAATATCGCGGGAGAAGGGGTCTTAAACGACGGTTTCGACCAACCGTGGTTTTTTCACTTACTTTAAACGACGGTTATGAACCGTCGTTTATAGATATTTGTCAATATACAACGCGAGCATAAACCACGGTTCCTAACCGTGGTATATAGGCAAAATAACCGTGGTTAAAAACATTTTCTGCACTAGTGTAGATTTGTATGGTGTAGTGTAACAGATTTTATGTATTAAAAATGAGTAATGTATGTAGTTTTGTGTAGTAGCTATGTTGTAGTATAATGAAGAATAGAATAAAAAACTGTTTTGAAGTTTTGAATGATGATTTAAAAGCTTGGGAAAACCATGGGGAATGAATATGTATGTGCAGGAAAATTTATGTGTTGTTAGTGTGTAGAATGATGTGGTGATTGTAAATGAATGGTGAGCTGAGAATTTATGTGGGCAAAGTGAAAATTATAGGGGAAACTCTACCCAAATTTGTCTAGAAGTTAGAAAACTTAGATGTGTAAGGAGAGGAAACAACCTAGGTAGTAACTAGGTGTATTTGGAGAGCTTAAAGTGAGTAGTCTAGCACTTTGAAACAGATTTGGAGAGCAACTAGATAATGGGAAATACTAGAGTGGAAAATAATGCATTTGTGGAGGCTAGTGATGGCATTAGTTGAGGGAGTATTGAATGGTAAAGGTTAGAACAAAAATCTGTAGCATTGAAGAGAGAAAATTAGTATCAGTGCTGGAATGACGTGAGAAAAATTGTGTAAGTTAATTAAGAAATGAGTAATGAGTTTGGTGGATGAACTAAAGTGATTTAGAGCATCAAAATGTGTGTTAAACATGTTGGGAATGTATTAGTAAAGGTTAGGGAAGCAATGGGAAAGAAAGGGACTGAAAACAGAAATTAAAACAAGTATACTAGGCTGGACCGACCTTGGGACCGCCCTTGGCAAGGTCGGTCGAGCCTTAAATTGCATAGACGGAAGTCTACTGACTTCGACCGACCTTGGGATCGAACTTGACAAGGTCGGTCAAATTGTAAATTGTGAAACCAGAAGTCACTGACTTCGACTGACCTTGGGACCGGACTTGGCAAGGTCGGTCGAGTCATAAATTTTGAACCCTGTAACACACTGACTTGGACCGACCTTGGGACCGAACTTGCAAGGTCGGTCGGGTTTGAATTTTTCCAGTAACGTAACTCACTGACTTCGACCAACCTTAGGTCCAACCCTGGGTAAGGTCGGTCGAGTCATACAAATAATAATAATAATAATAATAATAATAATAATATGATCATAGTTTTCATATGTATATATATGTAACACCACACTCGCTAAACACGTCATAATCACTCACGTAGCGTAATTAAACACGTCTCGCAGCGGTAGTTAAAACATTAATAAACCATACTTGGGTGTCACATGCCATTACTCGTTCGTCCATACGAGTAAAGAAGCAGAAATAGAAATAACGAAACAACACTGTCAATATATACACAACCGCAGTGATAACAGGATACTAACCTATACATCATTCTACATCCATAATCAAACTCTATGACAGGTGAGCATCTAACATCCCGATTGTATTCAACGTCCATAGTATAATAAACTACCAACTGTCCTTTTACAACATGAACTTTCGTGCAGTAAAATAAAACTCTACTACCCGGGTCCCGCTCTTCGGCTTCCGTGTTAATCATCACCTGCAGCAATGCCATAAAGGCTCGGCGATAAACGCTGAGTATGCCGGGCCTGGACCCTATTGGTCACTTAATAGTCATGGTCACCATTATTAAGTTCGTTACATGCTTTACCGGTGTACAGGTAAATGAAAGTAGTAATCTCATGAATGGCTGTAATTTAAACAATTAGAGCAGTCACTACAATTCACCCACAATAGTCATTCCAAATATACAAACAACATAATATTACATCCAACAATACAACAAAGGCGTTAATTCACGCACGTTTATTAATTATCTCATACCACACCGGTCAGCCCCCCGGGCCCCCACATAACTCTTTAATCGGTTAGCACTGTCGGGCGTCAATTAGGACGACCCAAAATAAACTCACTTGGACGGTAGTTCCATGCACACGAGGTGCCCATTCACTTAGCCTTTTTAAAGGCATCCATCCTTTGCCTTTTTAAAGGCGCCCATGTTATCACCATACCCGTCGATCTATCTACGCTCGAACAGGGTAAACCAGAGTAAGCCCGATCCGGGTTAACTCAAGAGATCTCTACGCGCGACCAGTTGCCAATGACTAACTGGATTAAGGTAAACCATCCACTCATACAATCTCCAATATTCGACTTAGTCAGTCAGTTACCCAGTTATAGTTTTAGGTATGGAGAAATTACTTATTTGTTGGCCGCCCTATGGGTCTTACGCATGCCTAGAATCATTCTAGGTAGTATTCATGTTCGAGTCAAAGCTCTAGGGATCGACAATGTCGTATCCCGTCCCTAAGTATTTTTACTTAGGTTAGTATACATATACAATCATAGTATTAAGTGTGCTACATCCATTATCAACAATACATCACATTAAACGCATATGTGTTTTATATAGGTCGATCTATAGTCGATGTAGTATTAGCCCCGTGGGTCATTCGCGTATAAATAAATAATGCGGAAAGGTAAACAATTAACATTCCATAGCACACATCCATACACACGTACATACATGCATCGCACTCGTTATACAGCGCACATATCCGAGCCCGAGGAAGTCCTCAGGACATCTCGGATCAGAACCCTTTACATACCGTTCACCAAAGACCTAGGTTGAGCAGTAGACCACTAGCTCGTCAAGCGTCGCCGGTGATACGATCTAGATATTAAACATAACATAAGTCAATCCACATGACTTATTTAAGCTCGGTAAATCCGAACAACATAAATAATCCCGACCTTTCATCCCCGGATTTCAACAGTTATTTGTTAAGTTACCGTTATCCGAGACTCGTTAATCATAGTACATATTAATTACCAGCACCCGGGTTTATTTAAATGAGTCGGTTAAAAGACGCTTTAGTTATAGCGTATTCGTATATTAGGATTTTTTCCTTATACTTATGAGTATACGAACATATATATTCACGTTTCATACTTATGTATTAATTTAACCACTTCGGTTAGACTTACGAGTATACATTTATAATATATAGTTGCATGTATCCATGCAACGTTAATTTGCATTGCAATTTATGCTTATGCACTAATATTTTATGGCATTATTATTTAACCATTTAATATTGTACCATATACTATACACCTTATTATTCATCTTAATGAACTCATACTTTGATTTATACTTATATGACTTGTAATATATATTTATACTAATGTCATAACACTTGTCATTTATTATTTCATGACATTAAAAACCATATTGTATATGTTTATATATTTACATATATTCTCGGTTTTTGGCATATATCAGTTTCGGTTTTTACATATATATGCATATAAGTTGTTTTTATTTGATTTAGTAATATAATATATAGTTGCATGTATGCATGCACTATATTATATAGTTTCCAACTATACCATATACTTATTATGTATATGCTGTTAATATATGCTTGCGGTTACACATGTATTCACTTAAACATTATTATTTCATGAGTTATGCCCTTATAACATATGTTACATTATTATCATCTTATGTAAGATGATTATTTCCATTTGTTGCATTATTTTATGCAATTCAAATTAAGAACTTTATCTTAATATTATGTAACATTTTATTACATATATTATAGTTTCCTAAGGTTTATTTTAATACTAACCTTAGTTTATAAATTCCATTTCTCATTAATTGTCACAATATTTCATGTGAATATTGTTGATGTTATTTGTTTCATTTAATCACATTAATACTATATAATATCTATAGTATTTATAACATTGTAAACCATAGTTTATAAATTCATTTCTTGAATACTATATGTGCGGTTTTAGCATATAGTTTAATAAACTATGTTTTGACCATATAAATTATACAATGTTTCATTAATATCTTATACTATATGACATGATATTTTATATCCCATTTAGCATTATATTATATAGTTTCAAGAACTATATTTAATCACCGAAACAACATATATGTTATACACTTGTTATTTCTTTATTCACATAGTTTTCATTTATTACAATATAACCACACATTATTATACCATGTTATAAATATCATATTTTATAACATTTAAACTTTATAATATACTATAACCTATAGTTTTTTTTTAAAAAATAAAACCATATTATTGCCGAATAGGCCTTCGGTTATATTTCATTTTTCTTTTCAATCCCCACACTTTCTTTTTATTACAATTACACCACTTATGTTATCATATACCACATACACCATATGTTATATCATTTAAACTTTATAATAATTATACCATGTAGTCCTATTATTTTCGGAAATTGCAACCAGACCATAGGTCTGTTTTAAATCTCATTTCCAACCCACTTATTCCCTTATAATTACAATCATGACACATATATTATATAATGTTACATTACACATACTATATATTATATCATTTTTTTCCATTAATGCATTATAACATATGGTTTATATATATATATATAATTACCGAACAGCCACATTGTTGTTTTGGTTTTTTTTCCAGCACATTATATTTTCTTTATTTGCACAATTACCCCACATATCATATAATGTTACATATAGGTTATATTATATGGTTTTAACATTTATAATTTGTATAACCTATAGTTTATATTATATTATTTTCCGAACAGACCCCATGGGGTTTTTAAATTCCTTTTCTGCCCCAACAACTTTCCTTATTTACATATTAGCCACACTTTATATAATATACTTTGTAAATGTCACAAAACTATATATTATACACTTTTATTTGTAAAATCATTTGTATAATTCCAAAAATTCCCAAACTTTATAATCAAGATATAAACTATAGTAATAACTATATTAGCCCCATACTTTCTGAAATTACTACCTATACCCCATTAGTCTTTATAATTTTCATTTTTAACTTATGATAACACTATATAACCATAGCTTAATTATTTATATTATTTAATTTGGTCAAGGCTTTTTACTTGGTTAATGTTGACCCATTTACTACCAGTTTGACCACAAGTCCTCTTTATTTCGGTTTTGCCCCTAACATTCCTAAAATTACATTTTTGACCCCAAATTTTAATAAGCTTTATAAAATTCATAAAATAAGTTTCTAATATATAGTTTTCGGCCCTAATTAACATTAAGCCTCTAAATTTTATTTTAATTACAAATAAATCCCAAAACCTTACGGTAACATTTATTTTTATTTAAATTCATTTTAAACTTAATATAGCATAAAATAAAATAGCCTAAAATACATGGCTTTATTCCAAACCTTAATATATAATATAAATCACTTATAAATGTCATAAAAGACATTATAACTCACGATTTTAGTATACACTTGTAACAATATTTTATAAATTGTGTTTTAATCATTTAATTAATTCCTATGACATTTTATGTCACATAAACATTAGGTTAACTTACTAAAAATGTTATACCGCATTATAACACATAGTTTAATTATAAAATCCCTTGTAGTGCCACGGCTTTTTTTACACACTTCTCCCGTTCATTTATAATTGTAATTATAACCACTTAAATTACCCACTTAATCTTACTAACCCCTTAAGGCTTTA
This sequence comes from Limonium bicolor, assembly GCA_023374045.1. Taxonomy (NCBI): domain Eukaryota; kingdom Viridiplantae; phylum Streptophyta; class Magnoliopsida; order Caryophyllales; family Plumbaginaceae; genus Limonium; species Limonium bicolor. The sequence goes on along the minus strand of CM041783.1, from coordinate 22,447,328 downwards.
ATATTCACCTCATAAACGTCATATAACCTTTTAACACATTATTTCCAAGTCATAAGGTGAATTCTATCCTCACGGTTTATTTTACCTTTTCACAAAACATCATAAAAACTCATATAATATAAGGTAAGGTTTTCCTACACACTTATAAGTCATGAAACTTGTAATTAAACCCTTATGAGCTTACGGAATAATTCCACACACACTGTTAAATTAGCTCTTGAACATAACTTTATATAGAACTTAATTATCTACCTTTAAAGTGATGATTTACTCACCTTTAACAAGTTAGCTATAAAACTTGTTCTTCCACCACCTTAGGCAGAACAAATCCATAGTTTTCCAAGTCCTTTCCGCCAGCATTTATGCAAGAAAGAAGGACTAGTTATTAGTTTATGACATTAACCACTCATTAAGGTATTTTAAGCTTTATGTGGTTATAAACTTTACCTTTGTAGGCAGCTCTTACCCAGGTTGTTTACGCCTGCCTATTGGAGAAATAAAGGAGTGTTAAAACTCCATTTATACAGAAGATTGCAACCGCATACAGCAAGGTAAGGAGAGGTTAGAGTTTACCTTGAAGAAGTGGCCTTTAAGGAGTTTCTTAACATCAAATGAGACAGCACTTGAGGGGGGTTTAGAGCTCCACTAAACTAATGTAAAGAAGAAGAAAAATAAGCTGGGAAGATTATAAATACCAACCGGTTTCTTAAGAGAAGAGGAACTTATTGTTTAATCACCTTTTTCACCTTGGAAAAGAGCTATCCTCTTCCTCTGATTTTTCCACCGAAAACCACTCATTTTTCCAGCACAAACTCACACCAAATGGCTTGATGAAAATAAGAATAGATGAGCTCAAAATGAAGAGGAAGAAGAGAGGAAGAAGATGGACATATTCAAGGCTTAAAAGCTTACCCATGTCAAGAGTTCTCATCCATGAAGGATGGTTGTTGTTCATGTACTGAAAGAGGTGAATGGAGAGGGTTTGGAGAGTGTCTTCTCGGCTGGAATGAAGGAGGTGAAGAGAATGAGTCTAATTTGGCTTCTTTAAGTTTTTAATGTCATAAAAGAGGAAATAGTGCATGATGACTCATCCTAGATCTTTTATGGGTTTCTTAAGCATGAGGAAACCTCATGAGCTGACGGTAACAATGGGCAAGGTGGAAACCGTTTATTTAGCTATAATATATATATTATATATATATATATTATGGACGTATAAATAAGCTCACATTTATAGTGTAGTAATTGGTGAATCCTTAGTGGCCATTCAGAGCTTGCTAATAGATAAGGGTGACACAGCTAGCTGGCGGAAATAGGTATAGTAACGGTGGAAAGGATAAGTTTGACTTACTTTTGTGTAAAGTAGTAACAATCCTACTTTAAATAAAGTAACATTTAAGCCATACTTATACATAGATGTGGCCGGCAATAGGATGGGAAGAAACTGATATTTACACGGTAACATATGGCCAAGGTCAAAGAATTAACATTGACCATGAATTTAATTAAGTACTTATATGTTATAAAAGTACTATTCACAATCAAGGCACATATTTTTTATTTTTTTGAAAAACTTTGAATTAACATTAAAATGTGGTAAATTATGTCACATTATTATATTTAAGGGTATTCAAGACCCTAAAATCAAACAAAACTCATTTTGGAGACAATCTCATAAAAATGTGCTTTAAGAAAGCTTAGTGCACATTTTGTGTTAAAACTTGTTTTTGAGCTTGTTTTTCTTTGGTAATTGATTAATTACATCCATTAAATGATTAATAAGCTTAGTAATTTGATTTGGAGTCAAACAGAGGTCATATGACCTTTAAAGCTTATTTAGAGCACATTTTGCTCTATATGACTTTTAAGCATGTTAATGCTGGTTCATTATGTTGGAGTGCTTTCCAACAGCTTAATTACGTTAATTTATGTGTTAATGTGCTTAGGACAAAATTTTAGGTCCTAAGGAGTTCATTTGGGTATATATTTACCCTAAATGGTCAAAGGGTGCAATAATTGATTTATGTTGACCACTGTTGTTTTTAAATTGATTTTTAAGGCATGTTTAGGCCTTAATTTAATTTATTAAACATTTAATCAATGTTTAATTAATTAGGGGTATTTCAATATATATATATATATAGTAGCACACCATCAATGGAGAAATAATGGTAAGAAAGTAAGTACATGAGTAAGAAAACAAGTTTAAGAAATAATGAGAAAAGAATGATTTTTATAATCAAGTATGGAATGTAAAGAACTAGTAAGTGTACATTAGAATTATTAATGAAGCAATGAGTTAGGTCAATAATAGATCATTGACCATACAACTCTATGTATGTATAGGAATTGAATAGTTGAATTCCAAAGGGAAACCGGAAGTGTGATACGACGGTGAACGGTATGATTTTCTCATGCCCTGTATCCTAACCTGGTTACTCTGATTTGTGTGTTTATGTGATCACCTAATCTAGATAAATGCACGAATCGAATTTTAATGCACTTACTTATGCTTGTATTATATTGTTCTTGTTATAAAGTCCTGAACATTTAGTTTGTATAATTCATGAAATGAATGGATGAGAATGAAGTGTATGTGTAGCTTGTTGTGTACTTGTGTAGTGTATTAACCCTTGGTACGGAAGTAATGACTTCTACTAATTCCTAACCACCTAACTCCTAACTTGAGTAATGAGTAAAATGGAATGAGTAGAAGTCCGATATAGTTTCGGCCACGCGTGAGGATATGGAGACACAAGAGGTTGGATCCGCATCCTAGCCTTAATCTTTTCCATGGACCAAACCCCTTAAATGGGTAGCATCCTGGATTAGTGAGCCACCCTAAAGCCTGGTGGTGGGATATAGTAGTCCCTGCCCGGAGGTCATACTGACTTGACTTGAGTAAGTAAGTAAGTAAAGTATTTGTATGAGTAATGGTCTTAACTAGTGTAAGTCATTGACCTTGAGTAAAGAGTAAAAATACACCCGATTAACCCGGGTGAGTAAAGAAGCTAACAAGCCTTGTGTATGTATTGGAGAAGTGTATCTCCGTATGTTGGAAAGCGTGAATGGTTGACTTGTAATGTCTTTCTTGTGCGTATTGAACTGAATGTATGTATGCTTTATGGTGTAGTTGCTTTATTATGTATAAAAGCATGTATGTATGTATGAATAAAACGAACAACATGTATTCGACTAAGTAGTCGGCGTACCCCCATTAGCACGCGGGGTATGCGAATTTCATATGCAATGTTTTGCTGAGCCCCTTAGGGCACTGTTTTTATTTTACAGGTACCCGTGAGACTTGAAGGTCGAGTAAGGACTGGGATGAATTCTTTTTTAGGGTAGTTAGTAGATTTGAATGGTGTACCAAGTTGTACACGGCTTGATGCCTTTTTAAGTAGCCGGTGTACCATGTGGTACACCCTTAGAAATGAATTGTGAACTTTAGTATGAATGAGTAGATGTATAAACTCATAATTTTTGGAATAGTCTTGTAGAAATGGGATGTAATTCATATACTATTGGATACTCAGTAATCAAAGTTGTAAGTAAGGATTGGAAGCGTATTGTAAATATTTTGTTACTCGGTATATCTTAATCGTCAGACCGTTATTGTAAGTAGTAGTAGCCTTGTTAGTCTTGGAATGGCTAACGGCGTTGTATCACCCGCCGGGAGTATGTAAGTATCAGCTGTGTGTAGAGTAATTATGAGGACGATTAGAGGATAATGGTAGGATTTGCGGTTGGGGTGTTACATTACTCTAGTACTAATGCCACATATAATATATATATATGTATATGTATATGTATATGTATATTGTTTAGACCCGACCGACCCACTATCTTGACCCGACCGACCCAACCCCTCTGGGTCGGTCGAAGTCAGTAGGTTGCAGGCTTGAAAATGTCATCTCGACCAACCCACAACTGACTCAACCTCCTGGGTCGGTCGAAGTCAGAAGACACACAGTTTGAAAGTTTTAGCTCGACCGACCCACGACCGACTCAACCCTCTAGGTCGGTCGAAGCCAGTATTACCCATTTGACTTTGTTTCAACTCCATTCTTCTACCCATTTCTTCCACAATATTCCTACATGTAATCTAGCATATTTTTACACTAATTAGACACTCTAAACTACCCTAATTCATTCATCAAACTCATCACTCAATTCTTGGTTCTCTTACACAATTTTCCCACTCTTGTCTTTCCTAAAAACTCATGCTACAGATTTTGTTTTCTTCTTTTCTACTCAATGGTTTCCCAACTAATGACATTTAGCTACACACTTGCATTATCCTCATACAAGGTTCTACTCAATTACCCAACTCTTTCTAATCAAATTCCAAGGTGATTAACTACCCAAAATCAACTCTAAAACACACCTAGATCAACCTAGATTATTTCCACTTATTTAATACCCAAGTCATCTATTTTTGCTACATAAATTTTGGCATGGTTTCCCCTCTATTTTAGACATTCCCAAATCATTATTTTTCAGTTCTTAACATCATCAACTAACCATATCAACAAGGGACACTAGCAGCACACAATTGTTCAATCTACTCACATATTTTCCATCACAATCACATTCTACTTCACTTGGCTTCAAAGCCTTTAACCATCATTTATACAGCACTTAAATGATTCAGCTCATTACCCACCATTGCAGTAGCATAAACAACCACACAATCAACATTAAAAATCTATTTCATAAGACATATAAAATCAGCTCAAGGTAAGTTCATTTACCTTGAGGTTTTTATAACTTTCTTTGAAATATCCCAAACCTTAATGTGTTAATTAATTATGTAATTATGATTTTCTAAGGCTAATTAAGGCCTTAAGAATATTGGTGAAGAAATAAAAACCAAAAAGAAAAAGAAAATGCGTAAAAGTCACAAAACGTAAAACCGCGTGTTATGTAACCATAGGTTTTATATAACCTTAAATAGGGTCCAAAATGGATTCCTAATACTTATTTAGTTACTAAGAACATGTGGGAAAATTCTCGAAGAAAACAGATCCAAATTATAGATTAAAAATGCAAAACGGGCTTTAAAGCACGTTTTTCGAGAAACCCGGGAAATGTGATTTTAAACGGGTTTAATGGGCTCGTAAAAATTTATAGTCCATTATATAACTATAATTAAACATTAGTGAAGGTATAGAACCATTAAAATTAATAAAACGAGAAAATCCGGAAAATGTGTCCCGTATTGATGAATAGTAATAGTTCGGATTCTATGGGTGTTAACTTGCTAAGTGACCAAACTGCCCTCCTCTCTAATTGTAAAATAAAATCTGAATCCCCCTTGTTTACATACCCTCACGTTTTATTCCCCCCTCTTGCCTATTAATTCATCTCTATTAACAAAAAGACAAAAGCATAAAGTACCTTTTTACCTTTTCTCTCTCTTCCTTTCTCATTTCCCTCCTTCTCTGCCAATTTCTTCTTATTCCCAGCTCTCTCTCTCTGCTTCATTCTCTTCAAATGGCAATTTTGTAAACCCTCACCCAGCTCAACCTTCCTCTTCCTTCTGTTTATATAAACACTCAAAATTGAAAAATAAATACACCAAAATACTCACCTTGCCTTGGAGATTTTTTTCCACCTTTCAAAACCTCCAAACTCCCAACTTCAACTCCATGTCTGTAGCTCATTCTGAGCTAAATAACATCCCTTTTTGAAGCTAGACCATTCCTTGTTGGTCCTAAGGTAAGAAAATCATCAAAACCACATCTTTTCCCTTCATCTTCTCTCTCTTTTTTCTCTCCTTGTTTCTTATTTCCCTCCCTCACGTTTTCCTTTCCTCTCCTTGTCTTCTCCATTTTTGATTTTTCCAGTTTTTGAACCTCACGTTCCCTCCTTGTGCTAGCCGTGTGGAAATTCAAAAGTTCTGGAAGTTGTTCATTTTTATTTCCAAGTTACTCCCTTGGAGTAAGGAAGGTAATTCTCCCCATTTCCATACCTAGACACTCCTTGATTCTAGGGTTAGTTTAAGAGTTTGTTTAATCTCTTAATACTCATTACTATTCCATTAGGCTTGGTCATTAGATTAGCATTTAAACACCATTGTAACCGGTTGTGGAATAAGAGAGAAGAGAGGAGGAGGAAAGACTTGAAAGAAAATTCATGGTAAATAACTTACCTTAAACTAATGTTGTGCTTTAAGGAGTTGTAATTGTGTTGGTGCAAATATAAATGTTTTAAATGCATTGTGTGTAGTGCAGGTGATAGCTTTATTATGAGGAAATTCAGTGTTTAAATTAATGTTGTTTAAGGGCCTAAGAGCCAAGCTTTTAAGATGTATGTAGTTGATCTTATTGTTGTGAAAGAGCTAGAATAAATGTGTTCTAAGTGCCTAGAATGAGTGTGGTAGATGAATTAATGTAAGTGTGCTAAATACTGTGTGTGAGGATGATAGAAATTTGGGGAACCTCTATCAAAATTTGTATAGAACACTAGGTGACTTAAGTATTTTGTGAGAGGAAAGAACCTAGATCTAATTAGGTGCTACTAGAAATCAACTTGAGTAAATATACACCTTATGGCTAGAATTGGAGTAAATGGTGTAAGAGGAATACTAGGAGTATATGGGTTGTGAGTCAACTGAAAGGGTGAAGATGGTGAGCAAAAATGCAATCTTGGAACCTAGGAAACCAAGTGTGAGTTCTAGATGAAAAAATTGTGAAAGATTGGGTGAGTATCATCAAGAATTGGGTGATGAATTTAGACAAGGAATTAGAGAGGTTTAAGGTGCCAAATTAGTGTTAAAACATACTAGATTACATGTGGAAAGATTAGAAGAGAGTTAGGTATGAACTAGGGGTTGAAAAGTGGCTGAAAAACTACATTTTTGAATAAAACTGGAGTGGTCCAGGTTTGCAAATCGGTACCTAAACCCGGACCACCCCAAAAATACACCCGTAAGTCACTCCAGCATGTGGTCCGGGTTTGTATCCAGGTACACAAACCTGGACCAGGTAGAAAATAAGGCAGAATGTCATGCGATGGATTGGTCCGGGTTTGTAACCCCGGACACAAAGCCAGACCACCCTAAAAATGTTCTAGAAAGTGTTTTTAAGCAATTCTAAGGTGGGGATTTGAAGGTTAATGATAATATATGATTGTTAGGACATGTTTAATGACATTTAATGGCCATTAAGAGGATGAGCAAGTGTAAGTTAATTGTGAAAGTATGTGAAGTAGTTAGCTAATTAGGAGTTAAGTACGGTAATTAACCGACATGATTAATTATGTATAGGAGCTGTATTCGGTGGTCAACGAATGCAGCAACCAAGGTATGGTTTTCTTGCAGTCTATTTGCTACCGGCTTGTGTGTTGTTTGTTTTTCTCCATGTTTATGACCTTGTAAGATTAAAGCATGAAATGAGTTTACAGTTATTGTTTTATGTGGCGTGTGTGTTCCGATACCGTCTAACCTCAAATACGTGCTAACCCGTTAGTTAACCAATGCTAGGATCATGTAAGAGAACGGTACTCGGTTTAACGTCCCAACTTACGGGAACGTTCTAACTACGGCCCTTTTTGTACCGAGTGGTGCTTGTTGTGTGTGGTTATATCTTTCTTCCCTGGTGTGACTAACCGAACTTGGTTGACTATAATTTCACATGATGTGATAAGTTCCATAAAGGGAACTCTAACCAATGTATACCTAGGGAGTGAGGAATCCGGATGTCCGGTCACGCGTGTATGTACGGGGGTCGATATCTGAATCAGATTCGACTCTCTTCATGTTTTGGTTGTTTTCCTTCTTGGAAATCAATCTCCCACGAGTCTAATAAGAGACTCTCCTACCTTGACTTTAGTTCGGGGCAAGGGGGAATTTATGTACGGTGTGCTTGGATCACTACGTTCAACACATCTTGGGGTAAATCAAACTTTCAATAAACCAAACGGTAACATGTTATGTAACGAGTTTAACATGAGAATGAAATCATTCTCTAGGCTCACCAAATTTGGCTAATGTTTATGTGGTTCGTTTCCTCAAGCGATTCGTTCCTGTTTTGTGGTATGTATGTGGTTGTGATGCAATGAACATTGTTATGTTTTTGCATGTTGTTGTTATGCAATGAATGTTGTTATATTTATGTATGTTGTTTGTTTAATGAACCCCATGCTTATTATGAGAAGTAGTTGCATGTATCCCGGTAGGCGACGGGCTGCATGTTAATCATACCAGCCAAGGGTTGCTGAGCCCCTTTGGGGCACCATATTATTTTTCAGGAGAATGATCGAAGAAGCGAACTCGTTATAGCATGGAGTACAGAGAAATACTTTTGTTATTTTTGGATGTTGAACCCGAGTTATGCTTGTGCACTCGCGGTGGTATATTTTGGTGGAGTTAGGACTAGAATGGTGATTTTTGTACTTTAACGCTCGGTATATTGTGATTTTTGGAAAGTAAGTTTGGAAGGTTGAAATTATGCTCGGGATTCTTGTAATCAGACCGATACAATTGTACGTAACAGCCTTGTTAGCCACGTGTGTGGCTTACGGCGTGTAACACCGCCCCTTTTGTTAGTATTAATGTAATGTCTTTCCGCTGCAATTTATTCGTTAAGTGTGGATTTTACGGTTGGGGTGTTACAAAAAGTGGCATCATAGCGAAGTATCGCTCTGATTGCCTGATTACCGAGCTTAGGAATATACCGAGTTAAGAAAACCTGAACCTTGTCGTCCAAAGGACATTATAAACATTTGACCCGATAAGTTTGTAAGCACAATACTAATGTGCATTCATGTAAATTCAGATGGTAGGTCGACCACGTGGAAGAGGCCGCGGGGGCATAGTATAGGGGACCCGGGGGAGAACCCTACGGCTCAAATGATGGTCGATGTCGTCGCAGCCGCTGTCACGTAGATGGTTCCTCAGTTGGTTGCTGCGTTGTTGTAAGGGCAGCAGCAGCCCGTCAGTCAGGACCAACCGGAACCACAACCATAACCACAGCCACGCGAAACCAACTGGGTGAAAGTGTTGGCAGATCTACGACCCCCGTCCTTCAAAGGGGAGACCGACCCTTCCAAACTAGAGGCGTATATCTCCGAGCTGGAGACCGCCGACGAGACCTTGGCTATTCCTGCCGATGCCATGGTCCGACTTGCCACATTCTACTTGAAGGGCTCGGCTAGAAATTGATGGAAGCTTGTGCAGGCCGAGAAGGTGGCTGACCTGAACTTTGGATAGGAGGAGTACACGACTCTGCTACGAGCCAAGTACTACCCGGTACATGTACAAGAGGCGAAGCGCCTAGAGCTGGACAGCTTGAAGCAGGGAGACAAGATGTCGGTTAACGACTACTACACCGCCTTCACTGACCTTGTCCACCTTTTGCCAGACCTGGGTTACTCAAATCGGGTGCTGGTGAACCGTTTCTACAGCGGGCTCAGTCACCGCCTACGCTATGGCATGGGGCCAGCCGAGTACAATACCTTGCAGGTATTTTCAAATACCGCATGAGTGTGAATAAGTTTATTCCTATATGTGAGTGTGTACATGTATTGCGGGGCATGACTAACACCTTGAACTTCAGGAGTGCTATCATGCTGCTGCTAAGGTCGAGATCACCATCCGACTAAGGGACGAGGAACATGCGCATAAGCGCAAGGCGTCGGGTGATGGCCAAGGTTCACAAGGGTATGGTGGGGGAAAGAAGAAGGGGAAATCCTACCACTAGCCACATAAGGGCCAGCAGTAGGGCGGCAAGGGCCAGGGCCAGACTTCTACTACTAAGAAGCCACTCCAGCTCACCTATGCTGTGGCGGCCAAGCCCCTGTGCTCTCACCCACCAAAGGGTAATAACATACTCCCGAGTACAAATTTAGTATGAATTATTAACCTTATAATGAGTACTAATAGTGTGTTGTGATAACAGCTACTACGGGCTCTGGTTCTGGATGCCACTATTACTGTAAGTGGTGCAACAAATACCACCCCGGGGGTAGACTGCAAAGGAAATGAAGTGCAGTGCTTGTACTGCAAGAAGATGGGACACCGTGACTTCGAGTGTTATCGGAACCCCAACAGCCGTAACTACAAGCCCAAGTGGGAGAATAAGGGTAAGGCCGCAGCCACACCCGAGGGCGTGAAGGCGACAAACCAGCCTACACATGATCAGGGAAAGTGAAACTTCCAGAAGGGATCAGGATTGGGAGCTGGCAAGGCCACCCTTAATGTGGTTGATCGGTCTGAGGGAGTTGGACCCTCTTCTAGACCAAGTACTACTTAAAACCATTGAGTGAATTAATTGCTTGCTTGCCGCATTTCATGCATGAGTGTTAGTAAACTAGAATGTATAACTACAATAAATCAAAGTATGTCATACAACTTACCTAAGTTAGATAATTCCAAAACTTATGAGCTTTCAATATATGTTATCCAATCCCTCCCACACCAACCCTCGAAGAGACCACCATCAACATCACCGAATTCCTGACGGAGCAGTGTCAGGTTATCCAGCCAGGTATGATATTATTAAGTGGATACCTGACACCAGAAGCGCAAATCCAGATCATCCAACGATGTAACGAATTGGGAGCAGCACCTGGAGGCTTTACACACCCGAATACCCAAGCGGAGCAAAGATAAATTTAAAGATGATGTGTATGGGTAAGGATTTGAACCCTTACACCAAGTCATATCAAGACACTCGAGTTGAAGATGGAGTGACAGTACCAAGTCTACCTAAGGAGTTCCTTACGGTCGTTAATCATGCCGTGGGAATTGCTTAGCAAGTTGAATCGGAGCCAGTTCCGAGTATCAAGGCAGATTTGTGTATTGTTAAGTTCTATCAAAAAGGTGGAAGATTGGGTTTACACCAAGACAAGGATGAAACACCCATGTCTCTTAGTAAGGGAGTAGCCGTGGTGTCTTGGTCCATAGGTGATACCGCTGAGTTTATTTACGGCGAGCACAAGCATCCTGACCTTGCAAAGAAGTTGGTGTTGAAGTCAGGAGACGTGCTGGTCATCGATGGGCAGTCGAGGATGTTGTATCACAGTATCAAAAAGATCAAGCTAAATACGGCACCTCCGGCAGTAATTAATGCCACACACTTGAAACCTGGACGCTTGAACTTAACCTTTAGGAAATTTTGAAGCCATGTATAACCATGTAATGTATGAAGTCGGTTGTATGTTAAGCATATGATGCATTAAGTATGTTATGCGTTAAACGATGTTGTCAAATGTAATACCACCCATGGTGTAAAAGATGGTTTTATGAATAAAGCAGTGTTGATTTCTTAAGTATACCACCCGTGTTACTTCCATTATACTTATAAAGTTTATGAAATAAATTAGGCGCTGCACTCGGAACAGAAGGTACACTGAGTGTGTGTACAGAGGCAGAGGCTGGCAAAAACGGCACTATCCTCACCGGTACCTTCCTAGTAAATGGCGTGGATGCATCAATTCTGTTTGACTCTGGAGCCTCACATACATTTGTCTCACTCTCATTTGCGAGGAGACTGGGGTTAGACGCGGAGGAGATGCCTGACTTTCTAGTCACTCTCCCGTCTAAGGAGCGGATCAGATGTACCCATTATTACCGAGATGCCGTTGTTCGAATTAAGAATGAAGAGTTCCTGATCGACATGATAGAGCTCGAGGGGTTTGGATTTGATGTGATTGTGAGGATGAATTGGTTGGAGTGGTACAAAGGTCAAATCATATGTGCCGAGCACCGTCTGCTTCTTCAGAGTCCGACTACGGTTACCATTTCATACCGCCAGAGGCCCAGGGAGCCTTCGACACAGATCATCTCCGCCATGGCCATGTATTGTGAAATCAAAAGAAAGAATGATGTATACCTCTACTATGTCCAGGACATAGAGAGAGACCCTGAGTTTAGCCCAGATGTACAGGTCGTGTTGGAGTTTCCTAATGTCTTTCCTAAGGAGCTCCCAGGCATGCCGCCAACATGGGCAGTTGAGTTTGAAATTGACTTAGTGCCGGTCACCGGACCGATAGCGAAGGTGCCCTACCGTATGGCTCCAGCTGAGATGACAAAGCTCAAAGAACAGCTACGAGACCTACTCGACAAGGGATTCATACGCCCGAGTGTTTCACCATGGGGAGCACCAGTCCTTTTTGTGAAGTAGAAGGATGGTAGTCTCCACCTCTGCATTGATTACAGAGAGCTGAATGTTGTCATGGTGAAGAACCGTTACCCATTACCACGTATCGATGATTTGTTTGATCAGCTGAAGGGTGCATCTGTGTTCTCTAAGATCGACCTACGATCGGGTTACCATCAGATTGCTATCAGAGGCAGTGACATTGAGAAGATTGCATTTCCGAACCAGATACGGTCACTATGAGTTTACAGTCATGCCGTTTGGTCTATCTAATGCACCGACAAAATTCATGGACTTAATGAATCATTTATTCCGAGATCAGTTGGACAAATAAGTGGTGGTCTTCATCGATGACATTCTTGTTTACTCTAAGTCGAAGGTTGACCATGAGAATCACTTGAGGAGTGTACTACAAACATTGAGAGAGAACCAGCTATATGCGAAGTTCTCGAAGTGTGAATTTTGGCTAGACCAAGTCTCTTTTCTTGGTCATGTCATTTCTGAGGCCGGGATCGCTGTAGATCCGGCCAAGATTGATGATGTGCGCACCTGGCCTAGACCGAAGATGGTTACTGACATCCGGAGCTTCCTCGGTTTGGCAGGGTATTATCGGAGGTTTGTGAAGAATTCATCTAGTGTCTCGAAGCTGATGACGTCCTTGATGAAGAAGGATGCACCATTCGAGTGGACAGACGACTGTGAGTGTTCCTTTCAGAGCCTCAAAGACGCTCTGACTTCTGCACCAGTGTTGACTATACCAGATGGTACAGATGGTATTGAGCTGTATTGCAACGCATCAGGTAAAGGTATGGGCTGTGTGTTGATGCAACACGGGAAGGTCGTGGCTTACACCTCCCGACAGTTGAAAAGGCATGAAGAAAACTACACTACGCACGATCTAGAATTGGGTGCCATTGTCTTCGCCTTGAATATATGGCGACATCATTTGTATGGGGTGAATGTGACGATTTATTCAGACCACAAGAGTTTAAAAAATCTGTTCACTCAGAAGGAGTTAAACATTAGGCAACTAAGATGGGTTGGATTTCTGAACGACTACGACATCAACCTTCAGTACAAGGAAGGTAAAGCGAACGTTGTAGCTGATGCATTGAGACGCCGAGCACACTCTCTCCATTCGCTAATCTCCTACTCTAGCTTGGTTGAAGAGGTGCGGAGTGCTCAGATGTCCAATCAATACATGCAAGAGATCCAGTAGAAACTTATTGATGGCACATTCGAAAGTCAGAAGTATGATTTATGACTTCACGATGATGATCTAATCAGACTGAATGACCGACTTTGTATCCGACGAAGTAGCGCCAAGCTGAAAGAGTGCATACTGAGTGAATCACATTGTTCTTCTACTTCGATTCACCCCAGAGCTTCAAAGATGTACAAGAGTATGAAGAGGTATTTTGGGTGGACCGGAATAAAGAAAGATGTGACTGATTATGTTGTTAGGTGTCTCACTTGCCAGAAGATCAAGTTTGAGCACCGACGTCCTAGAGGTATGGTACTGCCCATGCCAGTGACAGAGTGGAAGTTCCATGATATTTCCATGGACTTCGTTGTCGGGCTTCCGCCTACACGGGGTGGTCTGAACATGATATGGGTCGTTATTGACCGACTTACCAAAGTGGCCCGATTCATTCCGATAAAGGACACTTGGAAAGTGGCGAAGCTAGTATAGCTCTTCGACTGTGAGATTATACGGCATCATGGGGTACCGAAGACTATCGTGTCTGATAGGGATACCAGATTCCTCTCGAGGTATTGGAGATCTACATGGGAAGCGCTTGGTACCGAGCTGAAGCTGAGTACAGCGTTCCACCCTCAGACAGATGGTCAGAGTGAGCGCACTATCCAGACACTTGAGGATATGTTACGAGCATGTGCACTAGACTTTCAGACCAGCTGGATTGATAAGTTACATCTAATCGAGTTTAGCTACAATAATAGTTACCACGTGTCGATCAAGATGTCTTATTTCCAAGCATTGTACGGTCGACCATGCCGTACACCTTTATGCTGGGATGAGTCGAGTGAGGTGGTCATTTTAGGACCGGAGTATCTGGAGCAAGTAAAAGCAGAGGTACGCTAGATTCGAGCAAACATGAAGGCAGCTCAAGATAGGCAGAAATCATATGCCGATGTGCGCCGACGAGACCTGGAGTTCGTTGTGGGTGACCAGGTATTCCTTAGAGTTTCGCCCATGAAGGGTGTATTTCATTTTGGCCAGAAGGGCAAGTTGAGCCCGAAATATGTGGGGCCATATGTTGTGACAGAGCGGATAGGCCCGGTTGCTTACAGGCTAGACCTGCTTGCTGAGCTGGGTAAGGTACACGATGTTTACCACATATCATAGTTGAAGTAGTATTTGCCCCATCCGTCTCATGTACTTCAGCCCGAGAGGCTAACATTAGAGCCGACCATGCGATCAGTGGAGACTCCCGTACGGATCCAGGACACTAAGACTCGAGACACTCGCCGCAAATCGGTTCGACTGGTGAAGGTCCTCTGGTCTAACCAGAAGGTCAAGGAGGCCACTTGGGAGCTGGAAGATGATATGAGTGCGAAGTACTCAACATTGTTTACTCAGTAGTCTTCGTATGTATAGGGTACGGGGCGTACCCCTATTTAATGAGGGTAGAGCCTTTTCGCTTATTGTATGTACGGTATGTATTCGAAAGACATTACCTAGACCTGTGAGTCTAAAGTGTTATATCAAGTATGTTTTGGTATGTAAGAAAGGTTTATACCAAGTGCGTTTTGATATGTAAGGTGTATGGAAGTGTGAAAATTTACGTTACAAAGTAATCCTGGTATTCAAATTAAACGATATGTGGGAATTGTGGAACTTTGAGGACAAAGTTCTTTTAAGGGTGGTAGATTGAAATACCCCAAACCTTAATGTGTTAATTAATTATGTAATTATGATTTTCTAAGGCTAATTAAGTCCTTAAGAATATTGGTGATGAAATACAAACCAAAAAGAAAAAGAAAATGCGTAAAAGTCACAAAATGTAAAAATGCGTGTTATGTAACCATAGGTGTTATATAACCTTAACTAGGGTCCAAAATGGATTCCTAAGAATTATTTAGTTACTCAGAACATGTGGGAAAAATTCCCGAAGAAAACGGATCCAAATTGTGGATTAAAAACGCAAAACGGGCTTTAAAGCACATTTTTCGAGAAACCCGGGAAATGTGATTTTAAACGGGTTTAATGGGCTCGTAAAAATTTATAGTCCGTTATATAAATATAATTAAACATTAGTGAAGGTCTAGAACCATTAAAATTAATAAAACGAGAAAATCCAGAAAACAGGTCCCGGATTGATGAATAGTAAGTTCAGATTTTATGGGTATTAACTTGCTAAGTGACCAAACTGCCCCCCTCTCTAATTGTAAAATAAAATCTGAATCCCCCTTGTCTACAGACCCTCACGTTTTATTCCCCCGCTTGCCTATTAATTCATCTCTATTAACAAAAAGACAAAAGCATAAAGTACTTTTTTACCTTTTCTCTCTCTTCCTTTCTCATTTCCCTCCTTCTCTGCCGATTTCTTCTTCTTCCCAGCTCTCTCTCTGCTTCATTCTCTTCAAATGGCGATTTTGTAAACCCTCACCCAGCTCAAACTTCCTCTTCCTTGTTCTACCATTATACAAGCTCAAAATTGAAAAATAAATACACCAAAATACTCACCTTGCCTTGGAGATTATTTTCCACCTTTCAAAAGCTCCAAAATCCCAACTTCAACTCCATGGTTGTAGCTTATTTTGAGCTAAAGAATATCCCTTTTTGAAGCTAGACCATTCCTTGTCGGTCCTATGGTAATAAAATCATCAAAACCACCTCTTTTCCCCTTGTCTTCTCCATTTCTAATTTTTCCAGTTTTTGAACCTCATGTTCCCTCCTTGTACCAGCCGTGTGGAACTTCAAAAGTGCTGGAAGTTGTTCATTTTGATTGCCAAGTTACTCCCTTGGAGTAAGGAAGGTAATTCTCCCCATTTCCATACATAGACACTCCTTGATTATAGGGTTAGTTTAAGAGTTTGTTTAATCTCTTAATACTCACTACTATTCCATTGGGCTTGGTCATTAGATTAGCATTTAAACACCATTGTAACCGGCTATGGAACAAGAGAGAAGAGAGGAGGAGAAAAGACTTGAAAGAAAATTCAAGGTAAATAACTTACCTTAAACTAATGTTGTGCTTTAAGGAGTTGTAATTGTGTTGGTGCAAATATAAATGTTTTAAATGCATTGGGTGTATTGCAGGTGATAGCTTTATTATGATAAAATTCAGCGTTTAAATTAATGTTGTTTAAGGGCCTAAGAGCCAAGCTTTTAAGATTTATATAGTTGATGTTATTGTTGTGAAAGTGCTGAAATAAATGTGTTCTAAGTGCCTAGAATGAGTGTGGTGGTTGGATGTGCTAAATAATGTGTGTGAGGATGATAGAAATATGGGGAACCTCTGTCAAAATTTGTATAGAACACTAGGTGACTTAAGTATTTTGTGAGAGGAAAGAACCTAGAACTAATTAGGTGCTGTTAGAAATCAACTTGAGTAAATATACACCTTATGGCTAGAATTGGAGTAAATGGTGTAAGAGGAATACTAGGAGTATATGGGTTGTGAGTCAACTGAAAAGGTGAAGATGGTGAGCAAAAATGCAATTTTGGAACCTAGGAAACCAAGTGTGAGTTCTAGGTGAAAAATGTGTGAAAGATTGGGAGAGTATCATCAAGAATTGGGTGATGAATTTAGACAAGGAATTAGAGAGGTTTAAGGTGCCAGATTAGTGTAAAAACATACTAGATTACATGTGGAAAGATTAGAAGAGAGTTAGGTATGAACTAGGGGTTGAAAAGTGGCTGAAAAACTACATTTTTGAATAAAACTGGAGTGGTCCAGGTTTGCAAATCGGTACCTAAACCCGGACCACCCCAAAAATACACCCGTAAGTCACTCCAGCATGTGGTCCGGGTTTGTATCCCGGTACACAAACCAGGACCAGGTAGAAAATAAGGCAGAATGTCATGCGATGGATTGGTCCGGGTTTGTAACCCCGGACACAAACCCGGACCACCCTAAAAATGTTCTAGAAAGTGTTTTTAAGCAATTCTAAGGTGGGGATTTGAAGTAATGATATTATATGATTGTTAGTAGATGTTTAATGACATTTAATGACCATTAAGAGGGTGAACAAGTGTAAGTTAAGTGTGAAAGTATGTGACATAATTATGTGAAGTAGTTAGCTAATTAGGAGTTAAGTACGGTAATTAACTGGCATGATTAATTATGTATAGGAGCTACATTCGGTGGTCAACGAACGCAGCAAGGACCAAGGTATTGTTTTCTTGCAGTCTGTTTGCTATCGATTTACACCGGCTTGTGTGTTGTTTGTTTTTCTCCATGTTTATTGATAAGTGCGGAATTTATCTATATTAGTGTGCTTAATGTGTTTAATATTTTATTGCTTTATATGATAAATTCCTTACTTATATGCTCAATTATGTTAAATGTTTAGATTATTCCTCACATGTGATTTTATGCTAAAACAGGTTAAAAACACTGAAGAAAAGGTCTAAAAACATATGTCAAAAGCTTCACCATCAAACCGGGACCACATTACAATGGAACTTACTGCTTTTTTTTGGTAGTGGTCCAGGTTTATTTCCTTGTTTACAAACTCGGACCAGACTGATTCACATTTCGGGGTTGCTTTTATTCATGAGGCCGATATTAGCATGTAAATGGGTTGAATATATCTTATGCATACATGGGTTTCATCATCACAATTGAGGTATGGACGAAACCAAATGGAGGCGCTGCCTTTTTAGACTAATGTGCTGGACATTGACAAAATCCATGCACCTAAGAAATGTTTATGGGCTGCACACACATGAAAAAGATTTGATATTGTTTCACTTTTGATTCATGAGCATGCATTCGCATGGCGCATGCACTCACGGAATCCAGCACGTCATCTTGCTACGGAGTGATATAAATAGAAACATTAGAAGACGTGGGCATGACGTGAGGACTTCGATCAGCATGTACAAATTTGGGCTGCAGCTTTCTCCTGACACAATATGTACAGGGCCATAGGCGCAGAGGCACAAACATGCTCGTGGATATACGGTGGACTGCACATGCTCTCATGGATGGACCGACAAACGACAGTGGCGCAGGCACCTGAAGACGCCTGCAGTTGATGGATAATGCAAGCACATGCATTGAAAACCGCAAGCTTATACAGGCTGGATGGGAGGATTTTGCTGGATTCCACACAGCATTACATCATCATTAAGATAATTAAATTATCATTCTCGATAATACATGATGGCCCATGGACGTGAAGGCTGCCGACAAATACAGAGAGCTGCAGACTTATAGACAGAGGCTCAGACACTTTCGTGGGTTGCTTTTGATTTCATAATAGGCTATAGTACAATTCAGAATGACATTGAACTAGAAGTTCACATGCAGTGCACACATAAATTGAAGGCACGTGAATACAATTAGATTGATATATATATATATATATCGTGGAAAGAAGAAGAAAACGGTGGGGGATAATGATATACAAACAGCATATATATACTCTGAACATGACGAAAGAGAAGGGGAACTCATCACATCACAGAGGAGATTGAACAGAAAATTAGCAGCCCTAGCCGTAGAGAGTTCGAGGCAGAGAACACCAAGTCAGACAGAGGGAAACTAGACAGTAACGCAGACAGACCGGAGCAGAAGACAGAGACCGGATTCATCATCGTTCTCCAATTATATGATGTTTTCTAATCTCTTTATTATCGTTATTACTTCTTTGTCTCTGATGTCTGGGTAGTTGTTACAATTCTGGTTTTATTATGGACAAATAGTTTATTGTTTTTCTTTCTGAGTTGTCGAATATAAATTCTATTCGGATTATAGTTTTATTCCTTGTTCATTATTGAATTCTCTTGTGATTATCTATTGCTTGAGTTTATTTGGTATGAATCGCTTACAAGTGAGAACTGCGGCGTTCATTAGACCTTAGGAATATTACCAGTGAAACTACATATGGCAATTCCTGGGGATTAGCTGACTAGAAACCAGATGAATCGTTAACGCTATTAGTTAATTTGTAAATTCATAACGAGAGTTAGGATTTGGGAATTGCTAGTAAGAATCTATCTTGCGGGAGACCGGTTTTAGATTAATTTAGATCTGAAGTTGCAATCTAGAATTTAGAAACACTCAGGAATGGAATTGATAAACTAGGGAAAAGTAGTAAACCGGGATTCACCCTTTAGATTTATTAGAAAATCACTTTTAATTGTTGTTGGGTTAATTAATTGTTTATTTTCTGTAATCAAACCCCCAATCTATTATTGTTATTTTTCCTTCAGTTTATTAGTTAGATAGATTAAAGATTAAACTAGACACATCCTCCTTTGGCTCGATAACCTAGGGAATACTACAAAGGAAAACTTGCTACGATAGACCAGTACACTTGTTGTAATACGTTTTATACCGTACATTTATGACCTTGTAAGATTAAAGCATGAAAAGAGTTTACAGTTATTGTTTTATGTGGCGCGTGTGTTTCGATACCATCTAACCTCAAATACGTGCTAACCCCGTTAGTCAACCAACGCTAGGATCACATAAGAGAACGGTACTCGGTTTAACGTCCCAACTTACGGGAACGTTTTAACTACGGCCCTTTTTTGTATCGAGTGGGCTTGTTGTGTGTGGTTATATCCTTCTTCCCTAGTGTGACTAACCGAACTTGGTTGACTATAATTTCCCATGATGTGATAAGTTCCACAAAGGGAACTCTAACCAATGTATACCTTGGGAGTGAGGAATCCGGATGTCCGGTCACGCGTGTATGTATGGGGTCGATATCTGAATCAGATTCGACTCTCTCCATGTTTTGGTTGTTTTCCTTCTTGGAAATCAATCTCCCACGAGTCTAATAAGAGACTCTCCTACCTAGATTTTAGTTCAGAGCTAGGGGGAATTTATGTACGGTGTGCTTGGATCACTATATTCAACACATCTTGGGGTAAATCCAACGTTTAATAAACCGAACAGTAACATGTTATGTAACGAGCTTAACATGAAAATGAAATCATTCTCTAGGCTCACCAAATTTGGCTAACGTTTATATGGTTCGTTTCCTCAAGCGATTCGTTCCTGTTTTGTGGTATGTATGTGGTTGTGATGCAATGAACATTGTTATGTTTATGCAGGTTGTTGTTATGCAATGAATGTTGTAAAATTTATGTATGTTGTTTGTTTAATGAACCCCATGTGTGAGCCTTGATTTTAAACCCTATCCTATGTGGATTAAGTTGATTAGGATCTAGTCGGGTTTTAGGTCCACTTATAACCCAAGATTAATAACTATGTCATATAACAATAATTATTAAAACCTAAGCTAGCTCACTGGAACCTATTGTGAGTCGCTACCTAATTTTTACCTAGATCAAATTAGGAAAGGAGAGTTCGGGTTCGGGGGTTTGATATTCGACTTAATTAGGGTTCAAATTACTTTCATTACCCTTCCTAGGTCGTTTTTCCTCTACTTGGTTTATTTACGGCTTTCTACAAAGTTGTTTTTAACCTAGGTGCACGCTTCTGTTTTTTTTTGTTTTTTAACGCTTTTTGACAGAAAATTAAAGTGAAATTGAAAGTTACCTAAACTAGGGTTTCGGAGGCAGAATTAGGTCAAATTTTTATTTCGTCCGTAGCCACGGACCTAATGTCCGAGACCACGGACCCCTATTGAATTAAGTGATTTCGAAAACAGAACTAAAATAAAAACTCAAACTTGAAAAGTCCGGGGCCACGGACATGTATTGACAGAATCCCTAAAATTTGAAAAATTGAAAAATACAAAATCCCGCCACCGTCCGTGGGTGTCCGTGGTCACGGACAACCCGTCCGTGGTCACGGATAACCCGTCCGTGGTCCCGGACAATGAGTCCGAGGTCACGGACAACCCACGGACAGTGGGTTTTCGATGGTTCCCGAGGGTGTTTTGAGCTCAAATTTTATGGGTGTGTAGCCTGAAAGATTTTAAACACGTTAGTAACTGAAAGAACTCAATTTGACATCAAAATTAATACAAAACTTACCAAACAAGTAACGAGGCAGTAGCTGAAACAATTAGTGATACAGAAGCGAAAAAGAGTTAGTTTATGCCCAAATTTTGAGGCAAGACTGATAATGTCGTGGAGAGTTAGGAAAGTGGAATTTCTACCTGTTTTACCTTCGGGTTCACAACGATTCTTCACACCGGGATTCGTCGAGTGCTCCGTTTGTGGCAGACCCGAAAGGTTTTCGGACCAAGCTTCTGGTGGTTGGTTGTTCTTGCTGTTCTTCACGTTTTGGTGATGTTTTATGGGGTTTTGATGATTATTGGTGCTTTGGGGATTGGAAAACGTGTTTAGATGGTGATTTCGAGGGATTTTCGGTATGATTCGGGTGGCCGGGTGTTGAAAAACGTGAGAGAGAGAGAGAGAAGGGGCTGTGCTTTCTGTCTTCCTAGGGTTCTTGAGCATATGAGATTCTGATTTTATCAAAAAAAAAACCTATCCTTTATATAGACTTTTTTAAAGATAAAGAAACTCTAGTAAAAGTAAGATTTTTTGATATTTTAATTAAGTGACTTCCCAAAGGAATTTTGCTGTGAAATTTTAACCACATGTCAAGGATGATAATTATGAATTTTCTTAAGTGGAATCGGATTTTTTAAATGTTGGAATATTTTTAAATTGAATTTCTCGTCATATTTAGTCATAAATTGCTAGAAAATTATTGGAAATTCGAAAAATCAAAATTCCAACGCCATTATGCTTAGAATGTCATCCTCTATCATGGGTTAAAATATCAAAGCATTTCAAGCTGATTTGGGCATCTTTCAGAGGAGAGAGAAAGCCTATAGGAGGTCTTAGGAGCCTTAAAAATTACGAAAACGCCCCTGACAATGACGAAACTGCTCCTCATGCCCTGGGATGCGCCGATCGAGCCGGAATCCCTCATTACTCGATTAAATGCCCCTCAAAACACCAAAACCTTGTAGACCCTAACCAGGGGGGTCAAAATTTTGGGTATAACAGATTGCCCCCCGTCAACTAGACTTTGTAATTGATGTGAAAAGTCTGGTTGATGCTTGAGTGATGCCCCAAAATTTTAGATCCCACAGGATTCTATGTGTTGGGCGAAACCGCATTGACTACGTCCAGCTATTCGGAGGCGCTAACTACCTAAGCAACAAAACGTTGTCGAGCTATTCTAAGGCGCTGACTACCTATAGTTGAAAATGTAAAGATGTCAAGTGATTCTAAGGCATTGACTACCTATAAGATGAAGTGATGTCAAGCAATTCTAAGCCGTTGACTACCTATAATGAATGAAATGATGTCAAGCCATTCTAAGCCATTGACTACCTAAAATGTGAAATTGAGATAATGTCAAGCGATTCTGAGGCGTTGACAACCTAACAAGTTAAAATTGGGTGGTATGCAAATGCAAGGATGTTGAAATGCTAATGATGCTGATGATGCTGATGATGCTGATGATGCTGACGATGCTGATGATGCTCGGATGCTTTTTGGGACCAAAACCCGTTCCAATGCTCCTGGTTGGTATACTATGGGGACTTATTGCCTCTGCCCACCAACTGGGGTGCTGGGATAACTTCTAGATTACCAAGGGGACTTATTGCCACTGCCCACTAGTTGTTTCTCCCGAGAAATTGACATTAAGATGGGGACTTATTGCCTCTGCCCCGCCAACTTAGATCACGCTCTGTCTCGTACTTGTCTCGCACTGAAGATGATACTAGGTCTCGTACTGGTCTCGCACTGGATGATGATGCTCGGTCTCACACTGATGAAGGTGATGGGTCTCGCACTGATGAAGATGATGGGTCTCGCACCGACGAAAATGATGGTCTCGCACTGATGAAGATGCATGGTCTCACACTGAAGTCTCGTACTAAACGGATGAAGAAAAAGCTGGATTTCGCACTGATTCTAGGTCGCGCACTGAATGAAGATGTCTCGTACTAAAGTCTTGAAAATGATGGGTCTTGCACTGATTTTGGGTCTCGAACTAAAAATGAGTTAGAAAGATAATGGTCTCGTGCACATGATGAAAAATGATTACCGGAGTGCCAAACATGGCAATGTATGCAATCAAAATATATGAAAGATACTCATTCAAAACAGGAAACTGTTGGAAAAGGTGCCAAACTTGGCAATGTTGAGGTGTTATGCAAAAGTTGTAAAATGCAACTAAAGTGTTTGTTGGAAGCTTGCCAAAACAAGAAACTGTTGAAGAATGTGCCAAACATGGCAATGCTTGAGAAAACTCTGCTGAAAAAGGAAAGTGAAATGATCATTTCCTGACTAAAAATTTCATATCTGCAATTTTTTTCTTAAGAAAATGAACATGTCGTTGGTGGAAGTGTGTGGTGTTTGTTGTGGTGCTAAAGGCTTTTGCCGGTGTTCAGGATTTGGGATAGACCTGGGATTGGGTTGTGATTTTGGATAGTGGTCAAGGTTATGACGGGCCTGATGTTTTTGTGGAGGTAAGGCCAATGACGGGCTTGAGAGTGTGTGTGTGGTGGTAAGGGCTTATGTGTGCCTGTGGTGGGATGGTGGTGCTCAAGCTTTGGGTTTTAATTGGTGTTGACATGGCAATTGTTGGAACCAACAATTGCCCCCAATATTTTTCCTTAGGACAATCTGAGCTAGAGTTCATGGCAATCGATCGGAACGATCGATTGCCCCCCAGTATTTTCTTTGATTAGACGTGCGAACAAGTCTCATCCTCACATGGTCGAGGCTTATGCTTTGATGTGGTGCTTCCTAACCTACACTTGACGTGGTTGGTGTTTGCACTCATTTCTCGCTCATGATTATAACTTCTAGACCATTGAATTCGATATTTGATGGATTTACGCATTTGATCTGTTACTTTCACATGATTGGACACACAACTATCAAGTCGAAAGTCTTTAAAGCTTGTAACGTGGCCATAGGGTGTGATGAAAGGCGACGAGATCATGGGGGGATATTTGAGATATGTGGAGCTTAAATGGGTGACCAAAGCTGCAACTTGCGTCTTCTCTCGGATTCATCTTCCTTGTCTTGAAGTCGTCTGGCTGCTTCATGTTGACGTTGTTTTCGAGCTTTTGGAATTGGACTTTTGAAGTTGTCCTTTACACCATTTCTCTTTTCGTCATTTGGATTTCTTTGAGGCATTTCGGGTTTGCCTTTTTGTTTTATCCTTTCTTGACTTTGCCTTTGGGGTTCTTGTGTTTCCCAATTTTGGGCTTCGAGAGCTGTTTTGATGTGAGCTCTTTAGATCCTGTGTCACTCTGGGACCGTTTGTGGATCACTTCGTCATGCTGATACCGGCGTTGCTTCTTTGGACTGATGAGAATGTTATCTGAGAGTCTGACTCCTCGCTTCCTTTGGTCACCGGGTCGGACATTCATCATCGGCTAGGCTATTTTGTGGAGTTCATAATATCAAAAGGGATATATGAAAGGCTCAGCGGGGGTGCCTAGGGTTTAACGTCAGGGTTCACAAGCTTTTGGCTATATGGTGCTGTACCTAGGTGCTTCGTCATTCCTGATAGTTGTGTACCTGTTCTTCGTTACTTTTCGCAGGTCTAAGAGTAAATTTACAAATTATCTCCTTCGGTCGGAGTTATGCCATTTACCTTTTCCTTTGTATGTGATCTCACCGGAGTCGTGTAAAAATGACACGCTCGTTCACTCATGGTTTTTCCGCTCAAGACACTCTCGTGAATTTCACTTAGAGACTAGTTCACACGCTTAAACGAAAGATTAAAGATGATGATCCTGAACTCAGATTGCCCCCAGTATTGACCTGGGGTTTATGACAACACTTAAACGGATGTGGATTTAGAACCGCTTCGTGGGTTATTTTGGATGCTTTGGGATAGGTTGTGGTGCTTGGCAACGCATGTTCACCCTTTTAGAAACAAAAGACAAGTCGTTCTGTTCCATAGTCGGGGAATGATTACTCCGTGATCCTTTTCCTTAAAAACAATTTGGTTTTTTTTCTTTTTTCAATGAATGAAAATGGTTTGTACAGGAATTGTGAAAATGGAACTATGATTTTATTTATGAATCATGAAAGAAACGTAAAGATTACAATCGGAGATGACTGAAAACTAGCTAAGAAAATAAGCAACTAGGAAAATTTGAAGATGCAAGAAAACATAAATAAAACGATCTGTATACTTAGAAAAATTGGACTCCTTGCTCGAGGAGGTCTTGAATCTTGTGCTTCAATGCTCGGCAATTGTCAGCATAATGGCCAGGCAACTGATGGTAGTGGCAGAATTGATTAAGATGTCTTCCTAAATGAGTGGTTCCTGGCCGAGGGGCCAAGGGCTGTAGCAAGTTTCTCTTCTGAAGCTCTTCAAACGCCTGACTTGGTGCTCGGCCAATGTTGGTGAATTCCCTTTGCGATGAGTCTTGGCGTGGTAAGGGTACCGTCCTAAGGTTTTGATGCGGAGCTCTAGGTCGTTGAAACACATTCACTTCTGGGAAACTGCTTTGAGCGCAAGCTACTGTCTGAAGATAAGCCTTTTCTGGTCCTGGCTTAGATAATTTGGAACCGTTGCTGGAGTTTCTTGAGCACTCGAGCTCCAAACCTTCCTTATGAATCCTTTCCTCTAGAATACCGACTTGTCCCATCAACATGTCTGTAACACCCCGTCCTAAGCCAATCGTGGTTATCGCAACTTAACAAATAATACCTAAACGTCGCAGCGGAAATAAACTATCACCAGGACCTTGCCACGGTCTAATCAACAAGAAATACCGTTACTTAAATATTTACAACCGCATATCCATAATACATACACTAACCGAGTTTAAAGTATCTCCAAAACCATACAATATTTCACAAGTTCAACTATCAACAGACGGGTGCACAGGCGCTACCCGTACTCAAAATAAAGTCCCACCTAGGGCTACCCGCTCCTACTCTCGTGGTGTGACTTCATGGGCCGCTTACCTGCAAGTGTAAAAACAGCCCCCAAAGGGGGTCAGCACGAATGCTGGTACGACCCTCTCGTGGCCCCCAAGCTAACGGGGCTACGACGACTAATTGTCGATAGCATGGAAGTTGATTAGCATCACAATCATAATATGAAATGCAATAAAACAACAAACCACAATGAACATAAAGAGCTCAAATGCAAATGAACGACTCAGGCGTTCCCTTAATAAGTGAGTTAGATCTTAACTCCTTCAATCCACAATCTCCTTAACCTTATAATTGCCAACCGTTCCACTATTAGATTGGTTAGCCCTTAATTGGTTGCTTATTTTTATAGGGCTTGGTTAACCCTAGCCGGTAGCAGTGCACTATCCGGCAATAAGCTACCTTTCTTAATTTGTTGGGGATGTAGGCTTGATTCCCCCCACGCCATCCTTAATGTGCCTCCCACCTCAAACAGTAGTCCGGGTGGTCGGGTCGATTTGTTGACCCTATGCGACGAGTCCGAGGACAAGTCTTATTCGGAAGTCGGATCTGATTCAGATACCGACCTCCCCCAATACACATGTGCCGATACCATTCCGGATTCCTCACTCCCACCCCAAGTTACGGTTAGTGAAAGTCTTAAATAACATGTGTTAGTTAAACCTTGACGGGTATTAACCAACAATCACCAATGTACAAATCCTCTCATTAACTCAATAAGTATCAAGCTTAGTTAGTAGCTATCCTTAAGCCTCGTGGGTTAGTGTAAAGAAAACACATACACAACGAGAACATTAATATCCGGTTGCATGCTTTATCTTGTCTTAGTCATAGCAAATAAACAGATAGCACACAAGCCGAGGGACACCTCGTTAGCAAGCAGGTCACAAGAAAGACTGTACCGTTCACCGTCGACTGTCGTTTGTTTAACCTTCTCCGGGATCCAAATTCACAAACCTAAAACATTCATTCATTTTTAGGCCATCAGTTATTTGCATCTCACCTAACTCATTTAGTCCCTAAGAATTCCCATCCAATACTCTCTTAAGTCCTTACCACCTAACCTTATAAACTTAACTTTAAACATTAAGGTTTATACTTAGCTTAACTTAATTCCTTAGGTTCTTAGGTTCCTAATTATTATTACCCTACCAATGGCACACCTTACTACCCATTAACATCTTTAGAATTTAAAATCTCTTTTTTTTGGCTCGACCGATCTTACCGACCGACCTTACCCAGGTCGGTCCATTCCAGGACATATTACCGTTTGAAAATTTTACCCCGACTGACCTTGCAAGTCCGGTCCCCAAGGTCGGTCCATTCCCGAGAGTTTTCCCGGTGGGAAATTTAAGCCCGACCGAACTTGTAAGTCCGGTCCCAAGTTCGGTCGATTCCAAGGACTTAATTCCCGTACAAAATTCTAGGCATGACCGACCTTGTAAGTCCGGTCCCAAGGTCTGTCCATTCCAGAGACTTAATTCGTACACAAAATACAAGCCCGACCGAACTTGTAAGTCCGGTCCCCAAGTTCGGTCGATTCCAGAAACTCTTTCCGGTAGTGTAAACTGAGCTCGACCGACCTTGCAGGTCCGGTCCCTAAGGTCGGTCAACTCCAGGACTTTGTTTCTAAATTCCCATTTAACTCCAAACTTCACCTCATATATCCTAGTATGTTCTAACCTCATTTAGGCACCTCAAATACACCTTAAGCCTTCCACTAAACACATTAAATCACTCACCAACATCCACCTTAGTCATTATGCATTTTCCTCGTAATCATGCCAACACTTGTAATGTTTTTCACTAGGTTTCTAAGTGGTGTTTCATACCTAATATAGCCACTATGCCAAGTGCTTCCTCACCACTACAACATCATCTACTAAGCATCTTTCGCCATCTAAAACTCCTTTATGCAACTACTCAAAGTTTCTACACAAGTTTATGCCTTCTTCTACCCACATTATTTCTTTTCTACTAGTTTATCAATGTTTGCCTAAGTCCTAAATACACTAGTACATTCGTTTGATTCCTAAATCCTCCATGATCATGTCTAGGTCATTCTAACTCATTATAAATCTTAAACTCACCCTTTTTCATCAAGACAACCCCTGAAACTTCCTAGTACTACCTTGGTCATGAAATCTCCTTAACACATCCTAAACACTTAGGTTCTTCTCTAAATTTTTCCATGGGTTCTCTAGTACATTATTACACCAAAACATTTAGTTTTTCACCATCAAATAGCTATCAACATTCAAACCCTCATTAAACCTCCTTAACACACATCATACACCAAAACTACACTACATCACAATATAGTGCATGAACTTAAATTGTTGGCACTTAGGCCTTTAAATGACAATAATCTTAACCACTGAGTTTCCACATATATTTGCCTTTGACCTGCGAATACACACAACAAGGCTCTCATTGAAATAAAATGCTTCTTATAATTCATCTCAACATGGTTTAACTATCTC
The DNA here is from genome assembly GCA_023374045.1 of Limonium bicolor. Lineage (NCBI taxonomy): Eukaryota > Viridiplantae > Streptophyta > Magnoliopsida > Caryophyllales > Plumbaginaceae > Limonium > Limonium bicolor. The sequence continues at coordinate 22,418,700 of CM041783.1, read as the reverse complement.
TTTTCTCATTGGCTCCTTATTTACAAGTTCACAAGTATAGTCATTGTTTCTCCTAGGTTTTTATAGTTCTTTCCCAATGTAAACTCTACACTAAACTCATCACCTATCTAAATCCCATCCCCTTAAACAAAAAAACACCTTAAGGTAAGTAATTTACCTTGTTCTTTCACAAGCTCACAAACTTTCCTCCTTAGCCTTTTTCCTTGGACAATCTCGATCACCACTTAAACTCTCCTTGCCAATGTTCTAACCAATATCCAATGACTCCAATGAGTGCTAGATTGTTATAACCCGTATAATTCCTACCTTATATTATATCTGCTACAATGCTGTTTTAAGTTGGATTGTTTAATTCTTTGCTATCAGTTGGACTCCGGCGGTATTGTTTTATTTGAAGATGGCAAGGAAGTTTTTCCATAAAACAATTAAGGTAATTGTTTTATTAAGTGAATAAGTAAAGGAATTATCTATTTATTCCTTTCCATTTAGCGATCATTATTTCCTCATCAATCTGAATCGTGGGAGCGTCTCTTCGTCGTGCTTTCAGAGCGACAGTTTTGTTTCTTCTTCCCTTCTCCAAGTCCCCTTGTTGAGAGTTGTGAATCCTTCTGTTGCTGCTTCGGGTGAATCGCTCTTTGCTGCGTGGCTGCTGAGTATTCCCTCGTCGTGAATTCAGGTTTGTATTGCAGTTTTCGAGGTTTTGAGTTTGGGGGTTTCCTTCTTTGTTTTTTGATTATAGATTTGACATTGTGGGAATCAGTTGCTGGGCGATCGGTGTCTGGTTGGTGGATTCGTTCGTGTTGCTGTGAACTGCTCAGATCGTCGGATTGTTACTGATTGTTGAGGTAGGTGGTTACTCGACTCAGTTTGGAAGTTCAGCCATGGGGATTGCAACGGTTCTGTTTCGTGTGTGATTTCTGTTTGTGATGTCTGTTTGGTTGCGTTTTGGAATGGTTAAACCCCCATGGTTTCCTGTTTTAATGTCTGATTTGGTGTGTGTGCTTAATTGGCAATTCGTGTGTGTCGAATTGTGTTGTTTTTCTGCTCTGTTCGTCTTCTGAAATTTGCAGTTTTCGCACTGTCCGAACTTCTGTCCGGGCTTTGAAGTTCGGACAGTGCGTTTTGCACTTTCTGATTTTCAAGTTCGGGGGCATGTCCGAACATCTGTCTGAACATAGATGTTCGGACACACCCCAGGTTTTCTTCTGATTTAAGTTCGACCTGTGTCCGAACTTTGACGTCCGGACACAAGGTCGGACCTTCCGCGTGTTCTTCCGTAAAACCTCTGAACATCCGTCCGAACTTGGATGTTCGGACATTCTGAATTCCTCTATCTGATTCAACTCGACTTGTGTCCTAACCTTGATGTCCTGACACAAGTTCGGACATTTGGCAATCTCTGGTTTTCTGATCTCGACTTGTGTCCGAACTTCGACGTTAGGACAAAGTTCGGACACCCCTCTGTTTTTCAAGCGTAACTTCTTTCTTCGTTTGAACTCCCGAATTGAGTGTCGTCTGCGGCATTGGATTCCTTATGATCTGTACTACTGATTATGAGTGTTGGCATATTTAAATGCAACTTTGCTTCTTAGATTAAGCATTCTTCTTGTTTTGGGACATTACACTTTTTTGAGCCATGAATGGCTGGGTCGAAGCTATTCCGTGGTAACCATGTAACGCGTTCTGAGTGTGGGTCATTCCCTTTCTGTTCTGTGGGGTTGACGAACCCTTTGGCTCTTTCGAGTCATTTCTGCGTTGCCGAGAGACCTGGTATGGTCTATGGGTCTTTGACCCTTCTGAGTGTGTGCATTGTGTCTTGTCCCCTTTATGTTTAAGTGTTCTGACTGTTTCTGAATTGGGAACCCTTGAGTTCCACTCTGTTTCTGTTCTGAGAGCTTCTGAATCTGGAGAATTGTGGTTATTATATTTATCTTCTCCTTCTTCTGATTTCAATTGTTTTGAGCGACCTTGCTGATGTCGGTCGCTGCTTACTGGGCATAGTTGTGTGCTCATTCCCCTACTTCTAACCTTTTTGCAGATTGATCAGCGAGGATCATCTTGAGTTCTGGAGCTATAGTGTTTAGCTTTTATTGTTCGTTCAGTTTGATATTTGAGATGTTGTAGCCTTCGGGCCTTACACCTTTTGACTTCTGTTTCTGACTCAGTTACGTATTTGGGATTTTGGTATTTGCTTTCGCTGTATTTGAATACATTGGTTTACAATGTTTATGTAAACTTTGTTTTGGGCCTTTATTGCGTTTGAGTGTTTTAGAGCCTTGCGTTATTAGGTAGTAATACGCGACGTGTAGCACCCTTAACTCTTAGGCCGGTTTTAGGGGTGTTACATTTAGTGGTATCAGAGCCAGGTTTGACTTTCTTTGGTGTCTGTGGGTGTGTTTGCTTGTGCGAGGTTCAGTTGTGACAGTTGTTTGAAGTCTGAGTCAGTTCTGACAAGTTTTGAATTTGTGAATCTCAGAATGCCTCCTCATAGGACACCAGTGACCCCCCAGGGAGATGCTGCGGATGCAGTGCAGCAGTTTGTGACGCAGTTGATGCAGACAATGGCTGCAGCTGCTGGGGGTGCTGGTGGAGGAGCTGGTGGTGCAGGCCCAGTAGGGGCGAATGCTGTGGGAGGCCGAGTCCGAGCACTCCAGGAATTCATGAAGCTAAAACCGCCTTCCTTTGACGGCTGTGGTGACCCTCAGGAGGCCAGCCATTGGATTACTGAGGTCGAGGACCTGCTGAGAGTGATGGGGTCGGAGGACGACCAGAAGGTAGACTTCGCCACGTTCCTCTTCAAGGGGGAGGCGAAGGAGTGGTGGCGCATGGTGATGGGTAGACATCCCCAACCTTGGACCTGGGATCAGTTCTGCTTGGAGTTCAACAAGCAGTTCTATCCGGATGTCTACAAGGACCAGAAGATCAATGAGTATAACCGGCTGCGTTAGGGGAGAGATATGACCGTAGAGGAGTACGTGAGGAAGTTCGTAACTCTGTCGAAGTATGCCCCGGAGCCAGATGAGCACAGGAAGGCTCGTAAGTTTGAGAGCGGATTGAGACCCGACATCAGGTCCGCGGTGACACCTCTTCGTCACTGGACCTTCAGAGATGTGGCGGATGTCGCCCTGCTAGTAGAGGCTGACATCAAGGGCAGACAGGCGGGCAAGGACCATAAAGGGAAGAGGCGTGCTGAAGAGCCTCAGAAGAAGGAGGCTGCTCCTCCTCAGAAGAAGCAGTCCTATGGAGATCGCCGGGGAGCTTCTTCATCTTCGTCAGCTGGGGCGAAGTGTGGGTCTTGTGGTCACTCCCATCCTGGTAGGGAGTGCTACAAGAAGACTGGTGCCTGCTTTAAGTGCGGGTCGATGGAGCACCGGATCGCACAGTGCCCTCAGGCATCCAGTAGAGGCTCAGAAGATAGAGGCACCGGCTCAGATTCAGGGGCGAGGTCCGATCAGAAGAAGCCTCAGACTCAGGCCCGGGTTTACGCTATGGCTGGAGAGCGTGATCGAGCTGGTGATCGCGTCATCTCAGGTATTCTCCAGATCCATTCTCGAGATGTATTTTGTCTGTTTGACTCTGGAGCTACGCATTCCTTTGTCTGCTATGATTTGTTGGGTGATCTTGGATTGACTGCTGTGTCTAGTGAGGTAGACCTATGTGTGAGTAGTCCGTTAGGTGGGGTTGCCCCTTGTGTGTTGGATTCTGTGTGTAAGGCTTGTCCCATAGTAGTTCGGGACAAGACCTTTTGTGCTGACCTCATCCCGATGCGGATGACCTGTTTTGATGTGATCCTGGGCATGGATTGGCTAGCAGAGCACCATGCCCACATAGATTGTGCAGCGAAGAGAGTAGTATTTGACTTGCCAGACGGGACTTGCTTTGCTTTCTCTGGGAATGCAGTTCCATGTGCACCGGTGATTGTGTCAGCGATGCAGGCAGCCAGTTTCTTGAGGAAGGGCTGCCAGGGCTTCTTATGTTATCTGCCAGAGGTGTGTGAGGGATCTAGCTTGGAGAGCATCCCGATTGTCAGAGAGTTTTCTGAGGTCTTCCAGGACGACGTGCCCGGACTTCCACCAGTGCGAGAGGTGGAGTTCACCATCGATTTAGCGCCAGAGACTCAGCCCATCTCTAGGGCCCCTTATCGTATGAGTCCGGCTGAGTTGAAGGAGCTGAAGGTCCAGCTTCAGGAGCTGTTAGATAAGGGCTTCATTCGTCCTAGCGTTTCGCCTTGGGGAGCGCCAGTGCTGTTTGTGAAGAAGAAGGATGGGACCTTTCGATTGTGCATCGACTATAGAGAGCTGAACAAGGTGACCATCAAGAATCGCTATCCCCTTCCGCGCATAGATGATTTGTTTGACCAGTTGGCGGGCGCCACAGTGTTCTCGAAGATAGATCTTTGTTCGGGCTACCATCAGTTGAGGATTAAGGCCGAAGATGTGCCTAAGTCCGCTTTTAGGACTCGTTATGGTCATTACGAGTTCCTAGTCATGCCTTTTGGATTGACTAATGCTCCATCAGTATTCATGGATATGATGAACCGGGTTTTCAAACCCTATCTGGATCAGTTTGTAGTGGTCTTCATAGATGATATCTTGGTGTACTCCAGGAGCGTAGAGGAGCATGAGGAGCATCTGAGGATTGTTTTGCAGACGCTGAAGGATCGTGAGCTGTATGCTAAGTTGAAGATGTGTGACTTCTGGCTTGATCGCGTGGTATTCTTGGGACATGTGGTCTCGAAGGACGGTATCTCAGTGGATCCTGAGAAGATTAGAGCTGTGATGGAGTGGACGAGGCCCACGAATGTTGCTGAGATTTGCAGTTTCCTTGGGTTAGCTGGGTACTACAGGAAGTTTGTTGAGGGGTTTTCTAAGATTGTATCCCCGCTGACCCGTCTGTTGAGGAAGGAGGTCAAGTATGAGTGGAGCGAGGCTTGCGAGCAGAGCTTCCAGGAGATTAAGAAGAGGCTGACGACCGCACCGATTCTGACTTTGCCATCTGGGACCGAGGGATTTGAAGTTTTCTGTGATGCGTCCCATAAGGGACTGGGATGTGTTCTGATGCAGCAGGGTAAGGTGGTGGCTTATGGCTCGCGGCAGCTTAAGCCCTATGAGAAGAACTACCCTACCCACGATCTGGAGTTGGCAGCTGTAGTGTTCGCGCTCAAGATTTGGAGGCATTATCTGTATGGAGCGTCGTGTAAGTTTTACACGGACCACAAGAGTCTCAAGTATTTATTCACTCAGAAGGAGCTGAACTTGAGATAGAGGAGGTGGTTGGAGCTACTTCATGACTACGATTTAGAGATCCTCTACCACCCTGGTAGAGCGAATGTTGTTGCAGATGCTTTGAGCCGGAGAGGTGCTCCGGATGTAGCTTGTGCTGACTGGAGTCCAGAGGTCCGCCTTAGAGCTGCAGCGTATGGGCGTTTGGGTAGTGAGACCAGCCAGTGCCAGTGTGATAGCAGCGCTTCAGGTTCAGTCTTCTTTGGTCGACAGGATCCGGGTTGGTCAGGAGTCAGATTCAGCTTTGTGTCGGATCAGAGAGGGGCTGTCTTCAGCAGAATTCCGACTTCAGTGTCTCCAGTGATTTGTCTGCGTTTCAGAGGCCGTGTATGTGTGCCAGACGATGCAGTGCTGCAGAGAGATCCTTCAGGAGGCTCATGGAGCGCCATATTCAGTTCACCCAGGAGGGGTGAAGATGTATCGAGATCTCAGAGAGTCGTTCTGGTGGTCTGGGATGAAGCGTGACATCTCCGAGTTTGTTTCGAAGTGCCAGACCTGTCAGCAGATTAAGGCTGAGCACCAGAGGCCAGCGGGTTTGCTTCAGCCCCTTCCCATTCCTGAGTGGAAGTGGGAGAGTGTGGGGATGGATTTCGTTGGGTTTGCCCAGGACTCCTTCGGGTTGTGATGCCGTATGGGTGATAGTTGATCGTCTGACGAAGTCTGCTCATTTTCTGCCGGTGAAGAAGACCTTCAGTTTGGAGCGCCTAGCTCGTTTATATCTGGATGAGATAGTGAGGCTGCACGGTGTGCCTACTACTATTGTGTCTGATCGTGACCCACGTTTGTTTCGAGATTTTGGCGCAGTTTGCATAAGGCTTGGGTACGAATTTAGCGTTCAGTTCAGCTTACCATCCTCAGTCGGATGGCCAGACAGAGAGGACTAATCAGGTTTTGGAGGACATGCTTCGCGCATGTGTCCTGGACTTTGGAGGTAGCTGGGAGCAGCATGTGACTCTGATTGAGTTCGCCTACAACAACAGCTTTCAGGCGAGCATTGGTATGGCTCCGTTTGAAGCGTTGTATGGTAGGAGGTGCAGGTCACCCATCTGTTGGGATGACCTGAAGGAGAGGGTCTTGGTTGGACCCGAGCTGGTGCAGGGAGCAGTAGAGAAGATCAGGACGATTCGGGAGCGTTTGCTTGTTGCTCAGAGCAGACAGAAGTGCTATGCAGACCAGAGGCGCAGGCCGCTTGAGTTTGAGGTTGGAGATCATGTTATCTGCGAGTGTCGCCGGTCAGAGGCGTGGTCCGGTTTGGGAAGCGTGGGAAGCTTAGCCCGAGGTTCGTTGGACCGTTTGAGATTCTGGAGAGGATTGGCCCTGTGGCCTACCGTCTAGCCTTGCCTCCATCTTTGTCAGCTGTGCATAACGTCTTCCATGTGTCTATGTTGAGGAAGTATCTGCATGATCCGTCTCACGTGATCGACTACAGCCAGCTTCAGTTGAGAGAGGACTGCAGTTTCGAGGCGGTGCCTACTCGCATTTTAGCCAGGGATGTCCGTCGGCTTCGTAGTAAGACCCTGCCTATGGTAAGGTCCAGTGGTCTGATCAGTTAGAGAGTGAAGCAACTTGGGAACTCGAAGATGAGCTGCGTGCCAAGTATCCCTCCCTGTTCGAGCAATAAGGTAAGTTAATCTCGAGGACGAGATTCTTTTAAGGGGGAGGTGATGTTATAACCCGTATAATTCCTACCTTATATTATATCTGCTACAATGCTGTTCTAAGTTGGATTGTTTAATTCTTTGCTATCAGTTGGACTCCGGCGGTATTGTTTTATTTGAAGAGGGCAAGGAAGTCTTTCCATAAAACAATTAAGGTAATTGTTTTATTAAGTGAATAAGTAAAGGAATTATCTATTTATTCCTTTCCATTTAGCGATCATTATTTCCTCATCAATCTGAATCGTGGGAGTGTCTCTTCGTCGTGCTTTCAGAGCGACAGTTTTGTTTCTTCTTCCCTTCTCCAAGTCCCCTTGTTGAGAGTTGTGAATCCTTCTGTTGCTGCTTCGGGTGAATCGCTCATTGCTGCGTGGCTGCTGAGTATTCCCTCGTCGTGAATTCAGGTTTGTATTGCAGTTTTCGAGGTTTTGAGTTTGGGGGTTTCCTTCTTTGTTTTCTGATTATAGATTTGACATTGTGGGAATCAGTTGCTGGGCGATCGGTGTCTGGTTGGTGGATTCGTTCGTGTTGCTGTGAACTGCTCAGATCGTCGGATTGTTACTGATTGTTGAGGTAGGTGGTTACTCGACTCAGTTTGGAAGTTCAGCCATGGGGATTGCAACGGTTCTATTTCATGTGTGATTTCTGTTTGTGATGTCTGTTTGGTTGCGTTTTGGAATGGTTAAACCCCCATGGTTTCCTGTTTTAATGTCTGATTTGGTGTGTGTGCTTAATTGACAATTCGTGGTGTCGAATTGTGTTGTTTTTCTGCTATGTTCGTCTTCTGAAATTTGCAGTTTTCGCACTGTCCGAACTTCTGTCCGGGCTTTGAAGTTCGGACAGTGCGTTTTGCCCTTTCTGATTTTCAAGTTCGGGGGCATGTCCGAACATCTGTCCGAACATAGATGTTCGGACACACCCTCAGGTTTTCTTCTGATTTAAGTTCGACCTGTGTCCGAACTTCGACGTCCGGACACAAGGTCGGACCTTCCGCGTGTTCTTCCGTAAAACCTGTCCGAACATCCGTCCGAACTTGGATGTTCGGACATTCTGAATTCCTCTATCTGATTTCAACTCGACTTGTGTCCGAACATTGATGTCCGGACACAAGTTCGGACATTTGGCAATCTCTGGTTTCTGAGTCTCGACTTGTGTCCGAACTTCGACGTTAGGACACAAGTTCGGACACCCCTCTGTTTTCAGCGTAACTTCTTCGTTTGAACTCCGAATTGAGTGCCGTCTGCGGCATTGGATTCCTTATGATCTGTACTACTGATTAATGAGTGTTTGGCATATTTAAATGCAACTTTGCTTCTGATTAAGCAATCCTTCTGTTTTGGGACATTACACTTTGTTTCTGAGCCGTGAATGGCTGGGTCGAGCTATTCTGTGGTATACCATGTAGACGTCGTTCTGAGTGTGGGTCATTCCCTTTCTGTTCTGTGGGGTTGACGAACCCTTTGGCTCTTTCGAGTCATTTCTGCGTTGCCGAGAGACCTGGTATGGTCTATGGGTCTTCGACCCTTCTGAGTGTGTGCATTGTGTCTTGTCCCCTTTCTGTTTAAGTGTTCTGACTGTTTCTGAATTGGGAACCCTTGAGTTCCACTCTGTTTCTGTTCTGAAAGCTTCTGAATCTAGAGAATTGTGGTTATTATATTTATCTTCTCCTTCTTCTGATTTCAATTGTTTTGAGCGACCTTGCTGATGACGGTCGCTGCTTACTGGGCATAGTTGTGTGCTCATTCCCCTACTTCTAACCTTTTTGCAGATTGATCAGCGAGGATCATCTTGAGTTCTGGAGCTATAGTGTTTAGCTTTTATTGTTCGTTCAGTTTGATATTTGAGATGTTGTAGCCTTCGGGCCTTACACCTTTTGACTTCTGTTTCTGACTCAGTTACGTATTTGGGATTTTGGTATTTGCTTTCGCTGTATTTGAATACATTGGTTTACAATGTTTATGTAAACTTTGTTTTGGGCCTTTATTGCGTTTGAGTGTTTTAGAGTCTTGCGTTATTAGGTAGTAATACGCGGCGTGTAGCACCCTTAACTCTTAGGCCGGTTTTAGGGGTGTTACATAGATAATACATTAACCCTAAGGAACAAACCCTAGGTTAAAAATGTGCTTTAAGGTATTAAATTGATTGTTTTACCTTGGAGTCTTAGAATAAGCTTGGATATGAAGCAAGAAGGACCTCCTCTATCCCTTGGAGAGTAGAAAATAAGCTAGAACAAGGCATAAACATGAAGCCCCATGAGTGGTAATTTTCGGACAAGGGAAGAAATGGTGGGAACTTCATTTTTCTTACATATTATTTACCTTAAGAGAATGGAGAAGCTAATGGAGTCTCCAAGCTTGAGTTTCCTCCTCTAATGGCGGTTTGCCTTGGCTCCAAAATGAGGCTCTTGAAGTTTTGAAAAGATAGAAAGGAAGAGCTTGAGCTAACTAAGAAGAATATGTAATTTGTTTAGGTTTTGGAGCTAAAATGAGTAAGTAGCAAACAAAGGAAGATGGAACTTACATGGGGGATGTTCTTCACGTCAATGGAGAAGAGAGAAAGCAAGGGAAATCGGTGGTGAGAGAGGAGAATGAAGAAGTGAGGAGAGATGACTACTAAAGGTAAGATATTATGTTAAAAGGTGAATAGTGAAGTTACTTACTTTTGCTTTCTCTTTACTTAGCTAGATAAGTGTGGTGAGTCACACTTAAAAACCGGCCCCCTTGGTCAAATAAAGTAGATTGTGGTCTTTGTTGACCATTTAATTGACTTACTTTGACTAATGTCTTAAACTAGCACTATTTGGTTACTATTCACTAAACAAGGCACATAATTGTGAAAGTTTTGATTTCCCATTGATTTAGACTTCCTAATGCGATACTAATTAGTACACATGTTAATTAAGGAGTAATCATGGGAATTTAGCCACTTACAACCCCTTTCTAAGACAATTTTTCAAAAATGTGCTTTAAGAGTCCTTAAAGCACAATTTATGTTTTAACTTGTTTTTGAGCTTGGTTTTCTTTGGTAATTGACTTAAAATGACCATTATGATATTACTAAGGTCTTAGAATGATATTTGGGTGTTCACCCAAGTCTCTCCAAGCTTAGAACACGTTTTTGCTTAAACTGCTCTTTTGGTGTTTCCTTATGTTTTCTTTGATTAAAAATGTTTCTAAGGCATTATTTAGCCTCCTTATATCTTAGTTTATCACTTAAACACCATATCTAAGTTTGGGGTATTTCAATCTACCCCCCTTAAAAGAACTTTGTCCCCAAAGTTCACATATATGCTTAACCATTCACGGTACTCAATTCTCTTAATCTTAACACCACATCTTATATTCTCATTCACACATCTCAAGACTCGAAGGTCAATCACAAATACAATACATAAGTATTATACATAACTTAAACTTATCACCAAAGTGTAGCAACTTACACAAAATCACATCTTAAACAACCAAACAAACGACAACAAGTTTGTTTCCTAACTCAAAAGCGAGGAAGCTCTACCCCCCTTAAAAAGGGGTACGCCCCGTACCCTATACAGACAATCTAGTCAGTAAACAAAAAAGGGTACATCGCCCTCATATTATCCTCTAATTCCCACGTGGCCTCTTCGACATCCTGGTTAGACCAGAGAACCTTCACCAGTCGCACAGACTTATGGCGAGTGTCCCTAGTCTTACTATCCAAGATTCTCTGAGGAATCTCCACTGATCTCATATTCGATTCTAATGTCAACCTCTCAGGTTCTAACACATGGGAGGGGTGGTGCATGTATTTCTTTAGCTGTGAAACATGAAAAACATCATGCACTTTACCCAGTTCAGCAGGTAAATTCAACCTGTAAGCAACCGGGCCCACCCGCTCCGTAATCTCATAAGGACCAACAAACTTCGGGCTTAATTTGCCCTTCTGCCCAAATCTGAATACACCCTTCATTGGTGAAACTCGTAGAAATACCCGGTCGCCCACTGCGAACTCCAGGTCTCGTCGTCGAACATCAGCTGAAATACCCCAAACCTTGATATGTGGTTTAAATATTAAACTATGGTATGTAAAGGATAAAAAAGTGCCTTAGAAACATCAGTGAACAATTTAAACCATAGTAAAATGCAATAAAGCACTAAGATACAGTTTGAGCAAAAACATGCTCTAAGCTTGGAGTGAACTTGGTTAGGACCCAAAGAGCCTACCAAGACTTAATAATATTCAATTATGATTTAATAAGGCTAATTAAGTCCTTAGGAAACTTTGGTAGACAGTTAGACCAAACAAAACACAAGCAAATACCTTAAAGTCAATAAGAGCAAAAATGTGCTCTAAGCTTGGGATAAATTTGTATAAGACCTAAAGGTCATATATACACCTTATAAATATGTTAATGAACATATTAAATCAATTACCAAAGAAAACCAAGCTTGAAAACAAGTTAAAACACAAAAAGTGCTTTAAGGAGTCTTAAAGCACGTTTTTGAAAAATTGTCTTGTAAATGAGTTTTGAATGGCTAAATGTCCATCATTACTCTTTAATTAACATGTGTACTATATAGTATCACATTTGGAAGTCTATATCAATGGGAAATCAAAAATTTCACTTCTATGCCTTGTTTTTATGAATAGTAACTTTTATAAGCTAGTTTGTAACATATGTTATTATAAGTAAGTTAATTGGTCAACAAAGACCAAAACACCCCTAAGTAAATGATGGGGGCCGGTTTTTATAATGGTGAGTCACCAACATGTAAAAGAAATCAATTAAGGAAAGGAAGGAAAAGTAAGTAAAAGAAGAAAGTTACTTTATAACATAAATATCTTCCAAAAGTAGAACTCATCTTCATTCTCTCTTTCCTTCTTGCATTCCCACGGTTCCAACTCCATCTTCTTCCTCTCTTTCACGGTAATACTACACCACTACCATTAAACTCCATCTTTGATCTCTTGTAACTCCTAGCTCCATGGTCCAAATTCAATTTCAAGACCACCATTCTTCTAGTTGGAGCAAGCTCTACACTTCTATCTTTTCAAATCTTCAAAAGCATCATTTCGGTGCCAAGGAGATTCACCATTGATGGAGCTTGACTTCATCTTTTCACACCTTGTTGTTCTCATTTGCTTCAAGGTAAGGAAACTCAAAGAAAATTCATGTATCCTCCATGTTTTGTGTTGTCCGAAAATTCACCTCACCATGGTGTCTTTACCTTGCTTGTTTTAGCTTCATTTGAATCTTCCAAGGGCTAGGAGGAGTCCTCTCTTGATACTTAGTCAAGCTCTCTTCCAATTCCAAGGTAAAACAATTACCTTAAGGTATTAAGACAATATATGTGCCTAGGGTTTACAATGAGATGAAGCATAATGCTTGAATACTCATTCTATTATTTGTACATTGTTTAGAGGTGGACAAACAACCAAACATACTTACCGGTTTTACAAGGAAACAAGAAAGAAGTTTGCGAGGAAAAAGAGGTAAACAAACTATCTCAATGTAGTTTAAATGCCTTAGGAAAATGAGCTTGATTTTCTTAATAAAATACCTGAGGAGCCAATGGTAAATGAGCTAGTGAAATGCTCTCAAGGAGTTTATTAAAGGGCATATGTGTTGTTGTATGTAATTGCAGGTTAAAGGCAATATATATGTGGGAGATTCGGTGTTTAAGTTTAATGTTATTTAAGGGCCTAAGAGCCATGTTATTTAAGGGCCTAAGTGCCAAGCAATTTAAGTTTATGCACTATATTGTGATGTAGTGTGAAATTTGGTGAAGTTTTGTGTGTGAGGAAGTTATTGATGAATCTTAGGTGTTCTTGAGTGAAATAAGGTAAAAACCTAAGTGTTTGGATGTGGGGATATACAAGAGAAGCTATGGCAAAATTTGGAAAATGTATAAGAAGTTCTAAGTGCTTAAATGAGTTTTGGTGAACTAGGAAGTGTTAAAGGTGAACAAATGTTTTACTAGGGAAGAAAGCATGTATTAAGTTGATTTAGAGTGATACAAGGATTTAGCTATTACCTTGGAAGTTCTAGGAATTCAATGTGTGTTTTTGAGAATGTATTAAAGTCTTGGAGAAGTTTGTTTAAGGTTTAGGAATGTTGATGTGCAAGGAAGAAATGATGTTTAGGTAAGATGTGAAAAAGGAGATTTAGTTAGTAGGAAAAGAAGTTTGAGAGATGATGTTAAGGTGTAGAGGAAACACCATGGTATAGTGGTCATTATAGGTGAAATACCACTTAGAAATCTTAAGGAGAAAACATTCCAAGTGCTAGGAATTTTGTAAGAAATTTGTGAATGATAAAATGGTTTTGGTGAGTGATTTAAAGAGTTTAGTACATGGCTAAAGGTGTGTTTGATGTGCCAAATGATGTTAGAACACATTAGGAGGCTTGAGGAAAAGTTTGGAGAAAGTTTGACAAGTTTTGGACAACTTCTGGTGTTGTCCGACCCAGGGTGGGTCGGACAGCTCTGATTAATGCAACCGTTGGAGTTTCTGGAACGGTCCGACCCACCACTGGGTCGGACATGTGTAATTAAAAAGACGGGAAGAGTCTCTGGAACGGTCCGACCTAGTGGTGGGTCGGACTGTGGGTCGGACGGCCCAAAATTATGTAAAAAAAACAAAACAATGTTTAAGGTTATAAGATGATGGGGATTATTAAGTAATGATGTTATAAGATTGTTAAGGACATGTTAAGTGAGTTATAATGACAATTTAGTGGAGGAAAAATTGTATTAAAATGTAAAAGTAAAACAAGTTAAAATGTGAAGTTATATAACTAAATTAACGGGGATAAGTTATAAGCATTAGACTTTAAACAAACATGTTACCCCGATGTTAATAAAAGTACATGTAATGTTATCAGTTGTTCGAGAATTGCTCGAGGAACATAAGTGGACATGATAAAGTGGACTCCGGTGACAGGTATGGTTTTCTTGCAACCTGTGTCCTACCGGATTACACCGGCTTGTATGCCAATGTGTTTTTCTATATGTTTGCCACGTTGTAAGATTAAACATGTAATGAGTTTACAGTAATTCATTTATGTGGTGTGTTCAACTCCGATACCATCTAACCTCGGAAGTGTTAACCTTAGTTAACTGAGTCTAGGATCACATGAGAGTTCGGTATTCGGAGTAAACGACCCGAACCATGGGACGTTCTAACCACGGCTATGCGTGTGTTAATTGTGTGATATGTGTATGTGAATGTAGGGATCTCCCTTGTATGTTTAACCCAGTTGTAATACTGTATGTGTTGTCATGTGATAGGCTCCATAGTGGGGTTCTAACTAATATCTAAAAGTAAGTATGTACTAACAGTGGTGAGGAATCCGGTTTGGCCGGTCGCGCGTTGTTTGGGAGTGGGTATCCTTCTTAGCCTTACCCTTCTCTCTGTTATGGTTGTTTCCCTCACGGGTTATGATCTCCCATTAGCTTACTCCAAAGCTTAGCTATTCTGACTTATGATCGGTTTAGGGGGAACATGTGTTTGTGTGGTGTGTTCGGGCCACCCAACCCGAACCATCTTAACTTAAGTTACTCGTCCGACTATTAGGACGGTAATGAGTGTTGTTGTTGTTGTATAACGAGCTTACCATGAGGGTGACATCATTCTCTAGGCTCACCAGTGAATTAACTATGTTTGGGTCGGTTCCTAAGAGAACCGTTCCCGTTATGTTATGTGTTGTTGATGTAATGCAATTTCTATTGCGATGTTATTATGTGCACGTTGAAATGTGGAAGTGTTGTTATGTGTTGTTATGTGTTGCATGTTATATGTTGTAAGATGTAGAGTATGTGGATCATGGATATGAATCCCAGTTTGTGATAAGAGGCGTTTAAGGATAACCCGATTAATGGGTAGTTGTCGTCTATTAAGGAAGTAGCTCCATTAGAGGATAAACACTCTAGGGATAATGAACACCATGAGTGACTTAACAAATAAGGATGTATTATCCGTTTATTGAGCCCATTGAGGCGAAATGTTGTGTGTTGTGTGTTTACAGTTGCATGCATGATTTAAATATAATCAACTGCATGCTAAGACGACAATTAGTTGTGCGTGGCCCGGTAGCATGTGGGCTGCGGGATTACCATACCAGCAAAGGTGCTGAGCCCCTTGGGGGCCACCCTTTCTCTTCTTTTCCTATTTCAGGTACAGAGAGCTGGAAGCCGTTCGAGAGTAGGACGGGGTAGATGTTGTACATGGGTAATCATTTAAATTGTATATGTACTGTAGGTGTAGTAAGACCGAGATTGTTATCAGCATCAGTTTGTAAATACTCGGTACAGTAGGAAGGTATGTGTATGTTGTGTTGTTAATGGAAAGGGATAATAATGTGTAGTTGCTCGGGGATCTAGTCCATCAGACCGGTACAATGTATATGTAATAGCCTTGTTAGCCACGTGGGTGGCTAACGGCGTGTAACACCAACGAGTAAGTTATGTGAAGTAGTATATTTTCCGCTGCAGAATGTTGTTATGTGTTTGTTGTTGGATGGGGTGTTACATCAGCATACGACTTCTACCTATCTTGAGCAGCTTTCATGTTCTCCCTGATTTGCTGAACTTCAGCCTTAACTTGCTCTAAGTATTCTGGTCCTATAATGACCGTCTCACTCGACTCATCCCAGCAGAGCGGTGTACGACATGGTCTACCGTACAACGCTTGAAAAGGTGTCATCTTGATCGAAGCGTGATAGCTGTTGTTGTATGAAAACTCGATCAGATGCAATTTGTCAATCCAACTGCCCTGGAAGTCTAAGGCACATGCCCTCAGCATGTACTTGAGTGTCTGAATCGTACGCTCAGTCTGACCATCTGTCTGAGGATGGAACGTGGTACTCAACTTCAGTTCTGTACCCAATGCTTCTCTAGTAGCTCTCCAGTACCTCGAAAGGAATCTGGTATCTCTATCTGACACTATGGTCTTCGGTATCCCGTGATGCCTCATAATTTCCTTCTCAAACAACTCAGCTAATTTGGTCACCTTCCAAGTATCCTTCATCGGTATGAATCGGGCTACTTTGGTAAGGCGATCCACCACCACCCATATCATGTTGAGACCTCCCCTAGCAGGTGGGAGTCCAACTACAAAGTCCATAGAGATATCGTGGAACTTCCATTCCGGAACTGGCATCGACTGTACCATTCCGCCCGGTCGTCGGTGCTCAAATTTTACCTTCTGGCATGTGAGACACCTCAAGACGAACTCGGTAACATCTGTCTTCATCCCCGACCACCAGAAGTATCTCTTCATGTCTTTATACATCTTAGAGGCTCCCGGATGGATGGAAACTGAAGAACAGTGTGATTCTCTAAGTATACGGTCTTTCAGATCCGTGTTGCTCCGTGGTATGCATAACCGGCCCTTAAGTCTGATCAGATCATCGTCGTGAAGTCTGAAGTCATATTTCTGACTCTCAAAGGTACCATCTGTCAGCTTCTATCTGACCTCTCTCATGTACTCATCTGTCCTCTGAGCCTCTCGCACCTCATCAACTAAGCTGGAGAAAGAGACTAGCGAATGGAGTGAGTGTGCTCGACGGCTCAGGGCGTCTGCTACAACATTGGCCTTTCCCTCTTTGTATTGGAGGTCAATGTCATAGTCTTTCAAGAATTCTAACCATCTCCTCTGTCTGAGATTCAACTCCTTCTGAGTAAATATGTATCTTAAGCTTTATGATCGGTGTAGATCGTCACACTAACCCCGTATAAGTAATGGCGCCATATCTTCAAAGCGAAGACTACAGCTCCCAGCTCTAAATCATGTGTGGGGTAGTTCTCCTCATGTTTCTTCAACTGGCGTGAGGCATATGCCACCACCTTGCCATGTTGCATGAGCATGCAACCTAGCCCTCTGCCGGATGCATCACAGTAAACCTCAAAGCCCTCTATGCCATCTGGAATGGTCAGAACCGGTGCAGTGGTCAGTGAGTCTTTCAAACTTTGGAATGATTTCTCACAGTCATCCGTCCATACGAACGGTGCATCTTTCTTCATCAGACTGGTCATCGGCTTTGCGACCTTGCTGAAATCCTTAACAAACCTCCTGTAGTAACCTGCCAGACCGAGAAAGCTCCGAATGTCGGTAACAGTCTTCGGTCTTGGCCAAGTACGTACGGCATCAATCTTTGCTGGATCCACTGAGATCCCAGCATATGAGATGACATGACCTAGGAAAGAGACCTGGTCAAGCCAAAACTCACATTTGGAGAACTTAGCATATAGCTGGTTCTCCCTCAATATCTCCAATACTCTCCTCAAGTGCTCCTCGTGCTCAATCTTCGATTTCGAATATATCAATATGTCGTCGATGAATACCACAACCGACTTGTCCAGCTGCTCCCGGAACAAGCGGTTCATCAGATCCATAAATTTCGCCGGTACGTTCGACAAACCGAACGGCATCACTGTAAACTCATAGTGGCCGTATCGTGTCCGGAATGCCGTCTTCTCAATATCTCCCTCCTTAATGGCTATCTGATGATACCCCGATCTGAGATCAATCTTGGAAAACACGGATGCCCCCTTCAACTGATCGAACAGATCGTCAATGCGGGGTAGTGGGTACTTATTCTTCACTATCACTGCATTCAACTCCCTGTAGTCAATGCAGAGGCGGAGACTACCATCCTTCTTCTTCACGAAGAGAACTGGCGCTCTCCATGGTGATACATTGGGTCTTATAAACCCTTTGTCTAACAAGTCCTTCAATTGTTCCTTTAACTCAATCATTTCTGCCGGAGCCATGCGGTATGGTGCCTTGGCTATCGGTCCGGTACCAGGTAGAAGCTCGATGGTGAACTCTACCTCCCGAGTGGGTGGCATGCCGGGCAGTTCCCGTGGAAAGAGATCGGGGAACTCCGACACTACCGATAAGTCAGGGTCGAACTCGGGGTCTCTCTCTACGTCCTGTACATAGCAGAGGTACACCTCTTCCTTCCTCTTCAATTCCTTATACATTGCCATAGCGGTGATGATCTTAGTCGAAGGCTCTCTGGGCCTCTGGCGGTACGATATTGTTACCCCAGACGGACTCCTGAGCAGCAGTCTATGCTCGGCGCAGAGGATACGTCCCTTGTGCCGCTCCAACCAGTTCATCCCGAAGATAACATCAAATCCCAACTCCCTGAACTCAATAAAACTGACTAGAAAGTCTTCCCCCTTAATTCTGACAATGGCTCCTCGGTAGTAGCGAGTGCAACGAATCTTCTCCTTAGACGGGAGCGTAACCGTGAAGTCGGGTAGCTCGTCGGCGTCTAGCCCCAACCTTCTCGCAAAAGATGCCGAGACAAAGGTATATGAGGCCCCTGAGTCGAAGAGAACTGATGCCTCAATCCCATTAATCGGAAAGGTGCCAGTGAGGATAGTACCGCTGGCGTCGGCCTGTGCCTCTGTAAGTATGCTTAGCGCACCTTCCGTACCGAGTCCATGACCTAATTGTATTCATAAGCTTCATGAGTATTGATGGTATAACAAGAGTCGTAACAATTTATATGAACAACACTGTTATTTTATTCATAAACATCCTGTTTACAACATGTGCTTCAATCTTACATCTCATTCCTTATCTCACACTAAAGCGTTACATAGCTAATATTGTCTAAAGGTTAGGTTTAACCGCCCTGGTTTCATATGCGTCGCATTAATCACTGCTGACGGTGTTGTATTCAGCTTGATTCTCTTAATCCCATGGTATAACATCCTTGACTCTCCTCCCATAACTAATACATCCCCTAACTTAAGTATTAACTTATTAGCACGGTCTGCACGCTTCTGCTCGCCGTACAAAAATTCAGCGTCATCTCCTATGGACCAAGACATTACGGGTATCCCTTGTTCGAGAGACTCCGTTGTCTCGTCCTTGTCCTGATGTAGTCCAAGTCGCCCATCTTTCTCATAGAAGTTTACAATGCAAATGTCTGCTTGTATGTCTGGAATCGGTTCAGCTTCCAACTGCTGAGCGATCTCCATGACTTGTGTATTTATCGGTTGGAATTCTTCGGGTATTTCCGGTGGTGAGATTCCATCCTGTGTCCTCATGGTTTGGTAGGTCTTGGCATACGGATTCCAATCCTTGCCTAAGCTTATCATCTTTAACTTCATTCTTGCTCCCCCTGGGTACTCCGGTGTATAAAAACCTCCCGGTCCCATTCCTAGTTGATTACATTTCCTGATGATGGCTATTTGCGCTTCGGGTGTCAGGTATCCCCTTAATAAAATCATACCTGGGCGGATAACCTGACATTGTTCGGTTGGAAAGTCTATGGTTTCGATGTCAGTGTACTCCGGGTTAGGTGTAGAAGGCATTGGATAGCAGATGTTGAAGCTTCCTAAGGTGGTAGTAGGTTATATCTTGCTCATATTCTAATCTTATCTTGTTCTCACTTATCTTATTTATTCACTAAGCATGCATGTAATGCGGTAAGTAGGCAATTTTATTACTAAATGGTTATAGCGGTACCTGGCCTCGATGAGGGTTCAGGCTCATCGTCCCGGTCCACCAAGTGTAGTGTGGGTCCCGATTTCTGGGATACCTGTGGGTTCTTGCTCGCCGATTGCTGCGCTCCCTTCTGACCGTCAGAACCAGCTCCCTGATCAGTCTTAGTCTTAATCTTAAAACTAGGTCTGTAATTCTTACTCTCCGGGTTCCCGTAGCACTCATATGCCCGGTGCCCGAGTACTCCGCAAAAATTACACTCCACCTTATTCCCCCTGCAGTCAACTCCGGGGTGGTCCCCCTTGCACCTCTGGCAATAGTAGTGTCGTTGGTAGCCACCTCCGGTTTCCTTTCCAGTCTCAGTACCTGATTACATATCGCATCAGTGATTGTGTCTCAATGTTGTTAACCATTCTTATTTACTCAAGATGTATTTCCTTACCCTTTGGCGCCCTGGAGCGCAGAGGCTTAGCAGCATAAGCATAAGTCAGTTTCAGTGGCTCATCAGTAGCCTTCTCCTTTTCCTCCTTTCCTTTTTGGTTCTGGTCCTTTTGGGCTTGAGGCTGGTACTTCTGTTTCTTGTACCCACCTTGCCCTTGGTGTTCTGTACTCTTCCCAGCATTCTTTCTCTTGGCATTGTCCTCGTCCCTCAGCTGGACGGTTATCTCAACCTTAGCAGCGGCATGATAGCACTCCTGCTTCCCAAGGTATTAGTTCCTCTTATTTCTCCCAAACTAAATCTTATTCACTTAATTACATCTTACTCATTCTTATTACCTGCAAGGTAGTATAACTCGTCGGCCCCATGCCGTAGCGGAGTCGATGGCTAAGCCCGCCATAGAAGCGGTCCACCAGTATCTGGTCTGAATACCCGAGACCTGGCAGAAGACAGAGCAAGGCGGTGAACTCTGTGTAATACTCGTCCACCGTCATCTTGTCGGTCTGCTTGAGCGCATCCAACTGTAGGCACTTCTTCATCTCGACATGGGCGGGATAGTACTTTGCTCGTAGCAAGGCGGTGTACTGCTCCCAGCCGAACTCTGGATTGGCCACATGCTCGGCCCTCACCAGCTTCCACCAATCGCCTGCTGCCCCCTTCAGGTAGAACGCAGCTAGACGCACCTTAATCCCAGCAGGGACGTCAAGGGTCTCAAAGGCGGTCTCCAGCTCGGAGATGTACGCCTCGAGCTTGGCGGGATCGGTCTCCCCCTTAAAATGTGCGGGTCGAAGGTCTGCAAGGCTCTTCACCCAATTCGGTTCCCGGGCTTGTGGCGGTGGAGGTGGTGCACCCACACCAGGCTGATAGCCCATGTGCCCTAAGGCGGCAGCTACGATCTCTGCGATCGTCTGCCCTTCTGTTGGGATAAAACTATACATTAATATTTATAGATTTACAGAAAACTAAAAGGCAAGTGCACCTTAGTCGGAGTAGTACAACAAGTGTCGTATCCATAAGGAAATTGTTCAATTATCCTAGTATCGGTATTTAGTAAAAACAGTAAAAGGGTTTAGCCGGAGGCAAGCTTGATTTGTTGTTGGATTAGTACAGAAATAATAAAAACAGTAAAATAAGGTGAATTGATTGATGTGGATGGAAAAGGTATCCTAGGATAGCGGGGGAATTACCTAAATTACTTAAGCAGATTTATAACCTTGTCTCAATTATTTATTGTCTATTAGAGTTAATAATTGTCAGTTACGAACTCTTAGTTATAGCCTCAGTATTTTCCTGCTCAATCCGGAGTGTAAATACCAAGGTTAATTCCTTTGTGGTACTTAGACTATCTCAAAATCATATGTTGATAGTTACCATAAAAATGCAGTTGTTTGTCACGCAAAGCATTTAACAATATTTGCTGAAAGGAATTAAAACAGGTTTAACAAGAGAGACAGGTGATAAATACTGTTTTACGTAATATTAGAATCAAACCCCCATCCTAGGATACAAATGAAAATTACTCAGACATTAACGGAGATAAAAAGATAGCACAGATAGATTTAGACATTAATTCAGAGAAAGAACGGGACTGCTCTCGCTCTCACTTCTGATGCCTCTTTTCTCTCTTTGCAAAAACTACTGCTTCTGTTTGAGTACGTGAGTGAGTGTGGTGAAGTGGTGAGATAAATAAAAGATGGAGTGTTGTGGTGTTACGGGAGGAAATGAATGAGAGGAGGAATGGAGTGTGGTGCTGTTGTGTGATTTCTTTCAGTCTCCCGCACGCTGATTTAAGGTAGAAGGACTGGGTTTATATAGAGGCAGGGGAAGGTTGAAGATAGAGCTGGAGAGGAGATAGAACTGAGTGGAGAAAGAGCTGGATCACGCGTGAAAGGATTTACAGGATAAGGGAGGTGCCTGATATTGTTAATGGAGCAGTTCGACATGTCTGTAGGCGCCGCAAAGGAAGAAGCAATTGGGGAAGACGGTCGGCGAACGAAATCAGTCGCGTTAATTTCTGGATCTGCGTTGCATTTACACGCGTCCTTGTTTGTGTCCGGCTATATTTGGGCGGACGTCTTAGTGTTGTCCGGCCTTTTTTCCCCGGACAGGCCACGGACACATTGTGTCCTGCTTCTGTCCGCCCCTTGTCCGTCCATAATTCCACGGACGTATTCATTTCCTTACTTCTGTCCAGCCAAATAAGCACGGACATGCCACGGTCTCAACCTTCACGTCCGTCCTTAAATACCCGGACAAGACACGGACATATGTCCGTCCGGCCCTTGTCCGGCCCTGGTTCCGCGGACGTGTTGATATTCCTAGTTTTGTCCGGCCAAATATGTACGGACGTAACACGGACCATCATTTCTGTCGCGTCCGGCCTTCTGTCCGGCCCTGGTTGAGCGGACGCTTCTTTGCTCTGTCTGGCCCTGGTTCCACGGACAATACTACTCACGTCCGGCCTTAGTTATGCGGACGCAACCCGGACGTAAGTCTTTGACTTGTTTTCTTTTATGAACTTTGACCGGTTCTAGATTCTTCGTTTGGACTCCGTTTTTTGAGCCGTTTGCGCCTACGCGTTCGTCTCTTTGTCTACTCTGCTCCTAGCTTGGTTTTCCTCATGTTTAACCAATAAATTTGTGAGATAATCAATAAAACATAAACTAGAGGAAAAACATACGATAAGTGAGAAATGAGCAAGAAAAGTGCTGATATAATATTGAAATACACCCATAAAACATGCTCATTTAGACACTTATCACCCCCACACTTACCTTTTGCTTGTCCTCAAGCAAATCCATGTACCCAAGCAAGTAGGGACTGCTCAATACTAATAAATATTATTATGAAGGGTAGGATAAACAGGTGAACAGTACATGATCTTTAAACTTTTCGAGGAGTGTGATCCATCAATTGCTGGTGGCACAGGTGTACTCAGGGTAAAAATAAAAATTAGAGTTTCGGGGTATGATCCGGAGTACTTCGATGCTTCTTAGTTAAGGTGACTTTGAGAACTTTTACCATGGCCAACTTCTCTCAAGAATGGGCATTGAGGAGAAAACAAAAGGAAAATAGATTTATGCATTTGTTTCACTTTTGCATAAGAGATGAGAAGATAATATGTAAGCATCAAGCTTTTATTTTTAAGAACACTCAACTCTCTTTGTTGGTTACCAATGGTGTCTCGCAAGTCCCTTATTTGTTTTTTTTTTTTTGACAGAGAAGCACCCCTTAGCAATCCCTAAGAGAAAAGACAGAAGGAACCCCTGAGCGATAAAAATCCAACCATTTCAGATCATTTGGTCATACCGCATAAAAATGCTCCTCAGAAGCAATCAAAATTTTAAAATTTTTGTACCATTTATACCATTTATCCCACAATTCATAACAGTATTTATTCTTAAAGAGAACAACCCACATATAAAGGGTCCACGATATTGAATTTGGACAAACGCAAGATAAGCAGAGAGATTAAGCATTTTAAGCACAAAATGTTGCCGAAAAGGGCACACTCCCCCACACTTAAATTGAACAATGTCCTCATTGTTCACCAGAAAAACAAGGGAAGGGTTCAGAAGACCTTTTCGGTAAGTAGATAAAATAGAGAGAACACAAAGGTCACAAATAAACATTTAAGCATAGAAACACTCCTCTGCAGATTTTATTTAAATAAAAGCATAATTAAAGAAACTGGTACTCCTCTGAGATTATTTTTGCTAGCGTTTATTGGAGTTCCCCCACACTTGAGCTTCAGCCTCAAGTAGCGTAGCTTGGTTGCGGTGTAGATATGAATTTGCACCTGCATAAGACACTAGAAGCAACCATACTATAAACGGGTTTAAGAATTAGCAAAAACAAAATTTAAAGAGAACCTGAAAATTAAAAAGAGCATAAAAGCATATAAAAGAAAAGTTCATCCGGGTTGCCTCCCGGAAAGCTGCCCATCTTTAACGTCTTTGGCTAGACGCTTTGTTGTTAGATCAAACCTGGGGGGTGGTTATGAGGAGTAGATCCAAAGCATGACTCGATGGTATTTTTGAGTGTCCACCGGGATGCATGTTTTCTTTTCTTATCTCGTTCTTCATCCGGGATTGGTGGTGGTATCTCTGTAATGGACATTCCGTCAGGAAGGGTGATAAAGAGAAGTGGGGATGATGATGATTGAGTGTCCCGCACAAACTTGAGATCCTTGGATTTGTTATCTGGAGATCTTCCTGATGCAAACTCCAGCTTTTCATTATAAGCTTGAAGGGTGATCGTCCCCTGGGCTACCCAAATGTGCACATTGGTTGTGGCAAGGAATGGTCGTCCAAGGATGAGAGGTGTAGTGGAGTTCTCTTCGATGTCCAGAATGACAAAATTGCATGGGAAGTATAAGTGCTCCACTTTGATGATAACATCCTCTACCACTCCGCTTGGGTAAGTTACCGAACCATCTGCCAGTTGAAGGGTCATCTTAGTCTTTTTCATATTTCCAATTCCTAGCCTTTTGAAAGTGGAGAGGGGCATCAAATTTATGGAGGCACCCAGATCGCATAGGGGGTATGGAAATGAGGTGCTACCAATTGTGACTGGAATGGTGAAACTGCCTGGATCATTGCATTTCGAAGGTAGTGGTTGTTGCAGAATAGCTGAGCAAGCTACATTGAGAGGTACCGTACCGACTTCGGCCAATTTAGTTTTGTTGGAGATAAGGTGTTTGAGGAATTTTGCGTAGTTAGGAATTTTGGCAATGAGGTCTACAAACTGTATGTTGACGTTTAGTTGTTTCAGCATTGCCAGAAACTTACCATATTCATTATCCAATTTCTGCTTTTGGAGTCGGTGGAGAAATGGTATAGGCGGTTCTTGTGGAGAAGGTTTTGAAGCTGGTGGAATAGTGAGAATGCTGGGAGATGTCTTTTCTGTTGGAACCTCAACTCTTTCTTCACTATCCTCTTTGGATTCTTCAGACCTTTACGGGACGTGAATCTCGTCGGTTTTTCTACCGCTTCTCAAGGTTATCGCCTTAACCTCTTCTTCTTCTTCTTCAAAATCGAGCTTTTCATTTGTGTAGCCGGCCACCAAGTCCTTAAGGTAGGTATTCTCGGACTGAATACGATTTTTATAGACTTTGGCGGTGCTTTCCAGTTCAGCTACATTCCTTTTTGAGGTTTCGATTGCTATCACCCACTCTTGAAGGGAAGGGTGAAGTTCTGGAACCTTAACTGTTTTGGCCACCTCTATCTTTTCTTCACTGTGTTCCTTCACATAGATGCATTTGGCTTGCTCTCTTGGATTTGGCTCCGTTTGGCTTGGGAGAGCCCCAGGCGGTCTTCGAGCAAGATGTTCTGCAATTTGAATAAATTTACCTTCGATTTTTTGGTTGAAGGCTTCTTGCGCAGAAAGCTGGCTCTAAGTCATAGACATGTAACCCTTCATCATCTCTTTGAGTTCTGCGTTTGGATCAACAGAGGATGAAGATGGTTGTTGTTGTTGGAAACCTGGAGGGGCACCTTGTGCTCTATAACCCATATTAGAGTTTGGTTGGGGTCTGTTTCCCTGATAGGTATTAGAACTGTTGTTCTGCCCTCCTTGGTTCTGATCATTGATTTTCCATGAGAAATTTGGGTGATTTTTCCATGGATAGTTGTTGTTGAAGTTATTGTTGTAGGAATTACCGGGGCAATTTCCTATGAAATTCACATCTTCGTACTGGTTTATACCTTCGCATTGATGAGTTTCATGAGGACCGGCGCATATGGCACATCCTTCTGGTGATGAATTTGTAGGTGGGGAAGCTATTATCTTTACAATTTCGTTATGTGATGTTGTTAGCTTTTCCACCATCTTTGCGAGGGACGAGATCTGAGCTGATAAATGATCCGTAGGCTCAACATGGAGTAGACCTGCTGCTCGTGGTGTTCTTCCTTTGGATCTCGTCCACTGTCTTGTATTGCTCGTCATGGTTTCGAGGAGGTTCATCCCTTCTTAAGGAGATTTCATCATGAAACTTCCTCCTGCAGAGGAATTTACGAGTAGTCGGTTTCCATCATCCAGGCCATTGAAGAATGACAGGCAGAGGGATTGATCGTCGAGACCATGGTGGGAACACTTCATCAGCATATCTTTGAATCTGTCCCATGCGTCGTATAACGTTTCTCCCGGTTCTTGACAGAATGTGTTGATTTCTCCGATCAATTGCCTTGTTTTACTGGTTGGGTAGTATTTGGCAAGGAACTTCTGGGCCATTTGCAGCCATGTATGGATTGATCGGGAGGGAAGACTTCGGTACCACCTGTTTGCTGAATCCGACAACGAGTGAGGAAATAGTTGTAGACGGATTCTTTCTTTGACGTTGCCGGTTTGACCAAAGGAATTACAGAAGTCTAGGAAGAGACTTAAATGATTTGGGGCTTCATCAGGATTTGCTCCACTAAACTTGCCTAAATCCCGGACGGCGGTGATGTAGTGGGTTTTGAAAGTCCATCGTCCGGCTTCTAGCGGTGTTAGTTCGGGGAGAACTATGGCTGATGCCCTTCCTTCGGTATCTGGTTGGTGGTAATCAGAGAGGGCACGGTGTTCTGGTTGATTTGGTTGATTTTCATGGTCCATTTCTTCTATAACTTCGTTATTAGCCATGTCTTGATTTCTCAGGTTTCTTCGTGCGTTAAATAAAGTGCGCTCGGGTTCGGGTCTCGGACTGATAGGTGGAGAACCTCGGGTTCGAGTGTTTGGCATGCACAGAAGATACTTTGTGGTTCGTCAGAAACTGCGAAATTAATTAGTAAATAGATAAAGAAAGGCAGAGATATTGGTTAGGCTGATAAACGTTAATTAAACAACACTGATATATTTTTTTATATATATTTTTTTAATTAATTTTTTTTCTATATTTTTTTTAACAAGAGTAAAATGACAGAAAATAAGTGACAAGGGATTTTAAAGAACTGAATTTAAATGTTAGTAGCTAGAGTACTGGAATTTAAATGACAGAAATTTAAATGACAGAAATTTAATGTTTGTAATTAGTGTACAGAAAATTAAAGGACAGAAATTTAAATGACAGAAATTTAAGGTTAGTAGTTAGAGACTGAAAATTAAAATGTTAGAAGTTAATTACTGAAATTTAAAGGACAATGGAAATTAAATGACTGAAAAATAAATGACAATAAAATAAAGAGCTGAAATTAAATGTCAGAAGTTAGATGTCCGAAGTTAGATGTCCGAAGTTAGATGTCAGAAATTAAACAAACAACAAAATAATATAAACAAAATATTATAGTATAGCAAGTGAACTACCGGCAACGGCGCCAAAAACTTGTTGGGATAAAACTATACATTAATATTTATAGATTTACAGAAAACTAAAAGGCAAGTGCACCTTAGTCGGAGTAGTACAACAAGTGTCGTATCCATAAGGAAATTGTTCAATTATCCTAGTATCGGTATTTAGTAAAAACAGTAAAAAGGGGTTTAGCCGGAGGCAAGCTTGATTTGTTGTTGGATTAGTACAGAAATAATAAAAACAGTAAAATAAGGTGAATTGATTGATGTGGATGGAAAAGGTATCCTAGGATAGCGGGGGAATTACCTAAATTACTTAAGCAGATTTATAACCTTGTCTCAATTATTTATTGTCTATTAGAGTTAATAATTGTCAGTTACGAACTCTTAGTTATAGCCTCAGTATTTTCCTGCTCAATCCGGAGTGTAAATACCAAGGTTAATTCCTTTGTGGTACTTAGACTATCTCAAAATCATATGTTGATAGTTACCATAAAAATGCAGTTGTTTGTCACGCAAAGCATTTAACAATATTTGCTGAAAGGAATTAAAACAGGTTTAACAAGAGAGACAGGTGATAAATACTGTTTTACGTAATATTAGAATCAAACCCCCATCCTAGGATACAAATGAAAATTACTCAGACATTAACGGAGATAAAAAGATAGCACAGATAGATTTAGACATTAATTCAGAGAAAGAACGGGACTGCTCTCGCTCTCACTTCTGCTGCCTCTTTTCTCTCTTTGTAAAAAATACTGCTTCTGTTTGAGTACGTGAGTGAGTGTGGTGAAGTGGTGAGATAAATAAAAGATGGAGTGTTGTGGTGTTACGGGAGGAAATGAATGAGAGGAGGAATGGAGTGTGGTGCTGTTGTGTGATTTCTTTCAATCTCCCGCACGCTGATTTAAGGTAGAAGGACTAGGTTTATATAGAGGTAGGGGAAGGTTGAAGATAGAGCTAGAGAGGAGACAGAACTGAGTGGAGAAAGAGCTGGATCACGCGTGAAAGGATTTACAGGATAAGGGAGGTGCCTGATATTGTTAATGGAGCAGTTCGACATGTCTGTAGGCGCCGCAAAGGAAGAAGCAATTGGGGAAGACGGTCGGCGAATGAAATCAGTCGCGTTAATTTCTGGATCTGCGTTGCATTTACACGCGTCCTTGTTTGTGTCCGGCTATATTTGGGCGGACGTCTTAGTGTTGTCCGGCCTTTTTTCCCCGGACAGGCCACGGACACATTGTGTCCTGCTTCTGTCCGCCCCTTGTCCGTCCATAATTCCACGGACGTATTCATTTCCTTACTTCTGTCCGGCCAAATAAGCACGGGCATGCCACGGTCTCAACCTTCACGTCCGTCCTTAAATACCCAGACAGGACACGGACATATGTCCGTCCGGCCCTTGTCCGGCCCTGGTTCAGCGGACGTGTTGATATTCCTAGTTTTGCCCGACCAAATATGTACGGACGTAACACGGACCATCATTTCTGCCACGTCCGGCCTTCTGTCCGGCCCTGGTTGAGCGGACGCTTCTTTGCTCTGTCCGGCCCTGGTTCCACGGACAAGACCCGGACAATACTACTCACGTCCGGCCTTAGTTATGCGGACGCAACCCGGACGCAAGTCTTTGACTTGTTTTCTTTTGTGAACTTTGACCGGTTCTAGATTCTTCGTTTGGACTCCGTTTTTAGCCGTTTGCGCCTACGCGTTCGTCTCTTTGTCTACTTTGCTCCTAGCTTGGTTTTCTTCATGTTTAACCAATAAATTTGTGAGATAATCAATAAAACATAAACTAGAGGAAAAACATATGATAAGTGAGAAATGAGCAAGAAAAGTGCTGATATAATATATGAAATACACCCATAAAACATGCTCATTTAGACACTTATCACCTTCCGGTATCTCAGTCTCGTCGCCTCGACCACGGCCTCGGCCTCTCCATCCTGACATCTGAACAATCACAACTCACATTAGATTCGTATCCACCACTGTTTCGGTTAACGAATTTATAACGTCCGTAGACAGTAAAGACGATCCACACTTATTAGTGGTCATCTGACTCTACTCACACTAACAGCTCACACCCTTAACCCGTCACTTATTTCTTAACTTATATCCTAACTCGGTGGTTTCTTATGTCTGGTATTTCTTGATCAGAGCGTAACTACGCTCTGATACCACTTTTTGTAACACCCCGTCCTAAGCCAATCGTGGTTATTGCAACTTAACAAATAATACCTAAACGTCGCAGCGGAAATAAACTATCACCAGGACCTTGCCACGGTCTAATCAACAAGAAATATCGTTACTTAAATATTTACAACCTCATATCCATAATACATACACCAACCGAGTTTAAAGTATCTCCAAAACCATACAACATTTCACAAGTTCAACTATCAACAGACGGGTGCACAGGTGCTACCCGTACTCAAAATAAAGTCCCACCTAGGGCTACCCGCTCCTACTCTCGTGGTGTGACTTCATGGGCCGCTTACCTGCAAGTGTAAAAACAGCCCCCAAAGGGGGTCAGCACGAATGCTGGTACGACCCTCTCGTGGCCCCCAAGCTAACGGGGCTACGACGACTAATTGTCGATAGCATGGAAGTTGATTAGCATCACAATCATAATATGAAATGCAATAAAACAACAAACCACAATGAACATAAATAGCTCAAATGCAAAAGAACGACTCAGGCGTTCCCTTAATAAGTGAGTTAGATCTTAACTCCTTAAATCCACAATCTCCTTAACCTTATAATTGCCAACCGTTCCACTATTAGATTGGTTAGCCCTTAATTGGTTGCTTATTTTTATAGGGCTTGGTTAACCCTAGCCGGTAGCAGTGCACTATCCGGCAATAAGCTACCTTTCTTAATTTGTTGGGGATGTAGGCTTGATTCCCCCCACGCCATCCTTAATGTGCCTCCCACCTCAAACAGTAGTCCGGGTGGTCGGGTCGATTTGTTGACCCTAGGCGACGAGTCCGAGGACAAGTCTTATTCGGAAGTCGGATCTGATTCAGATACCGACCTCCCCCAATACACATGTGCCGGTACCATTCCGGATTCCTCACTCCCACCCCAAGTTACGGTTAGTGAAAGTCTTAAATAACATGTGTTAGTTAAACCTTAACGGGTATTAACCAACAATCACCAATGTACAAATCCTCTCCTTAACTCAATAAGTATCAAGCTTAGTTAGTAGCTATCCTTAAGCCTCGTGGGTTAGTGTAAAGAAAACACATACACAACGAGAACATTAATATCCGGTTGCATGCTTTATCTTGTCTTAGTCATAGCAAATAAACATATAGCACACAAGCCGAGGGACACCTCGTTAGCAAGCAGGTCACAAGAAAGATTGTACCGTTCACCGTTGACTATCATTTGTTTAACCTTCTCCGGGATCCAAATTCACAAACCTAAAACATTCATTCATTTTTAAGCCATCAGTTATTTGCATCTCACCTAGCTCATTTAGTCCCTAAGAATTCCCATCCAATACTCTCTTAAGTCCTTACCACCTAACCTTATAAACTTAACTTTAAACATTAAGGTTTATACGTAACTTAACTTAATTCCTTAGGTTCTTAGGTTCCTAATTATTATTACCCTACCAATGGCACACCTTACTACCCATTAACATCTTTAGAATTTAAAATCTCTTTTTTTTTGGCTCGACCGATCTTACCGACCGACCTTACCCAAGGTCGGTCCATTCCAGGGCATATTACTGTTTGAAAATTTTACCCCGACCGACCTTGCAAGTCCGGTCCCCAAGGTCGGTCCATTCCCGAGAGTTTTCCCCGTGGGAAATTTAAGCCCGACTGAACTTGTAAGTCCGGTCCCAAGTTCGGTCGATTCCAGGGACTTAATTCCCGTACAAAATTCTAGGCATGACCGACCTTGTAAGTCCGGTCCCAAGGTCGGTCCATTCCAGAGACTTAATTCGTACACAAAATACAAGCCCGACCGAACTTGTAAGTCCGGTCCCCAAGTTCGGTCGATTCCAGAAACTCTTTCCGGTAGTGTAAACTGAGCTCGACCGACCTTGCAGGTCCGGTCCCTAAGGTCGGTCGACTCCAGGACTTTGTTTCTAAATTCCCATTTAACTCCAAACTTCACCTCATATATCCTAGTATGTTCTAACCTCATTTGGGCACCTTAAATACACCTTAAGCCTTCCATTAAACACATTAAATCACTCACCAACATCCACCATAGTCATTATGCATTTTCCTCGTAATCATGCCAACACTTGTAATGTTTTTCACTAGGTTTCTAAGTGGTGTTTCATACCTAATATAGCCACTATGCCAAGTGCTTCCTCACCACTACAACATCATCTCCCAAGCATCTTTCACCATCTAAAACTCCTTTATGCAACTACTTAAAGTTTCTACACAAGTTTATGCCTCCTTCTACCCACATTATTTCTTTTCTACTAGTTTATCAATGTTTGCCTAAGTCCTAAATACACTAGTACGTTCATTTGATTCCTAAATCCTCCATGATCATGTCTAGGTCATTCTAACTCATTATAAACCTTAAACTCACCCTTTTTCATCAAGACAACCCCTAAAACTTCCTAGTACTACCTTGGTCATGAAATCTCCTTAACACATCCTAAACACTTAGGTTCTTCTCTAAATTTTGCCATGGGTTCTCTAGTACATTATTACACCAAAACATTTAGTTTTTCACCATCAAATAGCTATCAACATTCAAACCCTCATTAAACCTCCTTAACACACATCATACACCAAAACTACACTACATCACAATATAGTGCATGAACTTAAATTGCTTGGCACTTAGGCCTTTAAATGACAATAATCTTAACCACTGAATTTCCACATATATTTGCCTTTGACCTGCGAATACACACAACAAGGCTCCCATTGAAATAAAATGCTTCTTATAATTCATCTCAACATGGTTTAACTATCTCTTTTCTCATTGGCTCCTTATTTACAAGTTCATAAGTATAGTCATTGTTTCTCCTAGGTTTTTATAGTTCTTTCCCAATGTAAACTCTACACTAAACTCATCACCTATCTAAATCCCATCCCCTTAAACAATAAAACACCTTAAGGTAAGTAATTTACCTTGTTCTTTCTCAAGCTCACAAACTTTCCTCCTTGGACAATCTCGGTCACCACTTAAACTCTCCTTGCCAATATTCTAACCAATATCCAATGACTCCAATGACTGCTAGATAATACATTAACCCTAAGGAACAAACCCTAGGTTAAAATGTGCTTTAAGGTATTAAATTGATTGTTTTACCTTGGAGTCTTAGAATAAGCTTGGATATGAAGCAAGAAGGACCTCCTCTATCCCTTGGAGAGTAGAAAATAAGATAGAACAAGGCATAAACATGAAGCCCCATGAGTGGTAATTTTTGGACAAGGGAAGAAATGGTGGGAACTTCATTTTTCTAACATATTCTTTACCTTAAGAGAATGGAGAAGCTAATGGAGTCTCCAAGCTTGAGTTTCCTCCTCTAATGGCGGTTTGCCTTGGCTCCAAAATGAGGCTCTTGAAGTTTTGAAAAGATAGAAAGGAAGAGCTTGAGCTAACTAAGAAGAATATGTAATTTGTTTAGGTTTTGGAGCTAAAATGAGTAAGTAGCAATCAAAGGAAGATGGAACTTACATGGGGGCTGTTCTTCACATCAATGGAGAAGAGAGAAAGCAAGGGAAATCGGTGGTGAGAGAGGAGAATGAAGAAGTGAGGAGAGAGGACTACTAAAGGTAAGATATTATGTTAAAAGGTGAATAGTGAACTTACTTACTTTTGCTTTCTCTTTACTTAGCTAGATAAGTGTGGTGAGTCACACTTAAAAACCGGCCCCTTGGTCAAATAAGGTAGATTGTGGTCTTTGTTGACCATTTAATTGACTTACTTTGACTAATGTCTTAAACTAGCACTATTTGGTTACTATTCACTAAACAAGGCACATAATTGTGAAATTTTTGATTTCCCATTGATTTAGACTTCCTAATGTGATACTAATTAGTACACATGTTAATTAAGGAGTAATCATGGGCATTTAGCCACTTAAAACCCCTTTCTAAGACAATTTTTCAAAAATGTGCTTTAAGAGTCCTTAAAGCACAATTTGTGTTTTAACTTGTTTTTGAGCATGGTTTTCTTTGGTAATTGACTTAAAATGACCATTAGGATATTACTAAGGTCTTATAATGATATTTGGGTGTTCACCCAAGTCTCTCCAAGCTTATAGCACGTTTTTGCTTAAATTGCTCTTTTGGTGTTTCCTTATGTTTTCTTTGATTAAAAATGTTTCTTAATGTTTCTAAGGCATTATTTAGCCTCCTTATATCTTAGTTTATCACTTAAACACCATATCTAAGTTTGGGGTATTTCAATGTCCAAACTCGGAAAGTACATAAATTTTAGCTCATGGTTGTGTTGTTTTCGCATGTTCTCAATTATCTTGCGGATTTGCTCCTGCTCATCCATTCTGGTAGGCATGGCTGCAGCCTTTCTCCTCCAACGCTTGATGAAGTCAGACATGGACTCACCGTCTTTCTGTCGAGTTCCTGCCAGATCAATTCTGGTGACCTCGAGGTTCTTAGCATACTCGAAATGATTTAGGAAAGCCTCGCAAACCTCCTCGTAGGTTTTGGTATTCATCTTCTGAGTGAGATACCAACGCTGAGGGGTCTCGTCTAGATAGCGTGCGAAAACTTTGGCTTTTTGCATGTCGTTGAGCCCTAAGATGGACATTTCCCGGTCAAACATAGCCAAATGAATCTGTGGATCCAAGGAACCCTTGTACAAAGCGAGTGTAGGCAGCTTCAGCTTTGGGGGAAGATCAACTCTAGGGTACGACACCATGGAGAAATAATCGAAGCCAGCTGGTTTGTTGGCTTTCTCTATGCGCTCTATCCTTTTAAAAACCCTTTTAACCTCTGCAGCTAGTTGGTTGTCAGGAACACCCTTCCCCACACATGTTTGAGGATCTTGGGCCCTAACGGGGTCAATCTCGATGTAACTACGGTTAAGATTTTCATCCACAAGCATTTCCAGAGTGTGCTGATTTGTCTCCTGGAGATTAGCCTTACTCCTCAATTCCTCGACAATGGACTCCAAGACCTTGCACCTTTGCTGCACAGCGGCCAACTGGGCATCCGTGTTGATCGGATTTCCTTCTTCTTCCATATCTGGATTCGGGCTTGCCTTCGAATTCAAGAAGTCCATTATTAGCTAACAAGAGGAAGTGGGTTGAAAGACACTAAGGTGAGAATGACACTTCACAAGGTAGATCGAAACAGGCTTAGGCTGAAAGCAAGTGGGCCAGGATACCAAGAAAATGAGGTGTTTGGGCCGAAGTATCTTTCAGACTATGAACTGGAATTTGGACTGAAATCTAAACAGTTGGCTTTGATTGGGCCTGAGAGGTGACACCTAGATCTAGGGTTTTGGGTTAGGGTCATGATAAGAAGTCTACCTAGACTAGAATGAGCCCTTGGGCTGGAATGTGTTTGGACCTGAAGTAAAGCGCATGCGTTGGAATGGTTCCTAAATCACGAATGTGCCTAACTTTCTTTGGTTCAGAGAAGATGGTTGCTAAGCCAAAGAAGGTTTTATTTTCAGGACTTGTGAGTAATTTCAAGTTCAGGTGAATTTCTTTTTTATGGGCCTAGACCTAATTGGATAATTCAAATTGGGCCAGAAGAGAAATCACCTAAATCTAAACTTTTGGGCTGAAGCCCGAACAAATAACTCACACATTCAAATCAAGCAAGGCCTTTGGGCCGTAAACAATAAAGCCGCGATATCGGGTTGGGCTGAGTTGATGTAGGAAAAGTTCCTATCAATTTCTAGGCTGGGTAGTGGGCCGATCATGCAGGTAAACAAGGCCCACACAAATTCAACATGTCCTCACTTGACGTTAAAATCCAACCGGGTATGGATTGATCCAGAGAGGTGCTTGGGGCATGGGTCCAGGTCGCCGCAAAGGAATAGGGCTTGCACGCTATTCTCTTTGGGCTTCCCCACTTTTTTCACATCACCGGAAGGTGTGCGTCTACGGACGGGTCTTTGACTGACCAAACAATGGGATAGGTAACGATACTGCCAGAAAAATGCTAGGGGCTAAAGCCCAGGTATTAAGGGGGTGTGGTTAGACGACACCCTCCTCTTTTCCCCCACTTGTTCACATCACCTAAAAGGTGTGAGTCCCTGACAGGGGACCCTCAAACGGGTCCCGGGGTGAAATCGGTTTGTGTGGACCATCGCTCTCGTATGATGCAAAGGTGTAGAAAATTAAAGTGCGCACGAAAGTAAACAAACAAAGTGACAAAGCCATAAATAAACAATTTTTCGAGTTAAGCCCACTTTCTTAAAATTAAACAAGTTAATATTAAGAAGTTTGTCCCCAGCAGAGTCGCCAGTCTGTGAGCCTCGATTTTAAACCCTATCCTATGTGGATTAAGTTGATTAGGATCTAGTCGGGTTTTAGGTCCACTTATAACCCAAGATTAATAACTATGTCATATAACAATAATTATTAAAACCTAAGCTAGCTCACTGGAACCTATTGTGAGTCGCCACCTAATTTTTACCTAGATCAAATTAGGAAAGGAGAGTTCGGGTTCGGGGGTTTGATATTCGACTTAATTAGGGTTCAAATTACTTTCATTACCCTTCCTAGGTCATTTTCCTCTACTTGGTTTATTTACGGCTTTCTACAAAGTTGTTTTTAACCTAGGTGCGCTGTAACACCCCTACTAATCCTGCTTCTAAAAATAATATAATCGCAGCGGTAAATAACAGATTGTCGTTCTAATGGTGTCACAGTTATCACTCGCCCATATGGGTGATAACGAGTTACCTGATAATCAACATGCGAAACGTGTTCCCGCAGTGACCACAAGAGATAGATAGTAGAACTTAAACAATTTAAAACAAATCTAACAACAACCAATTATTACAGACCGTGAGCATCTAAACCAAATACACCTCGGTTAAACAACCCGAGTCCAAAACAACCTGAGTATCACACCGTACCAAGTCTAAACCAACAGTAGTATCACAATAGTCACGCCTCGCTGCGACCCACCAGCTAGTCACCTGCATGAAAATGGTTTGTGGTATGGAATCAGCCCCTGCTGAGTATGTTATCACATGCCCCGTCATGCCCCCAAGGACCCCTCAATTATTTGGTCGAGAGCATGAGGTTCATTACATGCAATACCGTTTTAATATTTAAAACTGTAAAACGACTAACAGTACTATCCATACAATAACACAACCATCAACATATATAATATAATCACAAGTATAACCAATGAACAACCAAGCGAAACAACGAGAATAATAAACAAGTACTAGTTCTCGTCCATGGTGTAGAAACCAATATCGTTCGCCACTGTATAATTCCCAACTGTATTATTTGTTCAGTTATACCTAGTGACAATGTCTCGTTAAAACGACATGTCTCTAGTTACCCATATATTATGGCGGGTCACCCACGGCAGTTGCCACTCCAACGGTAGAGTCTCCGACCAACGAGCCATTCTAGCTCACGGGAAATTTTCTTGATACTTGCGGACCCGTACGCGGACATCCTGGTATCGTTTTTGTGATCACAGCGCGCACCAAGAGCCACATCCTTTTGGCTTTACTTCCATTCCATTAATTAATTAATTATTCCATCGCATCGCATTACCAAATTTTCCTAACACAGCAGACTAAGGTCATTAGTCCAATCCGGAGTCTGTAAACTCGGGATCCAGTGTTAGATACGAGAGCGGCGTATAGAAAGGCCAATGCTCCGTATAAAAGTCTCGGATAATATGTATATCTTATTATCCTAGTGCTACAACGTTTTTCTGACAATCCTTATATTTCATATAAGATAGCACCATAGCCGCTAGTTCGTTTTATATATATATAGGTCCATATATACGAACCGGTACTGTTAACTCGACAACAGTAATAATAAGCAGCTATAAATATACAATTCATGCATATTAATTATCACATTCAGACAAACAATCTTATCACAGATCAGAAGTCTGAACTGAGGAAGCCCTCAGAGACACATAACAACATACCGTTCACCCTGATGTATTACGGTGGAGTATGAATCAGCAAGATCCTATGCTCCGTGTGTCGTCTCTATTAGTCTAAACCATACATAATGCTACTGATTAGCATACGGTATAACAACACAATCCTACGGTACCCCGTACCGTCACTAACAACTCCCGGTTAACCCCCCGTTATAAACTGTCAATGTTTGTCGGGCTTTCGGTTTAACTCAAGATTTGGAAAGTGTTACATTACATGCGTAGTCTTATCTCGTATATTAATATACTTATTGTTGAACTTGTTATCGCATGTGACTTAACACACCCTTGTATGTCGTATAGTTTATTTCATTATTGCATGTGTGATCCTTTGTCATGCACTATGCATCTCACCTTAGTATTTATTTTCCTAAGGTTTGTCTCTTCTTTTTTTTTAAATTCAATGTGGCATAATTCATATGTAAACAATACTTTGAATTATAAATCCTTATTATCCCATGTATACTCTTAACATTAGAATTCCACATCTAATGTTTGTAATTCTTTTCCCTTTTATCATATGTCATTTTAATTATGAGAACACATGGTCATTAAACCATATTATATTTTTCCACCATAACATATATTTATTAATGTGTATGTATTTGTGGAACTATTTTCTATATGGTAAATCTTATAATATATATTCATTCTTTTAAAAGAATACCTCTTATATTATAAATGTTATAACTCTTATAACATTAAAAACCATATTATAAATTCCATTTAAAAATGTTAATATTTCCGAACAGCACCCATGTTCTTAAATATTTACAAAATCCACCACTTAATTAATATAATGTTACATTATAGTTATATAACATATATTATGACATTTAAGTCATTAAAACAATTATAACCTATAGTTATATTTTGTTTATAAAATACCAAATAGCCCCTTATATTTTCGGCTTCAATTATATACCACTAAACTTCTATAAATCACAATTTCATCCCAATTTATAATACATAGTTTTCTAATTCCATTAAAACTATATATTATACATATTTCTTTATAAAACCTTATATATAACTCCAAAAATTACCAAACTATACCAAGAGGTTATAAACATCATTACTAACCTTATACTTCCTCTAAATTTCGGTTTTACCACATATGTTACCCATTTGTAACAATTTACAAAATATCTTATATTATACTATATAACTCACATAAACTCCAAATTTAACCAAATAAATTTCTAAAAATTCCTAATAACCTAGGTTTTACTAAACTCCATTTGTACCCCAAGTTTTCGGAAATTACATATAGCCCATTTTTTATAAATCTTTTACAATTTAATACGTATCTTATTATAAGATAGTATTTTAATTTCTTAAATTTTTCCAAACTTGGTCAAAGTCTCCTATATAGTCAACTTTGACTTCTAATACCAAATGGGAACCAATTTTTCGGTAATCACTAATAAAACCTATACTTTTTCTATTTTTTACAATTTTGACCCAAAACTTATAAAATGTTATAATTTTTTATAAATTCATTTAAAAACCCTAAATGCTCTAATTAAGCCCACGGCTTTCTAATTTCCTAGTAATTACGAATTGGCCCAATTTTAATTATAAGCATAATAAAACTAAATAAGCTTATAAACTTAAATTAAAATGGCCTAATGACATGGCCTTATTACACACCTTGAACTTGCAAAATAATTTCACAATAAATGTCTCAAATATAGCATATATTCTCGGCCTCACCTTGGTTTAATTATTTTTCCACATAATGTCATAATTTGACCATTATGTTAATAAATCTCTTAAATGACTAGCTTAATTATCTTAGTCTTTTTTTTCCATTTTAGGTCAATATGACCCATATTTATAATTTCACTCTCGGCCATTTGTATGGGCTCGGTCACTTGTAGGAAAATTCACCACTTCATTTAGACATGTTTTATACACTACCCAAACAGATATGGTTATACTCCAAGCTTGAGCT
This sequence comes from Limonium bicolor, assembly GCA_023374045.1. Taxonomy (NCBI): domain Eukaryota; kingdom Viridiplantae; phylum Streptophyta; class Magnoliopsida; order Caryophyllales; family Plumbaginaceae; genus Limonium; species Limonium bicolor. Next base: position 22,379,557 of record CM041783.1, on the reverse strand, counting down.
TAACCATAAGAATAATTAATGTAAGATTTAAGGCAAAATCACCTTAAAAATGCAAGGGAAGTTCTAGGTGGGTTCGGCCTGAATCAAACACACCACAAGGTGTTAGATCCACCATATTGACTAGGAAATAGCTAGATCACAACAAGCTACCTTGTTATTAGGTTTTACCTTGGAAAATGCCTTAAAAAGAGAGTATTTCTCTTGGATCTCGGCCACACTTGCTCCAAATGGCTAACCAACTGAATGAACATGTAAATATGAAGATTATGAGTGTATAAACTAACTCATAAAAATTCAAGGAAGAAAACCGGATGTAGAGTGGAGAGGCTTAAGGTATGTTTTACCTTAAAATGCAATTTTGAGCAACCTTGGTCCCTCTACTTGTCTCAACCGAGTTTGGAAGTTGTTCTAACCTGAACACTGAGAATAAGCCATAGGAACAGATGATCTACGAAATCTAAGTGTAGTAGTGAAGAGATGAAGAAAAGGGCTACAAATGACCTTAAAACACTTACCTTAAGCTTAGGAGTTAGATCTGCCTTCCATGCTCAAGAACCAGACTTGAGAGCTTCTAGGAAGGGGAGGAACTCGGCTGGGCAGAAGGGAATCGGACAAGAGCAAGAGAAGAGTGAAAGGCTTGAATAATTGAAAAAAAGTAGGTTTTACTATTGCAACTTGAATATTAGGTATTCAATTTGTCTACTAATGATTGTGAGCTGTCTCCTCCCTCCTTGCCTTGCCGATCTCCATGGTCTAAATGGGTCAATTAATTGACCATTGACCATACTTGTCAATATTGACTCATCGGGCCCCACTTTAGGGTTTTTTATTATATTTTAAATATTAAATTTGTAAAAATCTAAATTTTCTGGAATTAAATCCTAATATGATATAATATGATAAAATATCATATTAAGGGTAATTATAATCTTTAAGCCATTAAAAATCAATTAAAAGGCAATCTCCAAAAACGTGCTTTAAGGTGTTTTAGCGCACATTTTTGTGTCACAGGGTGTTCCTGAGCTTAGTTCTCCTTGAGAACGGTTTTTTTGTGTTCCTTACTTCATTATAACACTTAGGAATCCACTTTGGATCCTATTTGAGGTCATAAAATCTTTATGGTGTCTTAAAGCACATTTTTGGCTTTACCGATCTTAAGGCGTGTTTTGCCTTGTTGAGATCTTTTAGATTGTTCCCCAATAATGTTTAGATGTTTATTAATCATCTTAGATCATTAATAGATCATTTAATTATATTTTAAAGGTTAGGGGTATTTCAGTCTACCCCCCTTAAAAAGGCTTCGTCCCGAAGTCCTTAATCCTCTACAGTTCACCTAAGGAATCAAGTTCCACTAAGTAGCCAAACAGTCCATTGCTAGGGAGTAATTCCCACTAGGTTCAGACCTAGTCTATACATACAGCATATATTAAATAACCAAACTCATGGTATAAACTCATTCACATCACAGCACTAAACAAGGTGCACATCCAACTCATTAATCAAAAGTACTCAGCGGTACTATGTATATATTCAACCAGGTGCACTAAGGCACATACATAAAATGTATCATACATACAATCATCCAAACAACACGTATGACATAGCATACTACCAAAACACACCACAAAATAACAAGACCTAAAGCACAACATGTGCGCAAGCCAAGTGGTGTCTACCCCCCTTAAAAAGGGTTTGACCACGAACCCGTACAAGTATCACAGCTACTACTCGAAGAGTGCTGGGTACTTTGCTCTCATGGAGTCCTCTAACTCCCATGTAGCCTCCTCCACCTCATGGTTCGACCAGAGAACCTTGACCATGCTAACGGTCTTGTTCCTAGTCTGCCTCGTCTTCGTATCGAGAATGCGGAGTGGTACTTCCTCATATCGTAGAGCGGGGTCCAACTCTAAAGTCTCTGGCTGCAAAACGTGTGATGGATGGGGCACATACTTCTTCAACTGTGAAACGTGAAAGACGTTGTGCACCCTCCCGAGCTCTACTGGTAAATTCAGTCTGTAGGCTAACGGGCCCACTCGCTCCCTAATCGCATAAGGTCCATGTAAACCCCTACCATTAGTACAGTGCTTACCGTCCAATCTCCATACATATCAGATACACGCAGCGGAAATATACTTACATACAATGGGTGATACAATGCCGTTAGTCACCCCACGTGACTAACAAGGCTACTACCTCTACATACAGCATCGGTCTGATGGACCGGAATCCCGAGTACTACGCATCTAGAATACATACTCCATTCATCAATCAATTACAACAAAACTCCATTCAGTACTTACCCCTCTTCAATCCATACAATACAATTACTTAACCGAGTCTACTAGGATCCTTATACAATTATCATATCCCTTCCAAGTTCATACATACACCCTAAGAGACTACTTACTACCCATTCCTCACTACTACATTACTTTCTAAATACAAAGGGTGTGCTAGTTGTTACACCTCTACATTCTACTACTACTATCCAATGTAGTCGCCGGTCTCGTGCCTTGACCCACATTCGCTTCGGGTACCTGCACACTAAAAAATGTCCCCCGAAGGGGTCAGCTTTCGCCGAGCATGATAACCGCATACCCCGCGTACTAGTGAGGGTACGCCGACCACTTGGTCGAATACATGCGGTTGATTTCATTCAAACATGCATGCATACATGCTCTTATACACAATACAACAATACGTACGCAAGGCATACACACATACATACACTTCATTGCATACAAGAAGTACAACATAAACCATCCAATACATACTTACCTTCTTCCGATACACGTACTCATTACATACACAATACACATTCTTGTTAGCTTCATTGGTCCACCCGGGTTAATCGGGTGGAGATTACTCTTTTACTCGTTACTTCATACATACGCATACTTACTCATACATACTACGGATCCATACTACTTACTCTTACTCTTACTCAAGTTAAGTCATCGGGACCTCCGGCCCTGGGGACTACACCGTCCCACCTCCGGGATTTACTTGACTCACCAATCCGGGATGCTTACCCATTTAGGGATTTGGGCCGCGGACCAGTTTAAGAGTCAGGAATTGCAGCCAACCTCTTGTGACTTCCGCATCCTCGACGTGGCCGAAGCTATTCGGACTTGTACTCATTCCAATTTACTCACTTAAGTTAGGAGTTAGATAGTTAGGAATTAGCACAAGTCAATCCAAGCCACAATAATACAATACACATATTCACATACATACGAGGTACAATACATTACACAAGTACAATACGAGGTTCGAATACCATTCATCATCATTCATATATTTCATGAATATACAAACTAGTGCTCCAGACAATAAATATCAAGCACAACAGAGTCAAGCACAGGTAAGTGCAATTAGTCCGATTCATGCATTTATCTTATTTAGGTGGTCAAATAAGCACACAAATCGGGTAACCAGATTAGGATACAGGGCATGAAGAAATCATACCTTTCACCGTTGTACTTGTATCCCAACGTTCCTCCGGTGTTCACAAATCAAATCCTATGATTTACATACAATCGAATAATTAATCTAACTATCATTAATTTAATTCGATTATCCTTACGTTTCCTAACTCGTACTTACTAAGTCTTTACATTCCTATACTCACATTTTATTTACTTACTTTTCATTGTTTAACAATGGTATACTTCATATATACTCATATGTATAGGTGGGTATACATATACTATATATATATACTAATCATAATCTTTTAGTTTTTTTTTTTTTTAAGTTTTGACCCGACCGACCCACCCTGGGTCGGACCCATGGGTCGGTCGGCTGCAGAGACTCCAATTACAGAAAATTCCAACCCGACCGACCCAGCCAGGGTCGGTCCTTGGGTCGGTCCGTTACAGAAGCAATTCCCGTCAAAAATTCCTACTCGACCGACCCAGTCAGGTCGGTCCCCTGGGTCGGTCGGATGCAGAAGCTTCCGAGATAGCAATTTTTCGGGTCGACCGACCCTGCTAGGGTCGGTCCTAGGGTCGGTCCAGCCCAGTACTTATTTTAATTGCTCATTTTGAACTTCAAACTCTACTCAATCCACACCCAATCTTTTCCTACTCATTTCCACATGTTTCCTACATGTTTAAGCACTAATTAAATCCTCTAACTCACCTTAGTCCATCCATCAAATTCATTACTAAATCCATCAACCAATTTACACAATTTCCTCACTTCCTCTCAACACCTATAACAGTTTTTCATTCTCTAATGCTACAGATTTTTCATTTCCTCTTCCCATTATTCCTATGGCTCTTCTATAGCCTCATTTGCATTATACTCAACCTAAAGCCTTACTCACTACCTTACTCACTCATCCAAGTCTCACACATTAATTATCCCTTGTTTCTCCAACACAATTCATTACCTCTTGCTACAGATTTTTCCTTAAACCTTTACCATTCAATACCCCCTCCATTAATGCTACTCCCAACATTCTAAATCCATTACTTTGCCACTCTAGTTCTCCTCATTACCAAGACCCTCTTCAAACCTGTTTTCAAGGTACTAAACTACTCACTTAAACTCTCCAAATTCACTTAGTTATTACCTAGGTAGTTTTCCTCTCTTACACAACTAAGTCCTCCTATTTCCATACAAATTTGGGCAGAGGTTCCCCTATAATTTTAACATTGCCCACATACATATTCAGCTCACACATCCATTCTAGTTCACAATTCAACACTTATTTCACCTGTTTCAATAGCCAAAAATATACAAGCCCCCATATACAATACCAATACTAAAATTCTCATAAAAATTCCTGCACTCAAACATTGACTCCCATCTATGTTTTCCATAAGTTTTACATATCTTTTAAAGGTTTAAAACATTCATATTCTCTTACACATTACACTACTAGTACATCATCATTTCCAATCCTTATTTTCATTACTAAAAATCTGTTACACACTCATTTACAAAGCTACACAAGAACAAGTATATTTACCTTGTTATTTCACAAGCTTCTTCTTTCTTTCTCCTTCCTCTTTCCTTCTTCTTTCTCACCGGTTTGTGAACCATTTCTTACACTACAACCCATTGATATACACATTTCAATACACCATTCTAATATACAATTTAACCCTAACCCTTAAGTAAGTTCTAATATAGGTTTTAGGGTTTAGAATTTATATTACCTCCCAAGAGTGCAAATGAAGCTTGGAGTGGTTCAAGAACAAGATTTCCAACTCCTTCAACAAGCCAAAATCGGCTAGAACACAAGAGACCAAACAAGGGTTTAGTCTAAAATTCGTTTTGCCATTTAGGCTAGAAAAAGATGGAGTTTTTGAAGATATTTTTACCTTAGAAGAACAAGGAGAACAAGGGCCTTCTAATGGTGGTGTTGAAGCTCCAAATGGGGTATACCCATAAAATCGAAAATGGTTGTTTTTGGATTTTGGAAAGATGGAAATGTAGCTCTTGAGGAGAGGATTACAATGGTGTAATTTTTGCAATTTTTGGAGAAGTTTGGAGAGAGTTACAAAGGAGAGAAGTAGAGGTTTTTGTTGTTTTTCTTATTCTTCCATGGCCATCGGTTGGAGGTTGAAGAAGAAGAAAAGAGAGTGTGAGGGTGGGGGATTTACGTGAGTGAGAGGAAATGAGATAGGAGAGAGAATATGTGTGAGTGTGAGAGTAATAAAGTAAGGGGGTGTTTTTACTTTATTGTTTTTTTTGTTGTTTAGTAAATAAGGAGAGTGTGAGGAGTGTGAGAGGAGGGTCCAAAATCGGACACACCAACACACACATATTCACTTTTACTTTTATTTTCAAAATGGACACATAAGTTTGGTCTATTTATATTTCTACCCCACAACTTCCCGTTTTTGACAGTTTTTACTAATCTCTCGTTTTATTGATTTTATTGGTCCCAAAGCTTCACTAATATTTATTAATGATTATTTAGTTGACCAAAATTGTTACGAGTCTATTTGACCCGCTTAAAGACACGTTTTCCCGGTTACCTCGAAAAACGTGCTTCAAGGTTCGTTAGTGATTTTAATCCATTTTAAGGATCCGTTTTCTTCGGGATTTGTTCCCTAATATTTATTTAGGCTTAATTAAGCCTTTAGAATCCTTACAATACGCTAACCGAGGTCTCATACCTCCTATGGTCATTTAACGCTTATTTAGCGTTTTACGCTTTTTAAGCGTTTCTTTATTTCTTTTGGTTTTATTTTTCTTTACCAATATTACTTAAGCATTATTAGGCTCTTAATTACATATTAGGATAATTTAATCGCCATATTTAAGGTCGGGGTATTTCAGTCCAACATACTTTGGGCTCAACTTGCCCTTCTGCCCAAACCAGAATATTCCCTTCATGGGTGACACTCTGAGGAATACCATATCGTCGGTAGTGAACTCAATGTCCCTCCTCTTGGTGTCTGCATTTGCTTTGTGCCGGTCCTGAGCTGCCCTCATGTTCTTGCGAATCTGTAGGACATCCTCCTTAATCTGCTCTAGGTACTCCGGTCCTAGAAGCGTAGTCTCGCTGGCCTCATCCCAGCATAAAGGAGTCCTACACGGTCGACCATAAAGTGCCTGGAATGGTGGCATCTGTATCGAGGAGTGGTAGCTGTTGTTGTAGGCGAACTCTATCAAGTGTAGACGCTCTAACCAGCTCCCCTGAAAATCTAAGGCACATGCTCTTAGCATGTCCTCCAGTGTCTGGATGGTCCTCTCACTCTGACCGTCGGTCTGTGGATGGAACGCCGTACTAAGCTTCAACTTTGTACCCAAGGCTTCCTGAACCTGTCCCCAGAATCTGGACAAAAATCGAGGGTCCCTATCAGAAACAATAGTCTTTGGCACACCATGGTGCCGGATCACCTCCTTCTGGAACAAGTCCACTAACTTCGGAACGTTCCAGGTATCCTTCATAGCAACAAACTTTGCCACCTTCGTCAGACGGTCCACAATGACCCAAATCGTGTTCAGTCCTCCCTTAGTCGGTGGGAGACCGACAATGAAATCCATCGAGATGTCCTCAAACTTCCAGCAAGGAATAGGCATAGACTGCACTAAACCTCCGGGTCTCCTATGCTCAAACTTAACCTTCTGACAGGTCAAGCATCTAGCCACGTACTCAGCTACATCCTTCTTCATCCCGCTCCACCAAAAATGAACCTTCAAATCCTTATACATCTTCGACGAACCAGGGTGGACGGATAAGGACGAGCAATGAGCCTCCTGGAGTATCTTCTCCTTCAGATCAGGAGACGACTCCGGAATACATAATCGGCCATTCAGTCGTAACATGCCATCATTACACAGTTCAAAATCATACTTCTGTCTCTCAAAACAACCCTCTGACATTTTCTGTTTGATGCTCTCCAAATACTGATCACTCTCCTGAGCAGCTCGTATCTCATCAATCATACTGCTGCTTGCTACTAGTGTAAATAATGAATGAGCTCTGCGGCTCAGGGCGTCGGCAACTACATTTGCTTTGCCCTCTTTGTACCTCAGGTCTATGTCGTAGTCCTTCAAGAACTCGACCCATCTTCTCTGTCGCATGTTCAACTCCTTCTGAGAAAAGAGATGTTGTAGACTCTTGTGGTCAGAGTAGATAGTGACTGTCACACCATACAAATAATGTCGCCAGATCTTCAAAGCGAAGACTACTGCGCCTAACTCAAGGTCGTGTGTGGGGTAATTCACCTCATGCTTCTTCAGCTGTCGGGATGCGTAGGCAACTACCTTCCCGTGCTGCATAAGCACACAGCCTAGACCGGTTCCAGAGGCATCACAGTATACCTCGAACCCATCGGTGCCCTCAGGTATAGTAAGAACGGGCGCCGATGTCAGGAGATCCTTCAGCGTCTGAAAGGACTGCTCACACTCTGCAGACCATAAGAACTGGGATTCCTTCTTCATTAGATTAGTCATTGGTTTGGCCTCCTTGGAGAAGTCCTTCACGAATCTTCGATAATACCCTGCCAAACCCAGAAAGCTACAGACGTCTATGACTGTCTTCGGCCTTGGCCAACTCTTCACTGCCTCAATCTTAGCAGGATCTACAGATATGCCGCTAGCTGATATAATGTGTCCTAGGAATGACACGCTGTCCAACCAGAACTCACACTTAGAGAGTTTGGCATACAGCTGGTTCTCTCTCATAACATTCAACACCTGTCTCAAATGTAACTCATGATCTTCCTTGGTCTTTGAATAGATCAGAATATCGTCGATGAAGACTACAACTGAACTATCAAGTTGTTCTCTAAAAAGGCGGTTCATCAAATCCATGAATATGGCTGGCGCATTCGTCAATCCGAATGGCATAACGGTGAACTCGTAGTGTCCATACCGTGTCCTGAAAGCTGTCTTCTCAATATCACCCTCTGCAATCCTAATCTGATGGTAGCCAGATCTGAGATCTATCTTCGAGAACACACTGGCCCCTCTCATCTGATCAAATAAATCATCTATCCGTGGTAATGGGTACTTGTTCTTGATTGTAACCGCATTAAGCTCGCGGTAGTCGATGCAGAGTCGCATACTGCCGTCCTTCTTCTTGACGAACAGTACTGGAGCACCCCAAGGAGAAACACTAGGTCGTATGAATCCCTTGTCTAGGAGGTCCTCCAGCTGTAGCTTCAGCTCCCTCATCTCAGTCGGTGCCATACGGTAGGGTGCCTTAGCAATAGGGCCCGTACCTGGCAACAAGTCGACGGCGAACTCAACCTCGCGCACAGGCGGCATGCCTGGCAGCTCATCAGGAAATAAGTCGGGAAAATCTACCATGACTGGAATGTCTACGTCCGTCACGTCGCTCTGTCTCGTGTCCTGTACATAACAGAGGAAGGCCTGTCGGCCCTTCCTAACATCCTTCATCAGGGACAATGCTGACACGATCTTGACTGTCGGCTCTCTCCTCACACTGCGGTATGACACTGTCCTGCCGCTCGGCCCTTTCAGTAGTAGTCGATGCTCTGCACAATGAAGGCGGCCCCTATGCTTCTGTAGATCAATGGGGAAGGTCTTAGTCATAATGCTGATCTCTAACCCTGTATACTGTCTAGTGCAACCTACTTTCTCCTTCGAAGGAAGGGTAACTGAAAAGTCTGAAAGCTGTTCGGGGGTGGCCCCCAGCTTCTTAGCAAATGCCGAGGAAATAAAAGAATGCGAAGCCCCTGAGTCGAACAATATGGAAGCACTAACACCATCAACAGGAAAGGTACCTGAGATCACCTCTCGTATCAGCATCGAGTCCCAATAAACCACTAATTTACTGTTGTTTGTAATTGCCATACCTGTGATGACATTACCAGACTCCTTGGCTTGCGCCATGTCTAGGATGCAGATGGTACCCTCCTTTCCATTTCTACCTGAAGTTATGAATTATCGGTATCAACAAAACTGAACACATATACTTGAAGGTAGAAAACTCTTATTTCATTCATTCCAACTGTATTATACAAGGTTACACACCTAACTACTACTATTACATCAGTACTGTCTGAAGGTCAAATTTAAACGGCCGGGTCGGATGTGGGTATCATTCACTAAAGCTGGTGGTGCGGTATTGAGCTTAATGCTCTTAATACCATGATATACAAGCCTCGACTCTCCACCAAACACCAACACATCCCCAGACTTGAGGGTGATCTTGCTTGCTAGATCCATCCTCTTCTGGTCTCCATAAATGAACTCAGCATCATCACCGATGGAGAATGACACAACCGGTATTCCTCTGGTGATGGACTCGGTCGTCTCATCACGGTCCTGGTGCATTCCAAGCTTTCCTCCCTGCTCATAGTAGTTGATGATGCAAACGTCAGGTGTCATGTCGGGTAATGGATAAGTCTCACAGTCTTGAGCAATATCCATTGCGTTTCTCACCAAGGTAAGGAAACTCTCAGGTATCTAGGTATGATACGTCACCTACCATCCTCACCTCTCGATAAACCCTAGCTTGTGGATCCCAATCTTTCCCTAAGCACATCATGTGCAGTTTCATTCTAGAACCACTATTAAATACAGGGGTATAAAAACCTCCTATGCCCTTACCCAAAGCTCTACACTCATTCACTATGGTGATTTGCTCATCTAGGGTTAGGAACTCTCTGAGAAGTATCATGCCCGGTCTGACTACATGACACAACTCACTAGGGTACTCCCGTCTTTCTTCCACGGGTCTAGGTGATCTCTGTCTTGTAAGTGTGGGATAGCAGATGTCGAAATCTCCTAAGAGGTAACAGGTTTCCTAGGTAAGTTGTTCATCTAAAGCGGTAACTTAAACACACATTCATGCTAAGGTAAAGCGTTTAACACTTAGTCATGCTTCATACAATGGTTAAGGTTTCAAATGCTAACCTTCACCGCGCTGGGTACTAGTGCCAGCGCCTGAAGCTCCCGCTGCATTCAGCATACGGTTGCCCGGCGGGTTCCTCTGGCTGGTTTTGCTGTTGTGGCTGCTGATGCTGCTGCCCTCTGGGCTTGGGGCGCCGCCCCCTCTGGCCACCTCGAGCTCCACCTCCTCCAGTAGGTGCGCTCTGAGTCCCCTTCTGCGGGCGGTACGCTCGGCTCTCTGGATTAGCAAAGCACTCGAACGACCTGTGGCCCTTCTTTCCACAATGGTGGCAGTCCACCGCTTGCCCGGTGCAGTCGACACCCGGGTGGTCTTTACCACAGCGCTTGCAATGAAAGTGGCGCTGGGGTGCAGAACCTATTATCATATCACACTCAGATTAATACAAGGATGGTAATGGGTGTAGTACACAATTCATTCACAAGGTTAGATCGCTTACCCTTAGGGGGTACAGATCTAAGAGGCTGCACATCGTAGGTAGGCCCGGTCAGCAACGGGACCTTGTCCTTGCCCTTTTGGCTGGCCTGCTCCTTCTTCTTCTCCCTCCAGGAGAACTTTTTCTTCCTGTGATCGTCAAAGTGTCAGGAATAGCAGGTATAAAAGCAGGCAGTAAGTAAGTAATTTAAATGGATTAAATAACTTAAGGTGGTTCTTACTTCCAGCCCTTACTGCCTCCGCTTCCAGCCTCAGTCTCCGCCTCTTTCTCTGGGGCCTTACGCTTCTGCCCCTGGCCGTCCTCCCGTGTTCACCATCATCTCAGTCCGAGAAGCAGCGTCATAACACTCCTGTAATACATCAATGAGTTCCCCGAACTTGTAATAAATCAAACTGAGTTATAGGTATAACTGTCAATTAATTTTTACCTGGACCGTAGGGTACAAGGTAGCACCCATGGCGGCCTTAATAGCATATCTCAACCCGCCTCTAAATTTCTCCACCTTCACAGCATCAGAATAAACAACTCCTGGGACGAAGTCCAAGAGCCCAATAAACAAGGAGTAGTACTGATCTACTGTCATACTACCCTGCCTCAGGGCCTCAAACTCCTCCCTCTTCCTCTGCTTCAAATGAGCAGGATAGTACTTCTCTCTCAACAATTCCACAAAACCAGTCCATCCAAAACCCTCTATAGCAAGATAATGTGCCTTCACGGACCTCCACCACGTGCTGGCAGCGTCCTTCAGGTGAAAGGCTGCTATATCGACTCGGTGCTCAGCAGGCACATGTATGGCATCAAGGCCTTCTCGTGCTCAACAATGTATCTCTCCAGGACAGTGGGGTCAGCAACTCCATCATAGGTAGGTACTCCGTGTCAGCTACGCTCTTCAGCCAATTCGGCTCTCTAGGTGCGGGTACGGGTGGGACTACCGGTGGTGCAGGTGGTGCTCCTATGGATACCTCCCATCTGGGCTAGCTGAGCGAAGACGGCAGCTACCGTCTCAGCCACGCCCACGGCTGGGGCCTCCGGAGGACCTGCTCCAGGCCCGCCGCCTCTTCCACCACCTCCTCTACCTGCTGATCGCCTCCCAGAAGACATCTGAAGAATTCAAAGTTATCAACACTCGGTACAAATACCGTACTTATCTCAACCATAAGTTCACATAGCCCTAAAAGGCATAAAACACATTGTCCCCGACAATCTCCTAACTCAAATCTTTACAACTATCTCCTTGGTACTGGTGTGTGAATAACCTAGGCTCACGGTACTTAAACTACTATCTCTTGTAATCAGAGCGGTACTCCGCTCTGATACCACTTTTGTAACACCCCTACTAATCCTTCTAAATAATATAATCGCAGCGGTAAATAACAATTGTCGTTCTAATGGTGTCACAGTTATCACTCGCCCATACGGGTGATAACGAGTTACCTGATAATCAACATGCGAAACGTTTCCCGCAGTGACCACAAGAGATAGATAGTAGTACTTAAACAATTTAAAACAAATCTAACAACAACCAATTATTACAGACCGTGAGCATCTAAACCAAATACACCTCGGTTAAACAACCCGAGTCCAAAACAACCTGAGTATCACACCGTACCAAGTCTAAACCAACAGTATATCACAATAGTCACGCCTCGCTGCGACCCACCAGCTAGTCACCTGCATGAAAATGGTTTGTGGTATGGAATCAGCCCCTGCTGAGTATGTCACATGCCCCGTCATGCCCCCAAAGACCCCTCAATTATTTGGTCGAGAGCATGAGGTTCATTACATGCAATACCGTTTTAATATTTAAAACTGTAAAACAATAACAGTAATATCCATACAATAACACAACCATCACATATATAATATAACCACAAGTATAACCAATGAACAACCAAGCGAAACAACGAGAATAATAAACAAGTACTAGTTCTCGTCCATGGTGTAGAAACCAATATCGTTCGCCACTGTATAATTCAACTGTATTTTTGTTCAGTTATACCTAGTGACAATGTCTCGTTAAAACGACATGTCTCTAGTTACCCATATATTATGGCGGGTCACCCACGGCAGTAGCCACTCCAACGGTAGAGTCTCCGACCAACGAGCCATTCTAGCTCACGGGAAATTTTCTTGATACTTGCGGACCCGTACGCGGACATCCTGGTATCGTTTTTGTGATCACAGCGCGCACCAAGAGCCACATCCTTGGCTTTACTTTCCCATTCCTTTTAATTAATTATTCCATCGCATCGCATTACCAAATTTTCCTAACACAGCAGACTAAGGTCATTAGTCCAATCCGGAGTCTGTAAACTCGGGATCCAGTGTTAGATACGAGAGCGGCGTATAGAAAGGCCAATGCTCCGTATAAAAGTCTCGGATAATATGTATATCTTATTATCCTAGTGCTACAACGTTTTTCTGACGATCCTTATATTTCATATAAGATAGCACCATAGCCGCTAGTTCGTTTTATATATATAGGTCCATATATACGAACCGTACTGTTAACTCAACAACAGTAATAATAAGCAGCTATAAATATACAATTCATGCATATTAATTATCACATTCAGACAAACAATCTTATCACAGATCACACAGAAGTCTGAACTGAGGAAGCCCTCAGAGACAATCAGAGACACATAACAACATACCGTTCACCCTGATGTATTACGGTGGAGTATGAATCAGCAAGATCCTATGCTCCGTGTGTCGTCTCTAAGTCTAACACATAATGCTACTGATTAGCATACGTATAACAACACAATCCTACGGTACCCCGTACCGTCACTAACAACTCCCGGTTAACCCCCCGTTATAAACTGTCAATGTTTGTCGGGCTTTCGGTTTAACTCGAGATTGGAAAGTGTTATTACATGCGTAGTCTTCTCGTATATTAATATACTTATTGTTGAACTTGTTATCGCATGTGACTTAACATCACCTTGTATGTATAGTTTGTTTTCATTATTGCATGTGATCCTTTGTCATGCACTATGCATCTCACCTTAGTATTTATTTTCTAAGGTTTGTCTCTTTTTTTTTTTAAATTCAATGTGGTATAATTCATATGTAAACAATACTTTGAATATAAATCCTTATTATCCCATGTATACTCTTAACATTAGAATTCCACATCTAATGTTTGTAATTCTTTTCCCTTTTATCATATGTCATTTTAATTATGAAACACATGGTCATTAAACCATATTATTTTTTCCACCATAACATATATTTATTTATGTGTATGTATTTGTGGAACTATTTTCTATATGGTAAATCTTATAATATATATTCATTCTTTTAAAATACCTCTTATATTATAAATGTTATAACTCTTATAACATTAAAACCATATTATAAATTCCATTTAAAAATGTTAATATTTCCGAACAGCACCTATGTTCTTAAATATTTACAAAATCCACCACTTAATTAATATAATGTTACATTATAGTTATATAACATATATTATGACATTTAAGTCATTAAAACAATTATAACCTATAGTTATATTTTGTTTATAAAATACCAAATAGCCCCTTATATTTTCGGCTTCCATTATATACCACTAAACTTCTATAAATCACAATTCCATCCCAATTTATAATACATAGTTTTCTAATTCCATTAAAACTATATATTATACATATTCTTTATAAAACCTTATATATAACTCCAAAAATTACCAAACTATACCAAGGTTATAAAATTATTCCTAACCTTATACTTCCTTAAATTCGGTTTTACCCATTGTTACCCATTTGTAACAATTTAAAAATCTTATATTATACTTATATAACTCATATAAACTCCAAATTTAACCAAATAAATTTCTAAAAATTCCTAATAACCTAAGGTTTGTACTAAACTCCATTTAGTACCCCAAGTTTTCGGAAATTACATTATGCCCCATCTTTTATAAATCTTTTACAATTAATACTTATCTTATATAAGGTAGTATTTTAATTTCTTAAATTTTCCAAACTTGGTCAAAGTCTCCTATATAGTCAACTTTGACTTCTAATACCAAATGGGAACCAATTTTTCGGTAATCACTAATAATAACCTATACTTTTCTATTTTTACAATTTTGACCCAAAACTTTATAAAATGTTATAATTTTTATTAAATTCATTTAAAAACCCTAAATTGCTCTAAATTAAGCCCACGGCTTTCTAATTTCCTAGTAATTACGAATTGGCCCCAATTTTAATTATAAGCATAAATAAAACTAAATAAGCTTATAAACTTAAATTAAAATGGCCTAATGACATGGCCTTATTACAACCTTGAACTTGCAAAATAAATTTCACAATAAATGTCTCAAAATATAGCATATATTCTCGGCCTCACCTTGGTTTAATTATTTTTCCACATAATGTCATAATTTGACCATTATGTTAATTAAATCTCTTAAATGACTAGCTTAATTTATCTTAGTCATTTTTTTCCATTTTTAGGTCAATATGACCCATATTTTAATTTCACTCTCGGCCATATATCTTTTAAGGTGTTTATACCTTGATTATTCCTTGTATGGGCTCGGTCACTTGTAGGAAAATTCACCACTTCATTTAGACATGTTTAATACACCAAAACAAGATATGGTTATACTCCAAGCTTGAGCTTAACCATAAGGAATAATTAATGTAAGATTTAAGGCAAAAATCACCTTAAAAATGCAAGGGAAGTTCTAGGTGGTTTCGGCCTGAATCAAACACACCACAAGGTGTTAGATCCACCATATTGACATAGGAAATAGCTAGATCACAACAAGTTGCCTTGTTATTAGGTTTTACCTTGGAAAAATGCCTTAAAAGAGGTATTTCTCTTGGATCTCGGCACACTTGCTCCAAATGGCTAACCAACTGAATGAACATGTAAATATGAAGATTATGAGTGTATAAACTCATAAAAATTCAAGGAAGAAAACCGGATGTAGAGTGGAGAGGCTTAAGGTATGTTTTTACCTTAAAATGCAATTTTGAGCAACCTTGGTCCCTCTACTTGTCTCAACCGAGTTTGGAGTTGTTCTAACCTTAGAACACTGAGAATAAGCCATAGGAACAGATGAGCCACGAAATCTAGTGTAGGTAGTGAAGAGATGAAGAAAAAGGGCTAAAAATGACCTTAAAACACTTACCTTAAGAGCTTAGGAGTTAGATCTGCCTTCCATGCTCAAGAACCAACTTGAGAGCTTCTAGGAAGGGAGGAACTCGGCTGGGCAGAGGGAATCGGACAAGAGCAAGAGAAGAGAGTGGAAAGGCTTGAAATTGAAAAAAGTAGTTTTACTATTGCAAATTAATATTAGGTAGCAATTTGTCTATAATGATTGTGAGCTGTCTCCTCCCTCCTTGCCTGCCGATTCCATGGTCCAAATGGGTCAATTAATTGACCATTGACCATACTTGGTCAATATTGACTCATGCGGGCCCCACTTTAGGGTTTTATTAATATTTTAATATTAAATTTGTAAAAATTCGTAAATTTCTGGAATTAAATTCCTAATATGATATAATATGATAAAATATCATATTTAAGGGTAATTATAATCTTTAAGCCCGTTAAAAATCAATTTAAAAGGCAATCTCACAAAAATGTGCTTTAAGGTGTTTTAGCGCACATTTTTGTGTCACAGGGTGTTCCTGAGCTTAGTTCTCCTTGAGAACGGTTTTGTTGTGTTCCTTACTTCATTATAACACTTAGGAATCCACTTTGGATCCTATTTGAGGTCATAAAATCTTTATGGTGTCTTAAAGCACATTTTTGGCTTTACCGATCTTAAGGCGTGTTTTGCCTTGTTGAGATCTTTTAGATTGTTCCCCAATAATGTTTAGATGTTTATTAATCATCTTAGATCATTAATAGATCATTTAATTATATTTTAAAGGTTAGGGGTATTTCATGCGCGCTTCTATTTTTTTTTGTTTTTTAACGTTTTTTGACAAAAAATTAAAGTGAAATTGAAAGTTACCTAAACTAGGGTTTCGGAGGCAAAATTAGGTCAAATTTTTATTTCGTCCGTAGCCACGGACCTAATGTCCGAGACCACGGACCCCAGTTGAATTAAGTGATTTCGAAAACAGAACTAAAATAAAAACGCAAACTTGAAAAGTCCGGGGCCACGGACAGGGTGTCCGTGGGCCCAGACATGTATTGACAGAAACCCTAGAATTTGAAAAATTGAAAAATATAAAATCCTGCCACCGTCTGTGGGTGTCCGTGGTCACGGACAACCCACGGACAGTGGGTTTTTGATGGTTCCCGAGGGTGTTTTGAGCTCAAATTTTATGGGTGTGTAGCCTGAAAGATTTTAAACACGTTAGTAACTGAAAGAACTCAATTTGACATCAAAATTAATACGAAACTTAGCAAACAAGTAACAAGGCAGTAGCTAAAACAATTAGCGATACAGAAGCGAAAAAGAGTTAGTTTAAGCCCAAATTTTGAGGCAAGACTGATAATGTCGTGGAGAGTTAGGAAAGTGGAATTTCTACCTGTTTTAACTTCGGGTTCACAACGATTCTTCACACCGGGATTCGTCGAGTGCTCCGTTTGTGGCAGACCCGAAAGGTTTTCGAACCAAGCTTCTGGTGGTTGGTTGTTCTTGCTGTTCTTCACGTTTTGGTGATGTTTTGTGGGGTTTTGATGATTATTGGTGCTTTGGGGATTGGAAAACGTGTTTAGATGGTGATTTCGGGGGATTTTCGGTATGATTCGGGTGGCCGGGTGTTGAAAAACGTGAGAGAGAGAGAGAGGGGGCTGTGCTTTCTGTCTTCCTAGGGTTCTTGAGCATATGAGATTCTGATTTTATCAAAAAAACCTATCCTTTATATAGACTTTCTTAAAGATAAAGAAAATCTAGTAAAAGTAAGATTTTTTGATATTTTAATTAAGTGACTTCCCAAAGGAATTTTGCTGTGAAATTTTAACCACATGTCAAGGATGACAATTATGAATTTTCTGAAGTGGAATCGGATTTTTTAAATGTTGGAATATTTTTAAATTGAATTTCTCGTCAGATTCAGTCAGAAATTGCTAGAAAATTATTGGAAATTCGAAAAATCAAAATTCCAACGCCATTATGCTTAGAATGTCATCCTCTATCATGGGTTAAAATATCAAAGCATTTCAAGCTGATTTGGGCATCTTTCGGAGGAGAGAGAAAACCTATAGGAGGTCTTAGGAGCCTTAAAAATTACGAAAACGCCCCTGACAATGACGAAACTGCTCCTCATGCCCTGGGATGCGCCAATCGAGCCGGAATCCCTCATTACTCGATTAAATGCCCCTCACAACACCAAAACCTTGTAGACCCTAACCAGGGGGGTCAAAATTTTGGGTATAACACCATGCTTATTATGAGAAGTAGTTGCGTGTATCCCGGTAGCCGACGGGCTGCATGTTAATCATACCATCCAAGGGTTGCTGAGCCCCTTTGGGGCACCATATTATTTTTCAGGAGAATGATCGAAGAAGCGAACTCGTTATAGCATGGAGTACAGAGAGATACTTTTGTTATTTTTGGATGTTGAACCCGAGTTGTGCTTGTACACTCGAGGTGGTATATTTTGGTGAAGTTAGGACTAGAATGATGATTTTTGTACTTTAATGCTCAGTATATTGTGATTTTTGGAAAGTAAGTTTGGAAGGTTGTAATTATGCTCGGGATTCTTGTAATCAGACCGATACAATTTGATAAGTGTCCAAATGAGCATGTTTTATGGGTGTATTATATATATTATATTAGCACTTTTCTTGCTCATTTCTCCACTTTGCTTAGTTTTTCCTCTAGTTTATGTTTTATTGTTTATCTCACAAATTTATTGGTTAAACATTAGGAAAACCAAGCTAGGAGCAAAGTAGACGAAGAGACGAACACATAGGCACAGACGAATCTCAAATCGGAGCTAAAACGAATATTTTAGAGGCAATTGAATTTTGGTCCGGACCAGTGTCCGGATAAGCTGGTCCGGCCGCATACATGCCAGTGCGCCCGTAGAGAAAATCGACATGTCCGGACCAGTCTGGTCCGGACGGTGGTCCGGACACGTCTATTTTGACAGCAATCAGGGTGCATCGACATGGGTGTGAAAAGATAAATTATATTTTATCTTTTCACACCGACACCCCCTTCATTTCTACCCCATTTTCACTATAAATACACCTATAACCCTCCATTAAATCATATCTCATTCCACCCCAAACTTATGCCATTTTTCCTCCACAAAAATACCATAAAACTCTCCGAAAATCATACATCTCATCCACATAAATTCCATACAAACACTTCATCCCATATAAACATTCCATTTCCATACCGTTGTTCTGTCCAACCTCTGCCCAAATATTAGCAGTCAAGATAGTGGAGCTGAATTAATTATCTTTCCCAGATGATTTCTTTTACTTCTTATTCTGTCTTTTTAATTATGTTGGGCTAAAAGGATTTACTCCGGGTGAAGGTGTAATTATAGTTTGTTAATTATGTAATCTATATTTTTACCGGTTTAAATAAATACAGTTTGTTACGATTAAAGTTTATCTCTCGCCTTTTTAATAAATTTCATGAATTTATTAAAATGCTTTACAAAGTCTATTTTGATTAGACCAGTGATAAATAGACAGGTTAATTAATCGATAAATCAGTGGAAAACTTATTTTGATTAAATAAGTTAGTATTTTCAGATGCAAAATATAATTCCTTGCACTTAATCCGTTTACATGTGTTTTGCTCGAATCTAGAATAGACCGAGCATGTTCTGGTAAACGAGTCCTTTTGAGTCTATGATTTAGTCCTTAAGATAATAACAAGAATTTTGCCAAACTGTTAAAATAAAACCGGTAGAGATATCATAATTAATCAGATTATATAAACCTGAACCCGGAGTCCCGTTTAATTTATCTTCTAAACAGTTAATTTTATCTGCTACTTTACTTTTCAGAAACAAGTCAATTAAATTCCCCCCTTTTTGTGACAAGCTTAGGTACTATATTATTTCGCTATAAGTCCCACGGTTTGACCCCGGCCGCTTCTGTTTTACTATACTACTGCGACCGGGATTTTGTTTGCAGCCCGGCAGTTATTTTGAGTATTAATTTCTTTCTCAATTGTTTTAATTACACCAGTTCCAACCACTCTCAATATACAGTCTGCACAATTGTACGTAACAGCCTTGTTAGCCACGTGGGTGGCTAACGACGTGTAACACCACCCCTTTTGTTAGTATTAATGTAATATCTTTCCGCTGCAATTTATTCGTTAAGTGTGGATTTTACGGTTGGGGTGTTATATTCTTTCCTTTTCCTTTCTCCTTTCTTGCTCTTACTTCCTTCTTTGTCCTAGCTTTCTCCTCTTGTTCTTGACTTACCAAAATCGGTCAAGGGGGAGTTTAAAACTTTAATGCTACAACCCATATCAAGGAATACTAATGAGCATTAATGGAAATTCTTAACATCTAAAATCAGCCCTAGAATACAAGAAGGTTTAAAGCTCTAAAAGAGTATTACCTTGGAACTTCTAGGTGGAGTTTTTGAGCATTAAAACAATAAGCTCTAGCACTTCTTGGAAGGGCTAAAAATCGGCTGGAGCGAGAGGGAAACAAGAGCTCAAAATCTGGAAATTTCTAGATTGAAAAAGAGAACTAGAAAAGAGGGACTTTGAGTTTCTTTTTACTTAAAACAACAAGGAGATGAAGGAGCTCACAATGGTGTTCTCAAATCTTTAAATGGGCTTCAGCCATGGAGATGAAAGTGGAGCTTTTCAGATTTTGAAAAGATAGAAATGTTGCCCAAAGAGAGAGGAGTTCAATGGTACAATTTTTATAGCATTTGGACTTGATTTTGGCTTTGAATGGAAGGAGAATGAGTGAGCTGAGTGGGGAGCTTCAAATCGCCATGCTTGGGCTCAAGGAAGAAGAGTGTTCAGATGGGGGAGGAAATCGTGAGACACAAGAGAGGAAAGGAGAGAGAGAGTAAAATGGGTACTCTTTACTTTATTGTTTTGTCCTCTAGTGACTAATAGGAATTAAAGAGAGTGTGAGAGGGGGCTGGGGCCGTCCACACACACAATGAAAAGTCTGATTTTTATTTGCAAATGGAGGGGGGTATTTTGCTCTTATTACAATTAGCACCCCACAAGTTCTTGTTTTTGCACTATTTACTAACCGGAACCCGTTTTCTGGAATTTTCTCGCTTAATTAATTTTAAGGGCTCTAGGCCTTCACTAATGTTAATTCTAGATATTTAATTGACTATAATTATTACGGGTCTATGGTCTATTTAACCCGCTTATAGTCACGTTTTCCCGGTTTTCTCGAAAAACGCGCTTTAAGGTTCATTTGTGTTTTTAATCCGTTTCCTTCGGGAATTGTTCCCACATACTTATTTAGGCATACGTAAGCTTCTAAAATCCTCATTAGCCTAATTAATCACTGTTTTTAAGTTCGGGGTATTTCACGTAGTTTCTTTATTCATAACTTAACAATACTTTGTTTTACAATGTAATATAAAAATTATAATCATATCACAGAAATCGATAACGCACCGCACATAACTAATTTATTCAAAAACGCCGGATGAAACAACCACACCGACAAACAACAGTTTTCAAAACAGCCACATATATAACAACAAAAAACAACCATCAAAACACTATAAAACAACCAATCAAAACAACCACTCTAGAACAACTACAAAACAATTATCATACCGAACAGCGCCAAAACGTTTACATACCTAACGTAGCGAGGACGAGGAGCAACCTTTCCCATTGGTCACGTTTCTTGCACATGACGTCTAGGCCGTGAGCAATAGCCAGAGCTTCCAATCATCCTCACCCAACCCATTTCTCTCTTCTTCAATTCGGGAGTTCATCCAGGTTCCATCGTAGACAGATCTTAGTTTAAATTTAAAAAAACTCCCATCCCCCGGTGAATCCGAATATGTTTTCTTGAGAAAAAGAATTTTTTTTGTTCTTATTAGACTTCACAGAAGGGCGGGTAAGACAAAGGGAGCAGAAATGTCAGCGACTTCTTCAAATCCCAGAACGGTTGAAGAGATCTTCAAGGATTTCAGCGCCCGGCGCACTGCAATTGTTCGTGCTCTCACTTCTGGTACCCTTTCGGGCTCAAAAATCTGTGGATTTCATTTCACCCATGGAATTGTTATACCCACGCACCTTATCAGTTTCTTATCTTGGGTACCTTTTTTCCTTTTTTTTTTGTGTTCATCTACAGATGTCGACGACTTCTACGGGCTCTGTGATCCAGGTATAGTTCGTACTCTATCATGTTGTTTCAATTGTTACTGTTGCTGAAATTCTGAAGTGGTGGAATCGGTGAACGTGTGCTTGATCTCGTTGATTTGGAGTATTCTGTTTTTTTCCCTTTTTCTTTCAATGCTGAGGGCGACTATGCATTTGTTTCCTTTTCCTTATAGCTGGGATTACTGTGCTTTTTGCGAATGTACTTGCTAGCTTTTGGTCAGCGGTTAGTATCGATAAAAGACGAAAAACAAGGATATTGATTTGTTTAATCTGTGTGGCTGTGTTGTGGTTTTCCTCACATTTTGGTGTTTCTCCGGTCTGGAGTAGAACATTAGTGCGTTCTTCTTCATTTTGGGACCTGTCGCTGAACTTTTTGTAGCTTGGCTCAGAAATTTATTAGTTGTTGCGCAAAGAAGATGGGCTCTTGGTAATATCTACGATGTTACTTACATGGTTCAGTTCTGTAACTCAGAGAAGGAGAATTTGTGCCTGTATGGGCATCCAAATGAAATGTGGGAAGTTAATCTTCCAGCTGAGGAAGTTCCTCCAGAGCTTCCAGAACCTGCTCTTGGGATAAATTTTGCGAGAGATGGGATGAATAAAAGAGACTGGCTTTCACTGGTTGCTGTTCACAGCGATTGTTGGTTGCTATCTGTGGCTTTCTATTTTGGTGCTCGTCTAAATCGCAACGAGAGGTAATATCTGCCATCTCTTAGTACGTACTATCAAAAGTTGATGCAAATAATGGTATATAGTGTAGCAGCTATTCCTTTGTATGGTGAGCCTTTTTGTGTACGCTCTCCTCATGGGACTCAAAAACCATTCTCTTTCTAAGAATATTTTGTTCTTGCTATCCAGTGCCTTGTAGGGCTTGGCTCTGATGGGTTGGATTATTCAGACTTATACGTGAGGTTTAGCAACATATATGGCCAGTGTTTTGAATTGAATTGTCATGGATGGCTACAAACTATATGGTTTTATCTAGGAAATAAAGAGTGATCTCCTTGACTAACTTAAATAGTTTCTATTGTTAGGCTGAACTGTTTGGACGTTATGTGTGATTAGACCTACTGATGAAGTGTATTCGATACATTAATTTTGTGCCATGAGAATGGTGGGATCTTGTGTATTCACTTATCTCCTATTTGCATGCTTTTTTATTCATATATCCTGGAGTAGTTGGAACATGTCTCATTGCTGATTTCTGTTGGAGTCAGATGTCTGCCTTGACTTGATGGCACCCACCAAATATTTAAGTTATAAAATCTGTCTGCAGAACTAGACCCCAAGTATGGTTTTACTTCTGGGTCCTTTTGGGTGTGTGTTAGTACACGGGTAAATAAGTAGAAAGGTTCTTGAAGGTTACTATGGTAAAAGACCATTATCAGTGAGCCTAGCACTAACTGTTCCAGGGCCTTGGGTTCTCAAAGGAGCAGAATCTGGATTCTGGAATGATGAAAACAAGAAAGAGGAGTTTGAGTTCTTGAGTGACAATGTCAAACCTCCCATCTTCGATAGATTCCAAGAAACCGCAACTACATGGTAGCTGTGGCTTTGCAATGACTGGAATGAATATGGATCAAGTGCTGGCAGATTTTGTGGCCAGATTTTCATAACTGCTAGTCGAAGATTTGAAGAACCTGATTGCTTCTGCTCGTATCAAATGACCAAAGAGACACGGGGTCAATGGGAGAAAACAAACAAGGAAGAGGATGTGGAGACTGAAGATTGAAACTAGAGGAGTGGAGACTATAGTTTGCCAGAGCAACAAGAGTAGGCCAGTTTAGAAACCACAACTCAAAAAGATCCAGGATCTCACTTGGACGATACAGAGTTTGAAAGGTAGAAGTAGGTTGAAAAGTGAAAAGTGAAAAGAAACGGGGACAAAATCATAGGCAACTGCAGGAGAAGAACCTTATTTCATCTGACCTAGTTTAACCCAAGAAACTTGCTGATCATCCAGCAATCGTATACCTATTGAAAGAGTTTAGTGATCTTTTTGGTGAGCCAACCCAACTCCCTCCTTGCTGCCCAGGACATGATCACAAGATTCCTCTCTTATCTGGTGCTAACCCAGCTAATCTTCGCCCTTATCGTTATTTTGTCCAACATAAAAACGAAATTGACAAGATTGTCAAGGATGTGCTGGATCAGGGAACTATACAACCTAGCTCCAGTTCATATACCTCACCGGTTGTTTTGGTCGAAAAGAAAAATGGATCTTGAAGAATTTGTGTGAATTATAGGGAACTCAACAATATTACTGTAAAAGACCGTTTTTCCTCCCCCCCCAATTGGTGACCTAATGGATGAATTAGGAGGTTCTAAAGTGTATTCCAAGATTGATCTACGGGCGGGGTATCATCAAGTTAGAATGAGCAATGACGATATTCACAAGACTGCTTTCAAAACCCACTCTGGTCATTTTGAATACATGGTCATGCCTTTTGGACTGATCAATGCGCCAACTTCTTTTCAAGGTTTGATGAAGTCAGTTTTCAATGCCTACCTTCGAAAATTTGTCCTCATATTTTTTGATGATATACTAGTATATAATACATCATTAGAAGATCATATTGGTCATCTGCATAAAATTTTTATGACAATGCGCCAACAGCAGTAGTTTGCAAAGAAAAGTAAATTCACTTTGCCATGGAGAAGGTTGAGTATCTGGGGCATTTCATCTCAACAACTGGTATTTCTACTGATCCACACAAGGTTAAAGCTGTAGCAGCTTGGCCTACTCCAAAAAATCTTAAGCACCTGAGAGGGTTCCTGGGAATGGCAGGATATTACCGTCGCTTTGTCAAGAACTTTGGAACAATTGCTCGCCCTTTAACTACACTCACCAAGAAGGATTGCCTTGAGTACAACAATAGTTGCTATATATGTATGTGTTTACAGTAACTATCTAACAACAACTAACTAACAACTTGGATAACTAACTGACACACGTGGCACAAATCAGTTGCTAAAGTAGGAAGCTGGTGCTTAATCGAATTAAAAATGGGTTTGTTAGGGAGGTGAAGAGAAAGAAATTAGACAAGTGGTCCGAGGAAGGAGCTCAATTGTCAATGATCAGTGTTAAACAGATGAACCTTATTTCATCTGACCAAGTTCAACCCAAGAAACTTGCTGATCATCCAACAATTGAATACCTACTGAAAGAGTTTAGTGATCTTTTTGTTGAGCAACCCCAACTCCCTCCTTGCCGCCCAGGACATGATCACAAGATTCCTCTCTTATTTGGCGCTAACCTAGTTAATCTTCACCCTTATTGTTATTCAGTCCAACAGAAAAACAAAATTGACTAGATTATCAAGGATATGCTGGATCAAGAAACTATACAACCTAGCTCCAGTTCATATTCCTCACCGGTTGTTTTGGTCGAAAAGAAAAATGGATCTTGAAGAATTTGTGTGAGTTATAGGAAACTCAACAATATTATTGTAAAAGACCGTTTTCCTTTTCCCCTGATTGGTGACCTAATGGATGAACTAGGAGGTTCTAAAGTGTATTCCAAGATTGATCTACGGGCAGGGTATCATCAAGTTAGAATGAGTGCAAACAGGTAAATTGGTCTACTAAAAACTATGAAATTAAACCTAGAATTTAATAAATCAATAAGTCTGTCGAGTTGCAAAAATCTCGGTCACTATAGTATAGGAAATTAAGTAACCAGGTATCGAATCCATGGAACTTGAAGAAATAAGCCTAATCCTAAGAAAACTGGAAATTCAGGGGGGTTGTTAATTGTTTTTGTGATTGAATTGAAATAACGTAAATAAAAAATTTAAATGAACAATTAATGAAAGCTAATGATAAGTTTGATCAAATGAATGGAACTCTGGGTTTGGGTTGTTCTTTACTGGATATAGTTAGCAATTTCTACAATTTTCCTATGAGATTCGGATCGGCCAATTCTTTTTACTCTTTTCAATGCTAAATCCTAGTTCATTAAAGAGCTCACCTATCAGAACATGTCAGCTCTAATCCAGTATTTGACAAAACACATATAGGCGGAATAAGTGCGAAGAATTATTAGCAATTGCAGGGAGAACTCATCTATCCGACTAGTTCTCCATAAATTTTCAGATTAATTCGAACTTCTTGTTAATCACCTGATCTGATCATAACAAGATTTGCAAAACAATTCTAGAAACTCATGATATTAATAGAGAAGGTGAATGATTAACATTAATCTAAAAACAATCCAATACAATCTCATATTCAAATTGCAGAAAATACTAGCTAATTCGTATCCATTACGAACAATCCTCCCCCAGAGCAATCCTTACTAGCCAGACATATCAACGAAACAAATAAATACAACTGGGAAGGAATTCATCAAGAGAAAGAAGAACTCCCAAATTCGTTTGTAATCCAGATTCGAAGACTGCCGGCGCAAGGTTGAAGACGATGGTTGACTCACTTCTGACGATTCTCCTCGATGGCAATGATGATTGGTGTGATTGAATGGAATTGAAGATGTTGGTGCTGATGATGAAGAGTTTGAGACCTTGATTCGATGAAGAGCGTTGTTTCCCGTCCAGAATAACGTAGTGAGAGTCGTGATGTAATGAGATGACTCTTCCCCTCTGATTAGGTCACTTATATAAAGTTTTTCTTTACTTCTCTCTTCAAAACGTGGCACTTCTGTTGACAAATTAGTCGCATCCGAACATTGGTCTGAACGTCAAAGTTCGGACACTTTGTTTTGGAGCGCGGATCCGGCTTCGATTTCAAAAGTCTCGACTTGTGTCCGAACTTCAATGTTCGGACACAAGTTCGGACATGTAGCGTGGAGCGGAGTTTCGACTTCTTCGTTGTGAGTCTCGAACAGTGTCCGAACTTCGAAGTTCGGACAGAAGTTCGGACACTTCATCAGATACAGCACTCGAACTCTCGACTTGTGTCCGAACATAGATGTTCAGACACAAGCTCGGATACACCTTCAAAACCTTCTAAAATCTTCGTTCTGACTCTGATTTGATCCCCGTTTGTTGCATCATCACCCTCATGAGTTAATCTACTGTTTTCTTGGCTTTTCTCTACATTTGACATACAAAAAGGTATCAATTCTTATTGAACAAGAAACCAAAGGAAAACGTAAGATAAGTGTGGAATATGATCAATACAAGTACAAAAATTAATCATTTAAAACCACTAAAATCATGCATATTTCACACTTATCAATGAGCAATGGCGATATTCACAAGACTACTTTCAAAACTCACTCTGGTCATTTTGAATATCTAGTCATGCCTTTTGGACTGACCAGTGTGCCAACTTCTTTTCAAGGTTTGATGAATTCAGTTTTCAATGCCTTCCTTTGAAAATTTGTCCTCATACTTTTTTGATGATGTTACTAGTATATAGTACATCATTAGAAGATCATATTGATCATCTGCATCAAATTTTTATGACAATGCACCAACAGCATTGTTTGCAAAGAAAAGTAAATGCACTTTTGCCATGGAGAAGGTTGAGTATCTGGGGCATTTCATCTCAACAACTGGTATTTCTACTGATCCACATAAGGTTAAAGCTATAATCTCCAACCTTTTTTGTGGCCCCAGGGATATACAACTTCATCTCCTCCCTTGAGAACGGGGCCTAAATGCACTTTTGCCATGGAGAAGGTTGAGTATCTGGGGCATTTCATCTCAACAACTGGTATTTCTACTGATCCACATAAGGTTAAAGCTATAGCAGCTTGGCCTATTCCAAAAAATCTTAAGCAGCTGAGAGGGTTCCTTGGACTGGCAGGATATTACCGTCACTTTGTCAAGAACTTTGGGACAATTGCTCGCCCTTTAACTACACTCACCAAGAAGGATTCATTTGTGTGGTCAAAAAAAGCAACCTCAGCATTTGAGCAACTTAAAAAAGCTCTCTATGAAGCTCCTGTTCTGGCTTTACCTCAGTTTGATAAACCTTTCTTGGTGGAAACTGATGCGAGTCGATACGGTATTGGAGCTGTCCTGATGCAGGAAGGCCACCCTTTGGACTATATCAGTAGGCATTTGCAAGGTAAACAACTGCACTTATCCATATATGAGAAGGAGTTGTTAGCTGCTGTCTTTGCTGTCCAAAAATGGTGCCACTACTTGCTTCACAAGCATTTTGTCATTCGGACTGATCAAAGGAGTTTGAAGTACTTTTGGAGCAAAGACTGAACACCCCCATCCAACAATAGTAGCTTCCTAAGCTACTGGAATTTGACTATGAGATTCAGTATAGGGCAGGCAAGGAAAACCTTGCAGCTGATGCCTTATCATGGGTGGAAGGGTCTGAGATTCTGAATATGTCACTTTCTGTCATAGAAACTGATCCTCTTCAGAAAATTAAAGATGTTTATGAGGAAGACTCACAAGTCAAACTCCTTATTGAAGATTTGAAAGTACAAAAGGACAGTCACACATTTTTTACTTGGAGTCATGGATTATTAAGGAAAAGTAAACTGGTGATACCTGCAAATGCTGGGTTGCGATAGACAATATTGCAGTGGCTGCACTCCTCTGGCATAGGTGGGCATTCTGGAAGAGGTGTAAGTGCAACACATCAAAGAGTGAAATCTTTGTTTTACTGGAAAGGCATGTCCAAGGACATCCAAGCATTCATAAGAGTTTGTGATACTTGCCAGAGGTGTAAAAATGAGACAGTTGCTTCTCCGGGCTTACTACACCCTCTTCCCATTCCAGATGAAATATGGCAGGATATATCAATGGATTGCATAATGCTCTACCCTTGTCTTTTGGCAAGACAGTTATTCTAGTTGTGGTTGATAGATTGAGCAAAGCAGCACATTTCATTGCCTTGAGCCATCCTTATTCTGCCACCTCTGTTGCACAAGCTTATTTGGACAATATTGTCAAGCTCCATGGCTTTCCCAGATCCATCATGAGTGACAAGGATTCAATCTTTCTCAGTGAATTCTGGAAAGAACTATTTTCTATTCACGGAGTTGCCTTGAACTTCTCTTCTGCGTACCACCCACAATTTGATGGCCAAACATAGATAGTTAACAGATGCTTGGAAATTTATCTGAGATGTATGTGCAGTGACCGGCCACATGTATGGAGTAAGTTTCTTTCCTTAGCTGAATTTTGGTATAACACATTTTATTACACAGCAACCCAGATGACAATGGTACCTGGAAATTGTATCTAGAGGTTTAGGGTAGTCCCTAACCGAAGTTATTCCTTAAACCTTGCAATCAATCTGACTCCATCCCTGGCAACTGTTGTCCACCCTGCGTGGGAGGAAATTGGTCATGAAAAAGATCCGGGTAATGCAGGGGTTGGTTGCTGCTGTGGGTGTCAATCGAAAGTTTGAAGATGGATGGGGCGGGGGCCATTCTTGGCGGGTCAAGTACGGGTTGCCTTACCTTTTCCAAACTTGGCCCATTTCCTGATTTTTCAAGCCATTTTTTTTTTCTAATTAGAATATTCCCTAATTTGAACCCTTATTTGAGCGCCTCATACTTCAACTCATCCTTGATGTTTTCCTAAATCGGCAACTAGTGCATCAAGAGTAGCAAGAAGTTTGGCTCCATCTAGTGGGTCGACAAGCATTGCCAGAAATCCTGAGGTACGAAACTAAGCACATCATGTACCAGCCATTAATATCCTTTTTCCTGACTCATCTCATTGACTACCAAACTCCACATAAGAACCAAATCAAAGCCATTCTCCTAAAAGTGAAGACAGTGGGTTTAACAGTTCTTTCTGGTCATTGATTCTGGAAGGCGAAATACAGCTTTCTCAACACATGGTTCTGGATATACTAATAGAGCAGCTTGGTAATACTTAGAATGAAGGCGAGAGATGATTCACATATAATGTCTAACCAATTCCACGAAGACATGAGGATAAGTAGCTGATTAGGAAGGTGTTTCACTCTTGGCCATTAGAGCAATGACAGACCTCAATGTTGGCACGGAGGTTCCCACTAAGGCTCAACAGAGACAATCTAGGAAGACAGTGTTTGGCTGAGAGCCTTGCCTTTCCAGATGCAGAAAACGAAACTCTCTGCCATTTAAGCTGCTACTGTTGATTTGAAGGAGTTGAAAACTAACTAAACTCCCGACTTATCTACCAGCCAGGCTACTTATTGTTCCAGTTTGAATGCTGCTTTTGACAACACTTTTACTACTTTATTAGTACTAATTATTTTTAATTAATCTTTTTGTTTAAAGTTAGCAATTGTCAAAAATATATTTTCTATTTTGATTTTCTTTTCAAAATTTATAACTGATCTATCAATTTATTTTTATTTACAAACTTATATTTGAGTTTAATCTTGTAAGGGTTAAAAATGAGATGCTCATGTGGGGCGCTCCCCACCATTTGCCCCATAACAATGGAAGTAGGAAAGTTACAATATGCAAGACTTCTTTTGATGTTTGCCAGGTGTGAACACCTAACCTTGAAATTTCTAAGGGTCAATTTTTCTACATCCGAATTGTGCTACACTCGTGGGGCTATGTAGTTTTGAATTTGTTTCAAGACAAACTTATATAATACAGTAGACAATCAAAATTTTTATTTTACAACTTTAATGGGTTTTTTCTATAAATTTTCACATCAATTTTCTTTCAAAAGGTTCTTATATAAATATTGGTCAACTTTCCCAAAAACTTCGAGTTCTTACTACTCATTTTCCGTTTTGAATTAAAAAGAATATATTTTAACAAATTAAATTATTTTTATTTATATACTTACACTTTGGTATGAACTTACTTCATACAAGGTTGTTTAAATTGTACTCATCTAATTTTTGTGAAGTGTTTAAGGTACATATCATAATTCTTTACTTTTTAAAAATCAGTATTTTAATTTAAAAAGTCTGTTACTTGTTTAGAATCTGTGTATTTTCCCTGTAAATATCTCACTGTGGATAAATATGAAGTTTCACAAAAAGATGAATTTCCAATAGCGCACTGATGATTAGCACACTGCTACTCCTCAGCCAACACACTGACAACTGTACATAAACAACAACACACCAATAAATATAACTCAAACGAAGCCATTATTAATGAGCCTTGAACTATTTAATGTTCCTAGTTTAGAGAAGAGTGCATTGTATTTGTGGATTGAATCGACCTCTTTGAGAATTCTGAGAATAGGCCTCTTAGCAGTGTCTGAGAGGGAATATAGGGCTAATGCTATCAATGTACTAGGAGAAATCCTTTGCTTCAGCTATGTTTGGCGATCAATTTTGCTCAAAATCTAGCTTTGTTGGCATTTATATCATCTAGTATCTTCTAATTGTGATTCAATGTACCTCTGAATTTTGTGTTTTAGTGCGTCAGTGTGGCAGAAGTTGTGCTTTCACTTATCTGGGAGGGTATGAGTATTTGCCGTGGTTATTTCATGGTGATTCCTAGAATCTAATATATGGAAAAGCTAGATATAGTTTTTAATTTCAAATAGTATCTGCAGTTATCATGTATTATCAGCTAGAGAGGGCACGGATTGTTCAAACTTGTATTCTATCTGCTGCTCTATTTCCGGATGTAGCACTCTGTATTCTTGGGTGTACTTACTGAAAAACAATAGTAAGCAGGTGACATACTTTTATTGCTTTATATGGATTTTCTCACATAGGAAAAGGCTATTTAGCATGATGAATGACTCGCCGACTGTCTTTGAAGTCGTAACTGAAAGGAAGGTTGTAAAAGAGAAGCCAACCATGGATAGTGGAAGTAGATTGAAGGGCAGCAACAAGGTAACATTAAAGACATGTTTATGCGGTTCCGTGTCTTTGTTGTGACCTTTATAGAAACCAAAGAAAAAAATGGATTTTTTTTTTCTTAATTCGTTTCATTGTTTGCAGAGATCAAGTGACGGGCAGGTGAAAACCAACCCTAAGGCAGCTGAGTGCTTTGAGGATGAAGAAGATGAGCAAGGGGAAACACAATGCGGTACTTGCGGGGGAAACTACAATGCTGATGAGTTCTGGATAGGGTGCGATATATGCGAGAGGTGGTACCATGGGAAATGTGTGAAGATAACCCCAGCCAAGGCTGACAGTATTAAGCAGTACAAATGCCCATCTTGCATGAAGAAAGGAAGGCAGTAGTGTCGAGGTAAAATTAACAGGGAAAAGATTCAAAGAACACAGATTGGATCAACTATCCCAGAAAGTGCGGCTACTTGCTCTCGGGGGTTGAGGCTGACATAGTAGTACTAATAGTATGCTTTGGCGGTGGCGGTGTTTGTTGTTTATAGATCAAGGATGGCGGGCTCTCTAGTTGATTGAAGAAGGTTGTAGCATTTTGGTTTTCCAGAAACTATCTTGTTTTTGCCGTTGTCCTTTACTTTTTCTTTTTAATTGGAAAACTATTTTTATCTTTGTATGCTCTGTGTACCAGACAATATTTGATCTTATGATATAAGAAATATTCCTAAGAAATGGAAAAGTAATTAAGAGAGTTATTAAATCTATGTAAATGATTAAGAGGAAAGGAAAAAAAGCCAACAAAATTAAGTAGCAACTATAGTGTAATATATAACGTACATTATAACATGAACTAGCATGTTGACCTCCTCTTTTCATATTCTTTTCTTTCTTGGTAATGCACGTGTTTCTTTTTTATTCTCAATTTGCAAATTCTAACACATCAAAAGTCTCATTTCAGTCTTCTCGTTTTGTCATTTTGCTTTTGTCTTTTTCTTCTTGTTCTTCTTGTTTTGTTTTCATTTGTTTATCTCGACTTACTCACAATGCTAATGGTGGCCATCGGTTCCGGTTTTACCCAGAACCGATTGGAACCGGAACCGGGCTGGAACCGATTCGGAACCGGAACTGCCCCATGTGAAGTGAATATGAATATATGTTTTGAGATTCGGGACCGAACCGGGCTTGGAATCGTCGTC
Organism: Limonium bicolor; assembly: GCA_023374045.1. Taxonomy (NCBI): domain Eukaryota; kingdom Viridiplantae; phylum Streptophyta; class Magnoliopsida; order Caryophyllales; family Plumbaginaceae; genus Limonium; species Limonium bicolor. The sequence continues at coordinate 22,346,621 of CM041783.1, read as the reverse complement.
GGATTCGGAACCCTATAACCGGAACTGAAACCGGAACCGGAATCGCCCTAAAATCGGTCAAAGTAGCTGTTGGGATTTTCCCAAAATGATGTCGTTTTGGAGTTGGGGCGCGCGCTCTTCGGAGAATATAGCCATTAGGAACCGGAACCGTCTAGAATTCCCAACAGCTCTTTTTTTCTATGTGTCTAACGGCTCCTAACGTCTCCAAACAGCTATATTGCCCTAAAACCCCTATAAATACACCATTTTATCATCATTCTCACCATACAACTCATCATACTCTTCCTCTCTCTTATTACTAGTATTTTCTTGTGCAATTAAGTGTTATTAAACATTCTAGCTACTAAAAAGTTCATTTCCTACATTAGCTCTCAATTCCCATTTCTCACATTCTAGCAAAATGTCTAGGAGATCCGGAAAGGAAGTGATGCCTTCTTCCAACCTCCCAATCGATCCAAATTTTCAAGTTGATGAACAAGACCAAATCGACGAGATGGAATTCGGGTATCATCAACAACATCCACATTATTCACCTTCATCACTCCCGCAAGGTGGAAGCTATACAATTTCTCAACACGGATCTACAAACATGGGGGCAACACAACCGAGAATATCACCACCATTTGGTAAGTTTTAATACTCCCTCCGTTCAACAATAACTGTCATTTTAGAAACTTGCACACTTATTAAGAAAAGTAGGACAATGACGCATGTGCCCCTACTTTTTACTTTTCCATTTAGATAATAATTACTTTTATATTGAATAGTAGGGGTAAAAGTGGAAAGAAGTGTGTCAAAAAGCTAAAATGACAGATATTTTTGAACAAGAATCACATCCTAAAACGACAGATATTAATGAACGGAGGGAGTATTAGTTACAATTTATTTTATACAAACTTTAATTTTAATTGCATTCTTATCTTAATTATAGTCTAAATCAATTTTTTTTACAATTAAAGGTACATCTTCTACCCCATCCGATGCCCACAATCTTGATCAAGATGATGATCAAGAAGATGATGATGCCGACAACACCGCTCCAACAAAATCGAAACAAGCTTCTTGGGTGTGGGCATACTTCACAAAGAAAGAAGATCCGAATAAGCCCGGGACATACAAGCAATATTGTAATATTTGCAGCAAATGACTTACATGGGCGGCGAGCACTAGAACCGGAACCTTTGCAAAACATATGAAAATGCACAAGATCTACAAGGATACGGCGGCAATGGCATGCGGTACGAGTGGTCAAACTATGCTCACTGGGTTTACCCAATGACAACCCGGTCCAGGTTTTTTTCATTATGATAGAGAAAGAATGATAGATGGCATGACTAGTTTTATGATTGCTGAACAATTACCTTTTAATTTTGGTGAAAGTGCTCTCTTTGAAAACTTTGTTTGCACCATATTACAACCACAATATAGTTTTTTTTTTGAAACCTCACAACCACAATATAGTTGAGTGCCTAGGAATACGCTTAAACGTAGAGCTTTTGCACAACATAGTAAAAATAGAAACCAACTTATGGAAATGATGAATGCATTTGATGGCCGTGTTTCATTAACTAGTGATATGTGGACATCTACTACCAATGAGACATTTATTTGTGTTATACTTCATTGGATTGATAGTTCTTGGACGCTTCAGAAGCGTATTATTGCTTTTGATATTTTTGATGATGCACATACCAGTTTTAATATTTCTGAGAAAATTATTGAAGTATTATCTGAGTGGAATTTGTTAGACTAGGTATTCTCAATTTCTTTAGATAATGCTTCGAACAATGTTAAGTGTGTAGATTATCTAAAAGCTAATAAGACTCTCACACTCTTGCATAAAGGAGATTACTTGCATGTTCGATGTTGTGCTCATCTGGTAAATTTGTGTGTACAAGATGGTTTATCTAACTTGACTTCCACACTATGTAACACCCCATCTCCAAATACAATGATCGTCGCCCTAAGTCCATCTCGTAAATTAACAACGCAGTGGAAAAGTTCTACTAAATTGGTGTTACCGCCGTTAGTCACCCACGTGACTAACTAGGCCTATTCTCTTACAAGTCACGGTCTGACTAACCGGATAATTACTCGAGCATCTATACATTACAATCCATAAACCACAACTTATACCGAGTATCTCATATCCTAATACATCATACTAACATCTCAGTAATACACTAAACGAGTGTACATGCACAACTCGTGTAACAAATGTAAAAGCAACCCGAAGTACTCTACCCGCTCCTACTCTCAGGTTGAGTCTTCGTCTGGTACCTACCTGCAAAGTTTAAATCACAGGCCCCAAGGGGCTCAGCACATGGCTGGTACAGAAAACGTGCAGCCCACAAGCTAGCAGGGTTACACACGACTACTTTGTCATATACAAGCAATTGTTTATTCATACGAGTAATGATAAGAAGTACGATAACAAACAACACATTTATGTGAAACATTCACAGCTCAAATAAATCAAACGTCGTAATGGACGCCCATTAATGAGTAAGTTAGATTCCTAACTCCTGAGGCCTGAGAATTGTTTAGTTCTCGCGTTTGACCATACCTTATAAGTGTCAACCGTTCTCTTAAAAGAACTGGTTCTTCTCTAACTGAATTGTTTATTTTTGTCGGGTCAAGGTAACCCTAGCCAATGAGTTATTAGCTCCATTGGGTTAATAAACATTAATTCTTAAGTTATGAGGGGTGTAGGCTTGACCCTCATGCGCCTCCTGAATTTTCCTCCCACCTCGAACTGTTCACTCGAGATGGTCGGGTCTGTTTGTCGACCCTAGGCGACAAGTCGTAGACGAGCCATATACGGAAGACAAATCTGATACAGATGCGGACCTCCTAACCTAAACTGCAGACCGGAGTCAGTCCCGTTCCTCTCCTCCAAGTTCCAGTTAGCTGAAGTCCCCATTGACAATTTGTTAGTTAATCCTCTCTCGTATTACCAACTAACAACAGGGAGTATTTATAACCTTATACATTGTTTACTAACATAGTTTGATGAACAAGCTCTAATCAAATTCGTGTTAGTGGTGCACTGGACACGCATAACAATATAGTAAATCAGTTTCATGTTTAATCTTTCTTGTCGTATCACAATAACACATAGCACACAAACCGAGGTAGACCTCGTTAGCAAACAAGCTACAAGAATCCCATACCGTACACCGGAGACTGGCTAGCTCTTAATCCCTCGTTCGCCTAATCCGCCGAACGCCTCTGACTTATCTAGATCTGTAACCAGAACTAGAATTAGTATCTTGTGTCTTAGAACTAATTTGGTTCTCTTTTCAACTTAAACCTCTTTCTAGGTTAACCCGGGTACGATAATATACCGTTAAATGGGTTCGTTCATTTAGGAGCGTTTTCAAGCTCAATTCCAATTCATTAACATACTAACGTCGTTAGCAGTTATTTAGTTGCACTGTTAGCAACTTTAGACTTATACGGACCTTGTATTAGGTTTTAGTATTTTTCACTATTCACCGTATTTTACTATTCACGTATACGTATTTTACTATTCACATATTCGTATTTTACTATCCACATATACGTATTTTACTATTCACGTATACGTCTCGTATTTAACTATTCATATATACATAATTACTATTCATGTATACGTATTTATTATTCATGTATACGTCTTTACTATTCATGTATACGTATTTACTATTCATGTATACGTATTTACTATTCATGTATATGTATACTATTCACGTATACGAGTACTATTCATGTACACCAAAAATTTTCGTATACGTCCGTATGATACTCCGTATCATACGTATTTATTTTTTTTCCAATATAACTTGTATTTTCATTAAAAATACTTTAAGTATTGATTTCTCCTATACTTATTAAATTACGGGTATACCCCTCGTATACCTTAATTTATATACGAGTCTCGTTTAAACCCGTCTTAACTCTGTTTCTTTTACAACTTGTTTCTAAATTCTTTATTTAACTTCCTTAACCTTCTAAACACATAAAAATGTGTTATTTACATTACTTACCCATAGTTTTCTCATAATCTCTATTTTACTCATAATAAGTTCTAAACTTGTTATTTTTTATTTATAATTTCTTCCAAAGTCTTACTTAATTAATTTCTTTTATACTTTTGGTCAATTACCAAAATATACCCAAGTTTGACCAGTCTTTTATGGTCAAACCCCCTAACCTTCCAAAATTTACAATATTACCCCTAAAGTTAATTTAACTTAACTTTTTATTCCTTTACCCTTTTAATATCTAATCTTTTGCTACAAATCTTATTCTAGCTCCTCTAAACATTTTATAAACTTTCATTGACCGAGTTTGACCACGTTTGATCACGTTTGCCCAGGGAAATTACCATTTTACCCCTGTGGTCTTTTCTTTTATCCTAAACTCATTTATTAACCAATTTAACTCTAATTAATTTCTAATTTTTGTAACTAATTTTCCTACAGATTTTTGAACACCAAAAATCATTTTAAACATCTCTAAACCACCAGATTTAATTATCTAATGTTATAGTATATATATACCACCCTTTATTTACCTTAAATATACCGAAAACCTTATAAATTCCTTATAACACTTATAAACTCTTTATAAATTGTAAACTTAATTCTACAATTATTTTCTCATCATCTAAACTCTCAAAAATTACATATTGACCCCATTAATTTTCGGTATTCACCTTTAGGTACCAAAACTTCTTAAATTTTACATATTACTCTTAATTACTCTAATTCCTTTAATTTAACTTAGTTAGATAATTTTTCCAACTCATTAATAACCCCTTAATTTTCGGCCATATTGAAATTCATAGTATATGAATTTTTCTTGTATATTATGATAGATTATATTGTAACTTATATCATAAGGAGTATAAATCTAATTTTAGATTTACAAAATATTAACATTTAATGTGTCAATAAATTAAATCTAACACACTTATAATTTCGGTAATAATAAACAAGATGAACAATATGTTATATCATATATAGATCAACAATTAGAACCTTGAAATAGGTAGTTGTAGGATTTACCTTGTATATTAACCTTTAGCTTAATATTAAGCTTGTTTTCCTTAGAAATTTTGACAGCAATTTGCTAGAGAAATTGGCTCCAAAATCATATAATAAGATGAAGAATAAGAAGGATTAGTAACCCTAGGCACTCGGCCTTGATGAAAATCAAAGAAGGAAGAGTTTCCAAGAAGGTAATGTTTTACCTCGAGAATCAAAGGCACTTCTTCATGGTTTTTCCTGAGAATCTGGGGGCTCATGAGATATGGTTGTAAAGATCTTCGAAAGAGGGTTCCAACGAGCTATCAAGCTTATTATTTGGACTTAAGATGAGAAAGTTATGATCTGTGCAAGGCAAGATGTTCTTTAAGGCACCAAACTAAGAACATTGGAGTTTTTTGTGTTGTTTCTTCAAAGAGAGGAGGAGCTACGAATTTGGAAGCTCTCATATGACAGGTAAGTGTCTGATTAATGATTTACTCAGGGGACAAGATGATTTGACAATTAAAGAAAGTCTTAGTTGTTGTAATAGTAAAAAGTAAGCAAAATTGAATTTTAACACCTTTAATGACTCATCATGAAGTAGGCAGCCTTAGTCACGATTTTGTCTGATTTTTTTTGTTTCTTCCTTATATTTATGTAATATTAGATGCCTTAAACTCGTTCATAAGGACTTATACCATGTGTTAGGTATGTTACATAGCCAAAATGCCTAAAAACACCATTTTATGTGCTTCCGGGTTCACATTGATTCTGCAATTTGTTTTGGCTAGTTTAAATGTGTCCTTAATATATTTACAACCTTTAGAAACTTTGTTCATGAAATAGCATGTTGCTCATTCCAATTTAAACCAAGTCGTTTAGTGGTTTCTCCTTGACTTTCGTCAGTTTAGTACCTGTTTACTGTGGACTTTGTATACTTAATTTGTGTGTATACGCAATGGCTCCTATGACCATTTAATTGTTGTTCCCTTATTTCTTTATGGTATTTAGGCTCATTAGCCTTTTTGTTCCATGTATACATGCTTAAAGCACATTTTTTTGCTTTAAAGCACATCTTTGTGCTCTAAGGTGCGTTTTTGGTTTAAACGCTAATTCTGCTTAATGCGTATTACTAATCTTAGAGGTATTTCACATTTGAAATCTCTTGGGAACTTATTGGTAGTTCCCTAATTTATTTGTGCTCTTTAATACACCTTTTTGCTCTAATTGTTCCTAAAGCATGTTTTGGTGTAAATTGTTGTTCAACACTTCTTCTAATGTTTCTAAGGCACGTTCTATCCTTAGTATATCCTAATTAGATAGTTCATTAATATATTAAGGTTTGGGGTATTTCACACTAGAACCACTTAGGCATGTAATGAGAAAAATTAGAAAATCGCATGTTGTTAAAAATGAGTACAAAAAAAAGTGTGAGCAATCCGGTTTACGTCCTCGTCATTTTGCTCCCTACACCCCCACTAGATGGAACTCCACATATGAATTGTTAGTTAATACTAAGAAACAAAAATCCATTTTGACTAGTTTGTATAACACTATGGTTGTGCAACGTGATCAAGAATTAATGGGTGAGGACTTTTGGGTAAAGTCTAATGTTGTGCAAAATGTTTTTAAATGTTTTGATAGTGCATCTAAGGTGTTTTCATTGGTTTATGAACCTAATGTGCATCTTATCATAAATGAATGCATTAGTATTTTCCATGTCTTGCATGAGAACAAGAATGTTGGTGAGATTAATGGCGTTATTTATGATATGATGTTTAAATGGTTTAACTATTTCAATGAATTTCCTTTGATTTATTGTATGACAACTGTTTTTGATCCTCAAATAAAATTGGATGGTATAACAAAATTTCTTGATTATTATTATAGTATTGTTCCAGGAGGTCCACCCAATCCAGGTTATGTTCAATAACATGTAGAAAAGGTTAATGAAGCCTTAAAAAAACTACATGATGAGTATACTTCAAAGTACCATCCCGATGAGCTTTCTTCTGCTACTGGTAGTGGCCCCTCTTCTAAACCACCACACCCCGGTAGCAAAAGAAGTACTTTGATTTCTAGTATATTGAAAAGACCAAAATCAAAGTTCAATCGGGTTCCGGATTTTGTACTTATGATGATTATATTAACTTCACTTTTAGTTATGATGATGATGATAGTGATATAGATGTTCTTAAGTGGTGGCAAGAACATGAAGGCAAGTTCCCTATCCTTGCAAAGATAGCTCGAGATGTGCTAGCAATTCCAGCATCAACCATTGCTTCAGAGTCGGCGTTTAGTGTGAGCAAAAAAGTGTTGGATGAAAAGAGATCAAGCCTTGCACCGGACTCAATCAAGGTTTGTGTTGAGAAGTATGATTGGGACTTAGCCGAGCTAAGATGCCAAGCACACGCATTGCAACACGAGGGGCAACATGATGATTGGTACGAGATGAATGGGGAAAACACCACTTAGGACTTCTATTTTGTATTGTAATCTTTTAGAATGTTTTAGTATTACATTCTTTCCATGTAATCTTTTTAAGAATTACAAATTGAAGTCATGTAACCTATTAGTGGCTGTACTCTTTTTCCTTATTAGGGTTTTCCCAATGGGTTTTTACCTGATAAGGTTTTAATGAGGTAGTGAATAATATAGTAAATTCGTTTTGCTCCTTAATGCAAATTCAATAAAAAATTCTAAGTCTTTGTTTCTTAGACATTTAAGATTATAAATTTGAGGAATAACCTATCTAGGAGTAAAGTGGACAAAAAGAGCAACTTGTGCGCACAAACGGATCTCAAATCCAACTTAAAACAAAGATTCTAGAGCCAACCAACCCACACTGTGGGTCAGTCGGCTCTAGTTTCCCGAGACCCGGATTTGGAACCGTGTGGAACCGGTTGTTGAACCGGAACCGGAATCGCTCCAGAACCGGGCGGAACTGGTAATTTGAGCAAATCTGAAGCGAATACAGAGTTCGGAACCAGAACCGGAACCGCCTCGGAACCGCCCCTGACCGGTTCCGAATATGAATACACATACGGAACCACCGGAACCGGAACCGTCGGTGAAATACCCCAAACCTTAGTATGTTGTTTAAACATTTAAGTATGGTATATTAAGACTAAAAAGAGTCTTAGAAATATTAGTAAACAATTTAAACCATAGAAAACACAAATAAGTACCTTAAAGTCAATTAGGGCTAAAATGTGCCCTAAGCTTGGGATAAGCTTGGTTAAGACCTAATGAGCTTACCAAGACCTTATTTATATATTAATGAACATATTAAACCAAATACCAAATAAAACCAAGCTTGAAAACAAGTTAAAACACAAAATGTGCTTTAAGGAGTCTTAAAGCACATTTTTGAAAAATTGTCTTGTAAATGAGTTTTGAATGGCTAAATGTCCATCATTACTCTTTAATTAATATGTGTACTACTTAGTATCACATTTGGAAGTCTATATCAATAGGAAATCAAAAATTTCACATCTATGTGCCTTGTTTTTATGAATAGTAACTAAATAAGCTAGTTTATAACATATGTCATCATAAGTAATTTAATTGGTCAACAAAGACTAAAATACCCCTTGTTATAATATGGGGGCCGGTTTTCTTAGTGACTCACCACACTTACAAAGAAAAATAAGCTAAGTAAAGAGCTAAAGTAAAAACACTATTTTCTTTACTACTTAAATATATTAAAAAGCAAACTTATCTTCATTTCTTCTTTCCCTCTTCATTTCCCACGCCTCCAACCTCTCTTCTACCTTGCTTCTTTCTCTCATTCACGGTTTTACAATAGTACCACCACCATATATCATCTTCAACCTCTTGTAATTCCTAGCTCACTTTGCCAAATCAAAAACTAACACCACCATTCTTCTAGTCTCATCAAGCTCTTCATTTCTATCTTCTCAAAATTCCAAGAGCTCCATTTCGGTGCCAAGAGGAATCTCCATGGGAGGAGCTTGAGCTCATCTTTTCACATATTATTGTTCTCCTTTGCTTCTAGGTAAGGAAACTCAAATAAAAACTCCATTTCCTTCATGTTTGTATGTTGACCGAGAATCACCATTGATGGGGTTCTTTATATTGCTTTATTCTAGCTTCATTTCAACCTTTCATGGACTAGGTGGAGTCCTCTCTTGCTACATAATCAAACTCTATTTCAAATACCAAGGTAAAACAACTATCTTAATGTTTAAAACAATGTATAACCTAGGGTTTACAATGAGATGAAGCATAAAGCTTGTATACTCATTTTATCATTTGTATAATGTTTAGAAGTTGACAAGCAAGTAAAGCATGGCCGATTTTAATCAAGGAAACAAGAAAGAAGTTGTGAGGAAAAGAGGTAAATGTGCTAACCTAATGTGGTTTAAAGTCTTAGGAGAAATGAGCTTATGTTGCTTATTAAAATGATCTAAGGAGCCAATGGTGAATGACTTAGTAAAATGTTCTCAAGGAGACTAGTAAAAGGGCATATGTGTTGTTGAGTGTATTTGCAGGTCAAAGGCAAATATATTGTGGAAATTCTGTGTTTATGGTTTATGCCTTTTAAGGGCCTAAGAGCCATGTTATTTAAGGGCCTAAGTGCCAAGCAATTTAAATTATGCACTATATTGTGATGTAGTGTTAAATGGGTGAAGTTTTGTGTATAAGAATTCTCTTGATGGGTTTTAGTGTTCTTGGATGTTTAGTGGTGAAAACAATGTGTTTTGGCTTGGTAATGTTCTAGGAGAACCCATGTCGGAATTTAGATAATGTATAAGAAGTTGTAGGTGTTTAAAATGAGTTTTGATGAGTTAGGAAGTGTTTAGAATGGTTAAGTGTTCTACTAGTGAAAGAAACATGCATTAAGGTATTCTAAGAGATAAAAAGGACTTAGGCAATGTTTTAGAGGATTTAAAATGCAAGTGAGTGTTTTGGGATATTTCAAGATCATGGTGAGATTGTGTTTAGGACTTGTGCAATGTTGGTGAAAAAGGACGAAGTGATTTGTTGCATGGAGGAGCTATAAACTTGTAGAGATATTCAAGGAGTTTGGTTAGGAGGAAAAGATGCTTGGGAGATGATGTTGTAGTGGTGAGAAAACATTTGGGAATAGTGGAAGTTATAGGTATGAAACACCACATAGAAACTTAGTGAAAAACATTACAAGTGTAAACCTTTTTGTGAGAATTTGTGTAATGCTTGAGGAAGATTTTGATGAATGATTTAAGGAGTTTAATGGAGGTCTTAGGGTGTGTTTGAAGTGCCCAAATAAGGTTAGAACATACTAGGATATATGAGGTGAAGTTTGGAGTTAAATGGGCAATTAAAAACAAGGGTCTAGAGCAGACCGATCTTGCGACCGGACTTGCCAAGATCGGTCGAGCCCAGTTTACCCTGCGAGGAATGGTTTCTGGAATGGACCGACCTTGGGGACCGGACTTGCAAGGTCGGTCGGGCATGGATTTTTAGTACGGTTTGAGTCTCTGGAATAGACCGACCTTAGGACCGGACTTACAAGTTTGGTCATGCCTAAATTTTTGTACGTAAGTGAGTCTCAGGAATCGACCGATCTTGCGACCGGACTTGCCAAGATCGGTCGGGCCTGAATTTTCAAAGGAAAGAAACTCTCGGGAATAGACCGATCTTGCGACCGAACTTGCAAGGTCGGTCGGAGTAGAATTTTTGACGGTAATGTGTTCTGGAATGGACCGAACTTGTGTAAGGTTGGTCGGTAAGTTCGGTCGGACCAAAACCTGTAAAAAAAAACAAACAAGTGTGGCTTAAGTAGTTAACCCTAAGGGGTATAATGTAGGTAATCAAGGATAAGTTTGGGCATTAAAGCATGTCATATAACCATGTTAAACACTTAGTAAATTTGAAGTTAAGTAAGTTAATTAACCGACATTCCTAATTATGTATAGGAGTGGCCTACGGTGAAAATCAATCGAAGCAAGGACCGAGGTATGGTTTTCTTGCAGTCTGTTGCCTACTGGTTTACACCGGCTTGTGTGTTATTTGTTTTTCTGTGTGTTTACGACCTTGTAAGACTTAATTCATGTAATGAGTTTACAGTTGTTTATATTATTGTATTGTGAAGTGTGACTCATACCCCTGTGTGTGACTAACAAGATTTAACCACATACTGTGATTTGTTATTGAGTTCCAACAGTGAACTCCTAACGAGTGTTAACTGGGGGTGAGGAATCCGGTTGTCCGGTCACGCGTGTAAGTATAAGAGTAGATATCTGTATCAGATTCGACTCTTATGATGTTAAGATTGTTCTCCTTTATTTGGCGTTCGATCTCCCGCTAGCTTCCTCCAAAGCTTACCTATTCTGACTTATGATCGGTTTAGTGGGAACATGTGTTTGTGTGGTGTGTTCGGGTCACAATATCCGAACCATCTGTGACTTAAGTTACTCGTTCGACTAACAGAACGGTAATGAGTGTGTGTAACAAGCTTAACATGAGGATGAACCATTCTCTAGGCTTCTTATGTTGTTTAACCTTCTTGGTTTGTTGATGTGGAAAGTGTATTCACTATGTATGTGATGATGTGCTATGCAATATTGTTGCTATGCCATATGTATATGTTATGTGTTAAAATGAATGCCACGTCATCATGACAATTAGTTGCGCGTATCCCGGTAGCCGATGGGCTGCGCGTTAACCATACCAGCCAAGGGTTGCTGACCCCCTCGGGGGTTCCATATTTTTACTGCAGGATGAGGATCGAGGAAGCAGAGTGGTTGTAGATCAAGGTTATGTCATACTTTTGATTATTTTGGACGGTAGGCCCGGGATGCGCCTGTGCTCCCGTGGCGTTACATTTTGGTACCGTTTGTATTACAGTGACGGTCGTTTACAGTTGACAGTGGAGTATATGTGTACAGTTTACAGTGACGGTTTGTATTAAATACTCGGTATGTTGGTTATGTATATATATGGTTGTTAGTACCTAATGCTCGGGAGTCTGATCATCAGACCGGTACACTTGTATTTATTCTGCCTTGTTAACCACGTGAGTGGTTGACGGCGTTGTAGCACCGAATTGTTTAGTTGTTTTTCCGCTGCGATTTCATTTAATGTTAAGTGTATTAGTAGGGGTGTTACAGTCGGAACCGGAACCGTGACCACCATTACACAACGCGTGTCTCGAAAGAAGACACCTATACACAAGGATATTTCATTATTATTTTATCATTTTTTATTGTACTTGACCCATTTACTAGCTTCATTTTCTTTTCTCACGATAATCCCCAACTAGCAAGGAACATAGTTATACCCAAATTTTTGACCCTCAAAGAGGGCCTCGTGCACAAATGTGAAGACAATGACAAAATGGTCAAAATGCACAAAGACAGGATTTTCCAAGGACACTCACGACACTTTCTATTTTCATAACTTGTTAATCATCTCAAAACACTTTCAAACACAATAGTAATATGAAAGAGATTTCATAATTTTCAGATAATTTTTATTCTGGAAATAAAACTTTTAATTCATATTATAAGTTGATTTCCTTTTTAATTAACATATGAAATAGCCTCAGAATGGAAAGAAAATGTCTCCAAAATATAAATAAAATTATCACATGACTAATATGACTACACATAGTCATAAACCTAAACAAAAATTTATTTGGAACCTTAACCCAAAAATTTTGAAAAGAAATTCAAACATTATTGCATTTTTCTCTCCTTTAGCAAATACCCGAATCAAGTCCAATGTCATGGATTTTTAACACATGATAGAGGATGAATTTTAGAGAATAACCCCATATAATTTTGAATTTCCAATGATAAGTTATAAATTATGAGAGGTACTAGATTATAACATTTTTATCTAATCGGTTATTAATCAAAATATAACTTGATTCCAACTCTTAAAATTCATAAAAATATTCCTTTATCTATTGTTAGAATTTCAGAATTATTCTCGGCCTGTAGCATATTTTAAAAATCCGGTTGTCTTAAAGCATATAAAGATTTTTGATAAAAATTCTGTTTTATCAACTGGCCATTCTTTTCCTATAACCAGACCTTCCCAAACAACCTAAACATCATCAAAAACTCTATCAAGGTCAGAAACTACTTTCCAAGCCTTGCCTCCCACGTTTTTAATAATCCCAAAGCCGAAACCTTACCGAAATAATCCCGAAATCATTGAAAACACAATCTTTTTTTTCCTTTCAGACTTTCAAATATCAAAACACCACAAATACAGTAGCAAAAGGTGGTTAACAACACAAGGAAGATGGAGTTGAAGCTAGAAGTCGTTGCCCAACCGGAGGACAACTGACAAACCGATCAAAGAATCCGGTCAAGCTAGGACGACCACTTGGAGCTATCAAAACACGTTTGGGACTATCAAAACTCAAACCTACAAACTCCATATACTCCCTACAGAAATCTACAATAAAAAATCAGCTTTAATTAGTAATTTTTTTGAGTTTAATTTACTTTCGGTGTGTTTACTTGTTAGCTATGTTTCATGTTAAATTCGGCTTAAAATTGAAAACTTTTAATTACTAATGTGTTAGAATCAAATTAGGCACACACTCATAAAAATTGAGCCAAAACACCGTGACGTATATTATATCTACAGTATATATATATAAACAAAAGATTTATTTGAAGATAAAGATTATTAGTATATTTTACCGAGAGGGAGTTAGCAAGTTATTGCTAAGTAACCCGTTTTTATATCAGAGTTTTCTATAAAAGAGCCTAAACCCCTAGAGAATCATAGAAAACTTGTTATTTTTTTAGTCAGCACTGTAGGGGAGAACTATTTGGTCGAGCCGTACGATTTCCTGTCCTTTGACTTCACAAGAAAATTGATAGTGAGCTGTAGTACTTTTGACAAGGTAATTGTCTTCCTCATTAAAGAGGTCATTAAAGTGAGTGCAATCAAGTTCCAGCATGGTATTGAAATACCCTCAAATTTTCGAGTTAGGAGAAGTATAATATATAGTTGACGTGATTAAGATGATCATTATATTAGGATTAATATGGTATGAGTAGATAGTCCGAGATTAGAGCTATTGGTTGGCCCAGGGAAGTTAAAAAATTCTCTTATATTATTTTCCTTTCTCTTCCTAAAATGATTATAATTATTTACAACTCCCTTATTCTTACCAGTATTATTAGTATTTAAGTAATTATTTCAACATTCTGTAGACGTTACAACGTCTTTCCAATCCCAAGAGTTCAACTCCCGTTTATTTCTTCTCAATTAATTATTTTTAACTTTAAGAGTTCAAGTCTAGTTTTACATCTTCCAAAATTAATTATATATCGATAAACCCTTATTCTTCTCCCGATTTATATAATGTTAGTATTCTAGACTCTTCTTAACGTAACGGTATTGTGTTTGAAATAATAACTCTTTTATATTTCTATTCTCCCTCATTCCAAAATAAATAAATTAAATTCCTCCTTAGAAATTTTTGCACTCATCATCATCCTTACGCAACGACAATCGCTTAATTTTCATCTATTCCAACTGATAATTTGAATTATTACTTTTTTCTTTCAACTAAATACTTTCTATATAATTTATTTAAACTCTTAAATTATTTACAATGTCAATCTAATTATTTTCTCTCCTCTTAAATAACTTATGAAACTGATTTACTAAATATTTTTCCTTTCTAAATTACTTATAATATTCTATTTAAACCATGATTCTCCCCACTTTCTTCCTCCTCGTCACGATGTTCAACAACTACAATATTCTTGTTCTACTCTCATAAACTCCCAAATTCAAGTTCTTCTTTTGCTGTTGTCGAATCTCTTCCCTGGTGCCAATTAGACTCCGGATGTAACACCCTGGATTTTACCTTAAATGAAAGTACGCGTCGCCACAAATCTAATGCCACAAACGGTTTCAAAAACGGACTTCAAACGAGTTCTAAAACCGCAAAACAACCTTTGTCCGAACTTGTGTCCGAACATTGATGTTCGGACACAAGCCGAAAAGAAAACGTACTATGAAAACCCAAGTGTCCGAACATTGGTCCGAACTTGTAGGTTCGGACATGAGTCGAGACTTACAAATTGGATTCGTCCTCGCATGTTGTCTGAACATTGAAGTTCAGACAGATGTTCGGACACGGCTAAAGACTAAAAAATAAAATGCCTTTCGGAAAAGACATGTCCCTACTTGTGAAAATCAATTCGAAAACAGAGTTAGAAAGTCACAACAATAAACACAAAACTGATAACAGATGATAGGGAAATACTTTGATAACATATATAACAATATATGCTAAGGAAATACAGCGGAAACATCATTTAAATCAACGTGTGATAATCTTAAACGATTTATTATTGTCAAAGCGCTATGTCTTGAACACAATAACTGATAGTTTAACTTGAACACCAAGCGGAAATAAATTGACCAAGGCATTACCGCCACACTTAATACCCATTGAGTGCTCAGACTTCATCCAACCAAAAAAAATTTCAAAACATTTACCAAACATTGAAATTCAAAAGAATTCATTACTAGTCATTGTATCTCAATCTAATATTCAGAACAACTCCAAATTCCTAAACTATGTGATAGTGTAACACCCCATCCAACATTAACACATTTAACAATATACTGCAGCGGAAACTTCCTTCATCACATTACTTAACTCGTTGGTGTTACACGCCGTTAACCACCCACGTGGCTAACAAGGCTATTACACATACATTGTATCGGTCTGATGGACTAGATTCCCGAGCGACTACACATTATTATCCATTTCCATTAACAACAAAACACACACATACCTTCCAACTGTACCGAGTATTTACAAACTGATGTCGATAACAATTTCGGTCTTACTACACCTATTGAATATGTACAACTTAAATGATTACCCATGTACAAACGACTACCCCGTCCTACTCTCGAACGGCTTCCAACTCCTTGTACCTGAAATAGGAAAAGAAGAGAAAGGGTGGCCCCCAAGGGGCTCAGCACCTTTGCTGGTATGGTAATCCCGCAGCCCACATGCTACCGGGCCACGCACAACTAATTGTCGTCTTAGCATGCGGTTGATTATATTTAAAACATGCATGTAACTTAAAACACATAACACGAATCATTCCGCCCCAATGGGCTCAACAACAGATAACATATCCATACTTGATAGGTCACTCATGGTATTCATTACCCCTAGAGTGTTTCTCCTCTAATGGAGCTACTTCCTTAACAGACGACAACTACCCATTAATCGGGTTATCCTTAAACGCTTCTTATCACAAACTGGGATTCATATCCAAGATCCACATACTCCACGTTTTACAACATATAACATACACTACATAACAACACCTTTCACGTTACAACGTGCACATAACCACATCGCAATAGAAATTGCATTACAACAACAACACATAACATAACGGGAGCGGTTCTCTTAGGAACCGACCCAAACATAGTCAGTTCACTTGTAGCCTAGAGAATGTTACCAGTCTCATGATAAGCTCGTTACATAACTCGTTACCGTCTCGTTAAATGAACGGATAACATAACACAAGGTGCCTCGGATATAGTGATCCAAGCACACCGAACAAACATAAACATAGTATGCCCCTGTGGTCCGACGTGAGTCAGTAAAATAGCCTTGGTTAAGCTAAAGGGAAGGTTGGAAACCAAATTGGAAAACAACCATAACATACAGAGAGGATCGAACCTGATATGACAACGACCCCCATACTCACACGCGTGGCCGGAACAGACCGGACTCCTCACTTCCCCCGTTAGCACTTGTTAGTAGTTCAACATTGAACTCAAATAACGAATCACAAACATTGAGTTAAGTCTTGTTAGACACACACACAAGGGAAGGGAGAGTCATACATTCACACACAAACACCACACACAAACATCACATGACTAACTCACGCATAGCCGTGGTTAGAACATTCCTTAGGTCGGAAACGTTATCACCGGATACCGTTCTCTTACGTTTACCTAATAGTGGTTAACTAGCCCTTCATGCGCATTCGAGGTTACCGGTATCGGCACATAAACACACAACAACAATAACGACTGTAAACTCGTTTCATAGTTTATCTTATAACGCGGCAAACATACAGAAAAACACATTGGCATACAAGCCGGTGTAATCCGGTAGGACACAGGTTGCAAGAAAACCATACCTGTCACCAGAGTCCACTCTATCATGTCCACTTATGTTCCTCGAGCAATTCTCGAACAACTGATAACATTACATGTACTTTTATTAACATCGGGGTAACATGATTGTTTAAAGTCTAATGCTCATAACTTATCCCCGTTAACTTAGTTAAATAACTTAACATTTCTAGTTATCTCATTTCCACATTTGTTTTAACTTCTCATCTTTTAAAATGTCATTATAACACTCCTAACGTGTCCTATATAACCTTATAATATCATTACTAACTTATCCCTATCATTAGACATCATTTAATAACCTAAAACTAAGTTTTTATAGTGGTCCGGGACTTGGTCCCCAACTAAGGTCCCGGACCTACACTTAACAAAATCCTCGGCCTGTTTTAATGGGGTGGTCCGGGACTTCA
This sequence comes from Limonium bicolor, assembly GCA_023374045.1. Classification (NCBI taxonomy): domain Eukaryota; kingdom Viridiplantae; phylum Streptophyta; class Magnoliopsida; order Caryophyllales; family Plumbaginaceae; genus Limonium; species Limonium bicolor. The sequence continues at coordinate 22,329,043 of CM041783.1, read as the reverse complement.
TACAAGTCCTAAGTCCCGGACCAATATAGGCAAAATCTCTCGAGGGTAAATCAGGGGGTGGTCCGGTACTTCTTACATAACCTAAGTACCGGACCAAGACTTGCAAGAATCCTCGGCCCTTTTAAATATATGGTCCGGGACATCATCCAAAACCTAAGTCCCGGACCGCTGCTACAGATTTACATTTTGAACATTTTTCTAAGTCTTGTTGCAATGGTTCTCCTCACCCATTAAATGTATAAACTTGCCAATGATCTTAGGTATATTCTAATGCCAAAATATCATCTTAAACACACCTAGTTCCTTATCTAACTTGTTACTCAATTTTTCTTAAAATTCACCAACACTTGTAACATTTGTACTAGGTTTCTAAATGGTGTTTCTCACCTATGATAACTACTATCCCAAAATGCTTTCTCCTCATTTTAACATCATCTCCCAAGCATCATTTCTTACCAACCTAAACCTTAAACAAACTTCTCCAAGACTTTAATACATCCCAAAAACACTCATTGAATTCCTAGAACTTCCAAGACAATACCTAAGTCCTTGTAACACTCTACTACACCTTAATACATGTTTTCTTCTCTAATAAACATTCATCCATTCCTCACATTTCCTAGTTCACCAAAGCTCACTTAAACACTTAAATCTTCTTATACATTACCCAAATTTTGCCATGGGTTCTTCTAGCATATTGTCATACCAAAACACATTGTTTTTCATCATTAAACATTCAAGAACTCCTAAATCCATCAAGAACCTTCTCGCACACAAAACTTCACCAAATTTACACTACATCACAATATAGTGCATAATCAAATTGCTTGGCACTTAGGCCCTTAAATAACATGGCTCTTAGGCCCTTAAATTGCATAAACCTTAAACACTGAATTTCCCACATAATATATTGCCTTTAACTTGCAAATACACTCAACATCACATATGCCCCTTAATAGTTTCCTAGTTTCCTTTTACTAGGTCATTCACCATTGGCTCCTTAGGCATTTTATTAAGCAATACAAGCTCACTTTTCCTTAGGAATAAATTACATTAGGTTAGCACATTTACCTCTTTTCTTCAAGATTTTTACTTGAACACTCTTGTTCTTCCTTGTTTGGAAATCGGCAAGAGGACATGGTTACTTGTCAATGTTCTAATCAATATACAAGTAACACCAATGAGCATTCAAGCTTCATGCTTAAACTCATTTACAAACCCTAGGTTATATATATTGTCTTAACACATTGAGGTAATTGTTTTACCTTGGAATTGGAAGAGAGCTTGTATAAGTATCAAGAGAGGACTTCTCCTAGCCCTTGGAAGATTCAAATGAAGCTAAAACAAGCAAGGTAAAGACACCATTGTGAGGTGAATTTTCGGACATGTATCAAAATGAGAGGAAACATGGTTTTTCTTTGATTTTCCTTACCTTGAGGCAAAGGAGAACAACAAGGTGTGAAAAGATGAGGTCAAGCTCCATCAATGGTGAATCTCCTTGGCACCGAAATGAGGCTTTTGAAGATATGAAAAGATAGAAGTGTAGAGCTTGCTCCAACTAGAAGAATGATGGTCTTGAAATTGAATTTGGACCATGGAGCTAGGAGTTACAAGCATTCAAAGATGGAGTTCTTGTGTGGAACTATAGCAAATCGTAAAAGAGAGAAAAAAGGAAGGTAGAAGACGGTGGGAAGTGGAGGAAATGAGAGGATGAAGTTTGGAGTCTACTTTTAGAAGATATTTATGTACTAAAGTAACTTTCTTCTTTTTACTTACTTTTCCTTCCTTTCTTTAATTGTTTTTTTTACATGGTGGTGACTCACCTTAATAAAACCGGCCCCCATCATTTACTTAGGGGTGTTTTGGTCTTAGTTGACCAATTAAATTACTTATAATAACATATGTTACAAACTAGCTTATAATAGTTACTATTCACCAAAACAAGGCACATAGATGTGAAATTTTTGATTTCTCATTGATCTAGACTTCCAAATGTGATACTAAGTAGTACACATGTTAATTAAAGAGTAATGATGGACATTTAGCCACTCAAAACTCTTTTACAAGGCAATTTTTCAAAAATGTGCTTTAAGACTCCTTAAAGCACATTTTGTGTTTTAGCTTGTTTTCAAGCTTGGTTTTCTTTGGTAATTGATTTAATATGTTCATTAACATATTTATAAGGTATAGATATGACCTTTAGGCCTTATACAAATTTATCCCAAGCTTAGAGCACATTTTTGCTCATATTGACTTTAAGGCATTTATTTGTGTTTTGTTTGGTTTAATTGTCTACCAAGATTTCCTAAGGACTTAATTAGCCTTATTAAATCATAATTGAATGTTATTAAGTCTTGGTAGGTTATTTGGGTCCTAACCAAGTTCACTCCAAACTTAGAGCATGTTTTTGCTCAACTGTATCTTAGTGCTCTATTGCATTTTACCATGGTTTAAATTGTTCACTGATGTTTCTAAGGCACTTTTTAGCCTTTACATACCATATTTTAAATGTTTAACAACATATCAAGGTTTGGGGTATTTCAGATAGCGTATCCCAGTGCCCAACTTCAGCAACCATTACCTGCAATCATAAAACGATACACAAAAACATGAAGGGATTGCGCAAATCAGTGAAACTGAGTAAACATTACCTCATTGTGTAAAATACATTTTGAAACTCTTTTTATATTTGCAAACCGATAACTCACACAATAACATTATTCCATCGAAACATTTCCAAAACCACAATCACCAAATATATTTCGGGGGAGAGCTTTCACCTGGATTTCAATCAGCAGTATTCACAGACGGACACCCAAATTAGGGCCGCGACAAAATAATTCCACCTCTCCCTAAGTCCTTAAGCGTGCACAACCCCCAGAAGGTACTTTTGACCTAAAGGAGTAGATCATAGAGCTTAGCTGCAAGTAATGTCTACAGGCAAAAAATCAATGGGTACATAGTACCAATAATTTCACGGAGCACCATAAAGACACCAAAAATTTACACAGAGCACTATAAGGTACCAACAATTACATGGAGCACCACAAAGGTACCAACAATCCAATAATTTAATCCAGTGAAAGTCTCCCAAAAATAACAAGCAAATCCAATTGCCAAATCGCTGAATCAAAACACACGGGGAAACATAGTTTCCAACTTCCAAAATTCCAAAATTAGGGTTTAATCAACCAATCAACATTTCGCAAAACCACACATGAAATCGAGGATGAGCACAGATGTTTACCTGTAATCCATGTCCAATCGAGAAGAGATATTGTTAAGACAAGATCCTTTAGTTTTGATGATAGCAAACCTTGTATTGTCTATCTAATGCATTTGTCAAGATTGATGATTCAGATAGACAGGTAAATGAGTGGCTTAGCACGTAAGGTTGCAAGCGCGCTCAATCTACGACATGTGCCCAACCAGTCGGGCACCTGTCTACGAGAGCTCCGTAGAACTTCTAGCACAGAAAACCAGTCAGACACCGCACAAAGATATCTCTCATGCTCAAAGATGAAAAACAAAGACTGCAAAGGATCAACACATTCAGATAAGACACATACATCCACATAAGCAGCTTGTTCACGACAAGCTCACGACAAAAGGAGAAGTTCATTAATGCACAAGATAACAAGGCTATAAATGAACATCATTACATAGCCGTAATGAATTCAGAAAAGGGAATTTATGAGCATTTAATGAGCCAGACAGAATCAAGCAAGTGGGGCACACTAGTGGTAATCGACCTATCAAGAGGGCTGCTGCCAATTTGACCAACCATGAGGCGACACGTAGTCCACGCCCCCAGATCAAGTTGAAGAATCTCTGCAAGTCTAGTGTGGCTGTTATATAGATAATCAAAGCTGTAGTTGACTCCTAGAAGTTTAGGGATTAATAGGACGGTAGTTACATCCCAACAACCGTGTATATATACTTGCATTTATTCCATATGTAAGCAAGCCTGTACGAGAGAAAAAAATAGAGATAATCTGGGCAAGTGTGGATCAGACTTAGGAGTGTGTATAAGTGCTAGAGAGTTGGTGAGCTAGATAGGACTGGGTGAGAGTATCAATACATTGGGTATTTGATAGACTGATAGGTCGGGGAACGGTCGGTGAACCGTAGGACGATACTCAAGAGAGGGTTAAGGACTTTAGGGGTTAAGTCAAAACTGTCCCGGGAGTCCGTGTGTGGGGCAAGGGAGATTGAGTGAATTTCGTGTGTGTAAATTCCCAATCGAAATGGGTTTTCCCGTTTAAGTTTATCTCGCGTCCATTCCTAAACTATCAAGTCTTATTAGAGTCCATGATACATCCACGACATGTCGGGGACGCATCAGGAGTGCTTGCTGGTTTCAATTGGTATCAGAGCAGGTCTTTTCTAGAAAGCTAACTGCTTTGGAAGACGATCAAGATGTCTCATGCAAGCATTCTAGCAGTAGAAGAAGGTACTAAACCAAATCGACCACCACTCTTCAATGGAGACAACTACACTCACTGGAAGAATAAGATGGAGTTTCATATCAAGTGTGACGATCCAAGGATGTGAGGGGTGATAACACATGGAGAGTGCACCTTCTAGAATACTCAAGGACAAGACATATCTATCAACAGCATGATGGATGATCAAATAAAGAAGCTGGTATTCAACGCTTGAGCCGTAAGAATATGTAACACCCCAACCGTTAATCCAATCATTAACTCCTAACCCGTCTCAATTACCAACAACAAGCAGCGGAATTCTTACTCCAACTGAAATACCCCAAACTTAAATATAGGGATTAAGATTATTCTAATACGTATTTAAGGGCCTAATAACGCCTAAGTAATATTGGAATGGAAAAATAAATCCAAAAGAAATGAAGAAATGCTTAAAAAGTGAAAAACGCTAAATACGCGTTAAATAACCATAGGAGGTACGAGACCACGGTTAGGGTATTATATGAGTTCTAAAGGCTTATTCATGCCTAATTAGTGTACGGGAACGATTCCCGAAGAAAACGGATCCTTAAAACGGATTAAAAGCATAGATGAACCTTAAAGCGTGTTTTTCGAGGAAACTGGGAAAACACGACTTAAAACGGGTTAAATAGACTCGTAATAATTTTGGTCAACCAAATAGTCATTAATAAACATTAATAAAGGTTGAGAACCAACAAAATTAATTAAACGAGAAAATTCTGGAAAACGGGTTCCGGTTAGTAACAACTGTAAAAACGAGAATTTGTGGGGTGTAAACTGTAATAAAGCAAAAGTAATGTGTCCACTTTTGTAAATAAAAAGCAAAAAGCTGTGTGTGTGTATATAGGTGCCGGCTGACTCCTCCCTCTCTCACACCCTCTTTATTTCTTTCTTATTTGCTAAAAGACAAACACATAAAGTGGAACAAAATAGAAAAAGGGAGTGGGGGCTCTCTCTCTCCTCTATTTCCTCACCTCCTCACCGTACCCACTCCCCTCCTTCCTGAATTTTCTTCCCTCTTGCGACAGCCATGGAGAAATGAAGAAAACCTTACATAACTCTCATCTTCTCTCCTAATGTCCAAGCTCAAACCTTGCCCAAATGCAATAAAAATTATACCATTGTATTCCCCTTGTCAAGGAGAGTATTCCCCTCTTTTCAAAAATTGAAAATACCCACTTTCATCTCCATGGGTATTCGCCATTTGAAGGTTTGAGACCACCATTGGAAGAACCTTCATCTCCTTATTATTTTGAGGTAAAAATAGTCTTGAAACTCCACCTTCATCTAGCCCCTTTTGGCAAAACGAAAATTTAAAACTTAGCCTTGTCTTGTGCTTTGTTTTCCAGCCGATTTTGGCTCCCCATTGGTGCTGAAATCTTGCTCTCTTGGTAACCAAGAACTCCATCTACTCATTGGAAGGTAATACTCTTTTAAAACCTTAGACATGTACAAACTCCAGGTTAGTTTAAGGATGAATTGCTAAGTTAGAGTTTGTATATGGGTATGGGTTGTAGCATTGGAGTGTGGACTCCATTTGAAACCGAGAACAAGAAGGAAAGAAAGGAAAAGAAAGAGGAAGGAAAGAGAAAGGAAGAGAGAAAGGAGAAACTAAAATCACAAGGTAAATGCTCTTACCTTGAGTTGGTTTTGTATTGTGTAGTGTGACAGATTTTCAGTATTAGAAATGAGTAAAGTAATTGGTAATGAGTAGTAAGTATGTGGTAGTGTAATGAGGAAGAGAATGTAACAGTTTGAAGCTTTAAAAGATGCTTAAAAGCTTGGGTAAACCATTGGGTAATGTATGAGTATGTGCAGGAAAAATATTGTGTTGTGGTGTGTATAAAGGCGTGCTTATATTGATGTGGAGATTAGGAAATGAATGTATGAGCTGATATGTAAGTGGGCAATGTTAAAAATATAGGGGAACCTCTGCCCAAATTTGTATGGAAAATTGGAGGACTTAGATGTGTAAGGAGAGGGAATAACCTAGACAATAACTAGGTGTATTTGGAGAGTGTAAAGGGAGTAGTTTAGTATATTGAAACAGATTTGGAAAGGAACTAGTTAATGGGATAAAACTAGGGTGTAAGATAATGTATTTAGAATGCTAGGAGTGGCATTAGTTGAGGAAGTATTGGGAGGTAGAAGAGAGTTTAAAAATCTGTAGCAAAGGAGGAGTAAAAACTGATGCAAGTGATGGAATGAAAATGAGGAAAAATGTGTAAGTGAATCTAGAATTGAGTCAGGAATTTGGTGGATAAACCAAGGGGATTTAGAGGGTCTAATTAGTGTTAAAACATGTGGAATTAGATGTTGGAAGATTGGGGAAGAAATGGGTAAGAATAGGAAGTAAAAACAAATTCTGTAGGCAAGTTCCGTTACCGACCGACCTAGAGGTTGGATCGGTCGTGGGTCGGTCGGAGCATAAACAACTGAAACGAAACTTTCAGGAATGGACCGACCCAGAGGGCCGTGGGTCGGTCGGGTCGGTCGGGATTTTTTTTTTGAAAGTTAAAGTTTCTGACTTCGACTGACCCAGAGGTTGGGTCGGTCGGTGGGTCGGTCGGTGGGTCGGTCGGGTAAGTCTTGAGGACGGAAAACTTACTGGAATGGACCGACCCAAGAGGTTGGGCCGGTCGGTGGGTCGGTCGGCCCAAACCTACAAAAAAAAGTTAATTATAGTAATCATATGTATATATATATGCACATACACACACACACACACACACACACACACACACACACACACACACACACACACACACACACACCACACGCACGCACGCACGCACACGCACAACACACACACACACACACACACACACACACACACCACACACACACACACACACACACACACACACACACACACATAAGTACACCATTGTGGCTAAAAATAACAAAAGAATTTGCACATGAGTGAGGAAATAAACTAAAAGTATGAAAAGAGTTCATAACCACTTAGGACTTGTAAGAACTAGTAAGAATGTCTAGGGAAAGGTAATGGAGTAAGAGTTAGTTAAATAATAAGTCATTAACCATACAACTCCATGTATGTTATAGGACTTGATTTGTGAACACCAAAGGAAAGTTGGTTCAAGTACAACGGTGAACGGTATGATTTCTTCATGCTCTGTATCCTAACCTGGTTACCCCGATTTGTGTGCTTATTTGATCACCTAAATAAGATAAATGCATGAATCGGACTTTAATGCACCTACTTGTGCTTGTTGTATATTTGTTCTTGCTATATTGTATTGAATATTTAGTTTGCATAATTCATGAAATGAATGGATGCGAATGGAAAGTATATGTACCTTGTAGTGTATTTGTGTAATGTATTGTACCTTGGTATGGAAGTGTATGTGTGTAGTGTATCATTGTGTGGTTGGATGTATTGACTTCTACTAATTCCTAACTACCTAACTCCTAACGTAAGTATGAGTAAATTGGAATGAGTAGAAGTCCAAAATAGCTTCGGCCACGCGTGAGGATGAGGAGACACAAGAGGTTGGATCTGATTCCTGGCCTGAATCCTTTCTATGGACCAAACCCCTTAAATGGGTAGCATCCTAGATTGGTGAGCCACAGTAAAGCCCGGTGGTGGGACGGTGTAATCCCTGCCTGGAGGTCACTACGACTTGACTTGAGTAAGTAAGTAAAATATGTATGAGTAATGGTCTTGGCTGGTGTAATTCATTGACCCTGAGTAAAAGAGTAATCTCCACCCGATTAACCCGGGTGGATAAAAAGGAGCTAACAAGTATTGTGTATGTATTGTGTATGCGTATAACGGTAAAGGTAAGTATGTATCGGCTGACTTGTATTGTCTTCCTTGTATGTATTGAACTGTATGTATGTATCCTTGTGAAGTATTGTAGTAGTATGAATGAAAGCATGTATGTATGTATGTATTTGTAAAATGAACTGCATGTATTCGACCAAGTGGTCAGCGTACCCTCGCTAGTACGTGGGGTATGCGGAAGTCATATGCAGCATAAGCTGAGCCCCTAGGGGCAATGTTTTTATTGTACAGGTACCGAAGCGGCTAAGGTCATGGTAAGAGGCCGGCGGTTATGTGTATATAGCTAGAAAGGAATTGTAGATAGTAACGAATGAAATAAGGCTTGTAGCCTTGACGTAGAAGTGTACCAAGGGGTACACCATATGTAATTGCAAGCATGTAGTTGTGAGGAATGGGTAGATGCTAGACTCTTAATGAGTATGTATAAACTTGAAAGAATTATTGTATCGGATTTGGATCTTAGTAAACTCGGTGTACTGTATTGTATTCTATTATGGAGCATTGTACGAAATGGAGAATTGTAGTACTTGGTAGGTAATGGGAGTATGTATTGTAATTGTGTAGTACTCGGATATTCCGGTCCATCAGACCGATACTGTAAGTAGTAGTAGGCCTTGTTAGTCACGTGGGTGGCTGACGACATTGTATCACCCATCGTTGTGTAAGTAAGTATCCGCTGCGAAGGTATGTAAGTAGGAGGTGATTGGATGGTAATGATGGTATTAGCGGTAGGGGTGTTACAAAAAGTGGTATCAGAGCAAAGTATCGCTCTAATGACTGGAAATACCGAGTTTAGGAAATACCGAGTTAGGAATTAGAAGCTTAGGGATAAAGGCTGAGTGATAGCATTAGATATGCTAGTTAGGAACTCCCGGTGTGTACCGGATACCTACAATATCAGACCCGCCCTCCTCAAACCCATTGTATAACTTGGAAAAGAACGCCAAAGAGAAGGAAAGTCCTCTCATACTCGGGAAAACCCGATCTGGCAGTTGTGAAACCACCATACAGTAAACAAGAACCTGACCTATAGTAGATTCCCAGAATTGGAAGTCCCGGAGATGGTTCTCAGATGAGCAGCAATACCCGCACTTAATTGCGGTAGCATGAGTACTCCAACCATAAGGAGGCTACAGCATACAATAGCATGGGGCGACATGCTTAGCAGTCGCGGAACCTGGCTAGTAAACCAGCAGCAGGAAAAGAAGCACTAACGTGCAACCGGGCGGAAGGAGGAGCAGTAACAAAACCGAGACACAAGTCTACGGGACAATAATAGCCAAATAACACCACTAACTGTAAGCTAGCCGACTAAGGACATAGTCGGGAATGGTTAACACCGAAACTACAACGCCGAAGAGGTTACAATACCTGGCCAGTATGCTTGCACAACTACGAGAACAATCACGGGATATAATCCGACAGGACTACGAAGGTAGTGCCTAAACAACCTCAGGCTCAAATAAATAAGAATCTCCAAGGATTGGAGAAGTATCTCGATCAACGAAAGTCATGTCTAGATCACTGTGAAGTTACTTAAAGGAGCGAGTACCCTAAACATAGATCAATAAGATCAAGGGAAGAGTCAATAAGACTACCAAATACGAGCGGAAACCATACCGTGACCGGTATAGGTTTACCCAAAAACCACCAGTACCACGCACTTGCCACGGCAAGTGCAGTAAGAACAGGAGCATGTAGAGGAACCTTAACACACCGTAAGTACTTAGTACTGTACCGTGACTGCAATGAAGCGACTACAGGATCACACATCCTAAAACTGAAAGAATGAAAACTTGGAAAGGCCTGACGGCCGACCATTGTACAAAGGACATACCAGACAGCAAGAAGCTGGACTTGGTCAAGACCTCAGACATGGCCATGCCATGAAGAACTTCTTTTAACACCGAACTACAATTTTAAAACCTAAATTTTTCTTTCAAAACCACAACCCTTCTTTTAAAACCTTGGATTTTGAAACCAAACCAACAGAATTACGGAGAATATCATAGAATGATACAAGAGGAGTTGACAATAGAATACTTCACCTAGGCGTGTGACGAGCACTACGAGTGTACCCAAATATGGGATGTGGGACGACCGCACTCCGAAGGAGCTTGCGTGCCTGACAGATAGTCGGGTAAGTGGTAACGTATCAACAAGGTACCCCACGTATGTATACATGTAGTGCACGAAACACGGGAAGTAGTCAACTTCGTTCTATGGACCATGAGTAAGTTCAAGCAGAGCAGCTGGACATCTCAGGCGACCAAGTATAAAGGAACTCAGAGAACCCATCTGAAGACAAGGAATAAAGATTAGGAAGTGCAAAGAGCACAGACGAGTAGGTATAGACATGGTATATGTCACAAGGACTTTAAACAAGTACATGGTAGCTGGAGCACATATCCAGCCCAACACAGTAAGGCAAGGGCCTAACGTGAACACCACAATGTTCAACAAGCGGGATGAAATTCCCAAGAACAAATACAAACTACCAGGGAGCATAATCCATCAATGAAAAGGATATTAAACCTAGTCAAGGACACTAGGAGGAAGCACAAATAGTCTACCCAGGAAAGGGAAACGTTATGACCCAAAAGGGGATAACTCAAATACAATACCACAAGGCGGTATAGTGGTCACAACATATCATAAACATTACCCGGATGTAACGGCGTAACCAACAACACCCAAGAGCAATTCTTGAAGGGTGTCTGAGTCAACAACAGTCCAACAAAGCATCATGATAAGAGCACGAGAGATAGAATGAACACTCGGTTAGGACATTGCAGGGATTTCACTTAACAGGAAATATCCTAAATTACAAAAAGGCACTGATTAGCACCAGATTGCCTAAAGGGCCTCCTATGAACGGAAGCGTGATGTCACGACTTGCCATGGAGCCCAATAATACATCCAACCTACGGGGTATACAAGGAGTGGAAACATGTATAAGCAGCTTACAAAGAGCATGGCTTGCAACAATAAGGCTTAAAAGCCAGGAACCAAATACGTTATGTAAATTTAAATGGTTGCAAAACCCACACTATTTACTAACAGGACTTGCAAGAGATATTGCTTCATACGACAAATAAATCGACAACGAAACCACCCAATTTGAGCTCAACATAATGAGTGGCTTGGAGTAATGCTACCTCAGTGTCACTGTTACTGGAGCACCAGCTTAGTATACAGTTGACAAAACTCTTAATTTCCCTTCATGCCTTTTGTAGCAATGGTAGCACAGAGGCATAAGAATCGTGATAATGCCAACACTGGCCTAGTCCACACTTGGACACTACGAGAAACCCAAGGGGAGGTACCCCTCGTTAGCCGAAGACTATCAATGCAGTGATGATGTGAACCCTTAGGAAAGGCTTCCATCTACTATAACAACAAATCTTGCGCAGGTAGTTATTGCCAAGACACAATCGAATAAGAAAAAGAGATTTCCAAACCATTACGACTTAAAGGAGTAAGTATACTTCATATGCACCCAAGCATGTGGTGAACCATTGTATAAATAATAACATGGTAAACCTTGTCATGACACTTAAGAGTGGGAACAAACCTTTCAACAAGAACCTTCACTTATCAGTGATGAAATACCCTTCAATTGAAGAACGGGACCAGAAAACCCTTGAAGTTTCTTGGGATTTCCTGGTAATGTATATATAAAGTAAAACTGCATAACTGGAGCCTATAACCAATGCTCAGCACTGGGAGACAGTAATTATCAAAAACAGTCAATGTGAATGCACATTGGACACCACGAATGACGAACGCTCAAGAGAGCTTATAACCCGATAAATTACTTCATCCATTGTCAACCAAGATACTTGGTAAATTGTATCATAAATTATGAAGGAATGTGAGGTAAGCTAATCTACACATGAAACCCAAATTGAAATAAAACATCTCCACATCAAGAAGATAATAACATTGCGGTATGCTACGACAACCGTCATACACATGAACATAGGAAACCCTTGGTGTATTCACACCATAAGGAAATGGTGCCAATGACAATGGAAATGAGTAAAGATAAGCTACCACAGTAACAGAGACCGTAAAAACGATATTGTATAATGAGTAAGAATACGGCGCGCAACAAGCGACCGCTATGAGGAAGTAGTTAGATTTAATACCCCGGATCTAAAAATGGTGATTAAATTACTCTAATACTATTATTAAAGGCCTAATGGTGCCTAAAGAGTATTGGTAAAGAGAATTAAACCAAAAGAAAAGAGAAAACGCGAAAAACGTGCATTAAATGAGTATAAGAGATATATGATCTTGTTATGGTCTGAGATGGATTCCTAAGGCCTAATTGTAACACCCCTACTATTAATTCAGTCATTACCGTCCAATTTCCTCGTGCTTCCTGAGTCACGCAGCGGATACATACTTACATACCTCGGGTGATACAATGCCGTTAGTCACCCACGTGACTAACAAGGCTACTACTTCTACATACAGCATCGGTCTGATGGACCGGAATATCCGAGTACTACTTAATACAATACATACTCTCATTACATACTGATTACTACAATACTCCATTCGATACAATACTTCACAACTCCGTACAAGATAATACACTACGCATACCGAGTTTACTAGGTTCCAAAATCAATACAGTACTTCTCCCAAATTCATACACACTTACTAGGAATCAATCTGCTACCCATTCCTCACAAACTAGATACTTCTAATTACGAGGCGCGCCACCGGTCTCTTACCTTGACCGTATTCGCTCCGGGTACCTGCACACTAAAAATGTTCCCCCGAGGGGGTCAGCTTTCGCTGAATATGATAACCGCATACCCCGCGTACTAGCGAGGGTACGCTGACCATTTGGTCGAATACATGCAATTCATTTTGCAATACATACATTCATACATACATACATACATGCTTTCATTCACGATACTACAATACTACACAAGGATACATACGTACGCACAGTACAATACATGCTTGGAAGACAATACAAGTCAACCAATACTTACTTACCATCTTTCAGGATACACATACACAATACATACTCATTACATACCCAATACACAATACGGAGATACAATTCTCCATTACATACAAAGGTCCAGTTAGCTTCATTACACACCCAGGTTAATCGGGTGTTCGATACTACTTTACTTCCGGTCAATGACTTACAATAGTCAAGACCAATACACATACAATACTTACTTCTTACATACTTTACTTCCAGTTAAGTCGGTATGACCTCCGGGCAGGGATTACTACATCCCACCACCGGGCTTTAGGGTGGCCCACTAATCCAGGATGCTACCCATTCGAGGGAATTGGTCCAAGGAAAAGATTACAGCCAGGATTCGGATCCAACCTCTTGTGTTTCCTTATCCTCACGCGTGGCCGAAACTATATCGGACTTCTACTCATTCCATTTACTCATTACTCAAGTTAGGAGTTAGAATGTTAGGAATTAGTAGAAGTCAATACTTCATTTCCATACATACATACAATACTCAAGTACACAATACTTACACATACTTCTCAATTCCATTCATTCATTTCATGAATTATACAAACTAATTGTTCAAGGAAATACAACAAGAACAGATAGTTCAAACACAATTAAGTGCAATAAAAGTCCGATTCATGCATTTATCTTATTGGTGATCACATAAGCACACAAATCGGGGTAACCAGGTTAGGATACAGAGCATGAAGAAATCATACCTTTCACCGTTGTACTTGTATCCCAACGTTCCTCCGGTATTCACAATTCAAATCCTATGATATACATACAACCGAATAATTAATCTACCGTTATTAATCTTAACTCAACTACTTTTGTGTTTACTAATCCTCATTCACTAAACCCTTGCATTCCTTACACTTATATTTCCTTTTACTTACTTTCCATTACTTGTCCATAATTTACATACACATGTGTATACATATGGATAGGTGGGTATACATATATATATATATGTATATATACTGGTTATAAGCTTACTGTTTTTTTTTGTAAGTATAGGGCCGTCCGACCCACCGTCTGACCCAAGCCCTGGGTCGGACCATTCCAGTAAGGTTCGTTCCCAGAAAATTACCCTGTCCGACCCAGCACTATTCCGTCCGACCCATACTCTCTGGGTTGGACCATTCCAGAAGGTTTTGGTCCTGTCGTCCAAGCTCCGTCCGACCCACGTCCGACTCACCGTTTGGGTCGGACGAAGTCAGAAACTTCGACATTGTAAAAATTTGCATGTCCGACCCATGTCCAACTCACGGCTCTGGGTCGGACCATTCCAGAAAGTTTAGTTTTCGTTTCTTAAGCCCCGTCCGACCCACGTCCGACTCACCGTCTGGGTCGGACGAAGTCAGAACCTTGCTACAGATTTTATTTTTCTTTCCCAACTTCGCCCATTGTTTCCCCAATCTTCTTACATGTAATCTCACATGTTTAAACACTACCTAGGCCCTTCAATCTGCCTTAGTTCATCCACTTTACATACTTACTAATTCTTACTTGTACAATTTCATTCCCATTCTTTACTTACTTCTCATTCTTATTCTAGCTTGTTTATACTCCTAATGACTCTCAATTAGGATTACTTAAGTCTTAAACAACTTATACAATCATCCCCAAACACACCCTTAACGTACAGCCCATTTACAAAACTCTCGGGTGAATTTTGATGTTGGTCCGGGACCTTGTCCAGGTCCTAAGTCCCGGACCAACACATATCAGAATTCTCGACTTGTTTTATGTTATGGTCCGGGACCTTATACATAAGGTAGTCCCGGACCAGAAGCACTTAACCTCTCGAATGAATTGGCTAGTGGTCCGGGACCTTATACCAGAGGTAAGTCCCGGACCCTTAATGATTTGCAACTCTCGGGTAGTTTTAGAGGGTTGGTCCGTTACGAATTGCGGTTTCTTTCTTGCTCTGTTTCATTCTCTTCTTCCTCTAATCCATTCCTAATTGTTTCTAATCTTGTTATTACATGCTTAACTACTCATTTAACGTCTAACCTACCTAAATCCATCACCGAAACTCAATTCCCCCAACCTACTGATATCTCCCCATTTCCACTATTTCTTTTCTTTTCTTTCTGTTGCAGTTCTACCGAGTTGCTGCTGCTACTTCTGATCCATTTCCATTCTTCTTCTACAAATGCTAACAGCTCCTAAGTGACATAGTTTCCCCTAAAATCTTACATTCTCCTCACACCAATTCATCCAAAAAATCAAATCGGTTTCAACCGGCATCAGTTTATACATATGCATTGACAGTTTACATGTATATATGCATCAGTTCACTCACGTTCACAGCAGCAGCTCATTCCTTTGTGTTTTGACAGATTTCAGCTCATCTACACAACTAATGTTATCAATACCATTATGCTCACTTGTTTATACGGTTACAGTAGGTTTACATTTGTTAAATAGTATACTTATATACACACACACACGCATTGCTCAAGACTGAACAGAGGTAAATCTTTACCTCGTTCTTGCTTCTATTTTGTTTTTCTTCCTTTCCTCCTTCTTACTCTCCTCTTCTTCCTTGTTTGTTTTCTTTATTCCTTGTCTTAGTTAACAGGACAACCGGGTCCAAGCCCTCATCGAAACGCCCACGGCTGAACATGGAACAAGGTGTTCACGTGGGTTTTGGTTTTCTTTTCATGAGGAGAAATAAAACAGTGAAACAAGGAAGAGTTCAGTCCGTTTGCTGTACCTTAGAAAATGTATAGAATGAGATGGAGCTTCAGCTGGTGCAGTCCAAGCTTCAGCCGTTAACACCCACAAAATGAAATTGCTTGTTTTGAGTTTTTGGAAGGTGGAGATTACTCTCCTTAATGAGGAGATTCCAACGGTGTTATTTTTGTGAGATTTGGTGGTGGTTTGGTCTCTCAAAAATGGAGGAGAAGGTGCTGTGTTTCTTGGTGTTTCAAATCGCCATGGCGGCTGCTTGGAGGAGAAGAGAAATCAGAGGGTATGGGTTAGGTTACGTGGGAGAGTGATGGGTAAGAGAGAGAATAGGTATTACTTTTGTCTCTTTAATTTGTTGTCTTTTGTACATAAGATAATTAAAAGAAATGTGAGGGAGGTGGGACAAGCGAATCGGCCACCCACACTGTCCCATACAGATTTTTGATTTTATTTTGCAGAGGTGGACACACTAACTTTACTTATTTACACTCTCACCCCGCAACTTCCCGTTTTTGACAGTTTTGTTAGTCGGTATCCATTTTTTTGGAATTTTCTCGTTTAATTAATTTTATTGGTTCTAGACCTTCATTAATATTTATTAATGACTATTTAATTAATTATAATTGTCGCGAGTCTATTTAACCCGCTTGAAGTCACGTTTTCTCGGTTTCCTCGAAAGCGCGCTTTAATGTTCGTTAGTGTTTTTAATCCATTTTAAGGATCGGTTTTCTTCGGGATTGGTTCCCTAATATTTATTTAGACTTAATTAAGCCTTTAGAATCCTTATATTACGATAACCAAGGTCTTATACCTCCTATGGTTGTTTAACGCTTATTTAGCGTTTTACGCTTTTTAAGCGTTTCTTTATTTCTTTTGGATTTATTTTTCCTTACCAATATTACTTAATCATTATTAGGCTCTTAAATACCCATTAGGATAATTTAATCACCATATTCAAGGTCGGGGTATTTCAATCTACCCCCCTTAAGAACTTTGTCCTCAAAGTTGTTCGAGGTTATGGGTTTACAATGCTTACTCATTCTTACATGTCTAATACCGTGGTCATACATTCTTCCTCCTTGCTAATTCCCACGTCCATTACTCAAGGTTTCTCCTCTCCCTATCATACCAATGTACAATACTTACTCCAATCCATATTACCGTCAACCATCCGGTTCCTCTTTACAAAATTCATACATACATACAGTGTAAAGCTATCCCCAAAGCAATGCAATACACAATACAATCCCGCAGGCACTCAGGTCATCTAGACACGGAACTCCTCTATGTCCCGCTGCCCTCGGAATAATACAACATACTACCTTACTATCTTCTTCGGTACACACTTCTAGCAGATCCTCATTCTCCATACTAAGGAAATTCTTTCACCACTACCAATTAAAATTTTTCTAAAACATACAACTCCAAATTCCAATTTATATTCGTTACTCCCATCCTATGTGATTCTTGTGACCACTTAAGGGGAGCTTCGAGAATCATTCGACCCTGATGTGATCAGCATCAGTGTTGAACTATCTTTCCACCCCAATTTGTGTTCGGTTTCCCTTGATCTGATCAGGATCAAGTTCGACTTCCCACGTCAGTTTCAAACAAGCCATTAATTCAATTATTTTCATGTTTTATCTTTTTACTCTTCCTAGTCATTCATACATCTCCAAAGGATGGAATCAATCCATCAATTGTCCTCGCTCTACTTCCCAAATGCTTTACTCCGTGGTTCAATACTTAAATTCTCATTTCATCAACCTTCATTACTTCCGTCCATTACTCTCCATCATTTCAATTATTCTAACTAGGGAATACAATACTTATGGAGTTTAGCTATCCTCAAATACTACCAATAACATACTTACGAATATACCACTCATGGGCTACGTTCCTCTGCTACTCAAAATTAGTCCTACTATTCTTTTTTTTCCAAGGTTACAATACTTGTGGAGCTCCGTCCACTACTCATTCTCAATTTTATTAAAACGATCACCTAGGGAGTTCAATTTCCTCTAGGTTCTACATCGGTTTTATACCGACTCTTGCATTGTAGTGCCATGTCTATCTTCAAGTAGACACCCACTACAGGGATTATCATTTCCCCAAGAGTTACTCTACTCCACTTTACTAATACTTTTACACTGGGGTTACCAGATGGGTATATTCATCCTATGGTATTCGCATCTCTCGTGCCTAATTACCACAGTTACAATATGAATGAATACGTATGTTTGTTTAACATAAGTACCAATCATTAAATCCATTCTCATTTGTGCTATGCACATTATAGTTTGTGTGTTTTATTCACAAAACTTACATTCAGCGGTTTTCGCTCTACCCCCCTTAAAAGGGATTACGCCCACGTAATCTACCATATGTTATATTATTAACATTGGTTTAATCAGTTTGGGCAATCTGAAGCGTTTAGCTTCACTACGGTATATGTAATATGCTCTGGTCAAAGGGTCTTAACCATACCAATGGTTTAGTCTTTGCACCCAGAATTCCTATATGAGTTTATTTAACTCATAATTAATTTGTTTCCAGCCTATTAGGCTTCACGGCATTAATAGCCATTCTACTATACTTACTAGGTATATTATCTCCTAGCTAGGGCCCACTAGCTTCTGCTGCGCGACCCTGATAACTCGGGTTACTTACCCTTCGTGTTATCCTTCATGTGCTATGCATAACCTTTTATCCGTCTATTATGGGAATAAGGTTTACTAAACAAATTCGGTATTCTTTTACCGCGTTCGAACTCAATGAGTTTAAGATTTTAACCAGCTCTCTGGTAATCTACTGCACATGCTATTCGTGCTTCCAGGGTTATTCACTAAGTTCCCTCGACTTATTGTCGGGCGAGGTTAAGTCACTACTTAGTTGTAGTGCTTCCTCTGGTGTCACTAGCTTCTGAATTCTACCAGTTTCCCTGGTTCAGTACAAGTGTTCTTTACTTGTATGACCTTGCATTTCTATGCGTCGGTCCTAGTGACTTGTTACGTCTCCTTTCACCTTTTATTCCAATGGAATTCACATCTTGTGATTGTTAGTGTGTTTCACACTCTTCGTGCTTCCTTGGCCTCAGGCCGCACGGTCTGTTGCTAAGCTTCCTTAGCTGGCTTATGCCATGTTTGTTGGTGAGAAGAAGGGTTTACTACGGTTTACATTTTCCATATCCCTAGCCATCCCATTAGATCATTAGCTGCACAAGTGCAATACCAAAACACTCAGTCATACAGAGTGCAGAGGCGTAAACGCTTGGCAGTAAGTCACTTATGTGATAGGAAAGAATATTTTTGTCTGTCATTTCATACTTATACTCCGTGTCATTATCTGCTACTTCCTCATAGCGGTCGCTTGTTGCGCACCGTGTTCTTACTCACTGTACAACATTGTCTTTACTGTTTCTGTTACTGTGGTAGTTCATCTTTACTCATCGCCATTGTCGTTGGCACCATTTCCTTATGGTGTAAATACACTAGGAGGTTCCTAGTGTTCGTGTGTATGACGGTTGTCGTAGAATACTGCACGTTATCATCTTCCCATTGTGGAGATGTTCTGTTTCCAATTAGGTTTCATGTGTAGGTTAGCTTACCTCACATTCTATCATCATTTGTGATACAATTTACCAAGTATCTTGGTTGATAATGGATGAAGTAATCTATCAGGTTACTAGCTCTCTTGAGCGTTGGTCATTCATGGTTTTCAATGTGCATTCACATTGATTGTTTTGACTATTACTGTCCTTCCAGTGCTGAGCACTAATGATAGGCTCTAGCTGTGTAGTTTTACTTGTATGTACATAACCGGAACATCCCACGAAACTTCGAGGGTTTTCTGGTCCCGTTCTCCAATCGGAGGGTATTTTATCACTGACAAGTGAAGGTTCTTGTTGAGGGCTTGTTTCCACTCATGAGCCTCATGACAAGGTTTACCATGTTGGTGTTTATACAATGGTTCACCACATGCTTGGGTGCATATGGAGTATACTTGCTCCTTCGAGTCTCTATGCTCTTTAAGCGTTGTGCTTTTACAGTCCAAAGCCTCTTGTAGGCGTAGTGGTTTGGAAATCTCATTTCCTTGTTCCATCCTCCATTGGCAATAGTTTATAGTAGATGGAAGCCTTTCCTAAGGTTCACATCTTCACCACATTGGTGGTCTCCGGTTAACGAGGGGTACCTTTCCTCGGGTTTCCCGTAGTGTCCAAGTGTGGACTAGGCCATTGTTGGCATTATAACGTTTCCTATGCCTCTGTGTTATCATTTCTACAGAAGGCATGAAGGTAGTTAAAAGCTTCGTCCACTGTATAAAGAGTGGTGCTCTAGTGACAGTGACATTGAGGTAGCCATTACTCCAAGTCACTTATGATGTTGAGCTCCAATTGGGTGTTTCAGTTGTCGATCTGTTGTCGCACGAAGCAATATCTTTTGCAAGTCTTGTTAGTGTTTGTTGTGGGTTTTGCAACCGTCTGAGTTTACATAACATAGTTGGTTTGTGGCCATTAGGCCTTATTGCTGCAAGCCATGCTCTTCACAAGCTGCTTACACATGTTTCTGCTCCATGTATACTCCGTAGGTTGGAGGTATTACTAGGCTCCATGGTAAGTCGTGACATCACGCTTCCGTTCATAGGAGACCCTTTAGGCATTCTGGTGTTAATCAGTGCCTCTTAGTAATTTAGGGCATTTCCTGTTAAGTGAAATCCCTTCGGTGTCTTAACCGAGTGTGCATTCCAGCTCCGTGCTTTTATTATGCTGCTTCATTGAACTGTTGTTAATCTAGACACCCTTCAAGGATTGCTCCTGGGTGTTGTTGGTTATGCCGTTACATCCGGCTCATGTTTATGATATGTTGTGCCTACTATACCGCCTTATGGTGTTGTATTTGAGCTATTCCCTTTTTGGGTTATAATGTCTCCCGTTCTTGGGTAGACTGTTTATACCTTCCTCTAGTGTTTAAGACTAGGTTTAATATCCTCTTCCATGATGGATTATGTTCTTTGGTAGTTTTATAGTTGTTCTTGGGAATTCCGTCCCGTTTGTTGGTCGTTGTGGTGTCCATGTTAGGCTTTTGCCTTACCGTGTTTAGGCTGGGTATACTTTCCAGCTGCCATGTATTTACTGATGTCCTGAGACATATCCAATGTCTACACTTACTAGTCTGTGCTCTTTGCACTTCCTAGTTCTTATTCCTTATCTTCAGATGGGTTCTCTGAGTTCCTTTATACTTGATCGTCTGAGTTGTCCAGCTGCTCTGGTTTGAACTTACTTATGGTCCGTAGAACGGAGTTGACTACTTCCCGTGTGTCGTACGCTACATGTATACATACGTGGGGTACCGTGTTGATACGTTACCACTTACCCGACTACTTGTCAGGCCCACAAGCTCCTTCGGAGTGCGGTCGTCCCACATCCCGTAATTGGGTACACTCGTAGCGTTCGTCACACGCCTAGGTGAAGTATTCTGTTGCCAACTCCTCTTGTATCATTCTATGATACTCACCGTAATTCTGTTGGTTTGGTTTTAAAATCCAAGGTTTTAAGAAAAAGGGTCTGTGGTTTTAAAAGAAAAATTGGTTTTAAAATCATGGTACGGTGTCAAAAGAAGTTCCTCATGGCATAGCCATGTTCGAAATCTTGACCAAGTCTAGCTTCATGCTGACTGGTATGAGGTTAAAGTAATGGTCAGGCCGCTGGGCCTTTCCAAGGTTCCATACTCCTAGTTGTTAGGGTGTGTGATCCTGTAGTTGCTTCTTGTAGCCACGGTACATTACTATGTACATGTGGTGCGTTAGGGTTCCTTTACATATTCCTGCCCTTACTGCACTTGCCGTGGCAAGTGCGCGGTACTGGTGGTTTTTGGGTAATTCTATACCGATCCCATTCATAATTGGTAGTCTTGCTTACTCTTCCTTTGATCTTGTTGATCATTTACTTGGGTTAATCACTCTTCTGAGTAACTCCCCAGTGAGTCTGACATAGCTGTCATGGATCAGGGTACTTCTCCAATCCTTGGAGCTTCCCCTTTGACTTGGTTGTGTTGTTCCTTGTTGCTTATTCCACACTTTAGCTGTGGCTACTGAGCCTGATTTGGTTTAGGCACTACAGTTGTAGTTATGTCAGGTTATATCTTGTGAATATTCCTGTAGCTGTCTGAGCTACGTTGGCCAGGTTTGTAACCTTTTTGGCGTTGTAGTTTTGGAGTCAGTCACTCCAGACTATGTCCTTAGCCAGCTAGCTCACCATTGGTGGTGTTGCTTGGCTATTACTGTTGTCCCGTAGACTTGCGTCTCGGGTTTCATTACTGTTCCTGTTTCCATTTCGTTGCACGGTTAGTGCTTCTTTTCCTGTTACTGGTTGTTTAGCTAGGTTCTGCGACTGCTAAGCATGTCGCCCCATGCTGTTGCAAGTTATGGCCTCCTTGTGGTTGGAGTGTTTATACTACCGCTATTGAGTGCGGCTATTGTTGTTCAACCGGGATCCACTTCCGTAAATCTACCTTATACCAGAGGTAAGTCCCGGACCCTTAATGATTTGCAACTCTCGGGTAGTTTTAGAGGGTTGGTCCGTTACGAATTGCAGTTTCTTTCTTGCTCTGTTTCATTCTCTTCTTCCTCTAATCCATTCCTAATTGTTTCTAATCTTGTTATTACATGCTTAACTACTCATTTAACGTCTAACCTACCTAAATCCATCACCGAAACTCAATTCCCCCAACCTACTGATATCTCCCCATTTCCACTATTTCTTTTCTTTTCTTTCTGTTGCAGTTCTACCGAGTTGCTGCTGCTACTTCTGATCCATTTCCATTCTTCTTCTACAAATGCTAACAGCTCCTAAGTGACATAGTTTCTAGGTAAAATTTGCCATAGTTTCCCCTAAAATCTTACATTCTCCTCACACCAATTCATCCAAAAAATCAAATGGGTTTCAACCGGCATCAGTTTATACATATGCATTGACAGTTTACATGTATATATGCATCAGTTCACTCACGTTCACAGCAGCAGCTCATTCCTTTGTGTTTTGACAGATTTCAGCTCATCTACACAACTAATGTTATCAATACCGGTATGCTCACTTGTTTATACGGTTACAGTAGGTTTACATTTGTTAAACAGTATACTTATATACACACACACACGCATTGCTCAAGACTGAACAGAGGTAAATCTTTACCTCGTTCTTGCTTCTATTTTGTTTTTCTTCCTTTCCTCCTTCTTACTCTCCTCCTCTTCCTTGTTTGTTTTCTTTATTCCTTGTCTTAGTTAACAGGACAACCGGGTCCAAGCCCTCATCGAAACGCCCACGGCTGAACATGGAACAAGGTGTTCACGTGGGTTTTGGTTTTCTTTTCATGAGGAGAAATAAAACAGTGAAACAAGGAAGAGTTCAGTCCGTTTGCTTTACCTTAGAAAATGTATATAATGAGATGGAGCTTCAGCTGGTGCAGTCCAAGCTTCAGCCGTTAACACCCACAAAATGAAATTGCTTGTTTTGAGTTTTTGGAAGGTGGAGATTACTCTCCTTAATGAGGAGATTCCAACGGTGTTATTTTTGTGAGATTTGGTGGTGGTTTGGTCTCTCAAAAATGGAGGAGAAGGTGCTGTGTTTCTTGGTGTTTCAAATCGCCATGGCGGCTGCTTGGAGGAGAAGAGAAATCAGAGGGTATGGGTTAGGTTACGTGGGAGAGTGATGGGTAAGAGAGAGAATAGGTATTACTTTTGTCTCTTTAATTTGTTGTCTTTTGTACATAAGATAATTAAAAGAAATGTGAGGGAGGTGGGACAAGCGAATCGGCCACCCACACTGTCCCATACAGATTTTTGATTTTATTTTGCAGAGGTGGACACACTAACTTTACTTATTTACACTCTCACCCCACAACTTCCCATTTTTGACAGTTTTGTTAGTCGGTATCCATTTTTTCGGAATTTTCTCGTTTAATTAATTTTATTGGTTCTAGACCTTCATTAATATTTATTAATGACTATTTAATTAATTATAATTGTCGCGAGTCTATTTAACCTGCTTGAAGTCACGTTTTCTCGGTTTCCTCGAAAGCGCGCTTTAATGTTCGTTAGTGTTTTTAATCCATTTTAAGGATCGGTTTTCTTCGGGATTGGTTCCCTAATATTTATTTAGACTTAATTAAGCCTTTAGAATCCTTATATTCCGATAACCGAGGTCTTATACCTCCTATGGTTGTTTAACGCTTATTTAGCGTTTTACGCTTTTTAAGCGTTTCTTTATTTCTTTTGGATTTATTTTTCCTTACCAATATTACTTAATCATTATTAGGCTCTTAAATACCCATTAGGATAATTTAATCACCATATTCAAGGTCGGGGTATTTCACTAATTATGCCTAATTAGTGTGTGGGAATGATTCCCAAAGAAAACGGATCCAAATAATGGATTAAAACGCTAACGGAGTTTTAAAGCACGTTTTTCGAGAAAACTTGAAAATGTGACTATAAGTGGTCCAATAGACCCGTAAAAATTATACTTGACTATATAACTATAATTAAGTATTAATGGAAGCTTAATGACCATTAAAAATAAAAAAACGAGAAAAATCCAAAAAAACGGGCCCGGTTAGTGAATAGTGCCAAACCGGGTAAAATAACGAGTGTTTTCTGTAAAAGATGAAAAACGCTCCAGCTCACATGCTATAAGGGGGCAGGTTTTTATTGTTGACCATCCCTCTCCATTTGACCTTAATAAGTAAAGAAAGAAAGGAAAGAAGAAAGAAAAAGGGAAAAAGTGAAAAAAGTAGAAAAGGTGAGTGCTACCCCCTCTCCTCTCATTTCCTTTCTTCCTTTTCTCTTTCCTCTCTTTCTCCTTCCCAGCCGTCCTCTCTTCTTCCTCCATGGCTGCGATTTCTCTCTTCTTCTCCCATGGCTACTCAAGCCTTCCTTGTCATGCCCAAGCTTTGTTAAAGCTCCAAACTCAAAAATAATTACATATTTGTGATCCTCTCATCACCCTCTATCATTCTCTCTTTTCAAAATTCGAAAAGGATGAACTTCGTCCATATGGGTTTTCTCCATTTGAAGAGAAAATGGCATCAATGGATAGCTTGGAGTCTTCTCTCTCTCCTAAGGTAAAAATATTCAAGAAAAACTCATTTTTCTTCACCCTCCTTTCTTAGCCGATTTTGCTCTCTCTCTTACCTTGTCTTCCTCTTGATTTGAAGCTTCAATTCAACGCTCCAATGGTGGTGGAACTTCCCTTTTGATTCAGGGGTGAGAACCCCTCTAAAAAAGCTCAAAAAGGTAAACCCTAACTATGGTGTTTTAAGCCCATTAATTGAATTAGAGTTTCTTAAGGGTTTAGAGGATTAATTGAATGCATTTTTATGTTTCTTGAATGTTGGGATGGAGTTTGGCAACTCCATTCCCACTTGACCAAATTTGAGAAGAGAAGGAGCAAGAAGAGAATTAAGGAGAGACTTGTGAATTAAGGTAAGAAACCAACCCTAATGTATATTCTATATGTATTAGAATTTGGGATGGGTAAATAAACTAAATGAACCCCACTTGAGTTGTGGTAATAATGTGCTTGCGTAGAAATAATGCAAGTGAGAAAACATTTGTGAATTTAGTGTTTGATTTAAGAGCTATGCATTTTATGAATTATGCATTGTGTGGTATTTGGAGAATTGAAGAGTATTGATGGATTTATATGTGTGCTGATAGAACCCTTGTGGTTTGGCTAGTTTTAGGATGAATTATGTGAAGGAATGAGTTGTGGGCAATGTTAGAAAAGTAGCCGGACTATGGCGAAATTCCGGTAGAAATCTAAGAGATTTTAGTCATGTTTTGAGAGAAGTATAACCTAGGGTTAGCTAGGTATGTATGGAGATTGAATTGAGTTAGTGAACCACCTTGGGAATGCTTGTTTAAGGATAGAAGATTTGTGTAAAAATCTGTAGAAAAAGAAGTTGTTTAAGTGCCTTAGGAGTTTTGGAAACAAAGAAGATTTAAGGCTTTAAGAGTGAGGCATGAACCTTGGCATGAGGAGTGCATTGTCTTGGAATATTTGGAATGGTCAAATAGAGTGAGAACAAAATGCAAATTGCCAAGAGGTAAAAATCTGTAGCACAAGTGTACAAAATGTAACAGAGAGAATGAAAATTTGTAGAATTTGAGCAAGAATTTGAGTAGGGATTAAACCCATGTTTTGA
This sequence comes from Limonium bicolor, assembly GCA_023374045.1. Taxonomy (NCBI): domain Eukaryota; kingdom Viridiplantae; phylum Streptophyta; class Magnoliopsida; order Caryophyllales; family Plumbaginaceae; genus Limonium; species Limonium bicolor. The sequence goes on along the minus strand of CM041783.1, from coordinate 22,302,865 downwards.
AGAGGTTTAGAGCATGTTTTAAGGAGTTTAAACATGTAGGAAACATGTGGAAAGATTAGGGGTGAATTAGGGGTTGAAAACTGATCAAAAACTATAAATTTTGACAGTTCCAGGGGTGGTTCGGGTTTGCAAATCGGTACACAAACCCGGACCATATCAAAAATACACCCGAGAGTGAATTCAGAGATTGGTCCGGGTTTATATCCCAGGACACAAACCCGGACCACATGAAAATGTAGGCAGAAAGTTAAAACCGTGTCTGGACCGGGTTTGTAACCACGGACACAAACCCGGACCAGTGTAAAAATGTACCAGAAAGTGTTTTTAAGTGCCCTAATGATGGGGAAGTGAATGGTAATGGTTTTAGATGATGTTTAGGCCTTGTTTGGGGACATGTTAAGGTCCTAAGAAGTGTAAACAAGTGCTAGGAATGAATGAGAAAGATGTGAGTTAAAGAACATGTAACACCCCTACAACGAACTTCACAACTAATTGAAATCGCAGCGGAAATAAACAACTAAACATTAACTAAACGCTTCGGTGCTACAACGCCGTCAACCACCCACGTGGTTAACAAGGCAGAATAAATACAAGTGTACCGGTCTGATGATCAGACTCCCGAGCATAGAACTAAACCATAAATACATCATATACAATACCGAGTATTTAATTACATTCCTTCACAGTAAACTGCCAATATACCGCCACAGTAGTATCAACGGATCAAAATATAATGCCTCGGGAGCACAGGCGCATCCCGGGCTCAACACCTAAAATAACCAAAAGTACATCTGCAGCCTAGGACCTACAGCCACTCTGCTTCCTCGATCCTCATCCTGCAGTAAAAATATGGAGCCCCCGAGGGGGTCAGCAACCCTTGGCTGGTATGGTTAACGCGCAGCCCATCGGCTACCGGGATACGCGCAACTACTTGTCATGATAACATGGCATTCATTTTTAAACATAACATAACATAACATAACATGTGGCATAGCATTATTATTGCATAGCACAACATCACATACACAGTGGATACTCTTTCCACAATAACAAACCAAGAAGGTTAAATAACATAAGAGCCTAGAGAATGGTTCACCCTCATGTTAAGCTCGTTACACACACTCATTACCGTTCTGTTATTCGAACGAGTAACTTAAGTCACAGATGGTTCAGATATAGTGACCCGAACACACCACACAAACACATGTTCCCACTAAACCAATCATAAGTCAAAATAGGTAAGCTTTGGAGGAAGATAGCGGGATATCGAACGCCAAATTAAGGAGAACAATCTTAACAACATAAGAGTCGAATCTGATTCAGATATCTACTCTTAACTTACATGCATGACTGGACAACCGGATTCCTCACTTCCCAGTTAGCACTTGTTAGAAGTTCACGGTGGAACTTAACAAACAATTCACAACAAGTGGTAAGTCAAGTTAGACACACACAAGGGAAATGAGTCACATCATAACATCACAATAATATGAACAACAGTAAACTCATTACATGATTAAGTCTTATAACGTCATTAACACACAGAAAAACAAACAACACACAAGCCGGTGTAAACCGGTAGGCAACAGACTGCAAGAAAACCATACCTTGGTCCTTGCTTCGATTGATTTCCACCGTAGGTCACTCCTATACATGTTTAAGAATGTCGGTTAATTACTCACTTAACTTCAAATTTATTAAGTGTTTAACATGTTTATATGACATGTTTTAATGTCTTAACTTATACTTAATTACCCACATTATACTGATAAGTGTGAAATACATATATTTTTAGGGCTTTAATTCTTTCTATTTTCATAATAATTAATGTCATATTTCCCACTTATCATATGTTTTTCTTAGATTTATGTATTAATATGAACTGATACATTTTATGTGTCTAATGTAGGAAAATTACAATACACCAATATATATATATATATATATATAATGTCACATACCGCATTGCATTTGAATAATCAATGTCGTGAGATTTGATTTGGCTCCATGTCGTACAGTATATCATGCTACAATATCATTGGCCACGCTTGAGCAGTGACACGCCCGCTCAAAAAAATAAGAGTTTGTCCGCCTAAACATACGATGTCAACAAGGCGGACACAAATGTGTGAGACAACCGCCCAAACAGAGGAGGACAAGAAGAGAGACGACCGCCTGGATTTGGGCGGTTAGCTGGGCGGACGACAGAGGAGACCGCCCCATTATGGGCGGACAAACAACAGAGATAACCGCCTGCAACTGGGCGGACAAGAAGAGTGTCGTCCGCATAAACTTACGCGGACAGGTAGCGGACGTGAATAAATGCTAGTGGATCCGACCGTCTTCTCCAATTCTTCCGACGCTATCTATCTACTTCCTTCAGCATATCAGGCGCCTACCGTAAATTCCTCACGCGTCTGTCTGCAATCAATGCCCACTCAATCTACAATCAATCTCCCAAGCTTACTCTCTGTAATATTCACGTTCTTTCCCAATTTACACTTCCTCCACAAAATTCCATACAGTGCGTACGAATGCAGAGTGCTCTTTCTTTTCTTTAACTGAACTTTGTTTTAATGGCTGTCGTGCTTACGACTTCTGTTTGTATAATTATGTCTGAGTAAAAACCTTAGCTCCCGGGTTGAGAAGTAAGCTTATTTTACTAAACTGTGTTACGTAGACTTTCTAATATAATCTGTTCAAGCAATATTTTGATTCTCCTCCTTATTACGCTTTAATATTTAGGCCATTTATTAAAGTGATATTTGTAGTTTCTTGTCAAAATGCAGTGCTAAGACAAGATTCTAGACAAGAGAAGTCAAAATAGGTCAACGACTAGAAGTGAGTTTTCACCTATAGGTTAACCAGTCTCCAATAGGAATTATTAATAATGCGATTAATTTATTAATGACTTGAACAAGGAATTGCGCTTGTTGTTTAAATTAATCAGGGTTTATTAGACAGGGAACGGTCAATAAACTAATTAAAATTCTTGAGTTTATTGCTAAAGTAGGGAAGTCTACAATAATATAATTGAGTAAAATAGGTGAGCAGAACAACCCGGGGTGCTTCTTTAAAAACAAAAAGAGTTTCATAACTACTATTATTAATCTGTTTTAATTAATTGTTTTTTTTACTGTTTTTGATTACACTGAGTTCTAAACCACAATTTCTCTCAAAAAATGATAAGTTACTGTTCAGTAGTCTAATTAGAATTCTCAGTTAAATTTCACTATCAGTTAAACCACAGCAAGGTCCCCAAGAGTTCGACACCCCATAATTCCACTATCCCGCAAAACGATTAGGTACACTGCCTAAGTGGAAAAAGTAGTCACATATTTCTCCAACAAGTTTTTGGCGCCGTTGCCGGGGACCTCCGGCACGGTTAACTGACAGTTTTTAATTTTATTGAGTTTACTATCGGACTATCGGACTTCGGACATCTAACTACTAACATCGGACTTTGGACATCTAATTACTAACATCTAATTACTAACTCTTTATTTTATTGTCATTTATTTTTCAGTCATTTAATTTCCATTGTCCTTTAAATTTCTGTCCTTAACTACTAACTTAAAATTTCTGTCATTTATTTTTCTGTCTCTTAATTTCCATTGTCCTTAACTCTTAATTTCCATTGTCTCTAACTCTTAAATTCCATTGTCTCTAACTTTTAAATTTCTGTCATTTCATTTCAGTAACTAACTTATAATTTCTGTATACTAACTACTAACTTCAAATTTCCAGTATACTAACTCCTAACACTAACACTATATTTATTTCTATATATGCGTCGTACTCGATCTGCAGGTAGTCCCCAAAACGATTTTGAACCTGAGATCGAGAGATTTCTTCACAGAGAAAGACGACAACAACGTGTAGAGATGGCAACTCGACAAACTCTTTGCCAATACCAGCAACCGTCAGTTGAAGGGAGGCCTTCTGCTATTGTCCTCCCTCAGGTCACTCAGGCTGAACTAGACGCCTGGCAGTTCAAAACCAGTTTCATTACCACACTCTACCACCAGGGCCAATACAGCGGGCTAGATTCAGATGATGCTCCACACCATATATATGCATTTCTTGATTTTTGTAACACTTTTAACAAAACAGGAAGTCTGAACGAACGCATCCGTCTGCAATTGTTTCCCTATTCATTGAAAGATGGCGCCTCCAGGTGGTTGAGAAGTTTACAACCCAGTAGCATCCACAGTTGGGCTGAGTTAGCAAACAAATTTCTGGCGAAATACTATCCCCCGTCCAAAACAAGAGAGAAAATTCCTGAGATCACCAACTTCTGTCAAGAAGCAGGTGAATCTCTGTATGATTCGTGGGATAGATTTAAAGAATTACAAATATTATGCCCACATCACGGTATGAGCAGCCAGGAGCTTGTTTTATCATTCTTTAGAGGCTTGAATGATTCTAACAAATTGTTGTTAAGTTCCTCATCTGGAGGAAATTTTATGAAAATGACCGGAGAAGAAGCAGTTGACCTACTGGACCAGATGGCCGCCAGCACCAGACAATGGTGTAAAAACAAGGGGAGAGGTGAAGTAAAGAAAGAAACCGGCATCTACAGTATTCCCCCGCAGGATCATGTGTGTGCTCAACTAGCTGCTCTCACAAAAGTTGTGGAAAAACTAACTCTTAGTCAACCACAACAAAAAGCTGTGAAGGCAGTGGCCACTTCTCCATTTCTGACTCCCTGTTGCGAAAACTGTGGAGGAGCTCATGAAACCCCAAATTGCGATTGTTCAGGTTGCAACAGGACCCTTGAAGAGGTAAGTTTAATTAACAACAGACCAAGGGTTCCTTATCAAAACTCATACAACCAAAACAATTGGAGGAGCAATCAACAACCTTGGAGGAGTTATGACCCACAGACGAGCAACCAAGGATTCAACCAGACGAGTAACCAAGGTTTTAACCAAAACCGACAACCGCAATACAACCGACAACAAGAACAGCCAACCAATCCACAAGGAGACATGGGCGAATTAAAAGGCATGATGAATCAGCTTCTGAAACAAGGTCAGGCGATAAATTCAAAATTTTCTGAGATAGAAGCCAAAGTTGCTGATCAGGCTACCATAACCACAAATTTGGAAAGACAGATAGGTCAGATTTCCCAACAGTTGGCTCAAAGACCAGTAGGGTCACTCCCGAGTCAGACGGATCCAAATCCCAGGGAGCATGCAAAATCAATAACCCTAAGGAGCGGAAAAGAACTGGTATCCGGTACCCCTGACGCTGAGGAGAAATCTGATGAGCAGAAAGCTGACAAAGAAGACGTAACTGAGAAGGAGTCTCCTGAATCCCTTACTGTTAAACCGTCACAGGTTTCGTATGAAATTCCAATCCCATTTCCTGATAGATTAAAGAAGAAGAATTTGGACGACCAATTTGGAAAATTTCTTAACATTTTTAAGAAATTAACTATTAATATTCCTTTTTCTGATGCCTTAACACAAATGCCTATTTATGCAAAATTTATGAAAGATATCTTGTCTAACAGGTGATCTTTACAGGAAAATGACACGGTGAAATTGACCGAAATAGTTTCTGCAGTACTCTTGAAGAAGCTACCACCGAAGTTGGGAGATCCAGGTCTCCCTATCATTCCTTGCGCAATTGAAGATATAAATTGTGGTAACGGGTTATGCGATTTAGGCGCAAGTATTAACTTAATGCCTTTATCTATATTCAAGAAATTGGGCATAGGTCAATGCTCCCCTACTCCTGTTCAGCTCCAGTTAGCTGATCGTTCCATAATTCACCCTGAAGGAAAAAGTGAAGATTTAGTGGTTTCTGTTGGCAAGTTTATTTTCCCTGCTGATTTCATTGTTATTGATATTGAGGAAGATAAAGATGTCCCACTAATCTTAGGTAGACCTTTTATGAGAACTGCGAGAACTTTAATTGATGTTGAAGGAGGAAAAATAATTTTAAGACTTCATGATGAGCAGGTAGTTTTTGACATGACCAGGAATATGAAGCATCCTTTTGATACACAAAACTGTTTTTCTATTGACACTATTGACTCTTTAGTACAGGAGACGTTCCTCAGCAAAGATGAAGAAACGATTCTGGAAAGATGTCTTATGGCATCTTGTGAAGCTGAGGACGAAAATCCCGATATTGCTCTCATGGCTGAAGAGTTAAACAAACATAAGCCATATTTCCAATCCTACCGACCAAGATTTGAGCCAGTAGAACGAAACACAGACAGACCCAAGCCATCCATCGAAAAAGCACCTACAGTCAAAATGAAACCTCTTCCTCCTCATTTAAAATACGCCTTTCTAAAAAAGCCATCTGATCTACCAGTTATTATTTCTTCTAAATTGACAGATGTGCAGGAGGAGGAACTTTTAGGGGTGCTACGCCGTCATAAAACCGCTATCGGTTGGTCGATAGCGGATATCAAAGGAATAAGCCCATCTCTGTGCTCTCATCGAATTTACATGGAAGATGATTTCAGGGCTTTAGCACAACCACAGAGGCGTCTAAACCCCGTTCTTAAAGAGGTGGTCAAGAAAGAGGTAATAAAATTACTTGACGCTGGCATTATCTATCCAATTTCAGACAGCAAGTGGGTAAGTCCAGTGCAGGTGGTACCAAAGAAGGGCGGAATAACTGTAGTTCCCAACGAGAAAGGTGAGTTGATTCCTCAACGCACCACTACCGGTTGGAGAGTCTGTTTAGACTACAGGAAATTGAATACTGCCACACGTAAGGATCACTTTCCCTTACCTTTTATTGACCAAATGCTGGAAAGGTTAGCAGGTCAGGACTATTATTGTTTTCTAGATGGCTATTCAGGATACTTTCAGATCCCAATTGCTCCAGAAGATCAGGATAAAACTACTTTTACCTGTCCTTATGGAACATACGCTTATAAAAAATGCCGTTTGGATTATGTAATGCACCAGCTACTTTTCAACGGTGCATGATGGCTATTTTCTCTGATTACATTGAAAAATGTATAGAAGTCTTTATGGATGACTTCTCTGTCTTGGTTCGACATTTGATACTTGCCTGGAGAATCTTGATCTTATTTTGGCCAGGTGTGAAGACACAAATCTAGTCCTGAACTGGGAAAAATGTCACTTCATGGTTCGTGAAGGGATCGTGCTAGGACATAACGTGTCTTCCAAAGGTATTGAGGTGGATCACGCTAAAATCGAGGTAATAGAAAAACTCCCACCTCCTACTACTGTCAGAGGTATTCGAAGTTTTCTTGGACATGCAGGTTTTTACAGACGATTCATTAAAAACTTTTCCAAGATTTCTAAGCCTCTCTGCACTTTACTGACAAAAGATGCTAAATTTCATTTTTCTGATGAATGTTTAGCAGCTTTTAATTTGTTAAAAGAAAAACTTGTCTCTGCTCCTATTGTTGTATCACCCGACTGGTCACAACCTTTTGAAATTATGTGTGACGCCAGTGATTATGCGGTGGGTGCTGTTCTGTGCCAGAAAATAGATAAGGTTCTGAGAGTAATTTATTATGCAAGCCGCACTTTAAATGATGCTCAGAAAAATTATGCCACCACCGAAAAAGAATTACTGGCAGTCGTCTTCGCTTTGGATAAATTCGTTCATATTTATTGGGTAGTAAGGTCATTATTCATACTGATCATTCTGCCTCAAGTATTTATTTGCCAAAGCAGATGCAAAACCAAGGTTGATAAGATGGATACTTCTCTTACAAGAATTCGACATCGAGATAAGGGATAAGAGAGGTATCCAGAATGTCGTGGCTGACCACTTATCAAGAATGGAGGGACCAGGACGAGAGACCCATCAATGAATTTTTCCCGGACGAGGCAGTTTTCACAATTCAAACGGCAAGAGACCCTTGGTTTGCCGATATTGCAAATTATCTGGCTACAAAGATCATCCCAGCTGATATGACTTATCAGCAGAGAAAAAGGTTCTTTTCTATTGTCAAACATTATTTATGGGATGATCCATTTCTTTTCAAAATCTGTGCAGATGGTATTATCAGGAGATGTGTCCCAGAACAGATCAGAAATATTCTTCTCCATTGCCATTCTAGAGAAACCGGCGGACATCACGGTGCAACCCGTACAGCTGCAAAGGTACTTGAATCCGGTTTCTATTGGAACACCCTTCACAAGACTGTCATGCTTTGTATCTACTTGTGATCGGTGTCAAAGGCAAGGTAATATTTCTCGCCGTAATGAACACCCTTGAACAATATGCTAGAGTCGAATTATTTGATGTTTGGGGGATTGATTTTATGGGACCCTTCCCAAATTCTTTTGGAAATTTGTACATCTTAGTAGCAGTGATTATGTCTAAATGGGCGGAAGCCCTTGCTTGCTCTACTAATGATGGTAAAGTTGTGATGAAGTTCATAAAGAAGAACATTTTCAGTCGATTCGGTGTTCCTAGAGCAATCATCAGCGATGGTGGATCTCACTTCTGCAATCGCCAGTTTGATGCTCTCCTGAAGAAATATGGAGTCCGACATAAGGTTGCTCTACCATACCATCCTCAAACGAATGGTCAGGCAGAGATAACAAATAGAGAGTTAAAATGGATTCTACAGAAGACGGTGAGCTCTTCTCGAAAGGATTGGTCCATTAAATTGGATGATGCACTCTGGGCGTACCGTACCGCCTTCAAAACACCTATCGGCGTGTCTCCCTACAAACTAGTTTTTGGGAAGGCATGTCACCTGCCTGTGGAATTAGAGCATAAATCTTATTGGGCTCTAAAGGTGTTGAACTTCGATCTACAACAAGCCGGTGAAAAAGAAAGTTCCAGTTGACAGAACTGGAAGAACTAAGGTACAACTCATATGAAAATGCAGTGATTTATAAGGAGAAGACCAAGCGTTGGCACGATAAGATGATTGCCAAGCGAGACTTCAAAGTGGGAGATTATGTCCTCCTTTATAATTCCAGACTAAAGTTCTTCCCAGGTAAGTTAAAATCCTTCTGGTCTGGACCATTTAAAATAATATCTACCTCCTTATGGAGCGGTGGAATTGGACAATAAGAAGGGTGGATCATTTAAAGTCAATGGAGCTCGTATCAATTATATATGGGAAACACGTTGGATAACGAAGAAGCTTCTGCGCTTCTTTTCAAAGAACCAGTTACAACTTAAATCACTGAGGTACGGTCTAGCCAAAGACCTTAAAGATGGGCAGCTTGGTAGGAGGCACCCTACTATCTATCTTTTAATCTGTATTATGTTTATATTCTGTATTTTATTTATGCAAAAAAAAAGAGTGAAATAAAAAGAAAGAAGAAGAGAACGAGGAGAATTAACTTGAGTTCTTCTGGCTGTTTAGAATTTATTCAGGTACATATTACGTCATTCGACAGCTGAACTCAAGTGTGGGGGAGCTACTCTACATATTCTGCATGAAATCAGGGAGTACACTATCCATACCTTGCTCTTTAAATTTAAATATCTCTTATTACCATGCTTTTTGATCATTACCTAGGTAGTTAGCATGCCCTGTTATTTTAATTCTTTCTCTACAATGAGGGCATTGCTTTAGTTCAAGTGTGGGGGAGAGATAATAATCAAAAGCTTGCTCTTAAGTTTTCTTTTTCGACACTGTGTTTAAATTTGTTAAGTGATTAATAATCAAAGAAGGAGCCATAGAGGGAGTAATGCTGGTATTAACAGGTTTAAAGGGTACACAAAAAAAAAATTATTACTCTGCTCCTTACTCAAAAAAATTCTGAGGAATTATCATTTGAATTTTGTTTTGACTTTGAGCCTGGATTTGATTGGAAGAAATGGTGGAAAAAGAACAAGGCAAGGTACTCCTCTGATCCAAACAGGCATATTCTGATCCTAAACAGGCCTCGTCCACTCGGTTATTAAGTTCTTAGGGGTGCTTCATCACCCGGCTACCTAAGGTACTCGGTATCTGGGATAGTAGACCCAAAACGCTACAAGGGTGGAGAGAAAAGTCTGAGGTGAAAGAAAAATGAACTTCAAAATTGAAGTATCTGTGCATTCGGTAAAAATGAAAAAAAATCATCATTATGGATCATGAGTATGTGGCATTGAAAGGTATAATGGAATAAGATTTTACTTCATGCCCCTTGTCGTTCAAGGAATGTGAAAGAAAATGGTGGATTGGCTCAGGGTTAAAAGCAGAATTCTCATGGTATTACTCTCTTTCTTTTGTAGGACTACAGAGTTATTCTCAGAAATAGAGAAATATATCTAAAAAATTAATGTTATTAGTACCCTTTTAAAATCTGAAAAGATTGGCAATTACCTTTTCTGTGCTCTCCTTACTTGATTATTGTCTGTTTAACTTGTTTAACATTATGTCAGAAAGATTTGCTTGAGGACAAGCAAAAGATAAGTATGGGGGAGTTTGATAAGTGTGAAATATATATTTTTAGGGCTTTAATTCTTTCTATTTTCATAATAATTAATGTCATATTTCCCACTTATCATATGTTTTTCTTAGATTTATGTATTGATATGAACTGATACATTTTATGTGTCTAATGTAGGAAAATTACAATACACAATATATATATATATATATATATAATATATATATATATATATATAATGTCACATACCGCATTGCATTTGAATAATCAATGTCGTGAGATTTGATTTGGCTCCATGTCGTACAGTATATCATGCTACAATATCATTGGCCACGCTTGAGCAGTGACACGCCCGCTCAAAAAAATAAGAGTTTGTCCGCCCAAACATACGATGTCAACAAGGCGGACACAAATGTGTGAGACAACCGCCCAAACAGAGGAGGACAAGAAGAGAGACGACCGCCTGGAATTGGGCGGTTAGCTGGGCGGACGACAGAGGAGACCGCCCCATTATGGGCGGACAAACAACAGAGATAACCGCCTGCAACTGGGCGGACAAGAAGAGTGTCATCCGCATAAACTTGCGCGGACAGGTAGCGGACGTGAATAAATGCTAGTGAATCCGACCGTCTTCTCCGATTCTTCGGACGCTATCTATCTACTTCCTTCAGCATATCAGGTGCCTACCGTAAATTCCTCACGCGTCTGTGCAATCAATGCCCACTCAATCTGCAATCAATCTACTCAATCTGCAATCAATCTCCTTCCACAGTTCTGCCTCCAACGTTCTTCTTCCTCTCCTCTATATAAACACTACTAGTTCATCAGAAAAACGTGCGCACAATTGCCCCAAGCTTACTCTCTGTAATATTCACGTTCTTTCCCAATTTACACTTCCTCCACAAAATTCCATACAGTGCGTACGAATGCAGAGTGCTCTTTCTTTTCTTTAACTGAACTTTGTTTTAATGGCTGTCGTGCTTACGACTTCTGTTTGTATAATTATGTCTGAGTAAAAACCTTAGCTCGCGGGTTGAGAAGTAAGCTTATTTTACTAAACTGTGTTACGTAGACTTTCTAATATAATATGTTCAAGCAATATTTTGATTCTCCTCCTTATTACGCTTTAATATTTAGGCCATTTATTAAAGTGATATTTGTAGTTTCTTGTCAAAATGCAGTGCTGAGACAAGATTCTAGACAAGAGAAGTCAAAACAGGTCAACGACTAGAAGTGAGTTTTCACCTATAGGTTAACCAGTCTCCAATAGGAATTATTAATAATGCGATTAATTTATTAATGACTTGAACAAGGAATTGCGCTTGTTGTTTAAATTAATCAGGGTTTATTAGACAGGGAACAGTCAATAAACTAATTAAAATTCTTGAGTTTATTGCTAAAGTAGGGAAGTCTACAATAATATAATTGAGTAAAATAGGTGAGCAGAACAACCCGGGGTGCTTCTTTAAAAACAAAAAGAGTTTCATAACTACTATTATTAATCTGTTTTAATTAATTATTCTTTTTACTGTTTTTGATTACACTGAGTTCTAAACCACAATTTCTCTCAAAAAATGATAAGTTACTGCTCAGTAGTCTAATTAGAATTCTCAGTTAAATTTCACTATCAGTTAAACCACAGCAAGGTCCCCAAGAGTTCGACACCCCACAATTCCACTATCCCGCAAAACGATTAGGTACACTGCCTAAGTGGAAGAAGTAGTCACATATTTCTCCAACATATACCCCCTAGGGTTTATTACTTAAGCCATTCTTGTTTGTTTTTTTTAAACAAGTTTTGGTCCGACCGACCTTACCGACCGACCTTACACAAGGTCGGTCCATTCCAGAACATATTACCGTCAGAATTTTCTACTCCGACCGACCTTGTAAGTTCTTCCCATGTTTGGTCCATTCCCGAGAGTTTCTTTCCTTGGAAAATTCAGGCCCGACCGAACTTGCCAAGTCTGGTCCCATGTTCGGTCGATTCCAGAAACTTAATTCGTACACAAAATACAAGGCCGACCGACCTTGCAAGTCCGGTCCCCAAGGTCGGTCCATTCCAGAAGCCAATTCTCGCAGGGTAAACTGGGCTCGACCGACCTTGCAAGTTCGGTCGCAAGTTCGGTCTGCTCCAGACCCTTATTTTCTATTGCCCATTTAACTCCAAACTTCACCTCATATATCCTAGTACACCCTAACCTCATTTGGGCACTTCAAACACACCTTAAGACATCCTTAAACACTCATGAAACTCATTTTCTAATTCCTTAAGCCTTTACTCATTTCTTCCCAAAATTCCTAACACTTACCATGTGTTCTCCTAGGTCTCTAAGTGGTGTCTCATACCTAAGATGATCACTTATGCCAAAATACTCCCTCACCACAACATCATCTCTCAAGCATCTATTCTCAACAACTAACTCCTTATGTCGTTCTTGAAATCCTTTTTCAAGTTTACACTTTCTCCTTGTTCACCAAAGTTTGCATAAATCTTAACACAAGTCCAAATGACTTTGGTGTATCCCAAAACATTCATTTGCATTATAAAAATCCTCTAGAACATTGCCTAAGCCCTTTTCACATCTTAAAACACCTTAATGCATGTTTCTTTCACTAGAAAAACAATTAACCATTCTAAACATTTCTTAACTTATCAAACTCATTTTAAACCCTTAAAACTTCTTGTTTATTACCTAATTTTTGACATGACCTCTCCTAGAACATTACTAAACCAAGACACATTGTCTTCACCATCCAACAACCATGAACACTAAAATCCATCAAAAACATTTTTATACACAAACTTCACACATTTAGCACTACATCACAATATAGTGCATAATTTAAATTGCATGGCACTTAGGCCCTTAAATAACATGGCTCTTAGGCCCTTAAGATGTATAACATAAACACTGAATTTCCACAATATATTTGCCTTTGACCTGCAAATACACCCAACAATACATATGCCTTTTACTAAGCCCTTGAGAACATTTTACTAAGTCATTCACCATTGGCTCCTTAAACCATTTCCATAAGCAATACAAGCTCTTTTCTCCTAAGACTTTAAACCACATTCGGTTAGCATATTTACCTCTTTTCCTCACAAACTTCTTTCTTTTTTCCTTGACTAAATTGGCAAGGCTTTTAGTTGCTTGCCAACTTCTAAACATTATACAAATGATATAATGAGTATTCAAGCTTTAAGCTTCATCTCATTGTAAACCCTAGTTTCATATTAATTCAAAAGCATTAAGATAGTTGTTTTACCTTAGAACTTGAAGAGAGTTTGAATATCTATCAAGAGAGGACTCCACCTAGTCCTTGAAAGGTTGGAATGAAGCTAGAACAAAGAAATATAATGACTCCATTAAGAGTGATTTTTGGTCAAGATAAAAAAACCTGGAGGAAACATCATTTTTCTTTGAGATTCCTTACCTAGAAGCAAAGGAGATCAATAATATGTAGAAATATAAGCTCAAGCTCCTTCAATGGTCGAACTCCATGGCACCGAAATGGTGGTCTTGAAGTTTTGAGAAGATAGAAATGAAGAGCTTGATGAGAGGAAGAGAATGGTGGTGTTTGTTTTTGATTTGGTTAAGTGAGCTAGGAATTACAAGTGGTCAAAGATGGAGTTTGTGTAGTACTATTGCAAATCGTGAATGGAAGAAAGAAGAGAGGTTGAAGAAGACTTGGAACCGTGGGAAATGAAGAAGGGAAATGAGAGAATGAGATAAGTGAGTTTGTTTTGCTTTTTAGAAGATATTTATACCTTAAAGCAAATAGTAACTTAAGAGTCATCTTTATTTACTTAACAAGTTACAAGAGTGGTGAGTCACCAAACTTAAAAAAACTGGCCCCCTTTATGCTCTTAGGGGTATTTTAGTCTTTGATGACTCATTTAATTACTTATAGCAACATATGTTATAAACTAGCTTATTAAAGTCACTATTCATAAAAACAAGGCACATAGAAGTGAAATTTTTGATTTCCCATTGATATAGACTTCCAAATGTGATACTATAGTACACATGTTAATTAAAGAGTAATGATGGACATTTAGCCATTCAAAACTCATTTACAAGACAATTTTTCAAAAATGTGCTTTAAGACTCCTTAAAGCACATTTTGTGTTTAACTTGTTTTCAAGCTTGGTTTTCTTTGGTAATTGATTTAATATGTTCATTAGTGTATAAGAGGTCTTGGTAGTTCATTAGGTCTTAACCAAGTTTATCCCAAGCTTAGAGCACGTTTTGGCTCTATTGTCTTTAAAGCACATTTGTGTTTCTTTGTTTAAACTTGTTTACTAATGTTTCTAAGACTCTTTTTAGTCTTAATATACCACATTTAGGTGTTTAAACAACATACTAAGGTTTGGGGTATTTCAATCTACCCCCCTTAACAGAACTTTGTCCTCAAAGTTCACACTTTCGCATATCCTAAATGTTAGAACACGGGAATACATATAAACAATACTTCCATACAACATTAACAACACACTTACATAACATTGGACACAAAGTCCATACAACATAACATCGGACACAAGGTCCATACAACATATACAACATCATCAACATCATTCAGACACAACGGTCTGTAACATGACAACATAACATAGACGATGTATTTAAATACACGTCGTACACACATAACCGAAACAGCTCTACCCCCCTTAAAAAGGGGTACGCCCTGTACCCTATACACATAATCAGTAAGAAGTAAACAATGACGGGTACTTCGCCTTCATCTTATCTTCCACCTCCCAAGTGGCCTCCTCAACGTCCTGGTTAGACCAAAGAACTTTCACCAGTCTCACAGACTTATGGCGAGTGTCTCGAGTCTTAGTATCCAGAATCCGTACCGGAGTCTCCACTGATCGCATGGTCGGCTCTAAGGTTAGCCTTTCAGGCTGAAGCACATGAGACGGATGAGACATATACTTCTTCAACTGGGACACATGAAATACATCATGTACCTTGCCCAGCTCGGCGGGTAGATCAACTTGCCTTTCTGGCCAAAACGAAATACTCCCTTCATGGGGGATACTCTCAAAAATACCTGATCGCCCACGGTGAACTCCAGGTCACGTCTGCGCACATCTGCGTACAACTTCTGTCTATCCTGAGCTACCTTCATGTTAGCCCGGATCTGGAGAACTTCTGCCTGAACTTGTTTTAGATACTGTGGTCCTATAATGACCGTCTAACTCGACTCATCCCAGCATAATGGCGTGCGGCATGGTCTACCGTACAAGGCCTGGAAAGGAGACATCTTGATCGAAGCATGGTAACTGTTGTTGTAGCTAAACTCGATCAGATGTAACTTGTCAATCCAGCTGGTCTGAAAGTCAAGTGCACATGCACGTAACATATCCTCAAGTGTCTGGATGGTGCGCTCACTCTGACCATCTGTCTGTGGGTGAAACGCTGTACTCAATTTCAGTTTGGTACCCAGTGCTTCTCGCGTAGACTTCCAATACCTCAATAAGAATCTAGTATCTCTGTCAGATACAATCGTTTTTGGTACCCCATGAGGTCTTACAATCTCTCTGTCAAAGAGTTCTGCCAGTTTTGCCACTTTCCAGGTGCCCTTCATCGGTATGAATCGAGCCACCTTGGTCAGTCGGTCAACAATAACCCAAATCATATTCAGACCTCCCCTTGTAGGTGGAAGCCCTACTACGAAGTCCATGGAAATATCATGGAACTTCCACTCAGGCACTAGCATTGGCTGTACCATACCACCAGGCCGTCGGTGCTCAAACTTGACCTTCTGGCAAGTGAGAACCTCAATACATAATCAGTAACATCCTTTTTCATTCCAGTCCACCAAAAATATCTTTTCATACCCTTATACATCTTTGAAGCTCCGGGGTGAATCGAAGTAGTAGAACAATGGGATTCACTCAATATGCGCTCCTTCAACTCAGCGCTACTCCTCGGTATACACAGTCGGCCATTAAGCCTAATCAGGTCATCATCGTGGAGTCTGAAGTCGTACTTCTGACCCTCGAATGTGCCATCAATAAGCTTCTGTCTAATCTCCATCATATACTTCTGACCCTCGAAGACAATGGCACCCAATTCTAAGTCGTGGGTAGGGGAGTTCTCCTCATGCTTCTTCAGCTGTCGGGAGGCGTAAGCTACGACCTTCCCGTGTTGCATCAACACACAACCCATACCCCTGCCTGATGCGTCGCAATAGACCTCAAAACCATCTGGACCGTCTGGTATAGTCAGGACTGGTGCAGATGTCAGAGCATCCTTGAGACTCTGGAAAGAACTCTACAATCGACTGTCCACACGAATAGTGCA
Source organism: Limonium bicolor (assembly GCA_023374045.1). NCBI lineage: Eukaryota > Viridiplantae > Streptophyta > Magnoliopsida > Caryophyllales > Plumbaginaceae > Limonium > Limonium bicolor. The sequence continues at coordinate 22,286,199 of CM041783.1, read as the reverse complement.
TCCTTTTTCATCAAGGAAGTCATCGGCTTCGAGACACTGGAGAAGTCCTTTACAAACCTCCTATAATAACCTGCCAGACCGAGGAAGCTCCTGATATCGGTAACTGTCTTCGGCCTAGGCCAGGTGCGCACTGCATCAATCTTTGCCGGATCAACAGTGATCCCGGCTTCAGAAATCACATGTCCAAGAAAGAATACTTGGTTCAACCAAAACTCACACTTTGAAAATTTAGCATACAACTGATTCCTCCTCAATGTTTGTAACACATTTCTCAGGTGGCTTTCATGCTCACCCCTCGATTTTGAGTACACAAGAATATCGTCGATGAAGACTACCACTGACTTGTCCAACTGATCTTGGAACAAGCGGTTCATTAAATCCATGAACTTCGCTGGTGCATTGGATAAACCAAACGGCATAACCGTAAACTCATAATGTCCATACCTAGTTCTGAACGTTGTCTTCTCAATATCACTGTCACGGATGGCGATCTGATGGTATCCGGATCATAGATCTATCTTGGAGAATAATGATGCTCCCCTCAACTGATCAAATAGATCGTCGATGCGTGGTAAAGGGTAACGGTTCTTCACCGTAACTGCATTCAGTTCTCTATAGTCAATACACAGGCGGAGACTACCGTCCTTCTTCTTCATGAAGAGGACCGGCGCTCCCCATGGTGAAATGCTAGGGCGGATAAATCCCTTGTCAAGTAGGTCTCTCAGCTGCTCCTTGAGCTCTGTCATCTCTGCTGGAGCCATACGATAGGGCGCCTTCGCAATTGGTTCGGTGCCCGGAACCAAATCAATCTCAAACTCCACCTCCTGAGCTGGCGGCATGCCCGACAGTTCCTTAGGAAATACATCAGGAAACTCCGACACTACCGGCACATCAGGACTAAACTCTGGGTCTCTCTCTATGTCCTGGACATAGCAGAGGTATACATCACTCCCTCGTCGTAGTTCATGACACATAGCCATGGCGGTGATGATCTGAGTCAAAGGCTCCCTAGGCCTCTGGCGGTAAGATATAGTAACCCCAGACGGACTCCAAAGGAGCAGTCGATGCTCGGCACACAGGATTCTGCCCTTGTACCACTCCAACCAGTTCATCCCGACAATCACATCAAAACCAAGTCCGTCGAACTCTATCAAGTCGATCGGAAACTCTTCACCTCTGATTCGTACAACAACATCTCGGTGGTAGCGGGTACACCTGATCCGCTCTTTCGACGGGAGAGTGACTAGGAAGTCTGGCATCTCATCACCGTCTAACCCCAGCCTCTTTGCAAAGGATAGCGAAATAAACGTGTGAGAGGCTCCAGAGTCGAACAAGATCGAAGCGTCCACGCCATTGACTAGAAAGGTACCGGTGAGGATTGTGCCGCTCATGCCGGCTTCTACCTCATTGCAGACACTCAGTATACCTCCCGTTCCGAGAGCACAACCTAATTCATTGGCAAACTAATAAGTATTGGGTAACAACACGGTTTATATACTTCAACAACTCCACTTTATTCATTAACACAATCTTCTTACATTATACGTTGGTTTACACTGTTAACATAACTAACACATACATAACATCCTTAACATACATTGGCTTAACACACTACATAATTATACAAGGCTTCAAAACTGCCTGAAGGTGAAATTCAAACGTCCGGGTTTCATGTGTGTGGCATTGATCACTACCGACGGTGCGGTATTCAGTTTGATCTTCCTGATGCCATGATATAGCATCCTCGACTACCCACCCATGATTAACACATCTCCTGACTTTAGTACTAACTTCTTCGCGAGATCAGCACGCTTCTGCTCGCCATATATAAACACTGCGGTATCACCAATGGACCAAGACACCACGGGTACTCCCTTACTTAGAGACTCGGGTGACTCGTCTTTATCTTGGTGTAAACCTAATCGTCCACCTTTCTGGTAGAAGTTCACGATACACAAATCTGCTTTAACACTTGGAATTGAATCCGTTTCAACTTGTTGGGCAATTCCCACGGCGTGGTTAACGACCGCAAGGAACTCCTCAGGTATCTTTGGTACAATTGCTCCATCTTCAGCTCGCACTTCTTGATATGTCTTGGTGAAAGGATTCCAGTCCTTACCATGCACATCATCTTCAATTTCATTCTTAATCCGCTCGGGTATTCAGGTGTGTAAAAACCTCCCAGGTGTTGCTCCAAGTTCATTGCATCTTCTGATGATATGGACTTGTGCTTCCGGTGTCAGGTATCCATTTAAGAGTATCATACCTGGCTGGATAACCTGACATTGCTCCATTGGAAAGTCGGTGATGTCGATGGTAGTTTCTTCAGGGTTTGGTGTGGGCGGGATTGGATAACATATATTGAAGGTTCCTTTAAGTTTAGAATTACCTAATTAGGTGACTTTCACACTCTACTTTAATTCTTACTTACATGGTAGTACACTTGGACTCACTAATACACACATGCATGGAATGCGGTATGCAATCACTTATTTCATTCAACAATATAGGCGGTACCTGGTCTAGAAGAGGGCCCTGGCGCCTCAGACCGGTCCACCACATTCAGGGCGGCCTTGTTAGGTCCCGACCCTTTCCCCTTCTGGGAATCAGTGTGCCTCTGATCTGTGGGTGGCTGGTTGGCCGTCTTCGGGCCATCAATAGTCGCTGTGGCCTTACCCTTCCACTGCCCCTTGGGCTTGTTGACTCTGCTGTTGGGGTTCCGGTAACACTCGTAGTCATGGTGACCCCACTTCTCGCAGTAACGACACTGCACGTCGTTTCCCTTGCAGTCCTTGCCGGGGTGGTCTCCGTTACACCACTTACAGTAGTAGTGGCGCTCCGGTCCAGAACCCGTGCTAGCTGCTATCACAATACACAATCAATACTTATTTCACAACTTAACATCATACACTTCAACTTGTCACACATGATTAGATAATTACCCTTAGGTGGGTAAGAGCGTAGGGGTTTCGCCGCATAAGCATATGTGAGCTTCAGTGGCTCCTCAGCTGTGGTGGTTTGGGCTTGGCCCTTGTCACCTGGTGCTGACTCTTCTGGGGTTGGGGATAAGGTTTCTTCTTCTTCTTTCCTCCCCCGTACCCCTGCGGACTCTGGCCCTCACTCGTGGCCTTGCGCTTGTGCGCATTCTCCTCATCCCTCAGACAGACGGTAATCTCAACCTTAGCTGCGGCATGATAGCACTCCTGAATTTAGGATGTCAGTCATGCCCCGCAAAACATACTCACAAACTCACATTAATACTCACTTATGGATTACACTTATTCACATCACACTTCATTCAAGTCATCTGTAAGGTAGTATACTCAGCTGGCCCCATCCCATAGCGAAGACGGTGGCTGAGACCGTTGTAGAAACGGTTTACCAGCACCCGGTTCGAGTATCCCAGGTCCGGTAACAGGTGGATAAGACCGGTGAATGCAGTGTAGTACTCATCAACCGACATCTTGTCCCCTTGCCTCAGACTATCCAGCTCCAGGCGCTTGGCCTCTTGATCATGCACAGGGTAGTATTTGGCTCGCAGTAGAGCTATGTACTCCCTCCATCCAAACTGAGGATCCGCCATCCGGTCCTCTCTCACAAGCTTCCACCAACTCTGTGCCGAACCCTTCAGGTAGTAAGCGGCAAGACGGACCTTGGCCCCAGCAGGCACATCCAAGGTCTCGTAGGTGGTCTCCAACTCGGAGATGTACGCCTCCAGCTTACGTGGGTGGTCTCCCCATGAAATGACGGGGTCTCAAGTCTGCCAATGCCTTGACCCAGTTGGTCTCTCGTGGCGGTGGCGGTGGTGGTTGAACTTCGGGCTGTTGCCCCTGCTGAATTGCAGCTACAAGTTGTGGGACCATTTGGGCTACGGTGGCCGCTACAGCTTCGGCCATAACCTGAGCCGTAGTATTCTCGCCCTGGTCATCCATATCTCAAGTACCGCTTCCGCGGCCTCTACCTCTCGGTCTACCTGACATCTGAATTCACATGAACATTTATTAGCACTGTGCTTGCACACTTATTGGTCCAACGATTGTATCATCTTCCCGAAAATAAGGTATTTCCACACTAGGTTAGTGGTTAACCTTTCCATAACTGCTCACTTAGGTAACTGTAGTTAGGTTTCCTAACTCGGTATATTCCTAAGCACGGTATTCTAGTCATCAGAGTGATACTTCGCTCTGATACCACTTTTTGTAACACCCCTACAACGGACTTCACAACTAATTGAAATCGCAGCGGAAATAAACAACTAAACATTAACTAAACGCTTCGGTGCTACAACGCCGTCAACCACCCACGTGCTTAACAAGGCAGAATAGATACAAGTGTACCGGTCAGATGATCAGACTCCCGAGCATAGAACTAAACCATAAATACATCATATACAATACCGAGTATTTAATTACATTCCTTCACAGTAAACTGCCAATATACCGCCACAGTAGTATCAACGGATCAAAATATAATGCCTCGGGAGCACAGGCGCATCCCGGGCTCAACACCCAAAATAACCAAAAGTACATCTGCAGCCTAGGACCTACAGCCACTCTGCTTCCTCGATCCTCATCCTGCAGTTAAAATATGGAGCCCCTGAGGGGGTCAGCAACCCTTGGCTGGTATGGTTAACGCGCAGCCCATCGGCTACCGGGATACACGCAACTACTTGTCATGATAACATGGCATTCATTTTTAAACATAACATAACATAACATAACATGTGGCATAGCATTATTATTACATAGCACAACATCACATACACAGTGGATACTCTTTCCACAATAACAAACCAAGAAGGTTAAATAACATAAGAGCCTGGAGAATGGTTCACCCTCATGTTAAGCTCGTTACACACACTCATTACCGTTCTGTTATTCGAACGAGTAACTTAAGTCACAGATGGTTCGGATATAGTGACCCGAACACACCACACAAACACATGTTCCCACTAAACCGATCATAAGTCAGAATAGGTAAGCTTTGGAGGAAGCTAGGTGGAGATCGAACGCCAAATTAAGGAGAACAATCTTAACAACATAAGAGTCGAATCTGATTCAGATATCTACTCTTAACTTACATGCATGACCGGACAACCGGATTCGTCACTTCCCAGTTAGCACTTGTTAGAAGTTCACGGTGGAACTTAACAAACAATTCACAACAAGTGGTAAGTCAAGTTAGACACACACAAGGGAAATGAGTCACATCATAACATCACAATAATATGAACAACGGTAAACTCATTACATGATTAAGTCTTATAACGTCATTAACACACAGAAAAACAAACAACACACAAGCCGGTGTAAACCGGTAGGCAACAGACTGCAAGAAAACCATACCTTGGTCCTTGCTTCGATTGATTTCCACCGTAGGTCACTCCTATACATGTTTAAGAATGTCGGTTAATTACTCACTTAACTTCAAATTTATTAAGTGTTTAAACATGTTTATGACATGTTTTAATGTCTTAACTTACTTATGCTTAATTACCTACATTATACCCCCTAGGGTTTATTACTTAAGCCATTCTTGTTTGTTTTTTTAACAAGTTTTGGTCCGACCGACCTTACCGACCGACCTTACACAAGGTCGGTCCATTCCAGAACATATTACCGTCAGAATTTTCTACTCCGACCGACCTTGTAAGTTCGGTCCCATGTTCGGTCCATTCCCGAGAGTTTCTTTCCTTTGAAAATTCAGGCCCGTCCGAACTTGCCAAGTCCGGTCCCATGTTCGGTCGATTCCAGAAACTTAATTCATACACAAAATACAAGTCCGACCGACCTTGCAAGTCCGGTCCCCAAGGTCGGTCCATTCCAGAAGCCAATTCTTGCAGGGTAAACTGGGCTCGACCGACCTTGCAAGTTCGGTCACAAGTTCGGTCTGCTCCAGACCCTTATTTTCCATTGCCCATTTAACTCCAAACTTCACCTCATATATCCTAGTACACCCTAACCTCATTTGGGCACTTCAAACACACCTTAAGACATCCTTAAACACTCATGAAACTCATTTTCTAATTCCTTAAGCCTTTACTCATTTCTTCCCAAAATTCATAACACTTACCATGTGTTCTCTTAGGTCTCTAAGTGGTGTCTCATACCTAAGATGATCACTTATGCCAAAATACTCCCTCACCACAACAACATCATCTCTCAAGCATCTATTCTCAACAACTAACTCCTTATGTCGTTCTTGAAATCCTTTTTCAAGTTTACACTTTCTCCTTGTTCACCAAAGTTTGCATAAATCTTAACACAAGTCCAAATGACTTTGGTGTATCCCAAAACATTCATTTGCATTATAAAATCCTCTAGAACATTGCCTAAGCCCTTTTCACATCTTAAAACACCTTAATGCATGTTTCTTTCACTAGAAAAACACTTAACCATTCTAAACATTTCTTAACTTATCAAACTCATTTTAAACCCTTAAAACTTCTTGTTTATTACCTAAATTTTGACATGACCTCTTCTAGAACATTACTAAACCAAGACACATTGTCTTCACCATCAAACAACCATGAACACTAAAATCCATCAAACACATTTTTATACACAAACTTCACACATTTAGCACTACATCACAATATAGTGCATAATTTAAATTGCATGGCACTTAGGCCCTTAGGCCCTTAAATAACATGGCTCTTAGGCCCTTAAGATGCATAAATCATAAACACTGAATTTCCACAATATATTTGCCTTTGACCTGCAAATACACCCAACAATACATATGCCTTTTACTAAGCCCTTGAGAACATTTTACTAAGTCATTCACCATTGGCTCCTTAAACCATTTCCATAAGCAATACAAGCTCTTTTCTCCTAAGACTTTAAACCACATTAGGTTAGCATATTTACCTCTTTTCCTCACAAACTTCTTTCTTGTTTCCTTGACTAAATTGGCAAGGCTTTTAGTTGCTTGCCAACTTCTAAACATTATACAAATGATATAATGAGTATACAAGCTTTAAGCTTCATCTCATTGTAAACCCTAGTTTCACATTATTTCAAAAGCATTAAGATAGTTTTTTACCTTAGAACTTGAAGAGAGTTTGAATATCTATCAAGAGAGGACTCCACCTAGTCCTTGAAAGGTTGGAATGAAGCTAGAACAAAGCAATATAATGACTCCATTAAGAGTGATTTTCGGTCAAGATAAAAAACATGGAGGAAACATCATTTTTCTTTGAGATTCCACTAGTACAAAAAACACCTATTTCGGCGCCCCTATTTCGGCGGTCAAGCTCCTTCAATGGTGGAACTCCATGGCACCGAAATGGTGGTCTTGAAGTTTTGAGAAGATAGGAATGAAGAGCTTGATGAGAGGAAGAGAATGGTGGTGTTTGTTTTTGATTTGGTTAAGTGAGCTAGGAATACAAGTGGTCAAAGATGGAGTTTGTGTGTACTATTGCAAATCGTGAATGAAGAAAGAGAGAGGTTGAAGAAGACTTGGAACCGTGGGAAATGAAGAAGGAAATGAGAGAATGAGATAAGTGAGTTTGTTTTGCTTTTAGAAGATATTTATACTTAAAGCAAATAGTAACTTAAGAGTCATCTTTATTTACTTAACAAGTTAACAAGAGTGGTGAGTCACCACACTTAAAAAACCGGCCCCCTATTATTAGGGGTATTTAGTCTTTGATGATCATTTAATTACTTATAACAACATATGTTACAAACTAGCTTATTAAAGTCACTATTCATAAAAACAAGGCACATAGAAGTGAAATTTTTGATTTCCCATTGATATAGACTTCCAAATGTGATACTATATAGTACACATGTTAATTAAAGAGTAATGATGGACATTTAGCCATTCAAAACTCATTTACAAGACAATTTTTCAAAAATGTGCTTTAAGACTCCTTAAAGCACATTTTGTGTTTTAACTTGTTTTCAAGCTTGGTTTTCTTTGGTAATTGGTTTAATATGTTCATTAGTATAAAATAAGGTCTTGGTAAGTTCATTAGGTCTTACCAAGCTTATCCCAAGCTTAGAGCACATTTTAGCCCTAATTGACTTAAGGCATTTATTTGTGTTCTCTATGTTTAAATTGTTTACTAATGTTTCTAAGACTCTTTTTAGTCTTAATATACCACATTTATGTTTAAACAACATACTAAGGTTTGGGGTATTTCAATCTACCCCCCTTAAAAGAACTTTGTCCTCAAAGTTCACACTTCCACATATCCTAAATGTTAGAACACGGGAATACATATAAACAATATTTCCATACAACATTAACAACACACTTACATAACATTGGACACAAGTCCATACAACATAACATCGGACACAAGGTCCATACAACATATACAACATCATCAACATCATTCAGACACAACGGTCTGTAACATGACAACATAACATAGACGATGTATTTAAATACACGTCGTACACACATAACCGAAACGGCTCTACCCCCCTTAAAAGGGGTACGCCCGTACCCTATACACATAAGCACTAAGAAGTAAACAATGACGGGTACTTCGCCTTCATCTTATCTTCCAGCTCCCAAGTGGCCTCCTCAACGTCCTGGTTAGACCAAAGAACTTTCACCAGTCTCACAGACTTATGGCGAGTGTCTCGAGTCTTAGTATCCAGAATCCGTACCGGAGTCTCCACTGATCGCATGGTCGGCTCTAAGGTTAGCCTTTCAGGCTGAAGCACATGAGACGGATGAGACATATACTTCTTCAACTGGGACACATGAAATACATCATGTACCTTGCCCAGCTCGGCGGGTAGATCAAGTCTGTAAGCTACCGGGCCGATCCGCTCCGTCACAACATAAGGCCCCACATATTTTGGGCTCAACTTGCCTTTCTGGCCAAAACGAAATACTCCCTTCATGGGGGATACTCTAAAAATACCTGATCGCCCACGGCGAACTCCAGGTCACGTCTGCGCACATCTGCGTACTTCTGTCTATCCTGAGCTGCCTTCATGTTAGCCCGGATCTGGCGAACTTCTGCCTGAACTTGTTCAAGATACTCTGGTCCTATAATGACCGTCTCACTCGACTCATCCCAGCATAATGGCGTGCGGCATGGTCTACCGTAAAGCCTGGAAGGAGACATCTTGATCGAAGCATGGTAACTGTTGTTGTAGCTAAACTCGATCAGATGTAACTTGTCAATCCAGCTGGTCTGAAAGTCAAGTGCACATGCACGTAACATATCCTCAAGTGTCTGGATGGTGCGCTCACTCTGGCCATCTGTCTGTGGGTGAAACGCTGTACTCAATTTCAGTTCGGTACCCAGTGCTTCTCGCGTAGACTTCCAATACCTCGATAAGAATCTGGTATCTCTGTCAGATACAATCGTTTTCGGTACCCCATGATGTCTTACAATCTCTCTGTCGAAGAGTTCTGCCAGTTTTGCCACTTTCCAGGTGTCCTTCATCGGTATGAATCGAGCCACCTTGGTCAGTCGGTCAACAATAACCCAAATCATATTCAGACCTCCCCTTGTAGGCGGAAGCCCTACTACGAAGTCCATAGAAATATCATGGAACTTCCACTCAGGCACTGGCATTGGCTGTACCATACCACCAGGCCGTCGGTGCTCAAACTTGACCTTCTGGCAAGTGAGACACCTCAATACATAATCAGTAACATCCTTTTTCATTCCAGTCCACCAAAAATATCTTTTCATACCCTTATACATCTTTGAAGCTCCGGGGTGAATCGAAGTAGTAGAACAATGGGATTCACTCAATATGCGCTCCTTCAACTCAGCGCTACTCCTCGGTATACACAGTCGGCCATTAAGCCTAATCAGGTCATCATCGTGGAGTCTGAAGTCGTACTTCTGACCCTCGAATGTGCCATCAATAAGCTTCTGCCTGATCTCCATCATATACTGATCCGTCATCTGAGCACTCCGCACCTCTTCAACCAAGCCAGTATGAGAGACTAGCGAATGGAGAGAGTGTGCTCGGCGACTCAATGCGTCAGCTACCACATTTGCCTTACCCTCTTTGTACTGTAGATTAATGTCGTAGTCGTTTAGAAACTCAACCCACCTTCTTTGCCTCATGTTCAACTCCTTCTGAGTGAACAAGTACTTTAAACTTTTGTGGTCCGAATAAATTGTCACACTTACCCCATACAAATAATGTCGCCATATCTTCATGCGAAGACAATGGCACCCATTCTAAGTCGTGGGTAGGGTAGTTCTCCTCATGCTTCTTCAGCTGTCGGGAGGCGTAAGCTACGACCTTCCCGTGTTGCATCAACACACAACCCATACCTCTGCCTGATGCGTCGCAATAGACCTCAAAACCATCTGGACCGTCTGGTATAGTCAGGACTGGTGCAGATGTCAGAGCATCCTTGAGACTCTGGAAAGAACTCTCACAGTCGACTGTCCACTCGAATGGTGCATCCTTTTTCATCAAGGAAGTCATCGGCTTCGAGACACTGGAGAAGTCCTTTACAAACCTCCTATAATAACCTGCCAGACCGAGGAAGCTCCTGATATCGGTAACTGTCTTCGGCCTAGGCCAGGTGCGCACTGCATCAATCTTTGCCGGATCAACAGTGATCCCGGCTCAGAAATCACATGACCAAGAAAGGATACTTGGTTCACCAAAACTCACACTTTGAAAATTTAGCATACAACTGATTCCTCAATGTTTGTAACACATTTCTCAGGTGGCTTTCATGCTCACCTCTCGATTTCGAGTACACAAGAATATCGTCGATGAAGACTACCACTGACTTGTCCAACTGATCTTGGAACAAGCGGTTCATTAAATCCATGAACTTCGCTGGTGCATTGGATAAACCAAACGGCATAACCGTAAACTCATAATGTCCATACCTAGTTCTGAATGCTGTCTTCTCAATATCACTGTCACGGATGGCAATCTGATGGTATCCGGATCGTAGATCTATCTTGGAGAATACTGATGCTCCCCTCAACTGATCAAATAAATCGTCGATGCGTGGTAAAGGGTAACGGTTCTTCACCGTAACTGCATTCAGTTCTCGATAGTCAATACACAGGCGGAGACTACCGTCCTTCTTCTTCACGAAGAGGACCGGCGCTCCCCATGGTGAAACGCTAGGGCGGATAAATCCCTTGTCGAGTAGGTCTCTCAGCTGCTCCTTGAGCTCTGTCATCTCTGCTGGAGCCATACGATAGGGCGCCTTCGCAATTGGTCCGGTGCCCGGAACCAAATCAATCTCAAACTCCACTTCCCGTGCTGGCGGCATGCCCGCAGTTCCTTAGGAAATACATCAGGAAACTCCGACACTACCGGCACATCAGGACTAAACTCTGGGTCTCTCTCTATGTCCTGGACATAGCAGAGGTATACATCACTCCCTCGTCGTAGTTCACGACACATAGCCATGGCGGTGATGATCTGAGTCGAAGGCTCCCTGGGCCTCTGGCGGTAAGATATAGTAACCCCAGATGGACTCCGAAGAAGCAGTCGATGCTCGGCACACAGGATTCTGCCCTTGTACCGCTCCAACCAGTTCATCCCGACAATCACATCAAAACCAAGTCCGTCGAACTCTATCAAGTCGATCGGAAACTCTTCACCTCTGATTCGTACAACAACATCTCGGTGGTAGCGGGTACACCTGATCCGCTCTTTCGACGGGAGAGTGACTAGGAAGTCTGGCATCTCATCACCGTCTAACCCCAGCCTCTTCGCAAAGGATAGCGAAATAAATGTGAGAGGCTCCGGAGTCGAACAAGATCGAAGCGTCCACGCCATTGACTGGAAAGGTACCGGTGAGGATTGTGCCGCTCTTGCCGGCTTCTGCCTCATTGCAGACACTCAGTATACCTCCCGTTCCGAGAGCACAGCCTAATTCATTGGCAAACTAATAAGTATTGGGTAACAACACGGTTGATATACTTCAACAACTCACTTTATTCATTAACACTTCTTACATTATACGTTGGTTTACACTGTTGACATAACTAACACATACATAACATCCTTAACATACACTGGCTTAACACACTACATAATATACAAGGCTTTAAAACTGTCTGAAGGTCAAATTCAAACGTCCGGGTTTCATGTGTGTGGCATTGATCACTGCCGACGGTGCGGTATTCAGTTTGATCTTCTGATGCCATGATATAGCATCCTGACTGCCCACCCATGATTAACACATCTCCTGACTTTAGTACTAACTTCTTGCGAGATCAGCACGCTTCTGCTCGCCATATATAAACACTGCGGTATCACCAATGGACCAAGACACCACGGGTACTCCCTTACTTAGAGACTCGGGTGACTCGTCCTTATCTTGGTGTAAACCTAATCGTCCACCTTTCTGGTAGAAGTTCACAATACACAAATCTGCTTTAACACTTGGAATTGAATCCGTTTCAACTTGCTGAGCAATTCCCACGGCGTGGTTAACGACCGCAAGGAACTCCTCAGGTATCATCGGTACATTGCTCCGTCTTCAGCTCGCACTTCTTGATATGTCTTGGTGTAAGGATTCCAGTCCTTACCCATGCACATCATCTTCAATTTCATTCTTGATCCGCTCGGGTATTCAGGTGTGTAAAACCTCCAGGTGTTGCTCCAAGTTCATTGCATCGTCTGATGATATGGACTTGTGCTTCCGGTGTCAGGTATCCATTTAAGAGTATCATACCTGGCTGGATAACCTGACATTGCTCCATTGGAAAGTCGGTGATTGATGGTGGTTTCTTCAGGGTTTGGTGTGGGTGGGATTGGATAACATATATTGAAGGTTCCTTTAAGTTTAGAATTACCTAATTAGGTGACTTTCACACTATACTTTAACTCTTTACTACATGATAATACACTTGGACTCACTAATACACACATGCATGAAATGCGGTATGCAATCACTTATTTCATTCAACATTAGGCGGTACCTGGTCTAGAAGAGGGCCCTGGCGCCTCAGACCGGTCCACCACATTCAGGGCGGCCTTGCTAGGTCCCGACCCCTTCCCCTTCTGGGAATCAGTGTGCCTCTGATCTGTGGGTGGCTGGTTAGCCGTCTTCGGGCCATCAATAGTCGCTGTGGCCTTACCCTTCCACTGCCCCTTGGGCTTGTTGACTCTGCTGTTGGGGTTCCGGTAACACTCGTAGTCACGGTGACCCCACTTCTCGCAGTAACGACACTGCACGTCGTTTCCCTTGCAGTCCTTGCCGGGGTGGTCTCCGTTACACCACTTACAGTAGTAGTGGCGCTCCGGTCCAGAACCCGTGCTAGCTGCTATCACAATACACAATCAATACTTATTTCACAACTTAACATCATACACTTCAACTTGTCACACATGATTAAATAATTACCCTTAGGTGGGTAAGAGCGTAGGGGTTTCGCCGCATAAGCATATGTGAGCTTCATGGCTCCTCAGCTGTGGTGGTTGGGCTTGGCCCTTGTCACCCTGGTGCTGACTCTTCTGGGGCTGGGGATAAGGTTTCTTCTTCTTCTTTCCTCCCCCGTACCCCTGCGGACTCTGGCCCTCGCTCGTGGCCTTGCGCTTGTGCGCATTCTCCTCGTCCCTCAGACGGACGGTAATCTCAACCTTAGCAGCGGCATGATAGCACTCCTGAATTTAGGATGTCAGTCATGCCCCGCAAAACATACTCACAAACTCACATTAATACTCACTTATGGATTACACTTATTCAATCACACTTCATTAAATTACCTGCAAGGTAGTATACTCAGCTGGCCCCATCCCATAGCGAAGACGGTGGCTGAGACCGTTGTAGAAACGGTTTACCAGCACCCGGTTCGAGTATCCCAGGTCCGGTAACAGGTGGATAAGACCGGTGAATGCAGTGTAGTACTCATCAACCGACATCTTGTCCCCTGCCTTAGACTATCCAGCTCCAGGCGCTTGGCCTCTTGAACATGCACAGGGTAGTATTTGGCTCGCAGTAGAGCCGTGTACTCCCTCCATCCAAACTGAGGATCCGCCATCCGGTCCTCTCTCACAAGCTTCCACCAACTCTGTGCCGCCGAACCCTTCAGGTAGTAAGCGGCAAGACGGACCTTGTCCCCAACAGGCACATCCAAGGTCTCGTAGGCGGTCTCCAACTCGGAGATGTACGCCTCCAGCTTACGTGGGTTGGTCTCCCCATGAAATGACCGGGGTCTCAAGTCTGCCAATGCCTTGACCCAGTTGGTCTCTCGTGGCGGTGGCGGTGGTGGTTGAACTTCGGGCTGTTGCCCCTGCTGAATTGCAGCTACAAGTTGTGGGACCATTTGGGCTACGGTGGCCGCTACAGCTTCGGCCATAACCTGAGCCATAGTATTCTCGCCCTGGTCATCCGTATCTCCAGTACCGCTTCCGCGGCCTCTACCTCTCGGTCTACCTGACATCTGAATTCACATGAACATTTATTAGCACTGTGCTTGCACACTTATCGGTCCAACGATTGTATCATCTTCCCGAAAATAAGGTATTTCCACACTTGGTTAGTGGTTAACCTTTCCATAACTGCTCACTTAGGTAACTGTAGTTAGGTTTCCTAACTCGGTATATTCCTAACGGTATTCTAGTCATCAGAGTGATACTTCGCTCTGATACCACTTTTTGTAACACCCCTACAACGAACTTCACAACTAATTGAAATCGCAGCGGAAATAAACAACTAAACATTAACTAAACGCTTCGGTGCTACAACGCCGTCAACCACCCACGTGCTTAACAAGGCAGAATAGATACAAGTGTACCGGTCTGATGATCAGACTCCCGAGCATAGAACTAAACCATAAATACATCATATACAATACCGAGTATTTAATTACATTCCTTCACAGTAAACTGCCAATATACCGCCACAGTATATCAACGGATCAAAATATAATGCCTCGGGAGCACAGGCGCATCCCGGGCTCAACACCAAAATAACCAAAAGTACATCTGCAGCCTAGGACCTACAGCCACTCTGCTTCCTCGATCCTCATCCTGCAGTAAAAATATGGAGCCCCGAGGGGGTCAGCAACCCTTGGCTGGTATGGTTAACGCAGCCCATCGGCTACCGGGATACGCAACTACTTGTCATGATAACATGGCATTCATTTTTAAACATAACATAACATAACATGTGGCATAGCATTATTATTGCATAGCACAACATCACATACACAGTGGATACTCTTTCCACAATAACAAACCAAGAAGGTTAAATACATAAGAGCCTAGAGAATGGTTCACCCTCATGTTAAGCTCGTTACACACACTCATTAAGGTTCTGTTATTCGAACGAGTAACTTAAGTCACAGATGGTTTAGATATAGTGACCCGAACACACCACACAAACACATGTTCCCACTAAACCGATCATAAGTCAGAATAGGTAAGCTTTGGAGGAAGCTAGCGGGAGATCGAACGCCAAATTAAGGAGAACAATCTTAACAACATAAGAGTCGAATCTGATTCAGATATCTACTCTTAACTTACATGCATGACCAGACAACCGGATTCCTCACTTCCCAGTTAGCACTTGTTAGAAGTTCACGGTGGAACTTAACAAACAATTCACAACAAATGGTAAGTCAAGTTAGACACACACAAGGGAAATGAGTCACATCATAACATCACAATAATATGAACAACGGTAAACTCATTACATGATTAAGTCTTATAACGTCATTAACACACAGAAAAACAAACAACACACAAGCCGGTGTAAACCGGTAGGCAACAGACTGCAAGAAAACCATACCTTGGTCCTTGCTTCGATTGATTTCCACCGTAGGTCACTCCTATACATGTTTAAGAATGTCGGTTAATTACTCACTTAACTTCAAATTTATTAAGTGTTTAACATGTTTATATGACATGTTTTAATGTCTTAACTTATACTTAATTACCCGCATTATACCCCCTAGGGTTTATTACTTAAGCCATTCTTGTTTGTTTTTTTAACAAGTTTTGGTCCGACCGACCTTACCGACCGACCTTACACAAGGTCGGTCCATTCCAGAACATATTACCGTCAGAATTTTCTACTCCGACCGACCTTGTAAGTTCGGTCCCATGTTCGGTCCATTCCCGAGAGTTTCTTTCCTTTGAAAATTCAGGCCCGACCGAACTTGCCAAGTCCGGTCCCATGTTCGGTCGATTCCAGAAACTTAATTCGTACACAAAATACAAGTCCGACCGACCTTGCAAGTCCGGTCCCCACGGTCGGTCCATTCCAGAAGCCAATTCTCGCAGGGTAAACTGGGCTCGACCGACCTTGCAAGTTCGGTCACAAGTTCGGTCTGCTCCAGACCCTTATTTTCCATTGCCCATTTAACTCCAAACTTCACCTCATATATC
Organism: Limonium bicolor; assembly: GCA_023374045.1. Lineage (NCBI taxonomy): Eukaryota > Viridiplantae > Streptophyta > Magnoliopsida > Caryophyllales > Plumbaginaceae > Limonium > Limonium bicolor. The sequence goes on along the minus strand of CM041783.1, from coordinate 22,269,895 downwards.
CTAGTACACCCTAACCTCATTTGGGCACTTCAAACACACCTTAAGACATCCTTAAACACTCATGAAACTCATTTTCTAATTCCTTAAGCCTTTACTCATTTCTTCCCAAAATTCCTAACACTTACCATGTGTTCTCCTAGGTCTCTAAGTGGTGTCTCATACCTAAGATGATCACTTATGCCAAAATACTCCCTCACCACAACAACATCATCTCTCAAGCATCTATTCTCAACAACTAACTCCTTATGTCGTTCTTGAAATCCTTTTTCAAGTTTACACTTTCTCCTTGTTCACCAAAGTTTGCATAAATCTTAACACAAGTCCAAATGACTTTGGTGTATCCCAAAACATTCATTTGCATTATAAAAATCCTCTAGAACATTGCCTAAGCCCTTTTCACATCTTAAAACACCTTAATTCATGTTTCTTTCACTAGAAAAACACTTAACCATTCTAAACATTTCTTAACTTATCAAACTCATTTTAAACCCTTAAAACTTCTTGTTTATTACCTAAATTTTGACATGACCTCTTCTAGAACATTACTAAACCAAGACACATTGTCTTCACCATCAAACAACCATGAACACTAAAATCCATCAAACACATTTTTATACACAAACTTCACACATTTAGCACTACATCACAATATAGTGCATAATTTAAATTGCATGGCACTTAGGCACATTAGGCCCTTAAATAACATGGCTCTTAGGCCCTTAAGATGCATAAATCATAAACACTGAATTTCCACAATATATTTGCCTTTGACCTGCAAATACACCCAACAATACATATGCCTTTTACTAAGCCCTTGAGAACATTTTACTAAGTCATTCACCATTGGCTCCTTAAACCATTTCCATAAGCAATACAAGCTCTTTTCTCCTAAGACTTTAAACCACATTAGGTTAGCATATTTACCTCTTTTCCTCACAAACTTCTTTCTTGTTTCCTTGACTAAATTGGCAAGGCTTTTAGTTGCTTGCCAACTTCTAAACATTATACAAATGATATAATGAGTATACAAGCTTTAAGCTTCATCTCATTGTAAACCCTAGTTTCACATTATTTCAAAAGCATTAAGATAGTTGTTTTACCTTAGAACTTGAAGAGAGTTTGAATATCTATCAAGAGAGGACTCCACCTAGTCCTTGAAAGGTTGGAATGAAGCTAGAACAAAGCAATATAATGACTCCATTAAGAGTGATTTTCGGTCAAGATAAAAAAACATGGAGGAAACATCATTTTTCTTTGAGATTCCACTAGTACAAAAAACACCTATTTCGGCGCCCCTATTTCGGCGGTTGTAGAGGCAACCGCTGAAATAGGGCTCTGAAGACACCTATTTCGGCGGTTCCTAGCTAGGAACCGCCGAAATAGGTCTCTTTTTTCCAGACACTAGAAATCTCGTAGCCCTATTTCGGCGGTTGTCTTTACAACCGCCAAAATAGGGTCATTTCCCGGTATTTTTTTCCGAAAATTTTGAAATGCCGCTTAAATTTTAGTCTATTTCGGCGGTCGTTACTAACAACCGCCGAAATAGGGTCATTTCCCGGTATTTTTTTCCGAAAATTTTGAAATGCCGCTTAAATTTTAGTCTATTTCGCGCGGTCATTACTAACAACCGCCGAAATAGACTTTATTTAATTATATATTTGCTCGCCGACCTCATCTCTTCATCCTCTCTTCTCCTCTCTTCTCTCACTTTAATTTCGCATCCCTAATGGCGAACTGCTCCTCTCTTCTCTCACTTTAATTTCTCCTCTCTTCTTCTCTTTAATGGTGATTTCGGAACCCAAACCGGCGAATAAACATGCTCGGCGCTCCTCTCTTCATCTTCTTCTCTCTCGGTAAAGTCACAACCCTTACTAGCGAACAAACAAGCTCTACTTTCCTCTCTTCATCCTCTTATCTCACGGTAATTTTGCAGGTGACCATACATGCTCTCCGCTTCTGTTCATACTCTCACGGTAGTTTCACAACCCTAACTGACGAACCGGTAATATACTTAAACTGAAGCAGTTGATTGCGAACCAGTAATATACTCAAACTTACGGGAAAACATACATGCTTTGCGCTCGTGTTTGCGCCTCTGTCGAAAATCACTGAAACTGCTGCGAGGTTGAAGACGACAGAAAAATCGATTTTTTTTTAAAAAAAGGACCTATTTCGGCGGTTGTTAGCTAACAACCGCCGAAATAGGTGTGTTTTTTTGTTCTAACACGGGCCTATCTCGGCGGTTTTTAGCTAACAACCGCCGAGATAGGGAGTCTATTTCGGCGGTTGCACAACCGCCGAAATAGATCTGAGAACCTATTTCGCCGGTCTCCATTTCGGCGGTTGTAGAACCGCCGAAATAGGCCCAAAACAACCGCCGAAATAGGCATTTTTTGTACTAGTGTTCCTTACCTAGAAGCAAAGGAGATCAATAATATGTAGAAATATAAGCTCAAGCTCCTTCAATGGTCGAACTCCATGGAACCAAAATGGTGGTCTTGAAGTTTTGAGAAGATAGAAATGAAGAGCTTGATGAGAGGAAGAGAATGGTGGTGTTTGTTTTTGATTTGGTTAAGTGAGCTAGGAATTACAAGAGGTCAAAGATGGAGTTTGTGTAGTACTATTGCAAATCGTGAATGGAAGAAAGAAGAGAGGTTGAAGAAGACTTGGAACCGTGGGAAATGAAGAAGGGAAATGAGAGAATGAGATAAGTGAGTTTGTTTTGCTTTTTAGAAGATATTTATACCTTAAAGCAAATAGTAACTTAAGAGTCATCTTTATTTACTTAACAAGTTACAAGAGTGGTGAGTCACCACACTTAAAAAAACCGGCCCCCTTTATGCTCTTAGGGGTATTTTAGTCTTTGATGACTTATATAATTACTTATAGCAACATATGTTATAAACTAGCTTATTAAAGTCACTATTCATAAAAACAAGGCACATAGAAGTGAAATTTTTGATTTCCCATTGATATAGACTTCCAAATGTGATACTATATAGTACACACGTTAATTAAAGAGTAATGATGGACATTTAGCCATTCCAAACTCATTTACAAGACAATTTTTCAAAAATGTGCTTTAAGACTCCTTAAAGCACATTTTGTGTTTTAACTTGTTTTCAAGCTTGGTTTTCTTTGGTAATTGGTTTAATATGTTCATTAGTATACAAATAAGATCTTGGTAGGTTCATTAAGTCTTACCCAAGCTTATCCCAAGCTTAGAGCACATTTTAGCCCTAATTGACTTTAAGGCATTTATTTGTGTTCTCTATGATTTAAATTGTTTACTAGTGTTTCTAAGACTCTTTTTAGTCTTAATATACCACATTTAGGTGTTTAAACAACATACTAAGGTTTGGGGTATTGCAGAACACACGAGTAAAACTAAGTTAAACGGGACAACGGGGTTAAGTACGGGAGTATTAGTTTTACACACCGTAGCACCTTAATGTTAATAGAAACATTTGAATGTTATCAGTGGAACAAGTGTGAACCGAGCAAGGTGAGGGCACGGTAAAAGTGGGACCCCGGTGAAAGGTATGATTTTCTCATACCCCGCGTACTAACCGAGTTACGTTGATTTGTGTGTTTGTGTGCCGGCTTAATCAAGATTAAAGCATGAAAATAATCCCTTGTTTGATTATGTATGCCTTGTTGTATGTTGTACGTGCTAACATACTTATAAGCCGGTGTGGTCTAACATAGTGCATAGACCGACTCATAGTGAGTATTGATTGACTAAAAACCTGTAGATCGGGTAGTCTCATAAACATTGGAAGTATGCAAACACACGCAGGCTATCGATTAAAGTATAACGATAACGCAAACATATGAACTCCCTAGAGTTTGAGGAGAAGTACGGGTTGAGTAAAGTACCCGATAACGGTTAGATAACCTTATTGAAACAATCCACGGAATAAATAAGAGTGGAGAGATAAATGAACCTCCATCGAGAGGAATAAAGATATTCCAGATGTGAACTTGTAAGAACAGTAAAAGAGACCTAAGGGACCATTTAGCTCCCTTGAGACACGGTTGACCTCCTATATGAGGATTTTACCCGGTATAAGTAAATAACCAAAAGCTTAAGTAAATGAAATGTAAGGGTAACCCTTGAACTTAAGATTACCTGAACTTCAGTAATGTTCCCAAAGTCATTAGAAACATCGAGTGTGATGCTTCTAGGCTAATGTACAAAATAATAATATAACTCCGAGAGAGGAGTGCAAGGGAATGTGAGAAGTCCGAGAGTAGTCGGACCTATGTGAAAGTAGTAGGAACTAAGAGAGAGTTCCGAGAGCTAGTCGAACTATGCTCGAGAGCCATATGCTTTGGCTTAAGTATGTATTAAGAGAAACAAGTGAGAAGAGCGTAGGAGACCTGTAGTGTCTCGAGA